>CM057454.1:487142500-487742500 GCA_016271365.2 Neoceratodus forsteri | reverse complement strand
ATGCCCATTTGAACTGACCCACTCCAGGGAGAGATGAAACGGGACAGAAGCCCAGAGGGAGCATTTCCAATTTGGTTTCATTCATTTTAAAACTAGAAATTTTCCCAAACTTTTCTAGGATGATCTGTAAATGTGGGTAGGTTCGAGCAGGATCTGCTACATATAATAAATTATCATCCGCATACATAGAGATGTGGGCTTCCCTACCTTCAACCCCAGTACCTTTGTAGTCTTTTGATTGGCAAATCATTGCCATGAGCAGTTCCATGCTTAGGGCAAAGAGGAGGGGAGAGAGCGGGCAGCCCTTCCTGGTACCCCTTCTGATCGGAAACACAGAGGACATCACTCCGTTTACATGCACCTGGGCCCATGGATTCCTGTATACGTTTGTAATCCATGTCTTGAATTTCCCTTCAAAACCAGAGCCCTGCAAAACACTCTGCAGGTAAT
Source organism: Neoceratodus forsteri (assembly GCA_016271365.2). Classification (NCBI taxonomy): domain Eukaryota; kingdom Metazoa; phylum Chordata; order Ceratodontiformes; family Ceratodontidae; genus Neoceratodus; species Neoceratodus forsteri. The sequence continues at coordinate 487,742,050 of CM057454.1, read as the reverse complement.
GCCAATCGAGGCAATCAAATGCTTTTTCAGCATCTAATGCAATAATTGCATGTAGGGTGTCCCTGGGGAATGATTCAGCTGCAGACATGGTGTTTAATAATCGTCTAATATTATCTTGTATGTGTCTACCTGGGATGAAACCGGTCTGGTCTGGATGGATCAAATCGGTAATCATACTCTGTAGCTGAGTCCCCAATATTTTTGCAAAAATGTTTACGTCATGATTCAGGAGGGAAATCAGATGAAAACTGGAACATAATGTGGGGTCTTTCCCCAGTTTGGGTATGACCGATATCAGAGCCCAATTCCATGTGTCTGGGGTCACCCCATTTTCATGGACCACATTACATACCTTCATAAAAGGGGGGGGTCAATACCCCTGCAAATGTTTTGTAAAATTCTACAGTGAAATCATCTGGGCCTGGTGCCTTACCCGTCTTAAAAGATTTAATGGTGGAGAGAATCTCCCCCATAGTAACTGGAGAATCCAGTGCTTCTCATTGCCATTCTGACAGGCAGGAGTTTTACCTCGGTTAAGAAGTCAATTACCTTTCTGGAGTGATTGAGACCTCTCTGTTTGCTATAAAGTTGTTTGTAGAATTCCACAAACTCTTGTGCAATATGTCAAGGTTGTGAGAGAAGGGTTCTGAGATCCACCGCTGATCTAATCTGTGGGATATATCTATCTGCTGCCTGTTTTCTAAGGTGTAAAGCCAGGTATCTGCCCGCTCTTTCCCCCAACTCATAATAAGTTCGCTTAGTGTACCTCAAGGCATTTTCTGTATGCATCAGCATTAACTTGTTATACATTTCCCTAGCCTGTTATAAATCTGGTAATAGGGCGGGATTCCTCGTCTGCTTATGCTTATTCTCAGTCCTCTTCACACAGTCCAGTGCTGCCCTAAGTGAACTCTGATGCTGCTTATTTTTATGCACAGCATAAGCAATGGTGTGGCCACGAACCACAGCTTTCAACCCATCCCAAAATTTTTTTAATGCAGATTCGGTTTCCGTATTTTCTTTGATGTAATTCTTAATAACCTGCCTTGTGAACTCCACGTATTGTTTATCATTCAGGAGACCAGGGTCGAATCTCCAAATGGCATTTCTTTTATGAGGGCTCCTACATGTCTTTGCAGAAACCAAAGCATGGTCTGAAAAAGTAACTGGATGAATAGTGATATTCCAGAAAGTATGGGCCCAATCTCTCTGTGTGTAGAACCTGTCTAGCCTGGAGTGTGAACCTGTGGCTGCTGAGTAAAAAGTAAAATCCTTCTTCCAGGGGTTTTGCGGATGCCAAGGGTCAATCATACTTGCTTCCATGCAAAGGGTTCTTAACAAACGGGAGCATGCTCTTTGAGGTCATTGCCTGGGGAGGGAGGTGTCTAAAGTTAAATTTTCTACTCAGTTCCACTCTCTGGCCATAATAATTTGCCCTTTCAGGAGCTCCGCGGTCACTCAGAACAAATATTTAAAGAATTCTCCAGTTGGTGGAGTAGGAGTGTATATTGATAGGATGTGTATGGGGTTGCCATACCACACCCCAGATATCACCACCAGTCTTCCTGTGCCTGCCATTATGACCTTATTGACCTGAATGGGGAGGCCTTTGTGGACCAATATTTCTACACCTGCTCGTTTCGCTTTTGGGTGGGAGTCTGAGTAAACTGTCCCTACCCATGACCTTCGTAACTTAGCGTGTTCCAGCTGGGACAATTTTGTCTGTTGGATACAAGCAATGTCACAATGACTTTTATTAAGTTCATTGAGAATTCTGGTACACTTTACTATGTAATTGATTCCCTTGACATTAATGGTACAAATATTTAAAGAGGCCATTTATATTTTTGGGTGGAAAATTGTTTAACTCAACTCAGTTTTTCAATCCCCCCTCTGCACTCCCCCTCCCCCCGGTTCAAAACCCATAGTGAATGTGCTTGAAAAAATTAAAAACACGTATAAGGTCAGAAGGACATCGGAACAAAACATAGTTGACATTATTACAACCATCACAACTTAACTAAGCTATTTAACCAAAGGGCTAAAGTAGATAACAATGTTGTCAGAGTGGCTAGATGCCAGAGGAGTTATACCAGCAGACAGCAAACAACTGATTGTATGGATATCAAAAGTGTTCACTGGCAAGATGCTAGAGAGGGAGTCACCCATCTCAAAGGTGATATCGGTCGGCTATCCTTGTGTGTGCTAGGATCAACCTGGCCGTTCCTCCTGTATTACTGTAGTAATGTAAGTCCGGTAGTCGCGAGGCCTATAATCGAGGACCTCCGAGCATAACAACTAATCCAGAAGGGGGTTATTATTACATATGAAGAGTTAAGGCACAAAAACTATGAAAGGCCAAATCGGGTATATATACACATAACTAATCCAAAGTAAACATTCCCTGACACTATGTCAGCAGAATGCCCTGGCCATTACACTAAACAATTAAAATTAAGTAGATTCACTTGTATATATCCCTACCTAAAACAAAAGGGATGTTAATAGGAACACCATCGGGACACACTTAAATTTAATATCTAAAATTATTTTATGAGCTCTTATTCTTTGTAAAAAGGAATTGCAAATAACAACATAATATGAGGCAAGGCAGAAAATATGCCCTGGGTAAAGGTCCCTCTTTTAACTTACTTACAGTCAGGGACCCTGGTTTTCCATTTTTAACGGTAACACCGGTAACAATCATGGAATCCTACTTGGTTTGCGGATTTTGAATTCTTGTACCGGTGTCTCATGGAAATTGCATGTCACTGCACAGAATCTCTAAGATTTCAGCATTTGTTTAAATTTTTTTTTTATTTTCTCTTTCTATGTCCCCTTCTTACAGCATCAGTCTATACTTTTCAGGCTGTGTATCCCTTAGCTTCACCCCCAGGTAATGCTCAGGAGCTTCTGTGGTCCTGCCGCTATCTTGCCTGGGTTGTACCCCCACCAGGTGGAAAGGGAAGGGACCCCAGGACCCATCCACACTCCCTTAGTGTTTGTTGGGCAGCTCAGTGGGTCCCTCATGGAGCCTGGTTATGAAATCGGGGGCACCTGGGTCCCTTCTGCCAGTGGCCAATGTGGGGTGACTTTTCCTGTTTTTCTGGTCTCTGTCCCTGAGGGCACTGGCACTAGAGGAAATCCAAGGAGGTAGGTCACATAGAGACATGCCACTGCTCCAGACCCTGGCTAGGGTCCTCCCCTTCTGATCACTCTGCAGCACCATTGCATCACCACCTGTGGTCACACAGGTGGTGGTAAAGCAGCAGGACCTGCAGCCCACCCTCCCCGGAGGAGGAGGAGAGCTGTCCCCCAGGTGCTCGATCCTACTTCCCTGGCCAGACCTCCAGCAACCTGAGTTCACTTCTGACCCTGGGTCACTGGCATTGCAAGCAATAGTGCTACCACAGTGCCTGCAGGCTGACCCAGATTTCAACATCTTAAAATGAATGCTGCTGTGCTTTGCATTCTTTCTGCTTTGCTGCATATAGAGTCAGTAAGGAAATCACCTGCACTGTTGTGTAATCAGCCATTCAGTTTAACCACCCATGCCTAGTGGTTAGAGTAACAAGCAGTGAATGAACTGGGTACATCCAGCAGACTTGGGTTTGATTCCCACAACCTCCACTTGCATACTGTGTGACTCCAAGCAAGTCACTTAACCTCCCCAGTGCATCTAGGTCACTTCTGAAAACAGACAGTCCTGCCTAGTGGGCCTTGCCTGCTTTACAAAGAATATAAAAAAAAATACCAATATATGTTTACTACATCATATAATAGTAGTCAGGGTACTTGAGTTTTACTTGGGCTGAAATGATTTTGTATAGGTAAAGATAAATGTTCAGATACATTTTATGTGTTTTATAAGTTTGTTTTTAGATTTTAGTCAGGTGTTTATTGTATTCTTTGCATACAAGCATCTAGGTTGTAGATTGCTGAATGCAGGATCACTGTTACCAACTAGCTTATTCAAGTTTATAATCAGTAGGGCGATCTACAATCCTCAGTTGTTTGAATGAAAACTAGTCTGAATGAAAGTATGTTCACAAAGAAGAAACTGCCTTACTACTTATGAAAATACTTCACAGTTAGCATCCCATTTAGGTGAATTGGATCATTTGCAGCTTTTCTCCCACCTACTGTTTCAGTTTCTGTGACAACAAAAGGTTTTCTGATAGACTGCTTCAACAAAAAGCAAATGTTAAGTATTTAAGTGTACTTATGTTTGGCCAGTGGATTTTGAAAGCACAGTCAATGACGTACAGAAGGTAAGACCCCAGGGGCTATATGATGCTGGTGGGCAGAGTAGTGCTCAATTCACATCTGAACAAAGACATGAAAACTGTGAGACACCCTTTTCATGGACACCAAGGGGAAAACAAGCATCCACATGTCTGGTAGAAGTGTAAATCCATTTGAATGTCCTCACTAATCATTTGTGGATTTTTTAGGTGAAGGCACTTTATTTCAAAGAAGCAAATTCAAGCAGTTTTTTAACCCCTGACCATTCACTCCTTCAGGCCTGCCAAGGCCCCCTACCACTGCTGAGTGCTGACCACCATGCACTGCCCCTTACTGCTGTGCTACCAGGTAACCCAAAGTAACCCTTCATTGAGTGGACCCCTACCCCTGTGGGAGGCTACCAGGGGAGGAGAATTGCCCTAAAGAGCTTCCAAAGAGCTTCCAGTGTATCCTGGGCATGGCAGGGGTCAGAACAGACACATGTCTGGGGATTCTGGCTTATGGAGGGACCAACAACTGTCCTTCAGTTGGGTCAGTGGGTGTTTTCCCATTTTCTTGGGAGCGTGACAGACCACACGATGTCAAGGCACAAGCCGACGTCCATCATGCTCCCTCCTGCAGTGAGGGCTGACATGTTGTCATGCATCTGGCCTTCACCAGGGCCAGCAAATGCTGAGCCATGAACCCACCCTCCCTCCCAGGAGAAGGTGAGTGGTCATTGGACACTCAAGCCTTCACCCACCAGCTGGCCCTCCAACACCCAAGTCTGTTCCCTAACCCTGGTCAGCAGTGTCACAGGCAGAAATCCAATTCAAGCAGTTAAATTATAGATAGGGAAAAACAAAGGTAGTCCACCTTAGTGGTGATGGTTCAGATTAATTCACATCTGAGTTCTAACAAGCAAAGAGACCAAGTCATTTGTAACTTTTGCATATGGGGTGCGGGTGCTGAAGAAAGGGGATCATACTGCTGCCACTACTGCCATCACCCCAGAGGGATGTGGACTGCATTGTTGCTACTGCCATCAAACCGAAGGGGTTGGGGCTGTAGTGCTTCTGCCATCACCCCTGGTGGATGGGGAATGTAGTACTGCTGCTGTTCCACCTGAGGGATGGGGACATTAGTGCTGATACTGCCATCACACCTGAGGAATGGTGAGCATAGTACTGCTGCCATCACACCTAAGGGATGGGGGCCACAGTGCTGCTGCTTCTGTCACACCTGAGGGAGGGAGGTCATAGTGCTGTTACTATTGCCATCACACCAGATTGATGGGGCTGTAGTACTGTTGGTGCTGCCATTGCACCTGAGGGATGGGGCCGTAGTGCTGCTTCCATTACACCCTAGGGATGGGGGCTGTAGTGTTGCTGCTGCAATCACATCTTGTACCTAAAATACCTTTAAATTGGTACAAGGATGGAAGGATGTGTAATAGTGGAAATCAAAATTGCTAAAATGCATGTTAGCAGAGTTAAAATTGTTAAATTAAGTACACAAAACCAAACACCGGTGAAAGCGGATTTTGGCTTAGCGGACACCAGTGACAATACCATTTTTTGCAATGTGCAAAATGGAATATGCCCTTTATCAATCCCAGTAAACCAGTGTCCCTGCATACAGTCTTTAGAACATATATGTAAAGCTGCTGCTACCGGTAACTATAACAAATTGTCTATAATATTAATCAAGTCCACATTAAGAGCAGCATTCGTAACAAACAGAAAAAAGTTTATTTTACACCAACTTCCCGATACAGGTTGAAGTTTAGCTTCACTTCAATATTCTGATTGTAATCAGGAAATGGGTGTCTGAGGGGATCAAATAACAGATGCACCTGTGGCGGGTCCGGCACAGCAGGAAGATGGACCCGAAACCACTTCAACGAATTTAGTTCCTTCTCTCAGCCAACACATACAGTATAATCCGATGTCTTGCATGGTAACTCCAAATAAACAGAAGGATTAACTGCAAGTTTCAAGTTATATAAATGCAAAGTAAGTGTCTGCAGGCATTCTGTACTATAATCCAGGGACCCAATTGTTAACCATAATTGCCAGTCCCAATTTCAGCTATTAGCCATCAGGAAATACCAATGGATTATTACCTCAGGACTTTCAGGAAGGTCTCTTAGGGAGCAGCCAGTTCGAGATCTCCGAATGCAGAGGTAAAAGATAGTCAGCATGTTTTTTACTCAGCCGCTTTCCTCCTGGAACTATCGACCAAAGGAGCTCCTCAATTTCTTGTTCAGCCTTATCTTCCTTTAGATCTGGTAAGGAAATTCCTCCTGCTTCCAGATATGGTACTGCATTTAATAGTGAGTCATAGATTTTCGCTCCATCCTTGTCATTGACCCACAACCATGCTGGGTATCAGATTTGGGCTTTAATGCCTTTGTCCCTTAATTACTTGACTACTGCCAGAACCTTTTGCACTGGGCCAGCATCACCGGGGGTAGTCTTGGTCAACATAGATTTTCTGGCCATCTAAATTTAGATCTTTTTTCCCCCAGGCTAATTTCAGGATTTTATCTTTAGTGGTGTATCTGAGGAATTTAATTAAAATAGATCTCAGGGGTGCAACAGCTGTGAGCTTGGGTGCGATCGCCCTGTGGGCCCGTTCAATTTCTAGCAGGAAGTCTTCTCCTAACGCAAGTTCTTGGCATAGCGAACAGTCCATAAATTGAGCAGTATCAGCCTGCTCGGCTCCTTCTGGCATTCCGAAGACCCTGATGTTGTTTCTTTGGGCCCTTGCTTCTGCATCTTCAGCAATTAGGGTGAGATTTCATTCTTGTTTGTGGAGGTAGGACAGGAAGTGCCTAAAGGCCATATGCTCATTTTACATTGATTCCGTTTGATTTTCTAGGGAGCTGGTGCGAGATTCAAGGTTTCTAAAATCCCACTGTATTCCTGATACTTTTGCATCTATTTTGTGCAGCATCTGAATTATTTTGTGGCTCTCTGCATGTGTCATCTGTGGCCCCACAGCAGACCCTGATTCCTCGTCTTCCTCTCCCGACATCGTGAGCACTGAGGACCGAGAGAGAGCTGGACTCAGGCCACCCATTTGGGAAGCTGAAGGGTGCCTTTGTGGGCCAAATTGTTTTATTTTTCCAGAGCGACTCATGTTCTCACTTGATAGGTAAAAGTATTTTACTTGTATTAATAGTTTTTATGCACCGATGGTGACTGATCAAATGAAAATTAAGTGCTCAGAGGAGAGCGAGCTCTCATTTAGGCCTCTGTACTGCTCAGTGACATCATCAGAAGTCCCACAATGTAGGCTTTAACATCTCGACAACAGCTGCACCATTGATTATAATTACAGAAGGCTCTGGCTTGTATTCTGGGGTTTTGATCAATTTATCTAAGCAAGTGACTAAATCACTCTTTGTCCCAAGTCTGAGTTTTCTGCCTTCAGACAAAGAGGGTGGGCAACCTTGGTTTTCATGGGCAAAAAACTTATCGAGGTTGCCATCACGGCTTTGGTAACCAATGCAGAGTTTGAAGAACAACTGACACTCGGTCCTTGCTGATATCAGCTTCATCTTTTCCTTTTTTACATTCTTTGTTGGACAGTCTTTAAAAAGAGGAAGCTTATTGAGAGAGATGCTGTCTTTCATGGGTTTTGACCTGGTCATTAGTCTTTCCATAACAAAAGTGTTGTACTGTTCCTTTCCAACTGTTTTTATCTGCCTGACTGTATCGTGAATTGAATGGTCAGCAATATTCTTTGTGGCTAATGAGAAAAGGTCTCGATTTCTTCTTAAAATGGGTTGCTTAACTCCTCAATTGTAGCAAGTAGTGACTTAACATGAGTCTTAAATCATTCTTGACTCCTGCTGACTCTTCATGGTAGGGTGACCTTTTAGATCCATCCTACCCCCTTCCTTCCTCAAACTCCCTCACCACTCTAGCCATTTCAGGTCCAGCCACCATCCATCATAAGAGTGCACTGGGGTTTTATGTCAGACCAACAGCCCCTCCATCATCTTTGACCAGTTCATTGTTCTGTTTGTGAGCCTGATCTATTGGGATGGCTGAAAAGGCATTTACAGTCTTCTGTACAGTGAATTTGCCATCCTCAAATTCTTTGTTTGCAGCAGGGTGCTTGTGTGGTAGTTCTAACATATATCTTAAATGCACTGGTAACTAGCTGGCATAATTTGTCCTGCCTAGGGCCAAAAAACATGGGGTGAGTTCAGTCAGTGCTGCAGTGTACAGGGTAAAGTGTGACTCTTGAGTGATTGCACCAGTATCATAATGAGGAGCTCCAGTTCAAGGTTTCAGGCTGCAGTACTAGAATTGTGGACTCTCATTGGTTTGATGGTTGCACCACACAGAAAATGACAGGGCGACATCATCAGGAAGTGACTCAAGGTACTTCTTGTAAGCATAATGCTGAAGTTGGTACAGGCACGCTGCAGTAACCTGATGTGTGTATTAATGATTCTGCTTTCCCAGGTGTTGTAATCTCAGCCAGAACCAAAGAATCAGTCCATCCACTTCCATCAAGCCATGTACCTGCTGCCTTCAAAGAAGCCATTTCTATATACAGCCCACCAAGCATAACTACAAGCTGGTTTTCACCAACACTCTCTGGTGAGGTCCATTGTATTTCTTTAGCTAATGCAAAGAGCGGTTGGTTACAGACAAGAACAGGAGTTTGCCCTGGGCTGAGATATTGCACAGCTTTCCGTACAACAGTCATTACATGATGAATCATAGCCACTGAGTGAGCAGAGTCTGGAAAAAGAGGCAAAAGAGAGCTTGCACACTTTGGCTTGATTTCTCTTTTCTGACTTTCTGCATGGTATGCAGACCAGGATATTGTTAGCCTGTTCTCTCTTCTTTCCTATTCATCCCCCTTTACTTTCCTCCCAATGGTATCTTCTTCATGACTACAGGTTTCTTCTGCTCCTTTCTGATCTGTTGTATATCTCCTTTCTTACTAACATACTAACATACTAAAATGCCAGCAGAATAGGCCTAACGGTCTTTTGTTTCTGCTCGTTTGGTCAGCCCCCACCCTGGGTGCTGACCTTGCTGCTCCCTCGCCTTCTCTGGCTTCTCCCTTCCCAGTTCTGGATATTCTTGCTGCATTGGATTTTGCTTCCAGAACCCTTCCCCTGTACCTGTCCCACCCCCTCTTAAACTCCTCCACTGTCTCTGCCTCCACCAGCCCCCTAGGCAGCGCATTCCATGGCTCCACCACCCTCTCAGTGAAGTAGCACCTCCTCCTTTCTCCCCTGAATCTTCCCCCTCCAGCTTCCACCCATGCCCTCTAGTGGCCCCCTCCTCCTTCCTTCGAAGCACCCTGACTGTTCCTCCCATATTTACCCTCTTCATGTACCTGAAGACCTCTATCATGTCCCCCCGGTCCCTTCTCTCTTCCAATGTGTACATATTTAGCTCTTCGAGCCTCTCCTCATAGGTCCTGTCCCCCAAGCCCCAAATAATTTTGGTTGCCCTCCTCTGGATCCTCTCCAGGAGGTTAATGTCCCTTTTTAAGTGTGGCCTCCAAAACTGCACGCAGTACTCAAGGTGCAGCCTCACCAAGCAGTTATACAGAAGGAGTATCATTTCCTTCCTTCTGGAGGTAATCCCCCTAGCGATGCATCCCAGCATCCTGTTGGCCTTGGCTGCTGCCCTCCTACAAGTCTCAGAGTTGTTCATCTTGACATCCACCACCACCCCCAGGTACCTCTCAGCCATCGAGACTTGTAGCATTTCACCCCAGAGTACACACTTGACCCAGGTTTCTGGTCCCCAGGTGGAGTACCTTGCATTTCCCTGCATTGAACTTCAGCTTCCACTTTCTAGACCATCTTTCCAGAGCCTCCAGGTCCCCCTGTAGGCCACCCTTCCCTCCTCCCCATCCACCACGCCTTCCAGTTTGAGTCATCCGCAAGAGAATCATCTCACCCTGATTCCTGTCCTTATGTCAGAGACGAGGTGTTGAACAGAAGGGGCCCAAGGACTGATCCCTGTGGGACCCCACTAATGACCCTCCTTGGGGATGAGACTATCCCGCCAACTATGACCCTCTGGGTCCGGTTCTGGAGCCAATTGCCTATCTATCTGATCATCTGGTTCCCCACCCCCTCTTGCTCTAGTGTTTTTCTCACTTTCAGAAGCCATTCCTTTTCTTCTTCAGTAGCATCCTTCACGGTCTTAGGATCACAGTGCATCTTGTTTTTAACAGCTAGCACATGTGAATGTGCACAGTTGATAGACACTGGAGGCATGTTTGTATAGGCTAAAGACAGTGGATTCACACACTTTGTCGAGGATGACTTCTTCAACATCACTTTTCCCATGTCAATGCCATCTCCTGTAAAGGTAGGATGTTGTATGAGTGAGATTCCAGTTCCATGAAAAGAACCTGTTGCAGTGGCTGAGAATGGATTGTGGTCAACGTTATCCACTGCAGCTGTTGTGAATATACCACCACGAAGCTGAGGCAGACAAATAACCTGGTTTTCTTCATAACATTCACAGACAGCATTTGCAAGGTCTGCTGACAGATGTAACACTCTGTCGTATAATACAGAAATGCCAAGTTTATAAAGCCTGTCTACCAGCTCTCTCTTTCTGCTCCTATGTATAGTGGTAACAGTGTTTCTAGGTTTCTGGTATGCTTTGCAGAACTCGTTCCTTTCTGTTTGTGCTTTACACTGTTAAATTTCAGCAGCTGACCTATAGACAACGCTGCCTGATTTGTTGGCTGATTGCTTTTTGATGTTTGGTCCCTCAAGAATCATATTAACTAGTTCCAGAATTGATGGTGAGACTGACATTTCTTGGCAATCAGGGGGAATGCCCCATTGAAAGGTGTGTTCTCTTCAAAGAGTTAAATTCAAACTATCTGTGCTCCATGTGCCATACACATTGCATCACAATCACTATTCTTCTGAAAAGCATCCAAAAGTACCTGCCCTATGTCATTGTCAAATGCCAGGAACACTTTGTTTCCTTTGGTGTGTGCCCTGAGACTTGAGATATGGGCCAAAAGTTTGTTCTTCAGTCCGGTCGTGAGGAGTCTTTGTGTTTGTTTCGCACCCAATTGTTCAAGCCTTATGCAATAGTCGTTTGCCAAGTTTGAAGATGGATGTATTTGATTTGTCTATTTGAGCATCTTCTATGTAAGAAATCAGTTGAGCAAGAACAATACTGTGAGTCATCGCTTCACTGTCCGGTTGGAATGACTCTTTCTTAGCCTTATCCCTTGCACGATTATAGGGTGCAGCAAGGCCTTTCTTGTAATACTTTGCTTTATTGGCTATTAGTTCTCCAGCACTTAACTTGGACAGAAGCTTGGCATTTTCAAACTGAAGAGCCACTGAACGAAAGCGTGAGTCTATATCAAAAGTACATGCATGTATTAGATCATCCACAGAGGACACTGATCACAGACGAAGCATGCTGCTTGAGTTGGATCTTTTTGTTGGATACTGGAAGCTGAGCGAGTGCGTTTGGGGATTCCTGTTGACTCCTTCTCTTGGTCAGCATCCAATGACTTTCTTTTCACCACTCAACTTAATTTGGTTTTGTTATATGTATATCTGCATGACTTATACCATAAGACACTATGCTTGAGTAGAGTTTCTGCAATTCCACCACCTTCATTTAAGTAGGCTAAGTCCAAAGTCGTGGGCAACCCATGAACCTCAGCAAAGCCCTGTAGATCCTCTTCTATTGTTCTGTAACCTGTACCAGAATCCTTACTCTTGGACTTTTCAGGACACTGGAGACATTCTTCTGTAACCTTTTGACATATAATACACTTTGACCAGTCAATGGAAGCCACTGAAGGCCCTGGAGAAGGACTGTCTCTTTTCAGCTGATATTCCTTGGGATGTTTTTCTATTTTTTATAAGTACCAAATACTGACTATATTCTACTGCTTCATTCTATGTTTACTCTGCAAAATAAAAAGGAAAACACAAGGAACTGTTAGCATCTAATATTGGTAGCTCCAGAAGATTGCAAACACCAAATTAGATCTAAAGCATTTGTATAGGCACCCAACCGTGATACAAACACCAAACAATGAATGTATTCTGCTAATTTCTGTAGACAGTTAATCTACACATAATGCATGATTATGCAAAGAAACATCAGAGGTAGTACCTTCATCAAATGCTGAAACTATCTTTATCAGTTCCAAGTCTATACATTTTGTCTTTCTTAGCTAGTTAGGAGCGGCAATTTAAATGTACTCATAATTTACCATAGGCGTCTTATGGCAGACAATCAAAGCGACATACTGACAGGGCAGAAGTGGACAGAAATGAAGGTAAATGGACCTTTGCATATTGCCTCCATACATCAAAATGAGGGTAGTTAATTAAGTGTAATGAGTTTAGAAACCCATCTGGTTTCATGTTTGAGCGCATACTGAAAACACAGGGTAAATACATATATTTACAAAGCATTTTTATAAAAATGGTCCCGTAACTTAATTGGAATATGGCACTATATCAGAAATTAATCAGCTTGACCGTGCCTACTACCCTGTAAAGTGTGAACATTGGTATCAAAATGTGCACAATTTTTCAGCTATGCCACTGGACTATATGTTTCTATGAAAGCTGCAAAACATATTTTCAAATAACCTGAAATACCAAAATATGTACAGGATACATTGCCCACAGAGATCCCAAACTTTATTTTACATGTAAAATAATGCTTTATTTTCAATCTTCTTATTATTTTTGCCTGCCCGCCAGTGCAGCGGTAGTGCTACCACTTGCAATGCCAGCGATTTGGGGTCAGAAGTGATCTCAGGCTGCTGGAGGGCTGGCTGGAGGAAGGAGGATTGAGCACCCAAAGGGCTGCTCTCCTCTTCTAGGGAGGGTAGGCTATGAGTCCCACCACTTTACTGCTACCTGGGTGATTATGGGTGGAGGTGCAATGGGACTGCAGAAACTCGGGAGGGAGGACATCGGCTGGGATTCGAAGCAGTGGTGCACCTCAATGTGCCCCACCTCCTTGGATCCCCCTCAAGTGGTGGTGCCCATGGGAGGACCAGAAAGCAGGCAATACCCCACACCAATTGTCAGTAGATGGGATCCAGCTGCACCAGACTCCTTAACCAGGCTCCCCGGGGGCTGGTCGGACCACCCAACACACAGTTACAGACTGCTTTTTTTTATCTTTCTTTTTATTTCATTTTTAATATAGTGTTTTACAATCTTTAACAAAATCACAAATTGCCCCCAAAAATAAAATAATAAAATACAGCATTAAGGATAATTCTAGACCATTTCAGAATTGATGGAGGGAGGAGAATCCCGTTTAAAGTTCTTGATCATTTAACTTTGCATCTGCAGCTGCAAATTGAAAAATATCAGGCCATTTAGGTAAATAATAAATTCGCCATCTGGTTTAGCCAAAAACAACCATAAAGTTCCTTAAATTTCAAAAATTAAAGTCATCAAAACTTCATATCAAATTATCCAGTATATCCATTAAATCCATGATACATGTCCATCCTTTCTGTGGAAGCAATCATCTCTTTTTCTGAATCTGTAGGAGAGCTACTCAGACCATGTTGTGACGAGGCAGAATATTGTGATCTTAAAAAAGTGACTAGCTGGTCTATTTAAAAAAAAATATATATATATGTGTGTATGTTTTACTGTCTTTAACCACCTTTACTTTGGCTGGAGGTAGGAGAAAACACTGTGCTCCCAGCTCTAACACTTCTTGTCAGTACATTAAGAATTTCCGAAGTCTTTGCTGTGTTTGGTAGCAATAATCAGGGGATATGTAATATCGACAACCTTTGTACATCAATATTCCTTTCAGTTTTGCTAATTTAAAGATAAAATCCCTATCAGAATCGGAGGCCAATGTTGCCATAATTGTTGATCTCACAGATGCGTTTACCTTGATATTCCGTTTGGATACTTTGAATTCCTGGGCCAGCAATGGAGGGTTATCTACAGGTAGTTCAAAGGTGGTAATCAAAATGTCTTTCACTAAATTATGAACATTATCAAAACTGGAATCCATGGAGTCAGGTATGCCTACCAAATGAACATTTCTGTATCTCAGCTGGTTTTTGTTTTGCTCAAATTTTTGTGATATATTAAAATTTTCCATAATTACCCTCTGTAGCATTGCATTGATAGCTTGAAAGTTTGTTTCTTGCTGGTCTAATTTAACTGCTTGATCTTCCACCATTTTTTCTGTTACTGCTGTTTTTTTCTGAACCCTTTTTAGCTCTGTTTCCAAATAATCGGTCTATTTTGTAAGTGCCTCGAACCGGCGGTCATATCTTTCCATCCAATCCAGCAATTTATGAAGTGCTTTTCACAATGTTTCTAGGGTGTATTGCTTGGACTTCATCAGGGAGGATTGGAAAACAGGTAGCAGTCCAAGAGATGCTGCAGCAGGTGTGAAACTGGGTGTGAGCACTTCAGTTGCCGGGATATCTAGCTGACCAAGGGGTGAAGGAAGTCTTGCCTGTGGGGTGGCTGTGGAACCCATCCCACTACCACTTTCTGGGCTTGTTGCAGGCTGAATCCGCTGATCAAGAGGCACTGACTTGGAAGAGATGAACTCAGTTACTGGACTGAAACTTTTTCATCTTATTTCCAACATTTGTCCTTCAGAAATAAACACCAGTAATACTGCAGTCAGCACGGAGCTCAGGAGCAATGCTACTACCAGAATGCCATCTTAACTCCACCCCCCACACTTACAGATTGTGGGGGGGATAAAGGGGGAGTCCCTCCCCTTCCCACTGGGGGGGTAAACTGAGGCAGGATGGGGTGGGTCTGCCGGTTCCTCATGGAGTTACCTGGGGTGGAGCTAGGAGGGATATACAGCCTAGGGCTCCCCAAAGAGTGGCGACTGGTGGGGAGAGAAGGGAGCAGAAAGAACAAATAGAAAAAAAAAATTTCTTTTGTTATATTTTTGAGATAGCTGTGTTGTACCTCACATAATAAGTTTAGGTTGACCAAGATAGCTGATTTTTGAAACTGTTTAGCTAAAGCACCACTCTTTTAATACTGTAGAATGTTAGCACTGCTTTGTTTTTTTAATTGTTAAAGAGAGAGTCCAGCCAAAATTTCTGGCATCAATAAATTCAGAATTTGGATCAGCATATCCCCGGACAGCCTCATGCCAAAAATGAGATCTCTAAATTACTTTGCTTAAATGTTACAAGTCATTTTGTAACCCTAAATTCACTGCCTGTTCAAAAGAGCCACAACCTAGTCCTTCTTGCAAACTACCTCATACGACTTACTTCTCCCACATTACATAAAACTGCAGTTGTAGTAAAAATCTGAAAAGGAAAGCTGACACTGGTTGGGGCAGGGCATGCATTTCTATAATGTGCAGATGCAAGGTACAGTACTTAAGAATGTGATGGGGGGTTGGAATACAATGGCAAACATGGCTTTAGAATGACAAAAATGTGTGCAATTTTTAGAATACTGCAGGGATGAGAGTTTGAAATGCCACCAGACTGCAACTATGGAATGCAGCAATGACACAATCTCAGAAATGATCTGGGATGCACAATTTTGGAAAGTGGTAGGGATGCTAAAATTCATAATGTGGCAGTGTCATATAGATTTAGAATGTGACAGAAATACACAATTTTGAAATGTGGGAGACACATAGCTGTGGAAGGTGGGAGGGATATGTAATTTTCTACTGTGCCTTGGATGCATTAATTTGGCATGTGGTGGTGATGCACAATTTCAAAACATGGTTGGTATGCTTGATTTCAGATTGTGGTGGCAACATTCAATTTCAGAATATGGCATGGACATGGAATCTCAGAATGTGGCAGTGGAGCAGTTTCAGAATGTGGTTGTCACATGCAATTTCAGAATTAGGCAGGGATGCATAATTTTAGAATGTAACTTGGACATGCAATTTTTGAATATGGCAGTGATACTCAATTTTGGAATGTAGTGGGGATGGGCAGTTATGGAATATGGTGGGATTGCAGATTTTCAGAATGTGACAATGATGGGCAGTATTGGAATGTGGAAGTTTATACACAATTTCAAAATGTGGCAGGCAGGTACAATTTTATAATGTGGAGGAGACGTGCAGTTTCAGAATGTGGCAGTGACACACAATTTCAGAAACTGGCAGTTACACTCAGTTTTGGAATGTGGTGGTGACACAATTTTGGAATGTGGCAGTGACGTTCAATTTCAGAATCTGGCGGTGACACACAATTTTGGAAAGTGCAGTGATGCACAACTTTAGAATGTGGCAATGATGCACAAATTCAGAATGTGGCACTGATGCACAATTTTGGAATGTGACACTGATGCACAGTTTTGGAATGTGGCGGTTATGCATAGTTTTGGAATGTGGTAGTGACCCACAATTTTGAAATGTGGCAGTGATGCACAATTTCAGAATGTGGTGGATGCACACAGTTTTGGAATGTGGCAGTGACACACAGTTTCAGAATGTGGTGGTGATGCACAGTTTCAGAATGTGGTGGCAATGCACAGTTTCGGAATGTGGCACCAATGCACAACTTTGGAATGTGGAGGTGATGCACAGTTTTGGAATGTGGTGGAGACACACAGTTTTGGAATGTGGCAGTGGTGCACAATTTCAGAATGTGGTGGCACACAATTTCAGAATGTGGCGGTGATGCTCCATTTTGGAATGTGGCAGTGATGCACAGTTTTGGAATGTGGCAGTGAGACACAATCTTGGAGTGTGGCAGTGCCACACAGTTTTGGAATGTGGCAGAAATGCACAATTTTGGAATGTGGCGGTGATGCACAGTTTCAGAATGTGGCAGTGAAGCACAGTTTCAGAATGTGGTGGTGACGCACAGTTTCAGAATGTGGCAGTGACATGCAGTTTCAGAATGTGGCAGTGACGTGCAGTTTCAGAATGTGGCAGTGACACATAGTTTCAGAATGTGGTGGTGATGTGCAGTTTTGAAATGTGGCAGTGATATGCAGTTTCAGAATGTGGTGGTGACACACAATTTTGGAATGTGGCAATGACACAGTTTTGGAATTAAATGGTGACAGTTTCAGAATGCGGCATTGCAACACAGCTTTGGAACATGGTGTGGATATGCAGTTTTGGAATGTGGCAGTGATATGCAATTTTGGAACAATGCTGGCCTGGGACGCATAATGTCAGATTGTGGTGAGAATGTGATGCACAATTTTAAAATGTGGTGGGTACATGCAATTCTGGAATGTCGCAAGGACAAGCAGTTTCAAAATAAAATGGTCTGTCCTGTCACATTCTGAACGTGTTTATCCTTACTATATTCCAGAATTGCCAATCCCCACTAAATTCCTCAATGTGTGTCCCTGTTGCATTCTGAGATTGAGTGTCCTACCACACTGTGAGATGGCATATTCCTGCCACATGCCAAAATTGTGTACCACCCCCCAATCTTTGACATTCTATACCTTGGTTCAGCACTGCATTCCAAAACCACCTCCTGATGTGTTCCAAAGTACAGTACCAATCATCTGAACATTGTAGAAATGCAAGCACTGCAGCCAACCCTGTGTCAGTTTTTTTTTTAATGCTTACTGCAACTACAGTTTCTATAACTTTGGAGAAATAGGTCCTATGAGGTTGCTGACAGGGAGGACTAGTCTGTGAATTCTGGTTGTGACATTATCAGTGGCTCTTCACTGAAACTTGCTTTTTTGAACAGGAAGTAAAATTGGAATTACAAAATAGCTCATAACTTTAAAACAAAGTAATATAGAAACCTCGGCCCCCTTATTCACAAGTCCCCTGGAAAATCTGTCAAGTGCCAGCACCGCACATCTGAGATGCACCACCCCAAAAAAATGCAATATTCAGAAAATGCAACGTAAGATGCGCCGACGCAACCCAGGCTGAATATAGAAAAAATGTGCCACTGTGCATCTGGACATGGGCTGCGCATCAGGGCAAGACTGAATATGGGAACTTGAGCAACTCGGCCTGGACAAACAGGGTGAGCAGCCCACAGCAATGGCACATGACAGGTGGCTGTAGCTGCAACAGGGCAGCACCACAAGGCACAGGGGAGGACGGTGGCACATGAACAGTGCAAATATGGACACAGGCATAGCCCCCAGGGGCACAGGACAAAGCACCACACACAGACCACCAGCCAAGGGGAGTACCACGCACACTGGGTACAGCATACAGAAGGACATGGATGAGGTGCCACAACACTGGTGGTGCCAATGGAGAGCATAGCCTGGCCAGGCACTGTGACAACAGGGCCAATGTGCCAAGCAGGGCAGATGTGGCAGCCAGAGTGGAGGCAATATGTGCCACCAGTACAGCACCACAAAGGCTGGGGGCTGCAGACCACACAGGGAGAAGACACTGCTAGTGACCCAGGACTGCTGACAGTACAGCACACCAGCACAGGGACCATGACAACAGCAGAGGAAGGCACAGCACAGCACAGGGGACCAGTGCAAGGGAAAACAAGGGCCACCATCACAGATACCCCACAGGCAGGCCAGGGGAAATCCTGACAAACACAGAGAGGGGGCAACACCTGGGGGACATGGCATAAGGGTGTGCAATGGCAGGGACACATATAAGCAGTGAGAAACAAGTGGCAGGGGACAACCATGCTACACAACAGGTGATGGCAACAACCAGCAAAGGAAGGATCACAGACACAGGCACAGTCAAGATGTAAAAAACTTTACTATAACAATTCCCAAAAAACAAACAGGTACAAACAACAACAAGCAACAGATCGAGAAGTGGAAAACCAGTAACAACTATATACAATAAAAAAGGGGTTGTGGGGCAGAGTGGTACAGGGAACAGGTAATGCAGGGGGGAGATTTACAAGAGGATGGCAAGGTACTGGGAGTGGGGGCATGGATATAGAGGCTATTTACACTATGAACAGTCCACAATGGCCATTCAGGCCTAGTGCCTCCTGCTGTGACATGACTGCCCCCTAAGTGAGTGTCCACCTCTTTGCAGAGCCTGCAATATGTCACAGACCACCCTGAGGATAGCCCCCTGGTGCTTGTCCATGGCCAGCAGCAGCTCCTGGCTGGTCACAAGTCATCCACGCAGCAACAACATTCTCTGGGTCCATCTGCAGTGCTCCACTCCTGCGCGGACACCCTGTTGACTTATGGGGGAAACACAGAACACAGGCTCAGTACCACAGGCCAACCAGGCACACACAGCCCTCCGCCCCGGGATGGAGTGGTCGTGCATGCCAGATGTTGGGTGGGCCCTGGCACAGGACCATCTCAACACCAAGCACATGATAGACTGGTGAAGTGCTGTGCAACAGTGCCACGCAGAGCATGGGACACTGCACAGGCAACAGGCAATGACAACCTGTACATGCACTGGATGTCACCAAGGGACATGTGGCCATGACCCCCACAGCATGTGAACTGGATGTCCACATGCCCCATTTGTGTTGGCCCCATGTGGGCACTGCTGGTCACCCATGGTTTTGTACAGACACACTGGCCATGGACCAGCACACAGGAGCCAGGTGCACAGCAGAGATGCCACATGGTAGAGTAACCCCAAACCATGTGTGTGAAGCCAGCACCACATGGGCATGCACAACAAGCAGACCATTGCCTGCAGTGGGCAATGCAAACTCCCAAAACCCACAGAACAGCAGAAAGCATCACTAGCAGCACACTTACCTGAAGCAGGGTGTGACACACCCCTGTGTGTGAGCCATCTCTGTCCCCATCTGCTGCACCTTCATCACCAGCCCATCTGCTGGTGAGGTTCTGGGCCAGGCACCACTTCTCCTGACCTGAGAGGGGGACACAGTGGTAAAGGCACTGTGAGCATCGTGCAGAACCACAGGCCCCCCCCAACCTAGGGGCTCGACAGTGACACAATGCAGTACAGCACAGCACAGCACAGTGCGTACCCTGTTGACTGGCAACGCACAAAGGTGACCACCATGGACATGGCAAGACCACCATGGCCCACCATGGCCCCCAGGGCCAGACAGTGGCATGCACAGCACCATGGGCCTGACCTTGCAACCAGGGCTATGTCACCCATGTGGGTGGTGGTACCTGCCCCTGCCACACACCCACAAACCCCCAGTAGCAGGCAAGGAAAGCATGCACACAGCAAATACATACCAGGGCATAGCACTGTTCCCCTGCAGACCTGGTCTTGCAGGTGGTCCAGCCTGCCTGGGTCTCTCCAGTGCAGGTTCCCATACTGGTGCTGGCATTGCTCCCCAGTCCTGGCAATGCCCATCCTCTATGTGAGGTGCACTGCCACCCTGGCCCACACCTGGGCCCGTGCCTTCTGCAGCTCCTCAGACCCAAACAACTAGCCCTCCAGGGGCGCCACAAGGTTAGTGAGCTCCACATCCCCCAGTTCAGGGTGGCACAGGGTCAAAATGTCGCATGGCAAAATGCCGTGTGACTTAATCGTGTTGCGCGATTTCTTCATTTCTTTTGTTCTGTGGGGAGCTCTGCCCTCCACACACCCCCGTTATGGAGGGCTGTACCCCCAGACCCCCCACTAAGGATTCTAACTCCAGGGGGGTCCAACACAGAGAGCACACAGGTCCATGGTTCACGCATAATGCCGTACGCTATTAAGCGTACGACATTATGACCCGGTATGGTTCAGGGCACGTGGCCTGGTCCCCTGTGAGCTGCTATCATGTGCTATTCTGCCTGTTCTGAGCTGCTGCAAGTGTAGCTCACAGGGAGGCTCTGGTAGGGATGTGGATAGGCCGCACCATTTGTGTGATAGTCCAGGCATGCATTGCCCCATGCGGCATGCACATGTGCCATAAAGATGCGTGATAGCAGCAGCATGGCACAGTACCACACATGTGAAGTAGTGCATGTCTGAGTGCGAGACCGGGGTCATGCCCCCATGCTACACACATGTGCAGCTGAGCGGCACCACCATGTTAGAGAGGTCGGGCAATGCCACACATGTAGACATCCGCATGGTGCAAATTGGTGGCCATGCACCATACATGGCAACCGTGCAGTAAGGCAACGTGGTGGGGTATACCCGATGCACTGGCAGTGACGTCACACAGCTGTGACCATGCAACTCAGTGATGCTATGGCCTATCGTGCATGTGTAGGAAATGTGCCATGTGGAGATGTACTGTCCAAACAGATGCACAGTGCGCAGTGAGATGGGTCAGATGCAGTTTTGCAATGTTCAGCCTGAATATGCAAATGACCACATTGCCCAATCCTGGCCCAAGTCCACACATTTGCATCTCATTACAGACAGCACGGCCCCTCATTTGCATGTGCTGAGCTATAAATGGGCTGCCCTGCACCACCCCACCACACAGGTGACCAAAAGGAACTGCAACCTTGGAGGTGAGTGTTTACATTGTGACTGTTACAGCGCTTGTTGCATTGCAGCCAGCAAGCCCTTCACACCATGCCACTGATGCTGGGCCTGTGCTAATGTATGTCTGTTTCTGTCCACAGGCACCAGTATGGCAGCTGAGGAGGGGAAGAAAAGAAGACAGCCAAAGTTCACACACAGGATGAACTGCAGGCCCTCATGGAGGTGTACCTCATGTGGGAGGCTCTCCTAACCCGCAAGATGGGTACCTAGCAGGAGCTGATGAAGGGCTGGGAGGATGTGGCACAGGTGGTCAATGCCCATGGGGTATACAAATGAACACCCCAGGAGTGTATAAAATGGATAAACAGTGAGCACACCAGGGCCAGGGAGCAGCTGGCCACATTTAGGGCATCCCAGAGGGCCACTGGGGGTGGGCCCTCCACAGTGCCTGCCCTGTCGGCATGAGAGGCAATGCTTGCCAGCATCCTAAGCCATGCCTCTATGGAAGGTCTCCCTGGTGGTAGCTTTGACACAGGAGGTGGGCCATCACTGCACTGTGAGTGTGCACGTGATGGTTACTGTTGAGGGTTGCATGTGTTTGCCATGGATGTGCTTGTCGAGCCACACAGGCCACATCACTGTGTTCCCAGGGTGCCCTGACAGCATGCTGTCATTGCCCAGCCCTGATATAGGCTGCCATGGCCTCTGGGGTGTTGTGGTGCTGATTCTGTGGTGTGCAAAACAATAGTGGCACCAGTTCTGTTAGGTGCACAGGCACCTGTGACCAACCCTACCCACTGGAGCATGGGCGGTGTGTGCATGTACACCCCTGTGGCAGCAGTGGTACCTGCAGTGGCATGTCCAAGTCAGCCAGTGTGCCATGTGATGCCTGCTGTGTGACTGAGCCAGATAGTGGGGGGGGTGGCCTGCAATTGGCTGGGCCCAGTCTGTCTGCGGTGGCAGTGCCCCACATTGTTCCCTATGGGTGCACACACTGGCAGACATAAATGACACATGCCACTGTGGCATGTGGCCAGTATGGCCCACACTGGTGCCTGTGGCCCATGTCACCACCAGCACTCCCATGGCACACATGCACACCCCATGTGTGCACATCACCCAACACCATGGACCTACAGCACTGACCACATTCACCTATTCTGACTTACAGCTCCATAACACCTCAGGGGTGCTGCTGGATCACGTGCTCCTACAGATAGCCAGGAGGCGGATGAACCCATGCCATCTATGTCCACCACAGCCTTGGCCACTGAGGAGGGGGAGGTTGCACTTGGGTTGGGGGACCTACTGGGGCTGGCTGATCCTGACCGCCTGTTTGGCATTGACTTACTGGATGAACTCACTGTTCTGGCATCGGCCACGGATGATGATGATGATTATGATGATGATGCCACCCAGCTGGGGAACACTATCACTGACACTGCCCACATCCTTTTGGACCCAGTTTCTACACAGACAGCATCCAGAGGTGGCAACTGAACTAGGCCATCACATGCACCCCTACCCCACCACATGCTATTTACTGCTGCGATGGCCATGGTTGGTCAGAGGCGTGGTGCCACTCTGGGGCCTGGGAGCAGTGCCACCATACCACAGGGTGCCGTGCAACAGCAACAGTCAGCACAGGCACATAGCGTGGGGTGAACCAGGGCCCTCTGTGCCTGCCTGCACACACTCCCTGGCCCAACAGCAGCCTGTTGTGCAGTGTCCACAGTGTGGTACTGCAGGCTAATCCACCCCCTGCCCACCAGCCCCCCCAGACATGTCCCCCGGTGACAGGCTGGATGAGCACACTCAGCTCCTGTGGAACTCTGTGGAGGCCCAGGTGGTGCTCAGGGAGGCTATATATGGCCTGTAGATGTAGGTGGGTCTCATGGATGAGAATGCGGCCACGAGTCATACCCAGGTATTTGGCAAGCTAGCCTTCTGAGGCAGACATGATTGCAGAAATGCGCCTCACACAGGCGGACATGACCATGAGCCTCGACAGGACTGCATGGGCCATTGAGGTGGGCTGTGCAGCCCTGGCACCTCGTGCTCACAGGTGTACCCACTGCACGACATGCAGTGCCATTAGCACTCCAACACCACCGCGATGCATGACACCCTTATTGCAGACACCATCCCCTACCAATGCAATACCCAACACCCCTGGATCCAGTTTGGTTTTCGGTACCCCTACCTCCACATGCACCCGGTCATGGTCGCATGTGTCAACACCCTCAGGGGTTGAGGAATCACCCCTTGTGGCAGGTGAACACCCAGTGGAGTTCCCCTTGCCTGGGTGTGGCCACCCACGTGTCCGTGGTGGCTGTCGTAGCAGGCACTGATGCCGTCATGGTACTGTCAGCCTGGCCATGTCACCCTGCAGCCATTGCTGCTGTCACACCTACCCAGCACTGCCCAGGCCTGTGTGCAGTGGCACATGTGCACGCACATACCTGTAGTAACCCTGTCCACGCTGTCTGTGTGGCATCTGGGCCATGGGTGTGGGCCATGATGTTGTGGTGTGTGGCATGGGCATGATGAGTGTGGCCTTGGCTGTCTGCTGCATGTGTGTGCCAGTGGTGTCTCTCTGATCCATGCATTTCCCCCGCATGCACCTGTGTTCCCCCTGGTATGGGTGCCACTTGCAGTGGATGCCTGTGCATGGTTGTCTTCACATGTCTTTGCACACTTTGGCATCCATACAGTGGCCGCCTACCTGCCCATGGGGGGATCGTTAGGACCCCTCTGCGTGTGTGTCTGACTGTCCTGTCAGGTCCCCCTCTGTTACTCACCTCCGGTCACCAAAGTGCTCCTCCATGGTTGTGTCCCTGTGCCACCATGCCCTAGCAGCCAGCTGTGGGTCCCTCCTGTCCAGAATTGGCTGTTCACCCTCAACCTGTGGTTCCTCATCCTCCAAACTGTCACCCACCTATGCCAGGACAACAATTCCATGGTCAATGACCTGGTTGTTGCATGCAACAGGCCAGGAATATGTCGCAGGCCTTGTCTGACCTGTATTATAGGGCACCACAGGAGCTGTCCAGGCATCTGAATCTCATTTTGAGCATGCTGAAACACACACTTGATGATATTGCATGTAGCGATGTGTGCCTCATTGTATCTCTCCTCAGTCTTGGATGAGGGCTACAGTATGGAGGTGAGCAGCTTGGGCTGTAGGGGGTAGGAGCTGTAACCTGTGGGGGGGAATGCAATATGTTAGTCTCATGCAGGCAACCACGGTGTCCTGACTGCCCACACTGGGCTGGGTTTGCTGCCTGTGTCTATCCACCCCATTGCCATGGCTTTGCTCCCTACCTGCTCACACCATGGTGTACCTCTGGGCACCCTCCTACTGTTGGTTGTGCACTGATGGTACATGCACAGTGGGCCTGCACACTGTCCCATGGTGCACAGCCTGTTAGTTCACCTTACCTATGTCCTGTACATCTGTGGTGTTCTGCCCTGCCCCAGGCACTGGTCCGGCCCAGGGGCGTATATTGCTACATGCCCTGTTGCCTGTGACAGCTGTGTTTCTACCCTGCCCTGCCATACCCCTGGCTCTCCACTCCACTCTCTCACTGTCTGTGGACCCCACTGCAGCAGGATCCCCTATTGCAGGTTTCCCCATGCCTGTTGGCCAGTGCATGGGCCCTGTCACTGTCCCCCCCCCACACTGCCACTTACAGTGCTCTAGGCTACAGTGTGTGCTCTGTCAGCATGGGGTTTAGCCCCACTCATCCACTAGGTGGCCGCTAGGTATCTCCCCAGTCTCAAACTGGTGGCACAGGGCCGACTGATGCCAGACACTGTACTACACAGGCACGGATATATGAATGAACGTTCATTAACATATTCGTGCCTGTGTAGTACAGTATGGTCTGCATGCCCATTGGTCCACACTGTGGACCAAAAGGCATACAGCACATACTGTACGCTGTCATTCGGTGGGTGGCTGGGTGGTATGCGGATGGGGTGCTGACGCCCGCTGATGACTGGGGAGGAGCTGGGTGGCCAGGGGTCCTCGGGGGGGACCACTGGACCACCAGGTAATGGGATTCGGTGACTGATGCCCGTGATCAGGCATGACACAGGGGAGGCACCACTAGACCACCAGGTTATAATTTATTTTACATAAGCCCACAAACAGGCATATGTGAGGGGGGCTGCACTAGCCCACCAGGGAAACTACCTGCTGCAAGCAGCTACGCAGGGCACCAGGTTCATTTCGCCGGGCTGCCCTGTGCAATGCATGCAAATGGGGCCATAATGACATGATAATGGCCCCATTTGTGCCATGCATATATTATGGCTCCATTTGCATGCCCTCTTCTGAATATTGCGGGTGATGCACCCAGCACAACTGCAGTTACGCTGGAGCATTCCCAGTCCCCATTCGTGAGATACGCTGGCGCATTGTACTTGCGCCATGCACATTCTGTGCTATATTTAATAGTGATGTGCCATGGCGCATCACCTTTGAATATCACCCTGTCCTGGCCCTGGCGCAGCTCAGTTGCACTGTGTCCCCACTTGCGCTATTGCCTGGCACAGTCTGAATATCCGGCCCTCTGTATCTTACCAGGTAGTCCATAGTTTGTAGACATTTTAAAAGGGATGGGAGGGAGTGTGCCGTATCAGTAATGTAGAGTAAGAGATCATCTGCGTAATACGCTATTTTATGGGTGTGGCTCAATACTATGAAACCCTCTATGGCTAAAATTTGGCAGAGGAATTGGGCTAAAGATTCCACATGCAACAGGAATTAGTAAGTGGAGAAGGGGCAACCCTTGCGGGTGCCTCTTGTGAGAGTGAATCTCGGGGGGGAAAAGGTACCATTGGCTTTAACAGTGACCTGTGGATTATTATATAGCCCTTGTAAAAGGGACAAGATGTCATCTGGGAAGGCAAATTTTAACAGGACCCTGTGCAGAAATATCTATGAGACCCTATCAAATGCCTTTTGGATGTCTAGACTCAGGATCAGTAGCGGTGTCCATTGTGGAGTCTCTTGGTCTATAAATAAGAGTGTCAGTTTAATATTATTTGTTGTTTGTCTGTGTAGCCACCCCACCTCCCCATATGTCTAGGGGCTCCCGATGCTATGAAAAGGGAGGGGGCAGCTGGTCCAGTGGTGCTGAGGGCTGAGGCACTGGACACCTTACCTCACACTACACCAGTGACCCGGGTTTGAGAATGACCTAGGGTCGTCAGGGAGCTGCTGCTGGGGGGGGGGGGTGAGGGACTGAGTGGGAATGAGCAGCCGCAAGGCAGCTCTCCCCTGCCTGGGTGGATGCCCGCACCCTTCATAGTTCTGCTGCCACCGGGTGGAGGTCTGGTGGGAAGCATAGGTGTGAAGGGTGTGGTGGTAATAGCCAGGAGTGGGGCGGAAGGGGCCAAGCCAGTACCCGGTGTGCCTGTGTGCCTCCACGCATGCGAATGTACGTGTCTGCTGGGGTCCTGGGTTAAGGACAAAAAAGGGAGGAAAATCCTCAAAAATTGCATATGTAAAAAAAAGAAAAGGGAGGGGGCCTACCCCAAAGGAAAACAGACCAGAAACCTCAACAGCCATGAAGAAATAAGATGGTTTTCTCTTAGCGTGGTCGTGGTTCTACTGCAGACAAAATGGAAACTGCTACCCCTCGTGACTTCTTCGGAAACTCAGGTGGAAAAAAGGAAACCTCTTCTTTACTCTCTTCTCCAGAAGTTCCCCGCCAGCACCCTGGCCCAGGAAGCACCGTTTTGAAGAGAGCTGAATTTTAAATCTCCCCCCAAAGAAATCTGGTTAAAAATTAATTAAAGACTCAGAATTTCATTCATCAATTAAACTTTAAAAACACCCTCATGCACTTGAAGTTAAGCTACCAAGCCAATTTATTGCTTCTGGGATCCCAATGATTTTCCAGGATCCAGAGGTTCCCACGACTTGCTTAAAAACATGTTCGCCATCCAGCTCCATGGAGCACAACTATTCACAACTTGGGACACTTGAACTGTGAGACAAGATGTCTTAGGCAGCATTCACACTTCAGGCAGCTGATGAAACCTCAGATGATATACCCGAAACCTCCCCAGAACCTGCACCGGTCCCTCAGAGACAAACCTACTCTCTGGCACTGGTAAGTTGGTCACTGAACTTATACTTTTCCTTTCTTTATCCCTGTTCAACCTCTAACCTTAAGGAGGAGTGAGATACTTCTCCCACCTTGTCTCTTGCCACAGGATCACAGGAATTTCTCTCCCTGACCAGTCCTTTGATTGTGTTTTTTTTTCTTAACCGCCTTCTCCCCTAGGCATAGCTGCTTAGCCGCTGGTTTCCTTTCTCCAGATAAGGGCGGGGGGCTCAACCATACCTCTAGTCCATATCCCTTTCAGCCATCACCCTTGTGCTTTATTTAAGCTTACCGGGTCCAGAGCACTTCTCAAGGCCTGTCCTTTGACCTGTGGCCCACCAGGGCAACCTGTGCCCAGAGTCCCAGGACCTGCCTCTCCAAGCAGGCCCCTTAAGTGGGTGGGAAACCTCCGGCACCCCCCTTATCAGACCTGGACCTCCCTGCCACATCGGGAAATGGGAGGAGAGCTGCTGCCACCCCTCTTCTGGGGCAATCCTGCCACAAAACCCCAGCCCGGGCAGTCCAAGCCTACTTTCTAATGGCCTTGGGACCCCACCAGACTACCTCCTAATGGGCACGCTCCTTCCCCCATCTCCTACTGGAGCTTCAGTTCCCCACACGACACTGGCAGACTATCTGAGGCCCTCCCCATGAAGCACCCATTACCGACGCCATGTTGCTGGAATCATGGCTCTGCCTCCACTTACAAGGGTAGGGGTTCCCCCTTGAATCAGGCCCAACCTGGACCAACAAGCTCCTCCCTGCCTGCCTGACCTGCCATCTCCCAGCCAGCCTCCTCTCTCCCCCAGAACCACCCGAGCTGACCCCTTTTATGGACTATGACACTGCCCCTAGTTGTAATCTAATAACAGCCTGAATTGTGCCTTCCCTACAAATACCTATAAAATCCTTAAACCAGGATGGGAAGGTACCATGAGCGGGGTCCTTAAAGGTAAGCATAAGTCCCTCTCAAAGAGAGGTGGCTTACACTGTTCCCCCACCCAAGGGATTCATTCCTCATGGGGAATGATGGCAAAAACCTCACCAGCTCCTCCAACTATGCCTCCACCACCCCCCGGTATGCGCACTCCCAGGGGAAGCAGGCACCAGCCAGAGTCGCTAAGGCAGGTCTCAGGATAAAACCTATTTCTACCTACTACTAGGCCCAAAACCCAAACAAAAAAAATGTTGTTGTTTTTTTCTGTGCGGGGAGGGTGGACGACTCCTAAAACTAACAAAAGCTGCATAAGCAATATGAACAGGAACAGCATAGTATAAACCTCGACAGTAGATTAAAATATTATTTTTATTTCTCTTAGGTTGATTGAACTAAGCATACTCTCTTAGTATATTGGGAGGGCTTTAAGCCCTTGGTTCGATGGGCGGAGCAACAAATGTCACTCCCCCAACGAGCTTACAGCATCACAACATCCTGGGCTTGCCAAGATTCTTTTTCGTTTCAGCCGGAAGTGCCACCCGTCCACCTTCCTCATTCTGTTTGTTTGAGCTTTTGCCCGCCTGTTGCGGTCACCTCCGGCCGCCAGCTCACTCCTTCTCTTCCCTTCCCCCTCCCCTTCCCCATTTCTTTGCCGCTCCGTGGCTTTGTTTTGTGTTCCCTGCCCCGTCCCTTTTTCTCCTTCACTATGGGCTACTCTTTCCCTGGGTTTCTCTGTTTTCCTCTGCCTGCATTCCGCCTGCCTGGCGTCTATTTCCATCACTTGTACCCACCGCCTGTAGGGATCTTCACGGGCACTTGGGTGTGTCATCGCCTGCTGACTTGCCTCCGCTCACCTGTTCTCCTCTTTCCCTTCCGGCTGCTACTTGGCTGCCCGTTGCCCCTGCCCTCGCTCCCGGAGTCGCGCAATTATGGCACGTCCTCATGGTGCGAGTCGCCACTTTGCACTGACTGCCAGAATGGCAATATCTGTTCCTGTGGGTTCCTACTCTGCATACCGTTCTTGGCTGTGCTGTATGTCAAATCTCCTTTCTGAATGGCACGAGTGTGTTCACCCTCGCGTAATTTACTCGCTTGCTTAATTTTCCCACAGAAAGTGCAGAGCAGGAACGTGTAGCCAGATCGACAATCCCACTGGAATTCCGGGTTTTGAGCTGCCTGCTTTCAAACTCTTTTTCAAATTTACTTTGGCAATCTTTGCTAGGCTTAATGCTCTTGCAGTTGACAGCTTTTGCACTGTATGCATGCCCTCGCATTTGAATTCAGCCAAGTTTTGGGACCTTGTGGTTCAGTTTAGTGGCTATGTACTGACATATCTTTGGGGGTCATAGCCCTCCTATCGGCCATTCTGGGTGGACATTCAGCCACCTGCTGTAAGCCTGGATTACTTCTCAGTACTGACCACTGCTTTTGATAATTTCTTCATCATCTCTTGCTTGACCTGCATAGGTAGTACTGACGTTAAACCAGGGTTTTAAATAATTGATTAGCAGTTTTTTTTCCATGGGACAATACTAGCTGTACAGAAAGTATTTATGTAGGTTTTCTAGAAGTGTTATGTTTGTTAAACACAATGAGGCAAGTGCTATGCATTTTTACAATGTTTCAGCACTTTTATGAGCAAAACGCTAATCAATATTTAGAGTTAAATAAAACCCTGGTTAAACCTTTCCACTGGATCCCTCTCTATGTTATCTAGAAGCAATCCAAAAAATTAAACGAACAAAAAAAAACAAATTCTGCTAGTCCCTTTCCTGCTTTGTTTGCTTGTTTTCCACAGTTTGTTTGGGGGTTCCTGCCCTACCCCTACTTCTTTGGCTCCTCGACTGCCATCCCTCCTCGACCTCTTGTTCATAGCTGATATCCCTAGCTTATCCGACTCGGACATTCATTGATGTGCTCATAATTCTCCTGCGCACTTGCTGCCTTTTCCACCCAGTTTTGACCCTCTGGGTCTGCTTTTGTCCTCTGGCATTGGTCCTATTTTTTGACCTCCTCTGTCCTTTGTCCTTTCATACCTCACTTTTCTGTGCCAGGCTCCATAGCTTCACTCCCTTGTTGTACCTCAACCGTTTCCTACTTTTAACCGGCTATGCCTCACCTCACCCTGCTCATCCAGTTAAATCCCTATTGTCCTACGTCCTTTCCTACTTTGCTTTCCAGTACCTGTCTTCATGGCATCGATCCCTCATTGTAATTCTTCAGTTCTTATGTTACCTTCTTCGGTTGCATTCGATATTTCTTTTAGGCATAACTATCATTACTCTTATGGCCGCTCGCCGACACCCTCCGGCTTGCCCACTTCACAGTGCCTCGATCCCCTGCCCCCATGCTGTCCTGCACTTCTCTAATTCATGGGTCGGAGTGGACTACTGAACTTCAATTTAAGTCTTCTGGGTGCCAATTATGCACCATCTCCGGTGCATTCAACATGACAGTTATGGGACTTCAACCCTGGTCTGCTACTTGTGCCCGGTTCATTCGCCATTCATTGCTCTCACCTCTAGGCTATACTGCCCGCTATGCTAGCTCCCTTGTCCGTTGCTTTGTTCTTTGGTGTCCTTGCTTTCTTACCTTTTAGGAATATGTGGCGCTGCTGTGGATTTTATCTCTCCTGCTTGTCTCCAGTAGTGGCTGTTTTCCAGTGCTGTCATGCAGTATACCTCTTCTCGCACCCTGTGCCCATTGATGTCACCTTTCTTCTGCTCCACTTCCTTGACCCGCGACCCTCTTGCCTCATGTCTCCCTCCTGTATCTTTTTTCCTTGTTTTTGAGCATCTAGTCCCAGACACAGGTGTCATTATTCCCATGCCTTAAGTCTTACCAGCCATCGGGGTTCACCTCCTCCAACTCGCCTACTGTGGTTCTCATCTTGCACTGGCTGTCTAGGATTCACTCCCTTTTGTGGCCTGCATTCAATATTTCTTTTAGGCATCCCTATCATGACTCCTGTTCCACCTCATCTCCATGCTGCCTCGAATCGACTCGATCTCCGGTCAAGGACATGCTAGTCTACGATACCTCAACTCGACCTATTCCTCTCTTTCACTCGCTCATTCAGTATGCCTTGGCCATCTCCATCAGGCCATACTACATTCCTACAAGTTCCTTTTCCAGTTCATTCCTGTTTTCCTCCTCTTCCAGTTTTGTTCCAGCCTTACATGATTACTCTACTTGAGGCCTGCAGTGGCTATTTATTTTCCTTGTCTACTCCTCGACCGCATGCTGCACACCTCTGGCTGTATCCTCTTATGGCAGGAGGTGTGCCTGTGTTTTTTGATGCCTCCCCATACTGCGATCTAACTCTGTTTTATTTCTGACCTGGTAGGATTACCAGTGCTATCCAAGTTCCTGGCAGTCAACTCATGGCCCTCCTCCAGTGGGGCTGTCCTCTACCCAGTTCACCCTGACCTCCAGAACCCTATGGTTCTCTCGCATGATTATTCCTGCTCCCATCGCTCACTCCAGCTTGGCTGTGTTTAGCTGGCTCCATCTGGCCCTGCCCTCCTCATCGCATCGCTCTTCCCTTTTTGACCTCCATTGCTCCCTTTCAATCCCCTGTTTCCTCATTCGCCATGCCTATCTTGTAACTGTCTTGTTCTCGATATTTATTTTGAGCATCTGCACAGCTCATCCTGATTCCATCCATCACCAGCCATCGAGGATTCCTTGCATGATCTAGCCTGCCTCATCAGCCGATACCTCTCCTCGACCTGCTCCTCTACTTGGCTCTTATGCCACCTAATCCGACTCTCCTTACTGCAATTCTCATCCCGTTCCGGCTGGGTCCTATGCTAGCCCTTTGACCTCCCTCCGTCCTTTGCCCTTTCATTCCTCGCTTCCTGTACCGGCCTCCATGGCTTCACTCCCTCTTTGTACCTCATCCGTTTCCTAATTTTACCTTCCTTGTCCTAGCGCCTTTTTAGTCCCAGCCATCGTGGCTTCACTCTGCTCTTGGCTTCACTCCTCTTCATACATCGTCCAATTTTGCCCTCTCCTCATCATACCTCACCCAGTTTTTCCTCGATTGCTTGCCTTGAGTTGCCTCCCTCCTTTTGAGGAACCTACTTCCTTTTCCTTCCTTCGTACAAGTTCACTCTTCAGTTCATTCATGTCTCCTCTTCTTCTACTTCCCTCTCCTCGTCTCTCTTGACCAGTTCAGCCTTCCAGGATTCAATCCAGTCATGGTTTCCATCTCCTCGTGCCACGCATTATCTATTCATTTGCTCTGCTGTTCCTCTCCTTGGGCCATCCATGGCTGACTCCATCCGACCTTCCCTCAAACTGGGCCTAAGTGCCACCTCATCCAGTTCACCCTCATGTCGCCTTGCAGAGCCTTCCTCCTTCCCAGAGTCTGCTTGATCCATGTTGTCCGTCATCACTCCCTTCCTCGGAGATCCTTCGACTCTTTAGCTCCCTCGGCTCCATGATGCCTGGCCTCGACCTGCTCATCTGCTTCAATTCCTCTCTCAGTATGCCTTGAAATGGTTTGCTGCCATGTCTGAGCTGTTCCCTTGCTCCATCTGGCCATACCTATCATGGTTCATATACTGCCTGTTCCGATTCGCCCCCGTGCACCTCTCATCCCATACTGGCTGTGTCCTATGCTACCTATTGACCTCCATACTATCCTTCGTCCTTTCCCACCTCACTTTCCAGTATCTACCCTCATGGTGTCAATACCTCATCGTACTTCATCCGTTCCTGTTGCCTTCCTCAGCCTTTTGTTTCTTCTTGTCCTGACCTTCGTAGATTCTTTCCACTCCTAGCTTCCCTCCTCATTGTCTGCCATCTGCATTGTCTCCTCTTGATCACCATCCTGTGCTTACCTTCTGATGTGCGTACCCTCTGGTTCCTGTCATGCCTTTTTGGCCTTGGAGTCTGCCTCCTTTAGAAGAGCAGCATGGTTCAGGTCGTTCCATGCGCACGATACCTTAGTTCAGGTTGTTTTTCTGTTCCTTCCTGTCTCCTCTTCTTCCGCTTCCATACTGGCTCTTCAAGATTCAATCCCTTCATGGCCTAATGTCAATATTTCTTTTTGGGCATGCCTAACATAACTCCTATAACGCTTATCAACCACGACCATCCTGCCATATGTGTAGAGTTCATAACTCCTGTCATATCGAGTTCATAAATCCAGTCATCATTCACTCAGCATTACCTCAAAGCTGATCTATTTACATCGCTTACTCTAATATTCCTATCATTCAATTCCGTAGTACCTCATCGACTACAACTTCAGGGTCTAATCGTTCAGGGTCTAATCATTTACAATGCATAATCAAGCATGCCTCTTCAACCTCAGCGTCTGCTCATTTACATCACTCAATCAAGCGCATCGCTCCATCAGGCCAGTCTGCAGTATTATTTGTCTCCTCATCAGCACATCTGGAATATCCTCGTGAGCACATCTGGATACCCCTTGCTGCTCTGACTCATACATGGATTTACTCCCGCCCATCCTTGCTCCCCGATCTACTTTCTCTCATCAACTACTCGAGCATACCCTTCTTGGGTCCAGCAAAGTTTATCTAGTTTCATCATTCCCTCGAGCATTCCATCATTGACTCTGATGCTACTCATTGACCACAACAACAGGATCTAATTGTTCACATCGCATAATCATGCCTTATCAATCTCAATGTCTACTTCCTCACCTCACTCAATCAATCTTACCTATTATCGGATCTTATGCTATCTCATCAGCCCGCCAACCTCCTGCGCTGATCATCACCATCAGTATTCATTTTTGCCTCATGTTCGTATTTGATCTCCACACAGCCTCATGTTCCATCATCGATCTGTGCTTTCTTTTAGGGATCTTCCCTATTCCATCATCATCATCCCTACTCATATCCCTCTAGTTACTGAACCATTTATTTTAAAGATATACACCCTCAAATCAAACATCATCAGCCTGGAAGGAAGGCGACCTAGGCCTTGGATCCCCAGATGTTTCCTCCTCAAAGGGGGTTTTCCTCTTCTCCATGCCAATGGTCATAATATTAGTTAGAGTTAGTGCTTTCTTCTCGTTAGTTAGTTAGGTTCTGCTGTTGGATGGAGGTGGATGGTGGCCCAGCTTTCCCCTCTCTCCTCAGGAAATTAGCCCTTCTTCTCACAGAATTCATTCATCATCCTCACCTCTTCAAAGCTTGACATCTTTGGGTATTCTTTTTGGGCTTCTTCCTAACCTACCTTTAGCCAACTCATTCATTCCTGGCACCTGTAGGGGGGGAACCCTCCTCTAGGGTTCCTTGCATCGTACCCCTACAGGGTGGTGTATCCCACAGTTAGAGAGGCGGAAAGCCACAAAGCAAATCAAGTTACACAAGCATCATCTCATATTATCTCATTTGGTTGCGTAAGCACATCGAAATTCATTATATATATATATATATATATATATATATATATATATATATTATATATATCAGACCATAATCACTCTACTACACTTAAAAAACACACTCACACACTCACCCAGGCACATATTTTAATGATCAATTTTATTTTCCTTTCTAAGATGAACATTTCATAATAGTAAAAGCTAATGTCCTCATTTGCAGTAATCTGAGGTAGAAAAAGTCAAGATAATTCATTAAGTCAGTCATTGGGATAATACCTGCTCCGCGGAGCAATACCTGGCACTGTCAGAGTTCTTTACAGGGGCTTTAAGTACGGGGTCCTCCTCCTGGTGGAAAATAAAATTCAGGGTCTGGCTTGGTAGTGAGATCTCCAAAAGAGTCTTTGGCAATCACAAAGTACTTAGTGCGGCATCCAGCCAGATCCTGCACCAAGGCAAAATTTTTGGTCCCACAGAAGTTGGAGAAACTGGCTGTGATCCTTCACCTTTCTCACTGCCTTCCACCAGAAGCCTAGGTGGCGTTCACCTGGGCCTGGGGGTTTACTCGCAGGTGGTCTAAGGCCTCTACCTCTCCCTCTGCCACAGGGAGTTGAGGCAGCTGGCGAGGAGGAACAGGGCAGATGGCTGGGTCCCTCTTCATCCTTTTTCTCCTCTGCTGCAGCTGCACCCTTCCCCAGCACCTCTTCTGCTTCAGTAATCACAGCAGGGGAAGGTGCTCGCACTGGTTCTGGCTCTTTCACTTTCTCTGGGGTCCTCTCAGTGATCCACTCCTCTAATGACAACCTTTCCACAGCACCAGGCTCCAGGATTCCTTGTGACCATACCGCGGAGGGGCCTTCTGAAAAACTGAGGGGATATACCTCGGCTCAGGAAGCACTATTTTCAAGAGAGCTGAAACTTTAAATCTTCCCCCAAAGAAGTCTGGTTAAAATTCATTAAAGACTCAGAATTTCATTAATCACTTAAACTTTAAAAACACCCTCAGGCACTCAAAGTTAAGCTACCAAACCAATTTATTGTTCCTAGGATTCCAATGATTTTCCAGGACCCAGGGGTTCCCACGATTTGCTTTAAAACGTGTACAAACATCCAGCTTCATAGAGCTCAACTATTCACAAATCAGGGCACTTGAACTGTGAGACAAGAAGTCTTAGGTAGCAGTCACACTTCAGGCAGTTGCTGAAACCTCAGATGATATACCCAAAACCTCCCTGGAACCTGTACCGGACCCTCAGAGCCAAACTAGTCCTCTGGCATTGGTAAGTTGGTCACTGATCTTATACTTTTCCTTTCTTTACTCCTGGTCAGCCTCTAACCTTGTGAAGGGATGAGATACTTCTCCCACCTGGTCCCTTGCCACGGGATCACAGGAATTTCCCTCCTGACCAGTCCTTGATTGTGTTTTTCTTAACCGCCCCTCCCGAGGCATAGCTGCTAGTCGCCAGTCCTTTCTCTGGATAATGGGGTTTCAACCATAGCTCTAGTCTGCACCCCTTTCAACCATCACTGTTGTGCTTCATTTAAGCTTACCGGGTCCAGAACGCTACCCAAGGCCTGTCCTTTGACCTGCATCCCATCCGCACAACATGTGCCCCATGCCCCAGGACCTGCCCTCCAAGCAGGCTTCTTAAGTGGATGGGAAACCTCCGGCACCCACCTTATCAGACCTGGACCACCCTGCCAGATCGAGAAATGAGAAGGGAGCTGCCACCACCCCTCCCCTTGGGGAATCCTGCTACAAAACCCCAGCCCGGGCAGTCCAAGCCTACTTTCTAATGGGCCTGGGACCCCACCAATCTACCTCCTAAAGGGCACTCTCCTTACCCCATCTCCTACTGGAGCCCCAGTTCCCCACGTGATGCTGGCAGACTATCTGAGGCCCTCCCCATGAAGTACCCATTACTGGCACCACATTGCTGGAATCATGGCTCTATATCCACTTACTGGGGGGGAGTTCCCCCTTGAATCAGGCCCAGCCCAGACTGACGAGCTCCTTTCTGCCTGCCTGCCTGACCTGCCTACCCTGCCATCTCCCAGCCAGCCTCCTCTCTCCCCAGAACCACCCGAACTGAGCCCTTTAATGGACTATGAGACTGCCCCTAGTGGCAGTCTAATAACAGCCCAAATTGTGCCTTTCCTAAATACCTATAAAACCCTTAAACCAGGGGGAGAAGGCACCATGAACGGGGTCCCTAAAGGTAAGTGTAAGCCCCTCTCAAAGAGACCCCACTCATGGTGCCTTCTCCTCCAGGTTTAAGGGTTTTATAGGTGTTTCAAATAAAATTGGATTGGTCAGGGTCAATAGTTTGGGGTATAAGAACATAAGAATGGTTTTGGCAGATGGGGACCACTTAATCCTTCTAGTCTCCCCAAGGTGGCTACCCCCTCCCCTTTAATTATTCCAGCCAAGCTGTCCACACTGTCTGTCCCACGCTAGCTTAAATTCTCTTACTATTTTAGCTGCCACCACCTGTGCTGGCAGGCTGTTCCATGGCTGTATCACCCTCTCCGTGAAGAAGTACTTTCTATAGTTGCTCCTGAACTTGCCTCCCACCAGATGCCAGTTTTACCCCCTTGTCTGAGTTCCCTTGTTTTCTTGGAAGAGGTTCTCCATCTTGTTTATTCCCTTGATGTATCTGAACATTTCTATCATGTCACCTCTGTTTCTTCTCTGTTCTAGTGAGTACAACTTCAGTTCCTTGAGCCTAGTTTCATATGTCTTATGGTGCAGCCCCTGTACCATTTTAGTGGCCCTTCTCTGCACCATCTCTAATCTGTCTTTGTTCTTTTTCAGATGTGGCTTCCAGAACTGGATACAGTACTCCAGGTGCAGCCTCACCAAGGATCTGTACAGTGGCATAATTACCTCTTGCTTTTGACTTGTAATGTCCCTACCATACTAATATGCCAGATGTTAACTGGAGCACATTTGCTGTAGCCACATCCAAGAGCAGGGCAATTCTCAATGCCCTACAGGTGTCATGCCTCAGACAGCTAGTTTCAGAACCCACTCATGAGGGAGCAATCTTAGACCTCGTACTCTCAAATGGGGACAGTGAGAGGATCTCAGATCTAGAAGTGGGTTTCCATCTGGGAACAAGTGACCATCAAACAGTGTGGTTCACGATAAACTCAGCTACAGAGTCAAGCCATACAAAAGTGAGGGTACTGGTCTTCAGGAGGGCTGACTTTGGCAAGATGGGAGAGTGCCTTAGAAAAGCACTAGCAAACAGGCTAGAAGGAGGGGTGGAGCAACAATGGGGAAACATCAAAACTGCCATCACAGAGGCAACAAGCCTCTGTGTGAAACAAACAAACAAATCAAAACAAAAGAAAAAGCCACTATGGTTCTCAAAAGAGGTGGCTGGGAAAGTCAGGGAGAAAAAGATAGCATTCAGGAAGTATAAGGAAACACAGAAGGAGCAGGACAGAGAGCTGTACCAGTTAAAGCAGAAGGAAGCAGGGAGGGAAGTCAGAATAGCAAAGGCCCAAAGTGAGGAAAAGATGGCCAACTTGGTTAAGAAGGGGTATAAAACCTTTTATAGGTACATCAGGGAGCGTAGAAAGACAAAGGGAGGGATAATGAGGCTGAATAGAATGGAAGGTGGATGGGCAGAGAGGGACAGTGAAAAAGCAGGGCTACTGAATGAATATTTCTGCTTAATATTCACAAAAGAGGAGGAGGGGGAGGTGCCTAATCTAACTAACAGATGCACTCTTGATGGGGGGGGGGTCGATCCCAGTCCTTTTACAGAAGAAAGGGTTCTGAAAGAACTCCTAAAACTGAAGGTGGACAAAGTGATGGAGCCTGATGGAATTTACCCCAGAATTCTAAAAGAATTAAGGGGAGAACTAGTGAAACCACTGACTACCCTTTTTAACAAATCATGGGAGGATGGTGTGGTGCCTGAGGACTGGAGAAAGGTGGATGTGATTCCCTTCACAAAAGTGGGACCAAGACAGAGGCAGGAAACTACAGACCTGTCAGTTTGACCTCTGTGGTAGGGAAAGTGATGGAATCATTTCTGAAGGAAAGAACTGTTGAGTACCTAGAGGCCAGTGGGGCACAGGACCCAAGGCAGCATGGGTTCACAGCGGGAAGGTCATGTCAGATGAATCTAATTGATTTCTTTGACTGGGTGACCAAAGTAGTAGACCAGGGAGGGGCTGTGGATATGGCCTACCTAGATTTTAGCAAGGCATTTGATATAGTCCCACGCAAAAGATTAATTGTCAAATTAACCAGCCTTGGAGTGGGTCCCGGGGTGGTAGCCTGGGTAAAACATTGGCTGGACAACAGGACACAGAAGGTAATTGTAAATGGAGTCCACTCTGAAGACAGAGGGGTTACTAGTGGGGTACCGCAGGGTTCAGTACTGGGTCCAGTCCTTTTTAATGTCTTTATAAGTGACATTGTGGAGGGACTGGAAGGAAAAGTATGTCTCTTTGCAGATGACACAAAGATCTGCAACAGGGTTGATACACAAGGAGGCGAGGAAAGGATGAGAAGGGACTTGGCAAGGTTGGAGGAATGGTCAGAAGTATGGCAGCTTGGATTCAATGCAAAGAAGTGCAAAGTAATGCACCTGGGAAACAAAAACCCGGGGGAAGATTACACAATGGGGGAGGTAGTAACAACAACAAAAATGGAAAGGGACCTGGGGGTAATCATATCAGATGATCATAAGGTTAGCAAGCAATGTGAGAAGGCAGTAGGGAGGGCTGGGGGTATACTGGGATGTATAGGGAGAGGCATCACCAGCAGAAAACAGGAAGTTGTTATCCCTCTATACAGACAGTTGGTGAGACCACATCTGGAGTACTGCGTCCAGTTCTGGAGACCCCATTTCTGCAAGGACATAGACAGGATAGAGGCAGTCCAGAGGAGGGCAACTAAAATGGTGCAGGGTCTGCAAGAGAAGCCATACGAGGAGAGACTAAAGGAGCTTAATATGTATACCCTTGAGGAAAGGAGGGAGATGGGGGACATGATAGAAACTTTTAAGTATCTCAGTGGAATCAACAAAGTCCAAGAAGGTAGCATCTTTCAGAAAAAGAGATGTGCAAGAACAAGGGGACACAATTTAAAGATAGAGGGGGGGCAGTTCAGGGGCAATGTGAGGAAGTATTTTTTCAAAGAGAGGGTGGTGGACGCATGGAATAGCCTTCCTGAGGAGGTTGTGAGGTCTAAAACTGTGGGAGAATTCAAGAATACATGGGACAGGCAAGGCAATTCTTGTGGGGGAGTAAGAAGAAGTAGGCTGTTGGTTTACTAGGATCTGCAGCTTATCCTGTAGGTAGGGAAATGGCAGACTAGGTGGGCCAAGCGGTCCTTATCTGCCATTAAAGTCTATGTTTCTGTGTTTCCACCTATACATCCTAGGATGCCACTTGCTCTTTGTGCTGCTTTTTCACACTGTTTTGTGACTTTTAAGTCATTAGTGATGAGTACACCCAGATCCCTTCCCATCTTTGTTACCTCTAATTGGTGCCCATCCAGTGTGTACTTTACTTCTGGGTTTCGCCTTGCACATGACCTTGCATTTCTTGGCGTTAAACTTTAACTGCCATAGTTTTGACCACTCTTCTAGTTTTCTGAGGTTGACCACCATGCTTGTGGCCCCCTCCTGTGTGTCCACCCTGTTGCAGAGCTTTGTATCATCTGCAGACAGGCACACCCTTCCCTCCAGTTCCTCTTCAGTATCACTGATGAATATGTTGAAGAGAATTGGACCCAGCAGTGACCCCTGTGGCACACCGCTGGTCACCTCCCCTTCCCTTCTTGTGACATAGCCCCATTTACCAAGGCTTTCTGTTTTCTATTCTGTAGCCAATTCTTAACCCAGTTGACTGCCTTGTGCCCTAACCCTGTGTGCTCTAGCTTATTTCCCAGCATCCTGTGGGGGACGGTGTCAAAGGCTTTACTGATACGGGTAGCATGTGATCCAATCGGTGGGCAATGATGCTGGTAAACAATTTCTAGTCCTGGTTTAAGACTGAGATGGTCCAAGGAAAAGGGGTGTGCTCTGGTGGTTTAATACAGTCTGGTGCCAGGCTGAAGCTGCTAACTCCGTATAGCAGACAAACACAATCCAAAGGAGCTTGGCACTCAGGTGAGTGCACTGATAGTTATTGAATTACCATGCTGAAATCCGTTGATTCTGTTCAGTGCTTTCATCTTTCAAATGCATTCAGCAAACAGAGTGGTGAGCTGGTGTAAGTCACTGAACACCCCAGCGCTTCCACCATGGTCCGCTACCAGCCCACCACTTTTGTTTGCTGAATACATTTGAAAAATAAAAGCACTGAATAGAATGAATGGATTCCAGCATGGTAATTCAGTAACTATCAGTGCACTCACCTGAGTGCCTGGCTCCTTTGGATTCAGACTGAGATGGGTAGGTAGGAATCACATTGGATATGATCCTTTCAGGTTTCAGGAATAGTGGAAATGTTGACATAAGGCCAGGTGTCCAGGCACTGAGCAGTATTTTGGAATTCTGTGAATATCCATAATATACGTTTGCATATAATTTCAAGTGTGGTCTTATAAAATTCTGCCCCACACCCATCAGGGCCTAGGCTCTTGCCATTTTTAAGGGATTTGATACCTGTTGTGAGTTCCTGAGAGGAGATGGGCTGTGTGAGAGCAGCCTGCTATTCCTGTGTTAATAAGGGAAGGTTCAGATTAGCCATAAATGTCTGGATGTCATTAACAAGAGGTACATCCTCTTGGGTGTATAGAGAGGTATAACAGTCCTTTAAGATTTGTAAACTTTTGGTAGAATAACTATGTACCATTCCAGAAACTGGGTCTATTAATTTGTTTATAGTGACTAAGCTGCATTGGTTTCTGAGTCAGTAGGTCTCAACCTTCACTGTCTGGGCTCCCCCATCAAAACTGGACTGGCAGAGCCATAACAAAGCCTATTCAGTTTTATATGTGAGAAGAGCTTGTATTTTTGCTTGGGTCTGCTTTACCTGCTCTAACAGGGAATGGTCTCCCTGCATATGAGTGTAACCCCCCTATAAATGGGGGTTCCCAAAAGTCTTCCTTGGGTGTTCCTAAATGCCCACTGCCAGGTGGTGTTCTGTGTTCTAACCATTTAAAGTAATTGCATGCGAGTGGCCTATTAGCCTCCGTGCCTGTCTCTTTAAGAGCTGCCTATCTCGTAGTGTATAATTAATCTGGGTAGAGGCTGAGTGTTCCTAAGCTCGAGTCCCAGCTGGGCTGCCAGATAATTGCTCCATTCTGCCATTGCGCAGGGGGAGCTCTGTTAAGAACTGTAATTGTTTGCTGATTATCTGCTCTCTTAACAATGATATCGTAGTGTGTCTAACCTGTCTTCTTTGCAGCATGGACTTTTCTGTTAATCACCACCATCTTGGATCTAGACTGCCAGTATGCACCAATCAGTACCTTTGGGGGCCCTAAAATGGAGCCTGCCCACAGGGGTCTTGTGGTGGTGAATTTCTGTAGGAATTGTAGTTTTCTCCCTCTGGCACCTAAATGGAACTGGAGGGGGAGCCCTTGCTGGGATAGACAGATGGATCAGTGAATCGAACCTTTTGGATCACTGGGAAAGTCCCGAGCTGCCTGCAGAAGTGAGTCAGTGTGAAGTAGGAGTTGAGAGTGAGAGAAGCTCAAGAGATTCAAGCTGCTGCTCCTGCATAGTGCGCAGTGGAAATCAGTGGGAAGGCTGTGACTGGCCTGCCTACTTCCATCTTCCTAAATGAAGAGAACTGAGAACCGGAATCGGACTCTATCGGAACTTGTGTCTTTCTACCTAATTGTGACTAATTTTGCCTGAAGAGGGACCAAAGACTTGCTTTTGAGTGATCGGCATGTCAGGACTTCCACCACGACCGCAAATGTACGGTTTGCACAGAAAAT
The DNA here is from genome assembly GCA_016271365.2 of Neoceratodus forsteri. Taxonomy (NCBI): domain Eukaryota; kingdom Metazoa; phylum Chordata; order Ceratodontiformes; family Ceratodontidae; genus Neoceratodus; species Neoceratodus forsteri. Next base: position 487,699,167 of record CM057454.1, on the reverse strand, counting down.
CCTGTGAATTGCAACCGGACTGTCATCCGAACTGTGGTACTTCCTTGCCTTCACTGTAAGTGTGCTGAATGCGAATAGTGGGTTGCGATTTGGTTCCCCACTACTTGAATGTGTCACGCTTGCTGAAAGCAGTATCCAGTAACTCTGACCGGACTGAATCCATTTCTTTCAACCTGTCTGGGCCTCAGCACCATGCCCCGATTGCCACTCACCCGATGAGAGACTTGCCTGGGGATTTGGCTCCCTGCTCAACATCAGTGAACAGGAATGACACCACGGTGAATTGTGTGAGCCCTGCTTCTCCTGGCAAACCAGCACTTCATCCTGAGGTCTCCACTTCATCCCTCCTGCAGCCTGGTTTGGGTATTGTGAGTAAATCACAGGCTAGCTCCCTGCAACTACCTCCTAATCAAAGTGTGTCATCTGATTTAACTGTTTTGATTGATTGTCACGAACTGAGCCCTCCGGCTCTGGAATACAAATATTGGGTTAAAGTGCATGCTGTGTTTTCTTTTTCCTAAGGGCCCCAACAACAGCTGCAATGCCGGCCTACTCTGGGCAATGCTTCAGGCTAGCCTGTAACTTCTACTGGGTACCCAGAGTGTATGTAACTGTGATAGAGGAACTCTTAGAGGCATGCATACTTAAACCTGATTTAATCAGCAATAGGATCAAGCACCAGATTATGCCCCTTCCTTGTTCATGCCCCCAGATAAATCAGATCTGAATCTTTTTGCACTTAAACTGTTTGTGGTATACCTCTGTACAGACAGCATTGAAATTCTATTGGTTGTTTTGGTAAATCTTGTTTTACAGGGGGTCTCCAGGGCCAAGCCAGCAGATCTAGCCCTGGTGGTAAGTGCAACAAGTGTGGGGTTAAATCTGTTGTCATGTGTTAATTGCAATTGGGTATTCAGTGAACCATTTAGGCCACTAGAGGAAAAAGAGGGGAACAACAGTGTCCCGGAGGGCTGTACCCCCGGCAGCTACGCTACCATTGACCCTGTCCTCTGGGTGGAGGCACCTGTTCCTAGAACTCAGGCCCCTCACCCTGCTCTCAGTCACGCAGGCAGGGGTAGTATCCCTTTGGGTAGCGCCACCTAGGGGTTACATATGCATGTTGTACGAATTGTTATTTCTCTCGTAGTGCCGTAAGTTGTTCTTTGTTTTTTCTTACGCAGGGTGTTGGAAATAATCTCTCCTCTCAAGACTGTCTTTAATGTAGACTGTCTTTAATGTATCCCACAGAAGTAAGGAGGGTCACTCCATTATGTTCAGTCCCATGGAGAATCTGGAGGATGGCTTCTTTTAGCAATGACTGAAATTCAGGGTCTTAGAGGGAAAGGGATTGAACTTCCACTAGTTGATCCTCCAGTCAGAGGGGGTGGAGAGAGTAATCAAAATAGGTGCAAGGTCCACTTGGACAGTTGTTATGATGTTGGCATACATCACCCATTCCACATGCTCTCCGCTAATGAGGAAATAGTCCAGTCTAGAATAATGCAGGTGGAAAGTAGTGTAATAGGTATATTTCCTTCTCACTCAGATGGAAATGTCTCTAGGTGTCTGTGAGACCCAGGTGTTTTACCAAATGGTATAGGTGTTTCTGACCCGGGGTAGATGGGGGTGGTCTAGCATTGCTAGTATCCATCATGGGGCTTAGAAGGAAATTAAGAACCCCTCCCAGTATTAAAGTCCCAGTTTGATGTGCCAAAATTATATCTATCAAATACTGGATCGTCAAGACATCGTTGCCTGGGGGTACATAGAGGCTTCATATTGTAAAGAGCTTGTCAGCATAGGTGGATTGTATCTTAAATGGGGAGTGCCTTGGAATCAATAACACCATCCTTCTCCATCTGCCATACTTATAGGTGAACTCCACTATGTTCAAAACCAGATTTTAACAATTTCTGGTATTCTGGGCTTGTTAGATGAGTTTCTTATAAAAGCAGCAGTTGTGGTTTCTGCTTCTTAAGGGCTCGGATAGTTTTTGACCGTTTGACCTGGCTGGACAGGCATTCACATTATGAGACAGTATTTATTTATTTATTTACTTCAAAAGTTTCACCAGGAAAGACATACTGAGCCGAATAGCAGCTTGTTTCCAGATGCATCCTGGGTGGGATGGGCAAAGGAGAAGATAAACAGAGCATTTACAGAACAGTATTTACAGTAGGGGTGGGCGGATACCAATTTTGAGCCATATTTCGGATCCGGATTTTATGTAAGTAATATTCGATCAGAATCGGATTTTATCGGTTTGAATTATTAATGAACTACATACACATGACTCACTGTAATGTTTCTTTTTATTTTCGGTAGAGAAATTATAAAAAGCATATTTTTAAAATCAAAGTGAGCTCATCGAAAATTGTCCAAGTTTTCTTTAATGAACAGAAGCATGTTGGCAGTGTCTGGTGACAGACGGGACCTACTACGGTCTGTTATAATATCTCCTGCCACACTGAATATCCTTTCGCTGGGAACACTGGTTGGGGGTGGAGCCAAATAGCATTTTGCGACCCTAGCCAGAGTAGGAAAATGGCAAGAATTCGATCTCCAAAACTGCATTGCATCAGGTGTGCTTTTTTTGGGCGCAATGTTCTCTGACCGATATGCATCCAGCTCCGTGTTGCGCTCTGGTATCCCATCAATTGTAGAAGCTGAAAAGAAAAAAAATTATATTAATCTGGCAGATTGTGAACTTCAGTAATCCCAAAATGAGTGTGCTAACTTACAGTCTTCTGGTAGAGCTTTATTTTGTGACTACACCTCCCACGGATCATCTGCCTCTACTTCAGGGTCAATTACACGGGGTGCCAGTTGTGCTTTTGGTGGTTGCAGCTGATCATCTGTGAGTTCATCCACAAGTTGTCCAGGTGTCAGTGGTAAAGCCAAATGAGATAACATTAGCTAATTCCACCTGCATCTTACATCTCAGTTTACTGTACATTTCAGGGATTTTAACTTTGGAGCAATGACTGCGTGAGGGTAAGCAATATCTCTGCTCAAGCACTGCAATCAGTCTTTTGAAACCGGCATTTTCAACAATTATAAACAGCTGCTCATTTAGGGCAATCATCACAGCAACAGCACAGGTAATTTCAACTGCCCTCGGGTGTTTGCTGGGGTATGGTTTTGAACGTGCAATGCAGTTTTCGATTGTTTCAAACTCCCTCTTTATTTTCTTGGCTGGTGGCTCACATAAGGACTCAGCCTGTCGCTCCAATTCCACTTTTAGCTTTTTCAGTTTGCAATTCGGAATACTCTTTTCTATGTTTGTTTTGTAAATGATTGAGCAAGCCAGAGGTGCCAAAACCTTTTACAGACGAGCCTCGACTTATATACGTTGGAGTGATACAGAGACAACACTTAGCTTTAGCCTCAGACTCTTTGTCGACTACAAAAGAAAATTCAATACTAGACTTTTGTTTGCATTTCTAGATGAAAGCTCCTGCTCACCTCTGCATTGTGCTGAACGCTTTGCTCTGTTGGTCTCTTGTCCCACCCCCAGCACAATTGTCTTCACAGTAAAGCACCACTTATAAGGGAATTTAAAAGTGATCAGGTGCATAATTAACAGGTGCTCATGTAATTAAAGTAAATAAAGGGATGCGACCTCTTAAAGGGCTACTATCTGCTCAGATCAGAACTTCCAAAAATCATGGATATCTGACTGGATTGTTTTATCAGGTCGGATATCCGCCCATCCCTAATTTACAGTATTAACAAAATGGTTACATTATTTCCAAACAGGAATAGAACTGACCATATCAGCAAAATATGCAGTAAGAGATGCTCAGCAATAAGGAGCTATCTATGATGGGAGAGGCAGTGGAGGATTTTACAAGGTTAGGGCATTAGGGACTAGAGGGGCTAGGGCAGAGTTATAGGGGGGAAGGAGAAGGCGGAGGAATGGGTGGAGTGGAGGAGAGGGTGGAGACTCAGGTGCATTAGGTAGCAGAGTTAGGGCATTAGGTAGCAAAGGGGGTCGGGCAGAGTTATAGGGGAAGGAAAAGGTGGGGAAAAGAATGGAGGGGGGAATAGGTAAAGTAAAGGAAAGGGGTGGAGACTCAGGCACAATTGCATGAGGGAGAGGAGAAGCCATGGAAGGGAGAGGAGAGGGAGTAAAGGGAAATGGCAGAGTGGATGGGTAAGGGGAGGGAATTCCAGAGTTTAGGTAGGTGGAAGGAGGAAACAGCCTGGCCATCTGAAGATGACCTTGGGGGGGGAGTGCTAGTAAGTGATAGCCACCGCTGCAAAGGGAGTAAGAGGAGGGAGGGGTGTGTCAGAGGAGATGTAAGAGGGGAGAGAGCTGAGCCAGAGTTTGGCAATAAAGGAGAAGCAATGTGCATGGCGTCCAGCTTCAAAGGAGAGGAAAGAGAGGGCAGTGTAGAGGGAGCAGTGGTGAGTGTGGGGCGGGGAGTCAAAAGTAAATCTGCAGAAAAAGTGATAGAGAGGATTCAGTCTGGCGAGGGTGGACTTTGGAGCAGCACTGTAAACAATGTCTCCATAGTTGAAGATAAGGAGTATCATTCTCTGTAGAATGGCTCTGCGAGCTGGCAAGGGGATGCATCCGTGGTTTCAGTAAAAAGCACCGGGTCTGTGTCAATTCGCTCCAACTATTTCGCTCCTGGACAGCTCTCTCCCGATGACCCGCTCCTATGGCAGTTCACTCTGGCCATTCTCACTCTCTCACAATAAGCTCCCGCTATTGTCAAAAACCTTCAAAGCTGTTGTAATGCAGCTCAGATCCTCCGTTCTAGTCATGTTTAGGGGCTAGTGTTTTCAACAATCAGTTTTTGTTACTTCAAGATTAATGTATTAAATGTTTCCACTGTTTGTATGATGGTTCTATTTGTCTTTCGATAGTTACAGTGGTTGAATATAACATTTGGGCTTGCAGCCGGTTGCAGGTTGTGCCTCCCCAGTTTGTGATTTGCATTTTCCTGGTTCCCTTTACTCTCCCAACTCAGCTTATCTGTGCTGAGTACCTATATAAAAAGAGGGAAATTTTGTTCTCTGCTCAAGTTAACCAGTTGATAGAGGGAAGCAAGGGATGCAGCATCAGAGTTGCACCTCCTTGTACTTCACTATCCCTCCGCCTTTTTTTCTTGGTTCCGACATTAGTACCCTGATCTGCAGACTGCATTTGTGGGCTGTGGTGATCCCACTGTACAAACAGTCACTGGTAGTTGAAAGACAGCCGTACTGCCGTGCAGTGCTGTGACAGTCAACAGAGTGCTGCACAGGTTGGTCCGTGCACTTTGATTCCAAGAGCAATATGCAGCTGGGACACTAACTAGCCTTCCATGGACAGAAGGGTCTTGCCACCAATTTGTTTGTATACCTCACATCTCCTTGAGCACTTTGGAGTTGATGTTAGCCTTGTAAATATATATTCCTCTCCAGCTCATAATTTCCTGCAGCTGTGCTACCGCACCCCTAGGGGAACCACAGAATGCTACAGACATAGCAGCCTTTAAATGTGCCAGCGGGAGCAAATTGACAAGGAGCGTGGATGGAAGGGAGTGAAATAGACAGGAGCGTATTGTCGGGAGCATGTTTTCCAGGAGTGAATTGTTGGGAGTGAATTGTCATGCTCCCCAAAGGACCTAGTTTTGGGTGCAACTGACTGTAGATAGCATCCATGTGCCCAGAGAAGTCAAGGTGCCAGTCAAGCCACACCCCAAGGTACTTGAAGGAGGGGACATCTTCAAGGGGGACCCATCCAGGGTATGAAAGAAGGGGAGGGCTTTAAGCCTGGAGAGCTTTTGCCTGTTTCTAATGGTCATAGAGACTGTTTTCTTTGTGTTAAGTGACAGCTAATTTGAGTGGAACAAGAACTGGACGTTGTCAACGTCCAGCTGGAGGCTAGTCATCAGATCAGTGGAGGAGGAGCCAGAGGCTAATAAAATTGTATCATCTGCATACATCTGGATGGATGCAGAGGTACAGGCAGTGGGGAGGTTATTAAGGAAAATCAAGAAAAGAATAGGGCCAAGCATGGATCCTTGGGGGAATGCCAGAGCTGATGAGGGGGTGGCAGGAATTGCCAATTTTAACCGATTGAGTTCTACCCAATGGGTATGAATAGAACCAATCAGTAGCTTGGGTGGAAAGTCCTTCAGCAGTAAGCTTAGTGAGGAAAATGGGTTGTTCTATTGTGCAAAGGCTTTGGCCAGGTCAATGAAAGTAGCAGAGGTGATCTGTCCATGATCCATGCCAGAGAGAATTTTAAACTTAGACATTCACAAACTAGATTGATAGCTGAAATAGTCTATGTACTACATCCCCCTCCCCGGGATGTCCATGACAGCCTTTAACTCAACAGTGGGGAAGCTGATGGACACCAACCAAAGAGAGAGAGAGAGAGAGAGAGAGAGAGAGAGTGTGGTAAGCTTTCTGGAGGATAATGAGCTCCAGGATGTGAGGCAGCATGGGTTTGTGTTGGGGAGGTCCTGCCAGACTAACCTAAATGACTTCTTCAACTGGGTCACCAGGATAGTGGACAGCGACCAAGCAGTTGATGTCCTGTATCTGGATGCCATCAAGGCCTTCGACTCTGTACCTTACAGGAAACTGGTCAAGAAGCTAGGATACCTGGTGGTGGAAGCTAAGCTTATTGGATGGGTCAGAAGTTAGTTGCAGGACAGAAGCCAAAAGGTGGTAGTCAGGGGAGAATTCTCAGAAGATAGGCCTGTGACCAGTGGTGTCTAACAGGGGTCTATGCATGGTCTGGTGTTGTTTCACATATTCATAAGTGACATCACAGTTGGATCAAGGGTAAGATCTGCCTGCTCATAGAGGATACAAAACTCTGTGGGAGGGTGGATACAGAGGAGGGGAGACAGGAACTCAGGTTAGACCTGGCTAGGCTAGAGAGGTGGTCTGGCATTAGGCAACTGGGGTTCAACACTAAAAAGTGTAACGTTTTGTAATTCGAGGTGAAAAACCCTGGGACCAAATACTGATTGGGTGATGTGCAGGTAACCAGGTCAGAGGAAGAAAAAGACCTGGATGTAATTATCATGAGTGACCTAAAACCTCGGCACACTGCAGGAAAGCTGTGGCCAAAGCCCAAAAATTGGAGTAAAGGAAGGTCCCAGATGTGGGATCTCTGAGGTTGTGAGGGCCCCCCGACAGTGCTCTCCCCAAAAATCAGAGCAAAGGAAGCTCCCAGCTGTGGGATCCTGAGGTTGTGAGGGCCCCCCCGATGGTGCTCTCCCCAAAAATCAGAGCAAAGGAAGCTCCCAGCTATGGGATCCCCGAGGTCACGAGGGCCCACCGATGGTGCTCTTCCCAAAAATTGGAGCAAAGGAAGCTCCCAGCTGCAGGCTCCTTGAGGTCGCGAGGGCCCCCTGACGGTGCTGTCCCCAAAAATCAGAGCAAAGGAAGGTATGGCATCTCTGGTAGTGTGGACGGCTCGGGGAAAGAATTTTGGCACCAAACTGACTTTTTAAATTTAGATTGCTGCTGCTTTAACTAAGACTGCCGCTGAGAACAAATGAAACAAATAATTGTGCCGGCATACATATGGAGATAGTTTTTATGTTAAAGTTTCTGTAGAATATCTCCTGACTTGGCTAGGTTGTTTTAAGGAGCTAATTTTTCCTATGTATGGGCAAGTCTGGGGAAATCTTTTATGAGAAAGCAGATAGGCAGCAAACAGGGTTACTGTGCATAAACGTTACAGCTATTGTGGCAATGCTGTCTCTTTAATTGAAAACCGGGTAGCTACTGTATGTTATAGCTATGCTGTCTTCTCTGTTTTCAGTCAGTTTAATTTGAAACCAGGCAGTTTTTATTTTAAACCTGTTTTCAGTCAGTTTAATTTGTAACCAGGCAGTTTTAATGTAAAATCAGGCAGTTTAATCTTGTTATAGCAACCAGGCACCCAGGCTACAAACTACGCAGAAATCTTGTCTCTCTGCTTTCAGGCAGTTTAATTTAAAACCAGGCACCCAGGCTACAAACTATGCAGAAATCTTTAAATTGATGTGCCAATCCTGCCTTTGTGCTTCACTAGCCCACCCAAAGTAAATGTAACGCAGTTCCTACCATTGGCTTGCTTAAATGGAGAATCAGGTTTCTAGGGTCTGCTCATAAAATCTTACCTCCCCTTTTGTTTCTTTATTTCCAGCACCTTGCTGTGGGATCCCTGAGGTCGTGAGGGCTTCCCCGACGGTGCTCTCCCCAAAAATCGGAGCAAAGGAAGGTACGGCATCTCTGGTAATGTGGACAGCTTGGGGTTGGCCCCACTGACGCTGCATGTCAGCTACCCAACCACCCCACCACCACGCTTGGTGAGCCATTCACTTTTTAGTGAATGATCACATGGCTGCAAGAACCAATCAGATATTTTTCCCATCTGCAGCCTATCACTTCCCCTCACTAGTGGCTGCTAGTCCTAAAACTAAGCTACATACTATCTGCTAGCACCCTTTCTATATCACCTGCCTCTACCTGACCCTGGGTCCATCTAACTCTACTCCTCCATACAAATCCCCTTTTTGAGAGGTGACACTATATTTTTTGCAATTGTTTCCATACCTCAGCTATGGCTCGAGGGACACTGCCACTTCTTATAATTGGGCTGGTGCTCTCTCCTCCTGCATTTCTCACTAAAATTCACTGCGCCAAACATTAAACCTGTATGAATTATGCACTGGATGACTTTGCTTTCTCAAACCTATAAGTCACACAGTATAAGCACTGTGATGTATCTCCTCTACTACTTCAAAAATGTTTTCTCCTCTTAGCTGCTGACTATGCAACAATACACCACAGGATAACTATGCTGCTGGTACCACCTTTTCACCCAAGAAAAATATGGTACCTGGTTCTACTTGTCCTACTCCTATCAGGGGACATTGAAACAAATCCAGGCCCTCATATAGAAAAGAACATGGACTGGTTAAACGCAAAGGGCCTCTGCATTACTCAGCTAAATATCAAAAGCCTTCTCTGTAATCTGGTGGAGCTAGAGGCATGGATCAGTACTTATAATCCTGATGTCCTGTGTTTGACAGAAACCTGGCTCAAATCTTCAATCCTTGACTTATCGTGCCACATTCCCAACTATATGTTTCTTAGAGTTGACAGGTTGACAGGGAGACGAGGGGGTGGAGTTGCAATGTACTTTAAAAACAACCTAAACATGGGGGGGACACTGTGGAGCCCGAGCTGAGAGGCAGCAGATTCAGACAGCTCCGTAATAACTTTATAAAAATTAATTAAAAATGCCTATTTAACGGACAAAAAAATAAGAACACCACTACTTTTCGGTAAAGGGAGCCTAAAGTTACCAAAATGGGTAACCCTCGGAAGGATCGAGGTGGAGGATTGGGAGGAAAAGTAAATGCATCAACTCAGTCATCGAGGGCAGATACGAGCAGACAGGCCACAAATACATCAGAGTCAGAGGAAACACTTAACTCACTCGGTCTGAAAATGCAAAGGTTAATTTCCTCAGTGACAGATCTTAATGCCAAAATAGATTCATTTGGCACTTGTGTGACTGCTGTTGAAATGACGGTGGATCATTTAAGAATGGCAGTAAGTAAAGCCAAAAATCAGGCAGACTCGGCGGCAACAGCCACCTCGATGATAGTTAAGGAGAACACACATCTTAGAGCCCAACTTGAAATCCTGGAGAACCAGGCCAGATCATCCCATTTGCATGTATTGGGCCTACCAGAAGGCATTGAGGAAGACCACCCCATCTTATTCCTACAGGACTGGTTCAATGAAAAACTGGTATCTGAAGGTCAAGTATACCAGTTTGGTCTTCAGAAGCCTATCGTATCACATCTAGGGGCTATAGAGAGCAATCAGATGTCCCCCCGTACTCTTCTGGTGGTCACAAATGGTGTCTGAACATGAGACAAAGTACTTCGGATGGCCAGACAGTCGGGACCCCTTATGCAAGACGATAGAGCTGTTTTCATCTTTCCGGACATTAGTTATGCGACTAGAATACGTCGCAAGAAATTTGAGGGGGTACGACAAAAGTTGCGATCGGCATCCATTTCCCACACAATGATCTATCCAGCCAGACTTCGGACCATCCATGAGGGCAAAGTCTGGATATTCGCAGATCCGATAGAAGCTGGAAAATGGGCCTTGCGCTTCCAGCTAAACCACCCACCGAGAGGACTTGAAGGGGAGGAAGATATCGACCGGGGAAGAAACTGGGGACACTTGAACTTGATGTGAGCTAAGTATAGCTCGAAGTTTTGTCCTTCAAAATATAACAACCAAGGATAACCATCTGTAGACAGTTGTGACCATGCACATCTTTCTCTTTAACTATCTTAGTAGAGAAGATGCTGGCTGAAAATTAGCTCTCTTGAAGATCGGGAGAGGGGATACAATTAAGTTATTTTTTGTTCAATGTTGGTTAACGTAATGGCTCCTTTAAAGCTTGATTCAAGAAAATAAGTTCTGCTGGAACTGTAATCTTTCTATTTTTTTTTCTAAAAAAGTAGCTACTTTAGGTACTTGATTATTATTCTATTGCTGTTCTGTTCTGAGTTATGCTGCCAAAAAAATGCCATTTTAGGTCAGCTGTTAGATTACTGAGGTTATAGTATGACACCAATAGCCCTGAATAGGTCATGCAATTGTTGGACTTTATTATGGACTACAGTACAAGGTACTTGTCATACTGCTCATGGGCTTAGTTCATAGCAATGTCTGTATGGTATATTAAGAGAATCTTTTAAGTTTATACCCTCCAGATGAGGTATCAAAATGTCCAAGATGCATCAATTCTGTGATTAAGAGAGCTTTGTCTCTCAGTGTTTTGTAAAAAATGTAGACCAGAATGTTTGAGACATGGCAATGTTATTCTGTCAATAACTGAAAAAAATAAAAATAAAGTATAAAAAAAAAAAAAACTAAACATATCTCTTGTGCCACACACAGTACACTCCACCTGTGAAGAATTCCTTCATGCCCTTATCCTCCTTGGCACAAACAAATTGCACATTTTATGTGCGTACAACCCACCCAAAGGAGGTCTATCAGGCTGTAGAGATGTGCTTGAACATGCTGTGTTGGCTGCTGGGCAAAATGCAATGATGATCCTTGGCGACCTCAATCTAAAATGACTAGAGAAAGACAAAAACTCTATAATATCACTAGTGCATAGCTACAATTCGCACCAGATGATAAACGATCCTACCGGGGGGCTCAGAGCACGATTAATGGAACACTGATTGATTGGATACTAACAAACCGACCTGGTAAGATTACAGCCTCAGGCATTCTACTTGATTCAATTACTGATCACTCCCTGGTCTTCTGCATTTGGGGGTCCTCAGTCATCACGGCCTCCTTGCCACACTACATTACTTTCCGGGATTTTGAAAATCTGAATCACACAAACTTCCTAACAGACTTGCCTGCCACAAACTGGAACCCTGTCTTCTTTACTCATGACGTTGAGACTGCCCTTGATTACTTTATTTCCACTTTCCTGTCACTCCAGGACACACATGCGCCTAAACGTACCAGGCGAGTTAGAGCTAAACGGACCAGGTGGCTACACAAGGATCTCCTCTCATCCCTACAACTGCGTGACAAATGCTGGTGACTCTTTAAAAACTCAGGGCTTCAAATGGACTATGATACCTACAGATCACAGTGAAATCTGTGTAAGAAACAAATCCAGCAGGCTAAAAGCTCATATTGTAAAGGCCTACTAAATAAAGTTGCTGGTGACCCAAAGAAATTATGGGCACACGTAAAATTCTTCCTGGGAACAAGCCAACCTCACCATAAAAATGACAAGGTCCTTGATGGAGTCCACTGCAATGAACCTCAAACTATGGCAAACCACTTTAATAAGCTCTTTACAAACCTGTCGAAACACACAGCCTCGTTTCCACCTAACCCAAGCTTGCCACTCTTCTCTGGAAAAACCACACCACAACACCTTCCTTTCTATTTTAAGGGTATATCAAAGGCTATAGTCCTAAAACAACTCAGCTCAGTCTCGGACAACACCAGCGTTGGCTCCAACTGCCTTGAGCCAAAACTTCTGAAGTTAGCTGCTCCTCTTATTGCTGCACCACTAGCCAAAATCTTTACCATTACTCTCTGTCATGGACATGTCCCAGATATCTGGAAAATTGCAAAAGTCACCCCTATTTTCAAAAAGGGAGACAAAAAGGACATTGCAAATTACAGGCCTATAGCCATTCTGTCAGTGCTAAATAAAATCCTAGAGAAAATAGTGGCCACCCAGGTCACGGAGTATCTCTCGAAACATGAACTATCACCCTCTCAGCATGACTTCCACAAAGGTCATGACACTTCTACCACACTACTAAAACTCACAAACAACGTCCCAACTTCTATGGACCAAGGACTCATGACTGGGGCATATTTATTGACCTCTCCAAGGCATTTGACCTGGTGGATCACCATCTCCTGCTTGCCTGTCTATCATCTCCTGGTTTCTCTCTTCAATCTGTAAATTGGTTCCATAGCTACCTAGCAAACAGAAGCCAACAGGTAAACTTCCGTTCTGCTGTATCTGACCCAGCCCTCATAAATGTTGGTGTTCCACAGGGTTCCATTTTGGGGCCGCTTCTCTTTTCAGTCTTCATAAAGAGCATATCCGAAAACTTGCCATTATTCATTCAATTCTATATGCTGATGATCTTGTCCTATATACCTCATCAGCAGATATACAAGCTATAAACAGAGGTCTTACCTCTTCATTCATCTCCATCCAGGACTGGTTAAACAAGCACAAGCTGGTCCTAAACACTGACAAAACACAAGGTATGCTCTTTGGGTCCTTAAATCACAAACTATATGATGTCACCTGTACTGATGGCTCGTCCCTTATGATAGCTACCTCTTTCAGGTACCTAGGTGTCCTGCTTGATGAAACTCTCAGCTTTGATGACCACATTATGGCTACGTGCAAGACAGTAAATATGAAACTGGCACCGCTTACAGGACCAGTCGTATGCTCACTCCCTCAGCCAGGCTAGCCATAGCTAGGGGCATCCTCCTTCCCTCTCTGGTGTATGGTGCAGCTACTAATATAAATCCCTCGAAAAGCACCCTAAGAAAATGGGACACCACATACAATAAAATTTGCTGATATGCCCCGGCCTCACCTTGACTAAAGCACCACTGTTCACTATATGCTGACCTAAACTGGCCCTCCCCGTTAGCCTACAGACATATTGCCTTTGGGTCTCTGCTTGACAATATTATTAGAGCCAACCTACCCTCCTCCCTGGCCTCCATGGCCTCCATGATGGTGCCACAGTCCTCCTACTATGGCCTCCACTCAAACGAGCTGTCACTTCTTTGTACTCCTAGGTGCAGAACACAGAAAGGAACCCTTGCTTTCTCTAGCTTTGCACCAAGATAATGGAACTCTCTTCCAGTTGAAGTTCGCTCTGCACCCCCTCATGCTGCCTTCAAAAGATTGCATTACACCTGTATCATAAGTTGTAACCAATGCACTTGCTTTAACCCTCCTTAGGTCATCACAACCCTCCCCTTGCTACCCCCTTTAAGCAGAAGCCATTTTATCCACCACGGCACTTTCCATTAGACTGTATATGGCAACCCCTTTGCAACCTTATGACCTTGTGCAGTATGACTGTTGTATCCGGGAATGATGGTGCCCATTACTGACTGTATGTTTCTCTCATCTTTATTACTTACTTGAATTTTTGTGTATTTGTTCTCTTGTCACCGACAAGATGTGTCTTCACCTGATGTAATCCTGCCAGATTGAATTTTACTGTATGACAATTCCTTTATTGTTTGTAATCTCCCGGGTCGTGCCTGAAAATAGTTGCTTTGTGGCTATGGCACCCACCCGATAAACAAAGACTAAATAAATAAATAAATTAATTAATTAGATACTGGGCTATGTAGCCAGGGGAATTACCAGCAAGAAGGTGGAGGTCATTCTGCTGCTGTACAGGTCTTTAGTGAGACTGTTTCCAGAGTTCAATGTGCAATACTGGTGCTCTTATTTTAAGAAGGATATCAACTTGCTGGAAATGGTCCAGAGAAGGGTAACCAAGTTGATCCAAGGCTAGCAAGGCAACATCTGCAAGGACAGGCTCAGGGGGCTCAACATGTACTCTCTTGAGGACAGAAAGGGGAGGGACATGACTGAAACCTTCAAGTACCATCAAGCTATAAACAGGGTGTGTGTCTAGGGCCTCTTCAGCTATAGTGGAAACAAGACCAGTGAGGGTAACAGCCAGAAGCTGGTGTGGGGGGGGGTCAGGAGGGAGATGATAAGGCACTTTTTCATCGAGAGGATGGTAGCTAGTGGAATGGGTTACCGGAGTAAGTGGTATTCCAAAAAAGAGTGGACAGCTTCAAGAGAGGTTGGGGCAGGGTGAGGGGGAAGTTGCAGTTAGAAGGTGGAGGGGGTATTTGAGACTGCTCAAGGGGGATATCAGGAAGGGGAGCAGTTCCCTCTGCAAACACAGTGAGAAATGCACACTCGAGCAGTCTAGATAGTCTGTAAAGCCTTTATCTGCTGCATATTAATATGTTCATATGTAGCCTTTGGGGCCAACATAAATGAGGAAAGCCATGGCTAAACTGTGGTGAAATGGAGGATAGAGCATCTCTGACCTTTGTGATCCTCTGGGGGTCTGCATTCAGATTTTAGGTGACTGCTATGAACCTTGGGGTGGGTTAAACTCGGAAGTAAGAACTCAGGAATCAGCATGGGGAAACAGACAGCAAAAGTGGGGTATTGTGATCTAGAACAGGACCAGAACCAGGGGTTCAATAGCCAACTGGGCCTAGGATTTACTGAGAATAGTCCCTCATCCTTCCGGTGTAATTCCAGGAGGTTCACTGAGATGTCAAGAGGAATTGGGATGGCAGAACCTAGAACTTGCAAGGTGGGTGGGGGTTATCTGAGAACCCCCCTTGTAGCATTCATTTCATGTTCATGTCTGACCCTCTCCCATATTTTTCAGCTGGCCATGATGCTTTGGAGGGTCTCCTTGGCATGTTGTTTCCCCAGAAGAACAGAGTCTGTCCTAAGCTGTGCCATGATGGCATCTGGGACATCTGTGGTTCTGTTTGTAAAGAGCATTTCACTACAAGGTGGATGCCTCAGTCAGCCAAATCACGCACTGCCTCATTTACCGTGGTGTAGATCTTCTGCTCCTTGGGATACCGGACTTGTAGGCTAAAGGTGTGAAGGGTCTGAAATTTCAGTTGATTGGCTCTCAAAGTCTGCACAACTGGAATGTATTCCCTTGTCCTCTGCACGGTGAGTGGCGCATAATCGTTTGCAAGATAGACCTTTGTGGTGCCATAGTGTATCATTTTCTATTGCCATGCCTTATGGAGCACCATTTCTTTGATGTGATATGTGTTGAACCGAGCCAGGAAAAATCTCAGTCAGACAGTGGGGGATCAGGGTTTAGAATCCAGTGCTCTGTGGGAATACTCAAGTTCCACATTATGGTCTGCTGGGGTGGAGAGGGCTGTGGGGAGCCAAGAGTCTAGGAATTCGTTCTTGTTTACCCTCTCTGAGTCCTTGGGCATGCCATACATCCTAATGTTCTTATGGCATGCCCAATTCTCTGTCTTCTTGTCTGTCTACTAGGGCTGCTTGTGTCTTGACCATTTGCAGGAGCACAGTTCCCAGCATTTCTAGGCAAGAGTTCTGGGTCTCTGTTTTCTGTTCTGTCTCCTGGACATGGATTCCAAATGTTGTAAGCTCCATTTGTATCATGGGGAGGGTTGACTTCCATTCCTGAAACTCACCCCAGAAAGTTTGCAGTTCAGCAAGGATGGCATCCAGTTTCTTGTCCTTGCCATTTTGTTTAAGGTTAGCATGCTTCATGGTGGAGTCTTCGGCTGCTTTGGAGGTGTTTGAATGCCTGGATTCTGAGAGGTTTGCTGTTGCCAGTCCATTGTCATTAATGGGTAAGGCACTGACTTCATTTCTTGTAGATTTCATTGCCGATTAGGATACCCCTCCTTTGTTAGATGCACCTGATTTTAGTGAGGAATTGTTGGTTTAATGGG
This sequence comes from Neoceratodus forsteri, assembly GCA_016271365.2. Taxonomy (NCBI): domain Eukaryota; kingdom Metazoa; phylum Chordata; order Ceratodontiformes; family Ceratodontidae; genus Neoceratodus; species Neoceratodus forsteri. The sequence continues at coordinate 487,683,117 of CM057454.1, read as the reverse complement.
GTTTATAGGTTGATCAGGAGCTGGAGCTCATAAGTCAGCAGCCTTTAAGAGCAGCTGACATGATCAGGGCAGGCAACTTATACCATGTAGTTGCCTGCCCTAGGAGCCTTTTTAGCTGTACTTTACCATTTTCTGGGAAGTTGTTTTAAAAATATACCAGTTGTAAAACCTGGTTTGCCACTTCCATGTATGAGCCAGGCGATCACTGAGCACTGCAGCCCTGCCCTGAAAAGAGCATAATTGTGACGCAAAGTCAGGAACGGGCTACAGTGCTATGGAGCATGTATTGGAACTGGGGAGGGGGCTTGCTAAATGCACTAAGATGATCTTTGCTGGCATGGTTACATGTATGGGGCACATATATGTATTAAGTACTAGCACATGTAACCATACCAGCAAAGATCATCTTAGTGCATTTAGCAAGCTCCCTCCCCCTGATTCCAATTCCAGGTGGGGTCTCACCAATGATCTGTAACATGGTAATAGTCCTACCCACTGCTTTGTTATACTGCCTTGTCATTTTTAAGTTGACAGTCATGGTAACCCCAAGTAACTGGCCACTTGCTTATTTTACAGCAGGGCCCTTATGTGAATACTAAACCCCCTTCCCCACTCCTATTGGAGATATTGTGAGTAAGTGGCCAGCTCAGGCAGAAAGAGCATATTTGTAAGATTTGCCTTGGGATGGGGGAGGGTGTGTCTCTATTTTTACTGGTGTGCGTGTAACCCCAGTGTCCCCCCCAAGTTACCAGACTGTTGTACTAGAGATGTACTAGAAATATTTTCTACAGTGTGTTTGTTGTTTTCTACAGCACTCTTTAAAAAGTTTAACAGTGTACCAGAATCTTATGTAGTGTAATGGGTTTATTTTTGTTTAGTCACTCTGGGCAGAAAATGGTTAAACTTACAGGTCTCCCCTGAAACTCCTGTCAGTCATCTGGACAAAGGTGCCAGAGGGCGGAACTCTCACTGCAGCATAAGCCACAATGGAATGTTGCAGTAGGAGGCAGTTGCTCCCTTACTAGGCTTACATGAGTTGGTGATCGATTACCTTGTCTTCAATTCCAGAAAATCGATCACCAACTCCATTCACAGTTACATAAAGGGCAGCAATAGATTCACTGAGAAGAGAATGGGTTTACATACAGGGTAATATTTGATTACAGTGTAACTGATTATTATGTAATTGATTTTACCTTGCATATAAATGGGGTACATGTTAATTGAGCATGCACGTTGGATCGGTTCCAGCTCCGATCGCATCTACATGCATTTTTAAGAACCAATGTCCAAGTAATTGGTGCACTTGTTTGGTGCACTTTGATTGATCCTGAGATTGATCCCAATGTCACCGATACCACTGTTTACATACAAGTTAGAATCAATTGCAAAGTAACTGTTTACTCTGTAATCAACTGTAACCCTACATGTAAATGGGGTAACAGAGCTGAGCTGTAGTCACCAGTCTGAGAGAGGGAGCTGCAGTGAAAGGTCTCTAACCCTCTCCTGTCCTGATTTTTGGTCCCTAATTTGCTCCTGGAGTAGCTGAACATTGACGCATGATGACAACCTGCTCTAGTGGAATACCTTAGTGTGAGGTAAAGGACTTTTAACACACCTGGTCATGGGAGCCATGAACAAAATGTGGAAAGCATCTCTGTACTGTGAAAGACTTTTTCTTTGTGTGGCAACCGAGAGCTGGCTCTTCCAGGGTGGCCATGATGGGAATGCCTGTGAGGGTATGGAGGGACAAAACTCCAATTTTTGTTTTGTTTTTTTGCAATTTTCTAACCAGGAGTGGCACAATAAGCTGAAAGCTTGTTTACAGGTGCAACCTGGGAGCACAAGGAACAGAATGTTTGAAAGATAACAGTCCATGTTGTATTTCTCTGGCACAGTATCTGTAGTGGATGGAGTGGATCACCCTGACTGGTAGATGGGACACTAAGCTCTCTAACCAGAAGGTGGGGAAGAACTCACGTGCTACAAATCAAGTTGTACATGTCACCAAATGGGTTTTCAGTAATGACATGATCTGTCCCAAAATGTGCAGTTTATGACACGAATGTGAAGTGTTTGCAATCAAGGACACCAACTGTCCTCAAGAGAGCTTCCTAGTTTTCGGGCAAAAAAGGTTTTCAGTGTAGTCACCAGTTGCCTTCAACAGTGTTTCTGCCTGTGTGGAAAAAATGCATTTTGTGAACCCAAAATGTTGAAATCCTGTGAGAACATGCTCTGTACTGGCTCCGATACCAGAAGAGGGATGGACAAAGAGACTTTTGCTTGATCCCTAATGCACAGACCTCAGGGGACTTTGTGTACAGTGCAATGGACTTTGTACCTTCTGCACCTGCAGCCCCCAGTGGGCAAAATGCTGTTGTTTTTTCACCTTGTGTACAGAATAAACCTATGATTTGACCCTAGGTAAAGGAGAGAAACATAGAAACATAGAATATGATGGCAGATAAGGACCGCTTGGCCCACCTAGTCTGCCCATTTCCCCTACCTGATGGATAAGCTGCAGAGTCTAGTTAATCAACAGCTTACTTCTTCCTACCACCCACTAAAATTGTCTTATGCCTGTCCCATGCATTCTTGAATTCTCCCACTGTTCCTGACTCCACAACCTCCTCAGGAAGGCTGTTCCATGCATCCACAACCCTCTCTGTGAAAAAATACTTTCTAACATTACCTCTGAGCTGTCCCCCCTCTATCTTCAAATCGTGCCCCCTTGTTCTTGCACATCTCTTCTTCTGAAAGATACTACCCTCTTGTACTTTGTTAATTCCCTTGGATACGTGAAAGTTTCTATCATGTCCTCCCTCTCCCTCTCCCTCCTTTCCTCAAGGGTATACATATTAAACTGCTTTAGTCTCTTCTCGTATGTCTTCTGGTGCAGACCCTGCACCATTTTGGTTGCCCTCCTATGAACAGCCTCCGCTCTGTCTATGTCTTTGTAGAGATGGGGTCTCCAAAATTGCACGCAGTACTCCAGATGGGGTCTCACTAACTGTCTGTACAGAGGGATAACAACTTCCTGTTTTCTGCTGTTGATGCCTCTCCCTATGCATCCCAGTATCCCCCCAGCCCTCCTTACTGCCTTCTCACATTGCTTGCCCACCTTTAGGTCATCTGATATAATTACTCCTAGGTTTCTTTCGATTTTTGTTGTTGTTATTAACTCACCCCCATTGTGTACTCTTCCCCTGGGTTTTTGTTTCCCAGATGCATTACCTTGCACTTCTTTGTATTGAATCTGAGCTGCCACATATTTGACCATTCCTCCAACCTTGCCAAGTCCCTTTTCATTCTTTCCACCCCACCTTGTGTATCAACCCTGTTGCAGATCTTTGTGTCATCTGCAAAGAGACATACCTTTCCTTCCAGGTGCTCTCAATGTCACTTATAAAGACATTAAAGAGGACCAGTCCCAGTACTGAACCCTGCGGTACCCTGCTAGTTACCCTCCTTTCTTCACTGTGGACTCCGTTTACTATTACCCTTTGTGTCCTGTTGTTCAGCCAGTTTTTTTATCCAGGCTACCACCTTGGGATCCACTCCAAGGCTGGCTAATTTGTATATTAATCTTTTGTGTGGGACTGTGTCAAATGCCTTGCTAAAATCTAGGTAGGCCATATCCACAGCCCTTCCCTGGTCTACTACTTTGGTCACCCAGTCAAAGAAATTTATTAGGTTCGTCTGACATGACCTTCCTGCTGTGAAACCTTGCTGCCTTGGGTCCTGTGCCCCACTGGCCTCTAGGTACTCAACAATTCTTTCCTTCAGAAGTGATTCCATCATTTTCCCTACCACTGAAGTCAAACTAACTGGTCTGTAGTTTCCTGCCTCTGCCCTGCTCCCATTTTTATGAAGTGGAATCACATTTGCCCTCCTCCAGTCCTCAAGTACCACCCCATCCTCCCATGATTTGTTAAAGAGAGTAGTCAGTGTTGTTACTAGTTCTACCCTTAATTCTTTTAGAATTCTTGGGTGAATCCCATCAGGCCCCATTGCTTTGTCCACCCTCAGTTTCAAGAGTTCTTTCAAAACCCTTTCTTCTGTGAATGGACTGTTATCGACCCCCTATTCAGAGTTTCTGTCTTGTTTGGTTTAGGTACCTCCCCCTCCTCTTCCGTTGTGAATACTGAGCAGAAATATTCATTCAGTATCCCTGCTTTTTCACTGTCACCCTCTGCCCACATTCCCTCCCCTTTATTAAGTCTCTGTATCCTTCCCTTGGTCTTTCTTCGCTCCCTAATGTACCTATAAAAGGTTTTATCCCCCTTCTTAACAGAGTTGGCTATCTTTTCCTCAGTTTGTGCCTTTGCTATTCTGACTGCCTTCCCTGCCTCCTTCTGCTTTAACTGATAAAGTTCTCTGTCCTGCTCCTTCTGTGTTTCCTTATATTTCCTGAATGCTATCCTTTTCTCCATAGCCATCCCTGCCACCTCTTTTTTAGAACCATAGTCGGTTTTTCCTTCATTTTGTTTTGTTGATTTGCTTCACACAAAGGCTTGCTGCCTCTGCGATGGCTGTTTTGATTATTCCCCAGTGTTCCTCCATTGCTCCTTCTTGTCTGTTTGCTAGTGCTTTTCTGAGGCACTCTCTCATTTTCCCAAAGTCAGCCTTCCTAAAGTCCAATACTCTTGTTTTTGTATGGCTTGACTCTATGGCTGTGTTTATTGTGAACAACACTGTTTGGTGGTCACTTGCTCCCAGATGCCTACCCACTTTTAAATCTGAGATCCTTTCTCCTTCCCCATTTGAGAGTACCAGGTCTAAGATTGCTCCCTCCCGAGTGGGTTCCAACACTAGCTGTCTGAGGCATGCCCCCTGTAGGGCATCAAGAATGACCCTGCTCTTGGTTGTGCCTGCAGCAAAGGTACTCCAGTTAACATCTGGCATATTCAGGTCCCCCATCAACAATATCTCCCCTTTTTCTGCCATTTTAAGGATGCCTTCTATCATTTCCTTGTCCATTTCCGCCCCGTGAGATGGCGGTCTGTACACAACCCCCATGCGGATTGTGGTGCCATTTCCTGTCTCCAGGGTGACCCATTGTGACTCATCAACTTCCTGTTTACTCTTTAGTTCTGCTGCTTTAATCCCTTCCCTTATATAGAGAGATACTCCTCCTCCTCTTTTACCCACCCTGTCCCTCCTGTAGACTGTGTATCCTGGTATGTTGACTTCCTACTATCTTGGATACAATAGCCAGGGTTGCTGCCACCAGCATTTGCCTTCATAGGCACTCCTGGCTGAGGATCTCAGGTTTTGCTGCAGACATCCAGCAGAAGGTGTTGAATGTCCCTTTCAATGGCTCAAAGCTGTTTGGTCCAAATGTCTGGGACATCATTAATGATCTGCAGACATCTGGCAGGGCTATCAAATCTGTCCACTCACTCTCTCATAGATAGCCAAGGAGCAGACAGCGCCCTCCTTTCACAAGGGACCCACTAGGCAGGGAGCAGCCTCTTGGCCCCAAGGCAAATGCAGAGCCTCTGCTGTGTTACCCACCTCTCCACTGCAGGGGCAACTGCCAAGCACTCTAGAAGTGATGGATGAGCCCCTGTGGCTGGATCCACCTCTGCTTGGCTCCTTGCCTGACCCCCCCCTTCCAGTCCCTGACCAAGAGGTGGTGGTTGGAGGTCAGGTCGCAATCCATTTCAATCAATGGAGAACTATCACATCAGATGCCCGAATTCTTTAAATCATAGAAAGGGGATACACTCTGGGGCTCACCAAGCAACCACCAGAGACTCCTTCTTTGCCCTCCAACTACACCTGTCCCACCTGGCTGTTCTCCGAGAGGAGATACAGTCCCTTCTGCACACACAGGCCACTGAGACACTGCCCTGCCATCAGAGAAACAAGGGGTTTTATTCCAGGTTCTTTCTGGTCCCCAAAAAGACTGGAGATTTGAGGCCCATCTTACACCTAAAGGACCTCAATCTGTATGTCCAGTACAAAAAGTTCAGAATGATAACTTTACCAGGTCTAATGCCCCTTCTCAAGGAAGGTGACTGGCTGTATTCTCTGGACATGCAGGATGCTTACCTGCACATATGAATGTTCCCTTCCCACAGGAGGTTCCTCTGGTTTCTCTTTCAGGGTGAGCATTACCAATTCAAAGTGCTACTCTTTGGCTTGTCCTCTGCGATGCAGGCCTTTACCAAGTGCTTGGCAGCAGTAGCTGTGGCTCTCAGAAGGAAGGGGCTGTACGTTTTCTCTTATCTAGACAATTGACTCTTGAAGGCCCCATCCAGGGAACAGCTCCTGTGGACTCTGGAGAGAACTCTTCAGTTGTTCCTCTCCCTGGGCATTATGGTCAATTTGCCCAAGTCGGTCCTAGTCCCATCCCAAAGGCTGCATGCAGTACATAGAGGCAGTTCTAGACTCGGCACAGAGGAAGGCCTTCCTGCCTCAGAACAGAACAGAGTGCCTTATTGCCCAGGCTAAGGAGGTTGTCCGCAGCTGTTATGTCCCTGCAGGGCTGCATTTGAGGCTGTTGGGCTAATGGCTGTGGCCATTCCTACTGTTCCACTGGCCAGGCTCCACATGCACATCCTCCAGTGGACTCTCTGAGTACAATGGGACCACGTATGGATGAATTGGATCAATTGGTGCTGGTCTCCTCCCAAGTTTGCAAGGTGCTCCAGTGGTGGATAGACCCCCTGAATCTGCTGCAGGGGATCACCTTCCAGATCTCTTCCCCCAGCAGATTCTCACCACGGATGCCTCTAGTTTGGGCTGGTGGGCTCATTTTGGCCCCTTTTGATCTCAGGGCTCTTGGTCCCAGATCAAGACCTCCTTGCACATCAATGTCCTGGAGATGCGGGTGGTCCTGTATGCCATGCAGGTCTTTCAGACTCATATACTCCCCAGGCCAGCTGTTGATTCAGTCGGACACCTCAGTGTTGTGTACTACATCAACAAGCGGGGGGGGGAGGGGGGGACACATTTATATCCCCTGTGCAGGGAAGCCTTGAGAGTATGGTACTGGGTGCTAGATCACAGTCAGACCCTCTCAGTGGTTCATGTCCCAGGAGTGCTAAACACCCTGGTGAACAGCCTCAGCTGGGCACAGTCCTGCATGCATGAGTGGGAGCTTCTCTCATCCATTGCAGAAGATTTGTTTGACAGATGGGGGTCTTTCTGAGTTGGACCGTTTATGTGTCCCCACTCAATGCAAAACTGCCCAATTTCTGCTTGCTTGATAAAGGTCCTGGAGTTTTCTGGCAAGATGCATTGTCCCTCTCCTGGAGTGGGAAATTCCTTTATGCCTTCCCTTCATTTGCTCTGATTCAGAGGGTGCTAATCAAACTGCAGCTGGAGGGGCCAACATGATTCTGGTAGCCCCATTCTGGCCTCACCAGATATGGTTCCCATTACTACAGCAGCTGGCAGAGGAGCCTCTGGTCCCTCTTCCTTGCTGCAGGAATATGTTGACCGAGGCCCAGAGGACTCTGGTCCATCCCAACCTCAAGGCACTCCATCTGCATGCTTGGCTCCGGAGAATGTAGCCATCACCAGATTTGGGGTTTCCAACAGGGTAACATGATGTTCTAGTGGCCGCTTGAAAACCCTCCACTTGAGCCACTTATGCCATGAAGTGGAAGAGGTTTGCCATCTGGGCTGCCAGTCATAATATGGACCCTTTCACACGTCCAGTGAACCAGATTCAGGACTACCTGTTATCGCTGTCAGATTCAGGTCTCCAGTACTCCTTCTTCAAGGTGCACCTTTCGACTATTTCGGCTTTTCATAAGCCAGTGAGTGACTGCACCATAGCTCAGCTGGATGTTTCCCGTACTTTCCTGAGGGGCATCCTGCATCTGAAACCCACAATCTGTACACCTGCCCCGGCCTGATATTTTAATTTTGTTTTGGAGAAATTGACTCTGTTTCCTTTTGAGCTGTCAGAACTTGTGAGCTACGCTTCTTTTCTTGGAAAGCGTTATTTTTGGTTGCTATTACTTCTGCTCGAAGTATTTTCATGCTTCAGGCCCTCTGGTGTGAGAAGCCTTATTTGATTTTTCACAAAGACAGAGTGTCTTTGCACACAAATCCTAAGTTTCTCCCTAAGGTGGTGTCTGAGTTTACCCCAACTCAATCCATCCACCTTCCTGTTTATTTTCCTGAGCGTGCCAATCCATGGGAAGCACTGCTCCATACGTTAGATGCAGTGAGAGCGCCAGGGACTTTAAGACATGGGTCAAATTAGACCCACTGGTGTAAAAAATGTGGGTCAAAATGAGAAACAACCAGGTCAAAACCTAATCACAAGTAAAAATGTCACCAGTACAGAAGTTTAAATTAGTCAAGTGAAGATACTTTTCTATTGTTTACTTTTCCATCTTTCAGCTGCTGTTAGACAGGTGCACCTCTTTGGACCCACTGTCATGTGGAAAGTGGGTCATTTCTGGGCAAGCTGCAACTTTTTCCCTTTTTGTCCTATTTAGCGCTGTCCCTGGTTAGATGTACGCAGAGCTTTGAGGTACTGTTTGCCTTGAACTAAGTAAAGTAGAACGTCAAAGCAGCTGTTTTTTTCTTTTGCCCCCGGTAGAGAGGGTGCAGGGGTGTAGCCAGGGATTTCAGATTGTACACAAGTGGACTCACTGCTACCCCCCCCTTGTTAGTGTGAGCTACCCCCCCCACCAGGTGTAGCCAGACAATATACAAATGTACACCAGGACTGTGTTTGTTGCCTCATTAGGCTCAATAAATACAACTTTTGTATCTGATGACAGTGGTTGTTGCCATGCATGGGTCATGCCTGAAAATAGTCATTTCATGGCTAGTGCACCTACCCAGTTAACAAAACTAAATAAATAAATAAATACAAATTCCATGCATTGTTCCCTAACACACCCACATACCAGCCCAGAGCCTGTAAAGTTGTGCTGTCCTTGGAATACAAAGAGAGTATTAGTAACCAGTCCTAGTTTTGACTCCTATGAATAAAATTACAGAAAGGTTCAGTATTTTCTTTGTTAGTTTTCATGGAAAAAGGAAGCAGGTCAGAGCCTATTTGCTACCCCCTTAAATAAAATTGCACTCCATGGAGTGCTTGGAGCATGCCTGCCTACACCCATGGCGAGGGTGTTCAGGTTTTCAAACAATGTTTATCTAAATGGCTGGCTAATTGCATTGTGTTCTGCTACAACAAGTATGGCAAAGAGTTGCCTGGAGCTGTAAAAGCTCATTTCACAAAAGGCATAACTACCTCTGTGGTTTATTTTCGAGGGATCTCAGCCACTGATATTTGCATGGCTGCCACCTAGAGCACCATCCATTCTTTTACCAAACACTACAGTCTGGACATGGCCTCCAGAGCCCATGCTGGGTTTGGAAAGGCTGTGCTACAGGGCCTCCTGTCTTAAGCTTAAGGTTGGCCCTCCTCCCAGACTGCCCTGCTGCACTTGTAACTGCTTGGGACTCATTCCTATGGTGTGATCATAGAAACATGGAAACATAGAAGTTGATGGCAGATAAGGACCACAAGGCTCTCTGCCCATTTTATTTCTACCTTATGCATGTTAGCAGTGTCAGTGGCTCAGCAGGTAGCACACTCGCCTCTGAGGCTGGGAGATCAGAAGGCTGTGGGTTCTATCCCCACACCAGGAACTTGGGTTATTATCCCAATACTAACACTGTAGTGCAGCATGAGGGTGGAGTGCTGAGGTGCTGTCTTTCAGATGAGATGTTAAACCGAGGTCCCATCTACCTGTTCTGGTGGCTGTTCAGGTGGATGTTAACGATCCCATGGCACTTCTCGAAAAAGAGTAGGGGTAATTTTATTGTGAAACAAAAACAATAATCACTGCAAGTACATGCAATCTTCGAAACGAAAAGTAAAGTCAAAAAAGTCATCCTATTGCAATACACATAATATGCACATTACAGTTTATAACCACTGGACTAGAGGATAAGATTAAGAAAAGGAAAAGTAAGGGAGAGAGAAAAAAAAACAGGGTTACTGTCAAATAACAATCAGTAAACTATAAATCTAAATGAACCAGCAAGTCTAACCTGATAATCTGGACTGTAATCCCACCCACTCAATACCTTTCCATAAATAGTGACATGTTGCATCTCCTAATGTATTATTCTCATAGCTATATACCTTGTTCACTTCATCCTGGACTTTAAACAATATATTTTGAATGCTATTCTCATGCTGCTGTAACACTCTTGGGCAACGAAGTTGCCAAATTGACCATTTAATACATGCAAAAAGCACTAGAATCATGCTCCTATTCCATGTTTTCCATTCTTTAGTTAACTGTCCCAATATTAATATATCATAGTTCACTTTTTCAAACAATTCTTCACCCCATAATGCAGCTAAGGACCCCCAAAATCCAGTAATACAAGAACAATCAAAATATAAATGCTGCATGGTTTCTAGTTGTCCCACACAGTGCTCTGCCGAACACAGTCTCTCTTCCATGATTTTATGTTTTTGATTACTTTTGACATTCAACTTCTGATGCCCACACAACCAAATAACATCTTGCATCTTTAAAGGTATTCTAGGCTCCACAATACGGGCTAGTAACAAAGATACATCTATATGTGATGCAACCTGAAATAGAGGTTCTTCCAGATAACATCTTTTCACCAGTTTGGTATAAAACTTCTTTTTATCCATGTCCACAAACCAGCTCAGTTCAATTTTCCATAACCTCATATATTTCAGACAGTCTGCACATAACAAGGCATTGCTTTATCTGAAACATGCCACTTTTCCCTCCCCCAGGCAGTAAAGAATTTCATGTCCCATCTCTTCATACTATCAGTACCAAACCCATGTTTCTCAAAAGCTAATGGTTGCATATTGCTATAAAAAAATTCCCAAAGAAGAATACCAAAGGTTGTAACATTCCCAACCCCCATTCCCTACTGGCTCTATAGGTATGTGCCCTTTTTACGGGATTCAACCTGCTCCCCCCACAAAAACAGAAAAAGAGTCCCATAATTTTAATATGCATACTAAATTACAATAGGTAGATATGGGAAACATACAAAAAAAAGAGGCAAAACATATGTTTTCAATAAATACACTCTTTTTTTTTTTTCTGGTCATTTTCCAGGACTTCCAAGTCAGGACTTTTCTATGGGCATCATCATAAACCTGATCACAGTTCCATTGCTCAGCATATTTGGTTCCAAAATAAAGACCTAAAATTTTAACTTCATCCCTGGTGATAGAGATAGGAAAATCATCCTGTAAAGGGGCTTTACCTAAAGCCAACATCCTACTTTTACTGCTGGTAGTTTTGATACCTATCACTTCCTGTAAATCTTTTTACAGTGTTAAGGCACTGCTACCAGACTTCAAATCCCTCACAGTAATGGTACAATCATCTGCATAAGCAGAAACTTTTTGGTACGTTTGTCCATGTTTATCGCTAATAGGCACAATCTCATCAGAACTTTCAAGTGCCCGTAAAATTGGGTCAATGGCAAATACATACAGTAGTGGGCTAAGTGGACACCCCTGCCTTATCCCACTGTTCATTTTCAAGGGGAACCCTAGGTGCCCATTTATTAAAGGCAGTACCTGAGCCTGCGCATACACGAATTTAAGCAGATCAGCAAATTGTTCCGGAATACCATACTGTCCCAGTACTTTCCATAAATAGGCATGCCTCGCTGCATCAAATGCAGTTGTCTGGTCTAGTGTCATAACATAGCCATCCAGCTCCATCTACTATTTCACGAATAAAAATTACATTTTGTTGGACATTGCGTCCTGGAACTGCACAGGTTTGTTGTGTTATATTACCTTTTATGCCACTTTGTCAACCTAGCAGTTAATATATTGGTCACAATTTTGTAGTCAGTAGTCAACAAACTTAGGGGTCTCCACTATCCAATATCTGTTTAATCTCCTTTCTTATATAAAAAGATCATAACCGCATCATTCATACTAGCTCCCAAGCTTTCCTCATCTTGTATAGCATTATAGACCATCTGTAAGCATGGAATCAGTGCTACACTAAAAGTTTTATAAAATTCATTTGGTATGCCATCCAATCCAGGTGATGTACCCATTGAAAATTTAATAATAGCTGTGTTATTTGTGCTGTCATGTCCTGCACCTCCACTGTAGTCAACACTTTGACCAAAATAGCATCCAGAAAACCAGGATGCTGTTCAGCAGGGACGTTCTGAAATGTTTCACACAAGTGAGTATAAACAATATACTGTATCTCACTCTGGGTGTACTTAACTGTACCATCCTGTACTTTCAATGATGAAAGGACCAGTTTTTCATCCCCTTGTAATTCCACCTTATAAGAGTGAACTCTGTCTTTCTTTCCTTGTGTCATACATTTCTGACAGTTCGTCAGCTCCACTTCTTTTACCTTATGATAAGCATACATTTTATCCTTTAGAGTTTGAAGCTGCGCCTTCCCATCTCCCTCAACTGTCCATGCCTGCATTAGCAGTTTTAAATACCAGGCCTGTAAAGCAAGATATCCCATATATTTAGTACTAGCATTATGCCATGCTAGATTTTTCAATAAATCTTTTAAATCCCGTTTAGTGTCCTCCCACCACAGAATAGGGCTATCATACAGGAAAGCAATATCTCTCCTCACCTCAAAAAATGTCCTAATCACTTATGCAGTAGTCTCGTCTCTTAATAAAGTGACGTTTAATTTCCAGTAATTCCTCCCCATTACAATATTGTGTGTACTCCCAATATGTGCACATAAGGCCAAATGATCTGAAGTTTCCAAAGGTTATACTTTTACTTGTACTCCTCGAACCCTATCTGAAATTAACCAGAAATCTATGCTCATAGACAGTTTTCCTTTATGAGAATTGTGATCTGGAACAACCCCTAAAACATGATAAATGTCTCTTAATAAGGCTTTTTGTAGAATGGTCTGTAACATTCCAGTGTCACTATAAATTTTTCCAGTTTTTCTTCCCCAATCCCTAGGTGTCAAGTCACAATTACAATCTCCTCCCCGTAAGTTTAACTTAGAGGTGAACAACAGAGGTTCTATCACTTTAAATAGTGCAGACCGCTCTGCCATCAACTGAGAAGCATAAACATTAATCAGCTTGCATGCAATATTACAGATAAATACATCTATTAACAAGACCCCACCGGGAAATATATTTAGCACTTTCAAAATGTTAATCTGTAGGTTAGAAAATAAAATCCCCAAACCAGAACATACATCTTCCTCAATAGACCACAAGGAAGGACCCCACCTCCAATCCCTCTGAGCCTGGGAAACCTCCATAACAGTATGCAGCCTAGTATCCTGAATAAAGATAACTTGGCCTCCCTCAAAATCCAAGCTAGCAAAAGTTATCTTATGTTTTTCATTTGACTTAATGCTATTAACATTCACAGTAATGAAGGATATGCTGTCGTGCATCAGTAAAAAAAAATGATCAAGGAATACTGTAGTCACAGTCATTTGCGTTTCATTCATTTTTTTTACTTAGATTTTTCACCTATCACCATATCAGGGACAAGTTCCACAAGAGAAGAGGCCACCGATGAGCCATCTGAGTCTTCACCCCCCCCCCTTCTCTTCTTCCATATCAAGTAAGACCTCATAGTTATTCTGGACAGAAACACCATCCATCTTAAGAACAGATTTTTGTGCAGTTTTTGATCGAGTGACCCTCTGAAATGGAACTTCCACTATTATATCCAGTGGAGGCATACTGTCAACTTCATTTCTCACAACCTCCTGTACCTCTTGCTCTGGCAAGGTGGGGGTCACACTTTCATCTAGCAGCAATATTCCAGCATCCAAAACAGTTACTTACATAGGCTGTCTTGGGGGGGAAGGAGTGACTGTAACAACCTTCCCTCCTGCCACAGAAGCGTCCTGTACCAAGTTACTGGAAAAAAATTCCCTCTGAGGCTTAGGTGTAGAAGCCTCGGTTTGTGTCATCAGTTCATAGGCTCTCATTTTATCTTTCTGGGCAGTAACCACATACACATCTTGCTCAGCATGAAGAGCCTGGTCCATACTGTTGTGTGAGGCCCACACACAATTTCTGAATGTGTGCCCATGTTCTTCACACACATTACATTTAAGTGGTTGTTGACATTGGGCCCCAAAATGACCCACCTCCCCACATAGACCACATTTCTACTTTTCACATACATTACTGAGATGACCAAGTTCCCCACATTTATAGCAAGCCTGAGGCTGGCCTTGATAAAAAAATTACACCTCTGTCCTGTTCTTAAAAAAAAACAATTAGGAAGGTGTTGAGTCACACCATTTTTTTCCTTCAGGGTGAGTTTGCATCTCCACCCCCCAGTCCATAAATGTTCCTCGTCAAGAATAGGCTCAGGACACCCATTCACCACACAATGTTGCTTGATCCAATACGTGATAGCAGCAACATTAGCCCCTTCATTGTGAAAGTGTACCATTATCCTCTTATACTTTGGCTTGGTAAGAGAGATTGCCAAAAAGGGTTTCCAAAGTGGGGTATTTTTAAGCTTTGATACTGCTTCCAAAATCTCTCAAGTCCCACTGGATGTTTAAACCATATCATATATAGTATCTCCAGGAATATGAATCAGAGCATATATTTCATATGCATAGAACTTCATGCTGTCCTTCAGCAATGCTCTCCCCACAAACAAGCAGTAAGGTGTATCGTTGAAGTCCCCTCTAAACATAAGTCGCACTGCATTTGTTCTAGGTGCAGGTTCAAAGTGGGTCTGAACTGACTCAGAGAACAACCTTTCCCTAGTATTTGATTTCCAAGCAGCGTTAGCTGCAGCTAACTTCTCTGTTTCCATTTCAGGGGGGTCAGGGATTTCTACTTGTTTCTGCAGTAACTGTGGTGCTGTGTCCAACACCAGCTCCTTAGCAACTAGCACTGGGGAAGGGGGTGTAGAAAGCACTTGTACCACCTGTGGTACAGCGTCACCTTCCAGCGCACAGATAGCAGACATGAAGGACCCAGCATCTTTGTCTGGCAAGACATCAGAGCCATTGCTTCCTACAATTTGTCCCAGAATGAAACAAGAAGAATCAGCAATACTAGCCATAGCAGAACACCCCCCCTGAGATAGAGGTTTATTGTTATCACCAGCCAGTGGAGCCATATTAGCATCCCACCCTGTCCCATCTATCTTTTTCACCCATCCTGCTGCTTCCAATGATCTTGAGACCCATTCTGCAGGAGCTACTGCTGGGTCCAGTAGTGGGCCCCCTGCTGCAGCATGAGCAGATAATATGGGAGGCACAGCTTTGTCAGTTTTTCCTTTTTTCCCTCTAGCAAGTAATTATTTAATTGGCCTATTTCTATTCAACCCCCCTGTTGACACTCCTATTGTAAAATGTATAGGTACACACATCTTCTCTGCTGCAGCTCTTGCAATGGCTGTCTGACCAGTACCAGTGTCCTGGCCCTGCTCAATCACGCTAGTCTGTACACTAGGAACGCAGGCAGTAATATTCACATCCTCCTCCCCCCCCACTCCCATCTGATGCCTTTGCATCAAATACCAACTGTACCTGCATCCTCGGAGAGCCATCTAGGGAGTCTGGTAACTTTTCTGCAGTTTCAAAAGGCACTCTCTGTTGGCGCGCTCCTCCATGTTCCATTTTGCGTCCCGCAATGCTCATCGGCCATTCCTCCTGGTCTGTCTGTTTAGTCTGCCCCATAACTCATAACTCTATTTCCAGTTCCTGCCTATGAAGCAGGAACCTTCTTTTTTCCTCCAGCATCATTACTCAGATTTCTCCACTCGTCGAAGCCTGTCAGCTTCCACTGCCAAGTTGCCTTTACTGTGCTCCGAGAGTACTTTCTCAGTTGTAGACATTTCCATATCCTCCGTAGATTGCGCTAAATCCATCTGGGCCTCTAAGGGTTCTGAGACTGGGGAGAACACCTGGTCCTTGATCTCACACACGTCCATCCTCAAACGTTCTCCAGAGAAACTGGCTATTGCAACACCAGTTACAGCACTCTCTCCTGATGAGTAGGGGAGTTTATTGAAGGAACAATTATACAAAATGAAAATCACAAAGTACACAACAAGTGAAGCAGAAATAATTTAATACACGGGAGGGGAAAAAAAAACAAATTAGTAAATACAAAGCAGACATAAACATGTCGAGACAAGCCTAAAGAGGGTCCAAGATACAAAATCAAGCTGAGTTAATGTAAACATAAAAAGGCACTACTCGCAACCCATAGTGCATCAAGTCACAGGCACATCAGAATTCATAATCCAGGGCAGATTTCTCCAAACTCTAAGCAAAGTTTTGGAATGCAGATTCTTAGCATCCTTGTCATATTGAGACTGTAATTCCCCCGTGATTTAATGAATGATTTCTTCATGAGACAGTAATTTCTGTTGTAAGGCAAATAAACATCTACTGTTCCAGATGAACCATTTAATAACCAAGAAAACCCTGTGTAAGGTTTCAATATGCCAGTGGCTCTCCACCCCTGGGTATACACCCCACATTAAAGCATCCATGGTAATGGACTGAAACCAAAAGGAATTATGGGAGGTTGCTAACAGAGACCAGAAAGTTTTAATATGTATGCAGGTAAAAAAAAAGGTGTTCTGTGGTTTCCAGCTGCTGACTGCATCCAGGTCTGATACAAAAACACTCCTCTACTTGCTTATGTCTTTGATTAGCCTTTATATTATTCCTATCATGGCAACTCAACCAACGAAAGTCCTTCGACTTATCTGGTATCCTGGGCGTATTTAACAAGGCAAGAAATGCCTCCCTATACTGACTTGAACACCTCAGAAAAGTTTCAGCTTCCTTAAACTGAGTCTTCAGCACCCAGTCATATAAATCATTCCTTTGTTTAGTTATTAACATTTCACTGATTATCTTCCAATGTTTAAAATAAACAAAGGTGTCCCTTATATAGTTTGGCACATTCAGAGCTCTGTGCAGTATTGCCAGCTCTCCCCTATTCCACTGTCTAAACCAAGTTCCACAGTTCATTAAACATATTGACACCCACCTCTGATCCCAAAAAATTAGCAAGGGCCTAAAGTTCACATACAGAAAGATTCTATAATAAAATAAGGTGGGATTCACCATCCCCAACCCGCCCCGAGCTATTGGGAGATACACTATATTCCTTTTTAACAGGTTCAATCTGCTGCCCCAGACTGCTTGAAAAAAAAGACTATAAATGGCAGTTTCCAATTGGCAAGGTGGAGGAAAAACATAACTAATATAAAGGAACACAGGGAGAAGAAATGTTTTAATTTAATGAAATAATTTTATTTATATGTTTTATTAATTGGTACTTGATGTTGTGGTTTTAATATGTTCAGAGCCTTGATAGATTGAAAGACGCTTTAAAAATAAAATGATGATTATTATTATTATTAATTAAGTGTATCCTTTTAACTTTGCTCAATTTCCATTCATTCCATTGAGCCACTAAGGTTTTACCAAGAAGCAGCCGAGGTTCCCAATTCAGTAGACTCATGTCCCCCTCTCCAAAAATGACCCCAAGAACTTTCAATTGGCTATCTTCAAAACTAATTCCTGCCACTTCTATAGCAGAGGAAGTGAGGAAGCCGATCTTGGTACCCACACACTTAGCCAAATTTAAGCTTGTACTGAGTAGGAGTTATAAGTATTACAAATACGTTGAGCTTCACTAATAGAGGCTTCATCTACTACCAGAATGCAAAGATCATCAGCATAAGCCAAAGCCTTGTATCTGAGAGGGACTGAGTTAACAACTATAGGCCTCAAAAGTGTAGAACTATTAAGAAATCGTAATAGAGGATCTATACAAAAGGCATATAACAAGGGGCTTAAGGGGCAACCCTGGCAAACCCCCCCCCCGTCGTACCGCCAACATGGGCCCCTTCCAGCCTTTAACTATCTGGGTAACTGTGGTCGTCCTATAAAGACATCGGAGCCAGCTAATAAATTGTAAAGGGATACCATACTTCTTTAAAACTGTCCACAAGAAGGTGTGACTGACGGAATCAACAGCCTGTTTTTGATCTAAGGAAAGTACACCATTAGCAGAATGTCTGGTAACCTGTTCAAAAATTTATCTTAAAAGTATAAGATGTTCTGTGATACTTCTACCAGGAATGGCACACATCTGTGCCAGTGAAATCACATGTTTTGCTACCAGTAATAACTGACTGTTCAATATTCTGGCCAAAATCTTAAAATCTGCGTTCAGCAATCAAATCGGCCTCCAATTTTCTAGACATTGCCTGTCCTCTTTTTTAAAAATGTGGATCAGGATGCCCCCTGTCAAGCGTAAAGACGGAGACCCAGATGGGAGAATTGCAGTAAAAGCCATGGGCAGTTCTGACAAAATGTGGAGCCCTAAAAATTTAAATAATTCCCCAGTCAACCCATCCCCACCCGGTGCCTTATTATTTCCCAAAGCCCTGATTGCCCTCTCTACCTCTTGAGGTGATATATCTGCTGTTAAGGGTGTAGTCTGAGTACTAGGGAGATCCAAAGTGGGAACCAAATCAATATATGCCTCCAAAGTGTCAGACTGCAGGTGAGGGGGATTAGAGGATTGATCCACGTAATGAGACACAATAGCAAGCAAATGTGTAGGGTCTGTGCATATCTTGTGGTCCTTATCAAACAGGCTGTCCATGTTTTTATTAAGATTCCTAGAGGTACTCCCTCATAAAGGCAGATCGGGCCCTTTCTACCCTGAGTACAGAAAGCCTGCTGATATTGTAAATGTTTTTTTTGTTGTAAGTGAAAATCTACCATTTGTTGTTTCACACTTTGAATTTGTGCAGTAAAATCGTGCTTTACTATAGCTGACAATGAAAGCAATTTTTGTAACTGTAACCTGTCTGCAAGATAAACCTTATAAGTACTATCTCGGGTTACCTTGCCATGAGAAGGCAAAACAACAATGAGATCCCGCATTGTATCCTCCCACCAGACACTGGGATCCTCATATAGATTCAATACTGATTTCCTGGCTTGAACAAAATACAACAGATCCTGATGAGTATCTTCTCTAACCAAAAGCAAAGCATTCAGCTTCCAATACTATGGGCCATTAGGGGGCTTACGAAGTCTACCCAGTACAAGATGTAACATGTTATGATCTGAAAATTCCACAACCAATATTTGTACCTTGGCAATGTGTAAGAGAAATGAAGTGAAAAAGTAATCTATTCTGGTGGCAGAGGTATCCCTATGAAAAGTGGGGTCAGCTTTCCCATCTGTCTCAAAATAAGCATCCCTCAATGTAGCATTCTGAATCATGGTGGATAAAAAAGTCACATCACAAAATATTTTACTGGTAACAGTGAACTTACCCCTGTCCCTATGCTTTAACCCATAGTTGAAGTCACTGCCTAAAACAACATGGTGTGCAGAATATAAATAGGGTTGTATGGCCTAAAACAACTCGATCCTAGCAACCTTAGTTTGACCTGCATAAACATTAATGAATCGGAACAATACATTTTGTATTCTTGCATCAAGGATCAGGGCTCGACCAGGTACCAGATCTACCAATTTGACAATATGAACCTCAACCCCTTTAAACAATAGGGCTACTCCGGAACAAGTATCTTCCCCGAGGGACCAGTAGGAGGGATCTGAATACCAAAATTTAATAGCTTGCTTCAGTTCAGGTAAAGTGTGCAACCTGGTGTCCTGCAGAAAGAAAATACCAGAGGAAAATGATCGTAAGTGTGAATATACAGCTTGTCTCTTCCGTAAGCTCTTAATACTATTCACATCGATAGAAAACAAAGAAAGGAGAGACATCAATAACACAGGGAAGGTAATAACACCAAAACAGAGCATTCGTCATTCAAGGGGGTTTCTTAGAAGAAGTGCTTGTAGTTCTGACATGTTTAAGTTTCTCAGATTTTTTTCCGAAGCCACAGGGGGGCGTAATTTGTCCAGTGGAGGGTCCTCTAACTCTGAACCAAGGTCCAGTAAGGAGGAAACCACCGAAGAACCATCCGACTCATCCCCTGACCCCCTCCCTTCCACAGGTAAAGGAGCAAACCTATTTTTAGTGGTGGTCTCCAAAGTTTTAGGCATCTTAGCAGCTGGTTGAACCCAGTTTTGTCGACGTCTAGATGACTGGGCCTGTTCTCTAGAGAGGTGACAAGAGGATTCGGGGGGGGGGTTCGAGAGGGGGCAAACCCACCTCAATGTCAGGAGTTGCTACCAAAACCTGAGTGTCTTTTTCAGGAGCCACTGTGAGGGGTTCCACAACAGGTAAAATAGGACACGATGTTTCCGGTAGCAGCACCATTTCAGGTTCAGTATCTATTGGTGCAGAGACAGCAGAATCTGACCTATCAGAAGGCGGATCCCTAGGCTTAGAGGCCACAAGGTGAGCATTAGCAAGCTGTGCCAAGGCAATTGTGACTCTGCTCATCCCAAACAGCTTGCTTCCTCTGATTATGAGCAGCTGAGGGACAGGAGTGATAAGTATGACCCTTCTCCTCACATAAGTTACAAACTTGATAATTTCTACGCAGTCCTGCACTGTGACCCAGTTCATTATGGTTAGTACACTTCAATCTATCACACATGCTACTCAGATGCCCCGTAGCCCCACAGCGATAACATGCCTTATGCTGACCAGCGTAAAACAAAACCCCTCTATCCTTACCAAAAAAAAACTATTAGGTAGATGGATCAGCCCTGTATCAGATGTATTTAGAATCACCTGAATTCTCCAGCCCCCATCCAAATATGGTCATCATCAAAAATAGGCTCAGGATTACTCTGAACCATATATCTTTGCTTGAGCCAATACACCAAATCTGTAACACTCACCTCTTCATTCCTGAATAAAACAGTTATCATACGATGGGCAGGTTTGGTCAAAGGAACAACCTCAAAGGGAGACCATTATGGAGAGGTTTTCAACAAGTGGTATAAAGACCAAATTTCTGTAACCCACTCCCTTGTTTAAAGCTAACATCAAACACAGGTTCTCCAGAAACGTGAATTAACACATAAATTTCTACCGGGGTAAAATGCATAGAACCAGCCATCCACATCACCACTGCTCGCTGTTAAGGAACCCTACTCTTGCTGATCTCTCAGGCCCTGATCGGGGAAACATCTGAGCGGCTGGGGCTACCTGGGCCAGCTGTCCACACCACCACTGCTTGCTGTTAAGGAACCCTACTCTTGCTGATCTCTCAGCCCCTGATCGGGGAAACATCTGAGCAGCTGGGGCTACCTGGGCCAGCTGTCCACATCACCACTGCTCGCTGTTAAGGAACCCTACTCTTGCTGATCTCTCAGCCCCTGATCGGGGAAACATCTGAGCAGCTGGGGCTACCTGGGCCAGCCGTCCACACCATCACTGCTCGCCACCAAGGAACCCTACTCTTGCTGATCTCTCAGCCCCTGATCGGGGAAACATCTGAGCGGCTGGGGCTACCTGGGCCAGCCGTCCACACCACCACTGCTCGCCACCAAGGAACCCTACTCTTGCTGATCTCTCAGCCCCTGATCAGGGAAACATCTGAGCAGCTGGGGCTACCTGGGCCAGCTGTCCACATCACCACTGCTTGCTGTTAAGGAACCCTACTCTTGCTGATCTCTCAGCCCCTGATCGAGGAAACATCTGAGCAGCTGGGACTACCTGGGCCAGCCGTCCACACCACCATTGCTCGCCGCCAAGGAACCCTACTCTTGCTGATCTCTCAGCCCCTGATCGGGGAAATATCTGAGCGGCTGGGGCTACCTGGGCCAGCCGTCCACACCACCACTGCTCGCCACCAAGGAACCCTACTCTTGCTGATCTCTCAGCCCCTGATCGGGGAAACATCTGAGCGGCTAGGGCTACCTGGGCCAGCCGTCCACACCACCACCACTGCTCGCCGCCAAAGAACCCTACTCTTGCTGGTAAGCTCCCAGGCCGAACCAGGAAGTGCTGAAAGGCTCCCATTGGCAGCCATCTGTTGCTTCCATCTCCTGTTGGACTGTTGTGCTCCACATGGCCACTGATTGGCCCTGCAATCTTGACTGATTCAAACTGTTCTTCTGGGCTCTGTGCCCATAGACTTCAGTGGGTTTTGGAAGAAAATGTTGGCGAAATTGCTAGACTACTTGCTTATTTTTCTGTTAAAGTCTCAATTAATGTGTAGACCAGCCTTGATGTTCTTAGCACTCAACTTCTAAAAACTCTGGGTCTCAGCCGAAAATCTGGGCTAAATTGCTAAGCTTCCTGCTATTTTTTTGTCAAAGTCAAAATTAATTGTGTACTGTAGATCTGCCTAAATGTTTTAGCATTGAACTGTAAAGTGCTGTTGGAAACGATTGTAATTTAGAGCTGAGAAGTGATTCCTGCCCCTCTGCATTCACTCTTTCTCTCCACCTTCCCCCCATTGCTAAACCCTGCATCTCTCTTCTCCTCCCCTTGTAAATTTCATATTCTACTAAATCTCCCCTCTGCCCTCCCTCTGGTGCCAGTTCAAGCTTATTTCTCTTGTCTGTGGCTGACTCCCCCTCCCCTCTGTCTAATTCCCCTCTGTCTCTCCACTGCCCACGCCCCCGATTTACTCTCCAGCATCACCCTTTGTTATTACTGTGACTCACAATCTGTTGCTCTGTTCCTTCCCTCAGATCTCTCAGCCCCTGATCGGGGAAACATCTGAGTGGCTGGGCCTACCTGGGCCAGCTGTTCACACCACCGCTGTTCTTCGCCAAGGAACCCCGATTTTGCTGGTGTTTCTGTACGAACCCGAAGTGCTGAAAAGACCCCATTGGCCGCCACCTATTGCTTCCATCTCCTGTTGGACTGTTGTGCTCCACGCTGCCACTGATTGGCCCTGCAATCTTGACTGATTCAAACTGTTCTGCTGGGCTCTGCGCCCATAGACTTCAGTGGATTTCGGAAGAAAATTTTCTCCCACATCCCTCCCCCACCTTCCACCTTAATAGGCCTTAGCTCTGCCCACTTCTGCCTAGGGACCCGCCCTCTCATTTCCTATTGGATACTCTCTCTGTACCTCCTCTCTTTACTACCCACTCTCCCTCCTCCCTGGTCATCCTCCCCCTCTACTAATCAACTCACAAAGTACACAACAAATGAAGCAGAAATCATTTAATACACGGGAGGAGAAAAAAAAGCAAAGTAGTAAATACAAGGCAGACATAAACATGTCGAGACATGCCTAAAGAGGGTCCAAGATACAAAATCAAGCTGAGGTAAAATAAACATAAAAAGGCACTACTCGAAACCCATAGTGCATCAAGTCACAGGCAGATCAGAATCCATAACCCAGAGCAGATTTCTCCAAACTCTAAGCAAAGTTTTGGAATGCAGATTCTTAGCATCCTCGTATACTGAGCCTGTAATTCCCCCGTGATTTTATGAATGATTTTATCATGAGGCAGTAATTTCTGTTGTAAGGCAAAAAAAATCTACTGTTCCAGATGAACCATTTAATAACCAAGAAAATCCTGTGTAAGGTTTCAGTATGCCAGCGGCTCCCCAACCCTGGGTATATACCCCACATTAAAGCATCCATGGTAATGGACTGAAACCAAAAGGAATTCCAGGAATGTTGCTAACAGAGATCAGAAGGTTTTAATATGTATGTAGGTAAAAAAAGGTGTTCTGTGGTTTCCAGCTGCTGACTAAATCCAGGTCTGATACAAAAACGCTCCTCTACTTGCTTATATCTTTGATTAGCCTTTATATTAATCCTATCATGGCAACTCAACCAATGGAAGTCCTTCAACTTATCTGGTATCCTGGGCATATTTAACAAGGCAAGAAGTGCCTCCCTATACTGACTTGAACACCTCGGAAAAGTTTCAGCTTCCTTAAACTGGTTATCTTCCAACGTTTAAAATAAACAAAGGTGTCCCTTATATAGGTTGGCGCATTCAGAGCTCTATGCAGTATAGCCAACTCTCCCCTATTCCACTGTCTAAACCAAGTTCCACAGTTCATTAAAAATATTGACACCCAACTCTGATCCCCAAAAAATTAGCAAGGGCCTAAAGTTCGCATACAGAAAGATGCTACAATAAAATAAGGTGGGATTCACCATCCCCAACCCACCCTGAGCTATTGGGAGATACACTATATTCCTTTTTAACAGGTTCAATCTGCTGCCCCAGACTGCTTGAAAAAAAAAGACCATAAATGGCAGTTTCCAATTGGCGAGGTGGAGGAAAAACATAACTAATATAAAGGAACACAGGGAGAAGAAATGAAAAGACCCGCCCTCTCATTTCCTATTGGATACTCTCTCTCCTGTACCTTCTCTCTTTACTGCCCACTCTCCCTCCTCCCTGGTCCTCCTCCTCCTCTACTAAGCAACTCTGTCCCCTCACTGCCCTTACCTCCTTTCTGTGCCTGACACCCTCCTCACATTTCCTGCTGCACCCATTGCATCCTCCCTCCCCTGTTTCACCTCCATTCCGGACTGTTTTTCCTCCCCCTCCCTCAGACATTTCTCACTCTTTACTATCCTCACCTCTCTATCCACTATGGCCCCTCCCACCCCTCTGTCTGGTTACTGTCTCCTCCCTGTTTCCCATGGCACTCCTGCCTGGAGCCTGCCATCCCAATCTCCCATTGTGCTTCCAGCTGGACAACATCTACCGGCACTCAGGGGCAATACCCACTGAGCTATGCCTTCCATATCTAACCACCACCAGGACAGGCTTGCACTGCTCCTGGAATCAAGATGAGGTGATTTACGTTCGCCTGTTCCCACTCTCACTTCTGACCTATGTCATCACTTACTGGGATCATCGTTTACAGAGTAGCTTTCTCTCCAATAAGAAACGGTCAAATAAAATCTCCATCAAACATCTACGCTGGTGCACCTGGAAACTCTTGCTTCTACTACTACTTCTGTCTGGCAATATTCACCCTAACCCTGGCCCCACAATCACAAGCTCTGACCTCCAGCAGAGTCACTCTGGGGGACTCACCTTTGCAACAATTAACATCTGTAGCCTTCTACCAAACTTGATGCCCTACAATTATTTGCACACCAACACAACCCTGATGTTCTTGTGATTGTTGAAGCCTGGCTCACTCCAAAAATAGCCGACAGTGGAATTACCCTACCAGGATATAACATATTCAGAATTGACAGGACCACTAAAAAAGGCGGTGGATGTGCTGTTTACCTCAAAGACTCTCTCCTGGATTGCTAAGGCCTTTTACTTTCCTCTTTTTGAAGGGGGTGTAAACATCACAGGCAGCATTGAAGGAGCTGATGAAGAAGTCAAGAGCAGAGTTGACATCTGATGCATGGAAGACAGGTGACCAGTCTTGTTGTCTAAGGAGTAACTTGAGGTGCTTCAGTTGACCACATGGAAGGATTCTGCTATTTATTAGTTTGGGTGGTGGTGGGCTGAATTTGTTAGACCATTCACATGCGACTGGGGAGTGGTCACTTAGCTTATCTGGGAGAATGGAGACTTTTGAGGTGTGGGATGGGTGGCTGGTCAGTATCCAGTCTAGGGGGGTGCTTTTCCCAGTCTTATAGTTAAGTCTAGTGGGGGAGACGACCAGCTGAGCAAGGTTGGCAGCTGAGATGGCATCCTTGTAGCCACCTGTATCTGATCCAAACCAATTTATGTTAAAATCGCCCATTAGGATTATCTCGGTGCCTGGTGGTTGGGAACGGACAAGGTCAAGGATGGAGTTGAGACCTTTACATTGATCCTTGGGAGGGATGTAGACAGCAGCAATAGCCAGTGCCTTGTTGTGAACCCTGAGTAGAATTCTGATGGGTGGTATCCTGGCGGTGGAGACTGAGGCGTTTTTTTTTTCTTATATTGGAACATGTTAGACTCTTTAACCTTGTTAATGCCCTTGAGGTGTTTGAATGTTTCGATCATATCACCTCTCTCTCTCCTTTGCTCTAGGGTATACATATTGAGCTCCATTAATCTGTCCTCATATGCTTTCTGATGCAGTCCCTGCACCATTTTGGTTGCCTTTCTCTGAACTGCCTCCATTTTGTTAATGTCCTTGTGCAGGTGCGGCTCCCAGTACTGCACACAGTATTCCAGATGGGGCCCTAACCAGTGTCTTTTAAAGAGGGATTATTACCTCCCTCCCTCTTACAACTTGTGATACCCCTACTAATACACCCTAACATCCCCTTAGCCTTACCTACTGCTTTAGTGGCCTGCTTGGATGATTTCAGGTCATCTGTGATGATGATGCCCAAGTCTGTTTCTTCCCTTGTGATTGCCAGCAACTCCTCTCCCAACCTATAGGTGGCTTCAGAGTTTCTCTTCCCTATGTGCATGATCTTGCACTTCTTTGCGTTAAACCCCAGTTGCCACTCTTCTGACCATTTTGCCAGTTTATCCAGATCTCTTCTTATTCTGCCCACCCCATCTGGATCATCTACTGTGTTGCAGATCTTGGTGTCGGCTGCAAACAGACAAACCTTACCCTCCAGTTTATCTGCAATGTCACTGATGAATATATTGAAGAAGACTGGCCCCAGGACTGATCCCTGAGGTACGCCACTTGTGACTTGCAACTCTTCTGACTGTATACCGTTTACCACCACTCTGTTTTCTGACCGAAAACCAGTTTGCCACCCAGTTGACCAACTTCTGACCCACCCCAAGCCATCTTATTAATCAACCTTCTATGTGGAACAGTATCAAAAGCTTTGCTGAAGTCAAGGTAGGTGACATCAACTACACCCCCTTGGTCCACCACTTGGGTTACCCAGTCAAAGGAATACATGAGATTAGTTTGACAGGACCTTCCTGTTGTAAACCCATGTTGTTTTGGATCCTGTGCTCCTATGGATTCCAGGTGTTGCACTATCCTTTCCTTAAGTAGTGCTTCCATAATCTTGCTCACTACTGAGGTAAGACTGACTGGTCTGTAGTTCCCTGCCTCCTCCCTGCTACTACTCTTGTTAAGCGAGATCACATGAGCCCTTCTCCAGTCTTCTGGGATCGCTTCTGTGCTCAGAGACTCACTAAACAGTTCTGATAATGGCTCTGCTAGTTCCACCCTTAGCTCCTTTAGTACCCTGGGATGTATGCCATCGGTCCAATTGCCTTGTCCACCTTGAGTTTAACGAGCCCTTGTAGGACCCTGTCTTTTGTGAAGGAACTTGTGCACACCTCCCTCCCTCCTGTGTCCATGGTGCTGAGCTGTGGGCCCTGCCCTACCTTCTTCTCAGTAAATACAGAGCAGAAGTATCTATTTAGGATAGATGCTTTTCCTTCGTCCTCCTCCACACAGTCCCCCTTATCCCCTTTGCTCTTAGCAATATCCCTTTGGACTTTCTCCTTTCACTAATGTATCTGTAGAAAGTCTTGTCCCCTCTTTTACTGTTCGTGCTAGTGTTTCCTCTGTCTGGGCCTTTGCGTTACTGCCTTCCCTGCTTCCCTTAAGGAAGCTCGGTATGCCTCCCTATCTTCGTCCCGCTGTGTTCACTTATATTTCCTGAAGGCCAGCCTTTTGGCTCTGATCTTTTCTGCTACTGTTTTTGAGAACCAAAGTGGTTTTCTTCTTCTTTTGCTCTTGCTTTTCTCCCTAACACAATGGGATGTTGCTTCAAGTATTGCATCCTTAATGCTTGCCCACTTTGCCTGTACCCCCTCATCAGTATTTCCTCTTGCCAGGGCTAGCTTAACTCTGCTGGCCATCTTATCAAAGTCAGCTCCTCTGAAGTCCCATATGTTTGCTTTGGAATGGGATCATTTCGTTCTAGTGGCCAAACTGAACCATACCATGTGATGGCCACTAGTCCCCAGGTGTCCTTCTACCTGGAGTTCTGTGATCCTTTTCCCGTTAGTCATTACTAGATCTAGGATAGCCCTGTCTCTTGTGGGTTGTTGTACCAGTTGTTTGAGGCCCTCCCCCAGCAGGGAATCCACTATGTGTTTAGTTCTGGTGGATGTTTCTGCTGGTATTGATCAATCTTTATCTGGCATGTTGAAGTCTCCCATTATCAGAACTTCCCCTTTAGTTGTCATGTTTTGTATATCTTCTAACAGTAATGTGTCTATGACCTATTCCTGGTCTGGAGGCCTATAGACAACCTCAGTTCATATGGCTGTCCCATTTCCTGTTTCCAGAGTGATCCACAGTTCTTCTAGCTCCTTATGTGTATTTTATATGTGCATATTCTCCTTATGTGAATTTCTGTAGCTCTAATATTTTCATTAACATAAAGGGCTACTCCCCCCCCTTTTTGTACCATGGTCTCTTCTGCAAAGTACAAGTCGTCCCATGATGTCAGTGTGGGCGGCCCCAGTTGTACTGCTGAAAATCTTCCATGTGGATCCTGCTTCACCGATGATGAAGTTCTTAAGGTGTGACCTGATGACTGAGATCCTCTTGAATATCTACTGTTATGGTAAGTTCTTACATAACTGTTCTTTTTTATTCCTGTATGCCATAAGCAGTAGCACCCCTAATGAAAAATCCATTTCAGGTTTGTGAATGAGCAAGGGTTGAGCAGCTAATTTTGTGTTTGTTTGTAGCTCTACAACATGATACCTCACTGGTGGTATTCACAGTCCCTGACCACCCCTAAACATATCTGAGAGGCATTGCAAGGCAGACGGCACTTTGCCAGGCACTGCATCATCCACTAACAAGCCTGGTCTAGTGACATAGTGGATCCCCTGCTCCACTGCTGCAGGGAATTATTGGAAACAAAATTCTGCAGACTGAATTATTGTACTGCAATAGGTTGTTAGCAAACAAAAAAGAGTCTTCAGTTGCCAGCCCCATGTGCCCCAAGGAGCTGGTAGGGGTATACATTAAATTTGCAATGTTTGTCCTCCCTTTGCTAATGACCCCTTTGAAACTGTCTCACTGTGCTTTGAAACCTGTTTTGGTCCTTGTAGTATCCACATTGCTGGTCAGGTGGTTTCATTTTTCATGACCTGCTCTGCATGAACAAATGTTTTCTAATGTTCTTCTTAAAGGAAAACACCACATACTGCCCAAACCTTCTCTGCTGCATCTTATGGCCTTGATTTGTGTTTTAAGCATACATCTAAATTTTTTAAATACCTTTAGATGTATTTTTTTTTAAATTTATACTGTTCCTCCATAGCTTCCACTTTCAAAGAGTGCCCGTGGCCATCTTACAGTTGCTGCATGCATCCCATGCATGCTTTATGCACCCTGCTGACTCCGCCATTGGTCAGCAGGGTATATTAGCATAAAGAAACATCAGTTATGGGAGGCAGCAGGTGGCTGTGTATGCTGCCTGAATTTATCTGCAGCTGCTTGTAAAGTTAAAAAACTATATCTAAAGATATTTAAAAAAAATGTCCATGTATGCTTAAAAAGCAAATCGTGGGACCTTGGGATGTGGCAGGGGAGGTTTGGGCAGTATGTGGTGTTTTCCTTCAGATGTTGCCCTTGCCAGTCTGGGACTGTGACCCATGGAAGCTGAACTGTTCTTCATGTTGAGTAATTCTGTGTAGTCCACCCTACTGTATCCCCAAATGTATTTGTACAACTCTGTCATACCCCCCTTCTACCTCATAACCTCCAGTGAATTCACATTGAGTTCATCTCATCTTTTATTACAGGTCTTAACTTGCAGGCCTTAAATAATTTTTTTCACCCTTATCTGGATTGTGTCTGTAAGATCCTAAACTACACACCATACTCCAAGAGTGGTCTAACCAATGACCTGTACAGTGACAGATGTACCTCCCTCTTATAACTGGTGACCTCCCAGCCGATGCAACCCAGCATCCTATTTGCCTCCCTGTATACTTTGCTACATGGGGGGAAGATTTAGATTGTTATCACCCCAGGTCTCTTTCCTCTCCTGTGTGCTCTACCTTTACCTCATTGACCCAGTCCTCTGTATGTCGGCTTCTGCACCCAGTGTGCATCACCTTGCAGTTTTTGGCATTAAATTTCAGTCACCAAAATGCCTGCCCACCTTTCAGGTCTCCCCACATTCTTCTTCATATTGTTAATCCTTTCCTCACTGTCCATTCTCTTACAGAATTTGGTGTCATCTGCAAAACAAAACACCTTTCCCTGCAGCCCAACCCAGTGTCACTAATGTACATATTGAAGAGGACTGACCTGTTGACTGATCCATGGGGTAGCTCACTGGTCATGTCCTGTACCCCTGCGGACTTGCCACTGAGGACCACCCTCTGTATCCTTCCTGATTAGCAGTTGCTATTCCATCCAATGAGTTGAAGACTGTAATGAAATCCAGGATATCAGCTGCCTGACCCCTATTAACCGATTGTGTCACTGAGTTAAAAATGTCTGTCAGGTTTATCTGACACAGTCTATCCCTTGTGAACCCATGCTGGTTTTTATCCATCAGCCCCTCATCATCTAGAAATTTAATAATGAGAAGTTGATATGCAAGGTGGGGGTGGAAAGGATGAAAAGGGACTTGGTAAGGTTGGAGGAATGGTCAAATGTATGGCAGCTTAGATTCAACGCAAAGAAGTGCAAAGTAATGCACCTGGGAAACAAAAACCCAGGGCAAGAGTACACAATGGGAGGTGAGATATTGACAACAACAAAAATGGAAAGGGACCTGGGAGTAGTCATATCAGACAAACTAAAGGTGGGCCAGCAGTGTAAGAAGGCAGTAAGGAGGGCTGTGGGGATACTGGAATGCATAGGGGAGAGGCATCACCAATAGAAAACAGAAAGTTGTTGGCCCTCTGTACAGCCATTTAGTAAGACCACATCTGGAGTACTGTGTACAGTTCTGGAGACCCCATCTCCGCAAAGATATAGATAGGCTGGAGGCTGTCCAGAGGAGGGTAACCAAAATGGTGCAGGGTCTGCACCAGAAGACATATGAAGAAAAGCTAAAGGAGCTTAAGATGTATAGCCTCAGAGAAAGGAGGGAGAGGGGGGACATGATAGAAACTTTCAAATACCTCAAGGGAATCAACAAAGTCCAAGAGGGTGGCATCTTTCAAAGAAAAAGAGATATGCAAGAACAAGGGGGTACAATTTGAAGATAGAGGAGGGACGGCTCAGAGGTAATGTGAGGAAGTATTTCTTCACAGAGAGGGTTGTAGATCCATGGAACAGCCTTTCTGAGGAGGTCATAGGGTCAAAAACAGTGAGGGAATTCAAGAATGCATGGGACAGACATAAGGCAATTCTAGTGGGGGGGGGGGTAGGAGGAAGTAGGCTGTTGGTTAACTGGGATCTGCAACTTATCTGTTAGGTAGGAAAATGGGCAGACTAGGTGGGCCAAGCGGTCCTCATCTGTCATCAAATTCTATGTTTCTATGTTTCTATCTGTACTTTATTGTTCCCTGTTCTCTGGCAGTCCCATGGATTTTATGACTGTGAGTGCCATGCCCTTGCTTCCATCTGCTTTTAAAAGCCAATAACTTTGACAGGGTGCTGCAGTCTATAGAATGGAGGTACAAGGGCCATCATGTCATGTGATGGGCCCTAAAAGTAATTTTGCACTGCATTCATAACTTTGATACAGTCGCCAGTCATAGCCCAGCAGTAGTCAGTGCCAAATTTGAATTCCCAGCTGAAATAGCAAGTGCAGTTGGATGCCACCTCCTGCAACAGTAGGGATCCAGAGGGGCCTGTCCTTGCCTAAGGATTCCTTCTCCTTCTTGGACCATTGCCTGGATAGCCCCCAACCAACGGACACTAGGGCCAGCAGTAAATGACCCCCAGGATGTAGCTTAACCAATCAGCTGCCTGGAGCTTTGGTGCAGTCTGCAATTGGAGCCCAGCAGCAGTTGGTGCCAACTTTGAATTCCCAGCTGAAATGGCACTGCTCCTCCTCTACTACTAAGGAGGTAGTATAGTGCAGTGGTTTAGGACTCTGAGCTGCAAACCTGGATAGCCTCCACTTGCGTACTGTGTGACCCTGAGCAAGTCACTGAACTTCCTTGTGCTCCCAGGTTGCACCTGGAAACAAGCTTCGGCTTAGTATCCCTTTCCTGGTTAAAGAATTTCCCCTTTCCCCCTTCCTCCTTTACTACTAAACAGGTCCTATGTTAGCAGTCCTCTGCGCTGCAGTCTGGAGTGCAAAGGGACACAGCACAAAGGGCAACACAGAATCTTGGCATGTACTATGGGCATCAGCACAAAGGGCAACACAGGATCCTGGCATCTACTGTGGGCATCAGCCATGGGAGATAACCAGTGGCTGGGTATGCTTCCTGAATTTAACTACATCTGTTAATAAGTCTTTTGGTCTTTACTGCTTAAGCATTAAGGTAGTTACCAAATTGTTTTGTATGTAGCTCTGAACATTGCCTCTGGGTGGCCTTGATATTCCTAGCTTGTTATTTAGCCCTGTGAGCTGCAAAGATGCCTGTAATTACACTGCCAAATCCTAACTCAGAGAATATATTTTGAATTGCTTAAATATTCTATCAACTTTGTTTATTTATTTTGATAACTGGGTAGGTGTGCTGGGGCTAGTCATCTTTTTTCAAGCATGATCTGGGTACAGTAGAGTACAAATCAAGACAGTAGTACAAGATAAAGTATGTAAAATACATCAATGCACGATACATAATAAGGTGACATGGTGCAAGCTTAAACATTCAGCTGTAAAGCAGATCACCCCCTGTACTGCTTCTCTTGCCCCCCACCCACCAGTCACCAACTCCCTTCCCTTAATATATGTGGCTGCACTGGGGTGCCAACCCCTGGTGCCACCAAACATCATTCCGACACTGGGGTACCCAATCCCTAGTGTCGACTTGTATCTCTCTAAAATAAAGAAAACTGCCCCTCATAGATATTTTTTCTATGTAACCTGGAAAAAAAAAAGAAAATGATCCTTCAGCGATCTCTCCTCCCAGACCCCCACTCACCCCAACCGCCCCACTCAGCACCCAACACCCCACATCCCCCCCACACACCCTCACTCACCTGAACATGCTTCATGACATAGATCCACTCTCTGATTGAAGGCACGCCTTTCTGCTGGAACTGGTGATTGCAATATGAGAAAATATGGTAAGTCAGGTTTAATGTTTTTCAGTGGGGGTTGAACTTTTATTCATAACTTCGTCATCTTTTAATATTTGTACATCAGATTTTTAACATTGACTTTTTGGGACCCACCTCATGAACAAGGGCAGTGAAATTATTCAAATCTGTTCGGAAAGGTGATTTTGTGGTTGCTGTACAAAATCACATTTCAGGTGGGATTTGAAAATGTTCTCCACCCTTGTTCATGACATGGGGTCATAAGAAGGCTATGTTTAAAATTTGGGTAAAAATATTAAAAACAACAACGTTATTAGTATATGTTGAAATCTGCAATGCACGCTCATATCTTTGGTCATTTTCAACATGTTGACCTCAAATTTTAAACATAGTCATTTTTTCACACCACCTAATGAAAGTGACAGCTGTCATTTTTCAGATCCTGGCCGAAATGTGTTTTCACACTTGTGGTGTGAAATTACATTTTGGTCAGGATTAGAAAATTCCCACCTCCCTGGTTCATGAGGTTGGGTAATAATAAGGCTATGTTGAAAATTTGGGGTTAAAATATTAAAAAACAACAAGTTATAAGCATACATTGACATTTATCTATGCTCGCATGCACGTTCAGTAATTTTCAGTATTTTGCCCCTAAATTTTCAACATAGCCATTTTTCACATCACCTCATGAATGTGACAGCTATCATTTTTCAAACCCTGGCCAAAATGTGTTTTTGCACTAGTGGTGCAAAATGACATTTCAGTGAGGATATGAAAACTGTCACCTAGTGAGTTCATGAGGTGGGGTCAGAAGAAGGCTATATTGAAAACTGTGTGCAAAAATATGGTTAAATGACCGAGTTATGAGTGAATGTTGAATTTTTTTGTGCTTCTGCAGTCTGATGGATTCCACATTTGGTACAGGGCCCTACACATCTACATCTGTAGCCACAGAGAAGTGCAGGGCCCCTTCCACAGCCAGATGGACTCCTCAGTTGGTGCAGGGCCCTCTGGATGCATTTCTGCATCTATAGTGACACAGGAGCACAGGTCCTGAAGGGCCCCGGGCTTCTGCAGCAAGATGAACTCCTCACTTGATGTGGAAGTGCAGAGTCTTCAGGAGCCGGCACTTCTACACCCAGGCAGACTCTAAACTTGGTGCAGGGCCCATACAGCGCAGGGCCCATAGGGTACTGTATGTCTGCATCTGTAGCCACTTGGAAGCATGATGGAGTCCTCTGTGTGTCTGCACCTGTAGCCACATGGAAGCACCAGGACCCTTCCACAGAAAGATGGACTCCTCACTTGGCACATGGCCCTCTGAGTCTGCAAGTCTGCATCTGTAGTGAACATAAGTGTAGGGCCCACAGGACCCTACACATCCACAGCTAGATGGACTCCTCACTTGATGTGGAAGTGCAAGGCTCACAGGGGCCTGCACTTCCACACCCAGACAGAGTCCCAATTTGGTGCAAGGCCCTGAGGGTCCTCCTGTGTGTATGTATCTGTAGCTGCATGGAACCTGATAGAGTCCTGTGCACATCTGCATCTGTAGTCACACAGATGCACAGGGCCCCTTTCACAGACAGATAGACTACTCACTTGGTACAGGGCCCTCTGGGCCTGCACTTCAGCATCTATAATAACACAGAAGTGCAAGGCCTAGAGGGCCCTGTGCTTCTGTAACTAGATGGACTCATCAGTTGGTGTGGAAGCACAGGGGCTGCAGGGCCCTGCACTTCTACACCCAGGCAGACTCCACATTTGGTGCAGGGCCCGTCTGCATCTGTAGCTGCACAAAAGTGCAGGGCCCAGATGGCCTTGTGCTTTCACAGCCAAGCAGATCTGTTCACACAGGTCCCAAAGGAATCTGCATGAAAAAAGGAATTTATTGCAAAAAACTGTATTAATGCACAAGTTAGGGTTCACTGTAAAACAAAAAAAGTAGGTAAATGTGGCATTAGGGTTTCTGGTCCTAACTCCCCACCTCTCCAAGCAGGAAAGGGGCAAGCCCACATAAGCAACCACAGACAGCCATCATCAGATAAGACAAACAACATACAACTGTTTCCAGATGACACAAATGCAGTAGCACTGATGTGCTACCTTTGTGGATTTGTATCTGTGGCTTCATAAGCACAGACCCAATTGGGCCATGCACTTATGCAGCCACACCTGTATGTATATGTCATACAGCATGTTCTGCCAACAGAAGGCCCCATGAGGCCTGCACCTCTGCGGACAGAGGTAATCATGCACACTATATGAGAACCTCACTATATAGCCCAATCCACTACTGTATGGTTTTTTATATGCAGCTGCATAACTGAAAACCTGCTAGCCCCCTGAACAATTTCTAGATCTGCTGCTGAAAACATGATACCTGCATTGCAAAAGTACTTCTGCTTGCATAGCAGTAGGCCCTACAAGAGCCTGCCCTTCTTGGTCCAGAAGTCAGTGTGTATGCCCTACACCTGTTGGTGAAGAGGTGCAGGCCCCTCAGGGGCCTGTGCTTCTGCTGACAGAAATACTATTGCAGGTTTTGTATCTGAAAACCTGCTACCCCCTTGATCAATTTCTAGATCCACTGCTGAAACCATGATACCCTTGTTGTGACAATACTTCCATCTGCATAACAGTAGGCCCCACAAGGCCTGCCCTTCTGGAGTCAAATGTCTGTGTATATGTCGTACACCTGTGACTGAAGAGGTGCAGGCCCCTTAGGGACCTGTGCTTCTGCAGACAGAAGATCTGTAGCTATTTTGGTATCATGGGTTTTATGGCTCCCGCACTTCCGCAGCCAGAGGTCAGTGTGTACGTATATCTTATACCTGCATCTGCAGAAGCACAGGCTTGTCAAGTATGTGTATGCCTTACATTATGTAAAGTACCTATGGCTACAGAAGCACTGGCCCCTTACGGGCCCGCACTTCTGCAGACAAAAGAACTCTTGTAATTTGGGTATCATAGATTTATATCGTGGCTGCAGGGGGCCTGTGCTTCTGCAAATAGAGGCAGTATTGTGATTTGAGTATCCTAGATTTCTGTCTGCAGTGACAAGAGAATGTATATGTCTTGTGGTGCGCATGCTGCAGATACAAATCAACGATGGTGCACATCAATCAAACTATAAAAAAACAACAAAGTTATTACTGTATGTTAAAATCTTTCTATGCTCGCTCATAATTTTGGTAATTTTCAATATTTTCACTCCAAACTTTCCACATAGCCATTTTTTCCACACCATTTCATAAATATGGCAGAAAAAAAATGGGTTTTTGTATTTGTGGAGTGAAAGGATATTCCACCTAGTATTGTATAGATGTCACATGTCATGTTGATAAAGGGGAGTAATAAAATTGTTGAAAATTTGGGGTCAAATAAAAAGAAAACAATTATTAGGAAATGTTGCATGTAGTGCATGCCTTTGGCCCAGCAAGTAGTGTTTTGTGATCTTGTGCCGGTAAGATGAGTTCGAGGGCAAGCTCAGTGAGCCAGCAGGATGGGCTGAGGCTAGGACAGTGCTGTTAATGCGGCACCACCTCACACCTAGGAAAGGAACATGCAAGGTTGTCTTCCTGGGCCCACGTACAATATAGTGACGAGAACTCTTCTGTTGGCATAGGGTCCTGCACCTCTGTACCCATGCCCATGGCTGCCAGAGGGCCTTGCACTTTGGCTAACAGATGGACTCTTTGCCCTGCATGTCTGTATTTGCAGCCACAAGGAAGTTCTGCAGCCCTCCAGACAGCCCAACACATTTTTTACATTCATTGTCACATGGAATTGCAGGGCCCAAAGGGACCAGTGTGAATAAGGATATGATTCCACCATCTCAACAAGAAAGAAAGTTCTTTGCAATAAACTGCATTAATGCACTAGTTAAGGTTCAACTTATTGCCATAAAAGTAGTGAAATGTAGCATTAGGGTTTCCAACCCCAATGCCCCACCCCCCAAGCAGCAAAAGGACAAGACCACACAAGGAACCACAGACAGCCATCATCAGGTAAGACAAACAACATACAACTGTTTCCAGATGACACAAATGCAGCAACACTGTTGTGCTACATTTGTGAATTTGTATCTGTAACTGTACAAACATAGGCCCCACAGGGGCTACAACTGTGTGTGTATGTTTTGCAGCATGCATGAATATATGTGGCTGCAGCAGTGCTGGCCTGAAAAGGGGACTGCGTGTCTGCAGACAGAAGTACTATTGCAGTTTGGGTAATATGGGTTTCTATATGCAGTTGCAGAAGTGCAAGCCCACCCAGCCAGAAGCTGGTGTATATATCTTACACCTGCAGTTGCAGAGGGGCAGGGTCCTGCGCTTTTGCAGACAGAAGCACTGTTGCAATTTTAGTATCATAGATTTTGTGGGACCTGCACTTCTGCAGCCAGAGGTTGGTCTTTATGTCTTATACCTGTGGCTGCAGAAGTGCAGGCTCCTCAGCCACAACTGTGTGTATGTCTTACTGTGTCCATGAGTACCTGTGGCTGCAGAACCATAGGCCCCATTGCAGACAAAAGAACTCTTATAATTTGGGTAGCATGGATTTAAATCTGTGGCCACAGGGTCCTGTGCTTCTGCACACATAAGTAGTGTTGTGATTTGAGTATTGTGGATTTCTATCTGCAGCCAGAAGTGAGTGTGTATGTCTTGCAATGTAGGTGCCACAGAAACAAATCCAGAAAGGTACCACATCAGTGCTACTGCATTTCTGCCACCTGGAAATGGTTGTATGTTGCTTATCTTGTGTGATAGTGTCTGTCTGTGGCTACTTGTGTGGTCTTGTCCTTTTGTGCTTGGGGTGCGGGGAGTTAGGTTTGGAAACCCTAATGCCACTTTTCCCTCCTTCTATGGCAGTAACATGAACTGTAACTGGTGCTTTAATGCAGTTTATTGCGAAGAATGTCCTTTTTTTGAGATAGTGGAATTGTATCCTCATTCATGCAGGTCTCTTTGGGCCCTACACTTCCATGTGACAATGGATGTGAAGGATTCATGGGGCTGTCTGGAAGACTGCAGAAGTGCAGGATCCTCTGAGCCCTGTGCTTCCATATGGCTACAGATACAGACATGCAGGCAAATATTCCATCTGTTAGCCAAAGCGCAGGACCCTCTGGCAGCCATGGGTACAGAGGTGCAGGGCCCTATGCCAAGAGAAGAATTATCTTCACTATATGGTGCTTGGGCCTGGTCAGCCAACCCTGCACCTTCCCTTCCCAGGCTGAAAGATGGTGCCACTTGACAGCGCTGTCCTCTCAACTTTGGCCCATCCAGATGGCTCACTGAGCTTGCAATGTACATACCAAAGATACAAATCCATGAAGGTAACACAGTAGTGCTACTGCATTTGTGTCATCTGGAAACAGTTGTATGTTATTTGTCTTAAATAATGATGGGTGTGTGGTTGCTCTTCTGGTCTTGTCCATTTGCTGCTGGGGGGGGGGCTTAGGGTTAGAAACCCTAATGCCACTTTTCCCTACTTTTGTGACTGTAAGCTGAACCCTAACCGGTGGATTAATGCAGTTTTTTTGTAAAGAATAT
The DNA here is from genome assembly GCA_016271365.2 of Neoceratodus forsteri. Taxonomy (NCBI): domain Eukaryota; kingdom Metazoa; phylum Chordata; order Ceratodontiformes; family Ceratodontidae; genus Neoceratodus; species Neoceratodus forsteri. The sequence goes on along the minus strand of CM057454.1, from coordinate 487,644,655 downwards.
ATACATGTATAAAATGGGTGAGAAAAATCAGTAAAAATGCTGTCTCCTGATTGGACAGAACATACCACTTGATCTTTCATTATCCCATGATGACTGTACACCTGCACTTCTTTCTATTTTTCATCCCCTCCAAAAGAATTTTGGCCCTTTTCTAAGACATGTAATCCACTACAGAGCATGCGGTCATACTCTGATATGTGCATGCCTTGGTTGGTTGAACAGACTCAGCCTGCAGCCTTGTGCTTCACAATGCACACGAAGGTGTGCATATATCAGAGCACAACTGCATGTCCTGTAGTGGGTTATCTGTTACATTATAGTAGATTGGTAGTGCCACTATAGTTAAGGCTGAGTAGGCTGTTTAATGTTAACCCCCAAATTTGCACCTTAGTATCTTTGGCCCTGTTGACAACAGTTGCACAGAATTGTGCATGTGTGGTCTGAGGGTCAAGGTCTCTTGATTTGCTAAGTTTCGTTCCAGTCGGAAGTGTGGATTCTGAGATCCAGACAGTGGAAAAAGTGGAAATATTGCTTTTTTTTGTCATCACTTTGCACCTAGATGGTTTATAATTTAAGTTTGAAATTTCCAGGGTAAAAGGGCTTTCCCAAGAATGGTGGCTTTCATTGGTTTGGTGAAAAAATATTAATCCTTTCCCAAGTTATAAAGATTTGAGATATAAATTCTGAGCATGCTCAGAAAGGTCTTTTGGATAGATTTTTGATACAAAACAAAAATTTAGCCATACAAAACAGGATTTCTATTTTGTGAGAGAAAATTCTTCGTTATGGCAGCCATCTTGTTTCTGTTTTTTCCCAAAAACATTTTTTGAAAGTCCATAAAAATGGTGCCCTTTGGAGACAGAAAGGCATGAATCTAGCTAAACAGCATCCGTTTACTAGATTCTGCACTTAGTTTTTTTTTTAAAACAACCCCAAATGTATTTTGGAGCATTTAATAAAATCCTGTTTTGTGAGACAATTTTCTTCTTTCATGTGGCTCATGAAAGAAGAAGAGAGCCATACAAAAGAAGAATAGGGCCAAACAAAAGAAGAATTTGGACTTAGTTTTTTTCACATTCTTCCTACGTGAGAACCAATCTTCTTTTGTGAACTCAAGAAAGAAGATTGGTTCTCATTAAAGAAGAAGTTGAACTTAGTTTTTTTTCAAGTCGGGCCTAGCTCTCACCTCATTCTCCTATACTGTACCATCTCAGCTTCCTTACAAATGGAATGGGGTGAGAGTTAAGACCGATGACCCCAAGGCACACCCTGACGCCTGTTGGTATGTGGAAGGTGGGGGGTAGGGTTGGTAACCCTAACATCGAATTTCTAAACTTTTTTCACTGTAATGACAGCCCTAACTAATGCATTATCAAAGTTTTTTGCAGTGAATATATTTTATAGTGGCGCAGTCGCATCACTATATTTAGGGTTAAGAAGGCACTTCTATGTTAAAGTCAAAATTTTGCAAGTTAATAACTTTGGACCTGTTCAACAGATTTGCCTGGAATTTGGTATGTGTGGTGGGGCATGGTAGATCTCTTGATCTGCCAAATTTCTTTTCAGTCGGATGTACGGTCTTTGTACACGAAAATGCTGAAAAATGCAAAATTATCCAGTTTTGGAGGCAGCTTTTGGGATTTTGTCTGTGGCCCTGTGCGACCATCGTGCGGTGTGCCACTCTGTGAGATGGCTTGTTTGAAAGAGTTTTGGTGGCCGAACATGCCGCTTTTTGTTTGGTGAAAAAATATTAAGGCATTTACAAGTTATGCCACTTTTAAGTTACCATTATAAGTCAATGGGGAAATTTATATGGTTGTTTTGTTAACAAAGAATGGGGTTCTGGCCATCTGATCCCACATGGTGGTCAAAGAATTTGCAGCCTTGTGGTTCAAGAATCTTTGACCCGAGAATTCTTTGATTGTGAGGTCCGCCATCTTGTTTTTAGATTTCCGATGATAAAAACACAAATATCTTGGCTCAGGGGTCACTCCAGAAGTAAAACTTGGATGGATTTTACTCAGGGGCTCCAATCTATTGAGCCATGCCTCTGGTTTCATTCAAAATGGTCAAAAAATAGGTTTTAAAATCTTTCATCGTGGTTCGCTAGAGATCTTTGATCGCAAGCCTGCAAATTCTTTTATCGCGAGATTCTTTGATTTTGATCTTGCATTGCGAGCTAAAAACACTATTATCTCAGCTCAGAAGTGGGCTAGGGACACAAATGAGGGTGAATTTTGCTCAGTGGGCGTCGTTCTATCGAGGCATGCCATTGGTTTCATTTAAATCTGTCTAGAAATAGTGTTTCACCATTTTTAATTTTTTGATCGCAAGCATGCTATTTCTTTGATCGTGAGCCTGCAAATTCTTTGATAGCAAGATTATTTGATCACGATTATGCATCACGAGTGAGGGACGAGAAGGATAAATTAAAAAATCAAATTTCTCAGCCCAGGGGTGCACTAGGAAGACAAATGAGGTTGGATTCTGCTCAGGGGGATTCGTTCTGTCGAACGATGGTGGGTTCCCGGAATTCCTTCTAATTTTTGATTTACACCATGTTTTATTCTTTGATCGTGAGCCTGCAAATTTTTTGATTGTGAGATTCTTTGATCGCCATCTTTGATCACGAGATTGGGACAAGATGGCCAGATTTTATAATGCATTAGATAGGGCAATTTCACCAATCTTTAAGTTTAAATATCTCGGAAACGATTTGGTCTTTTCACTTGAAATTTGGAGGGTGTTCTCAACATGTCCTGTAGATGTGCATTTCGGTGTTTACGCATCAGAAAATTTTTTTGCAGAGATATTGCGTGACGCAATTTACATGTTGAGGACAGTGTTTTGCATTGTGCTGGTGGCTTGAAATTGATAGGGTACCTAGCCGTAGTGTCATGGATGTAGTTGTCAGTCGTTGTGCCTGTAAAATGTTAACAGGTGCAGAATTGTGCAACTCTGACGAATGAAAATTTCAAAATTTAACATTTTATATCCCAGACAAGGTTTGGTCTTTTGCATTGAAATTTGGAGGGTGCTCTCAGCATGTCCCATAGATGTGAATTGCAGTGTTTACATGTTGGAGAAATTTTTGTTTGCGGACATATTGCCTGACACAATTTATGTGTTGAGGACAGCGTTTTGCTTTGTGCTGGTGGCTTGAAATTGATAGGGTACATAGCCTTAATATCATGGATGTAGTTTTCAGTCATTGTGCTTGTAAAATGTTAACAGGTGTGGAATCTGCATCTCTGCCAACTGAAAATCCTGAACTTTAAAATGTTATATCTCGAACAAGGTTTGGTATTTTACATTGAAATTTGGAGTGTGTTGATGGTACACACACATTTACAAGTTAGTGGGAGTGCAGGGGCCCAAAGGACTCATGCTCCCACCACATTCTGCAAGTTGGTGGGAGCACAGGGCTGAAAGGGCCTGCACTCCCACCAACTTACACAAGTTGTTAGATTTTTATTCTTTCTCAAAAAGTAAGGAAATTCTATGCAAAAAACTGCATTAATGCATCATTTAGGGTTAAAACACAAAAAGTCAGGAAGAGAAAAATCTTTAGGGTTGCCCCTCCCCCCCAGACCCACCCATCATCCCAAGATTGACAGCTGACGGGGTGTGTCATTGGGGTTGTGAGGCCTAAATGTCACTCTATTCTTATTTACTGTGGCTTGTGAATGTAATTTCAGATGGAATGGGTGACATTTAGGCCACATAAGCCCAATGACAGACCCTTCGTCAGCTGTCAATCTTGGGATGATGTGGAGGTTCAGGAGCGGGCAACCCTAAAGAGTTTTCATTTCCTGACTTTTTGTGTTTTTAACTTAAATGATGCATTAACATTTTTTTGTTATGTGCATATATATATATATATATATATATATATATATATATACACACACACACACACGCTTTACCCCAAAATTACCTCTAAACTTCACCATGGTGCCAAATTCACAATTAAAGTCTGATCATCATCAAAAATGCACTAGTGATGCATCTCATCTTGGACTACAAGCATAGCAACTTTCAGACTACATCAATAAAAAGTCACTGACTCATGGCTAAAAAACCAAAAGCAACATTTTTACCCATTTACAATCAACCACCAGGAATTGAGGCACACTTAATATAATTTTTCTTTGAAGCAAGCCCCACAAAAGTAATTACAATAAATCAGATAATTTGCTTTTCTAAGGCCCTGCACTTCCTCTCCCATATGTTCTGGGCCCAGCGCTTCTACAGCCAGATGGATGTGTTCATGTAGGTCCTGACGGGACCTGTGTGAATGAGGATATGATTCTACTGTCTCAAAAAGCAAAGAAATTCTTTGTAAAAAAAACTGCTCTAATGCACCAGTTAGGGTTCATATTAAAGTGAAAAAAGTAGGAAAGTGTAGTATTAGGGTTTCCACCCCACCCCCAAGCAGAACAAGCATTTGTCAATGCCGAATGTTTGCTTGCTGATATTAGCATTGGAAGTGCAGGAGTTAGACAGATGCAGAATAGGAATGGCAGTGAAGTATTAAACTTCATGCGAACCCCACCTGCAGAGATGGACAGGCATTGAGGTATGCCTTTGGGTCATCGCGCATAATGCTCATGCCATTTCACCTCACCCTATTCTGCAGACACTGACAAGTGTTGAGGTGTGCCTTGGGGAGTTTGGCTTCACAGTCACCCCATTCCATAAGGACATACGCTGAAATGGGTGCAGTATAGGAGAATGGGGTGAAGTCTGGGGCTGAAGAGTCCTAGGCACACCTCAATGCCTGTCACTGGCTGCAGGATGGGGGTGGAATGGCATGAGCATTACAGCCAGCAATCCAAAGGCACACCCCTGACGATTGTCAGTCTGTACAGGGTGGGATGCTATGGTTAGCAACCGTAACGCCCCGTGCATTTATTGGTATTTGCACTACAAATTTTCAGCATGGCCTTTTCGTGACCCACACCTCATGAAAGCATTTGGTAACTTCTGCTCATGAACAGTGACACTGTGATTTTGTTAATGTGTCTCGAGTGTTGATTTGCTACAGCAACCACGCCATTCTGCGCCAGATGTGCGAAAACACAGTTTGGGCAGGATGTGAACAATTACAGCTATCCTGTTCATAAGGAGGTGTGGAAAAATGCCAATGTTGAAAATTTGGAGTGAGAATATTAAAAATTCTCGAAGTTACGGGCGTGCGTGGAAACTGCGCAATTCACACTCGTAATACAGTCATTTTGTGAAATGTTCTCACCAAATTTTCAACATAGGCATTTTGGGACCTCCGCTCATGAACAGTGTCATTGTGAGTTTGTTAATCTTCCCCGAATGCTGATTTCCCACAGCGGCTGCGACATTGTGCGCCACATGTGTGAAACCACATTTCAGGCAGGATGTGAAAAATGACAGCTGTACTGTTCAAAAAGAGGTGTGCAAAAATGTCAATGCTGAAAATCTGGAGTGAAAATATTAAAAATTCTTGGAGTTACGAGTGTGTGTAGAAACAACGCAACGCACGCTTGTAACACAGTTAGTTTTTGGAATTTTTTCACCAAATTTGCAACATAGGCCATTGAAGAATCACAACTTATTAAGAAACCCAACACCTCAAGGCATCATTAGATTCTCTATAAACTAAACATAGAAATGAGAAATTAAATAAATAAAAAAAGACACACTGTGGCCAGGCAATGGCCTGATCACAACAAAGGTTGCTAAGCGACCATGAGTTGAGCTTAATTGGAGCTCATCCACTGCAGGTGAATCTGCATGTGGTGATCAGGCCGAGAGGTATTTAGCAAAAGAGTTTGCACCACACACACACATATATACACACAGTAGCTGCACCAAACAACGCAAGGAACAACAGAATCAGCACAAGGTAAGAAAAGACAAATATTTAGATATCTAGGAGCTGTGGCTAAGTCAAATAAATTTAAAATGTGACTAAAAGAGCTAATTTTTTTTTACATACAGATACAGGGCTCACATAATAAAGCTAAAGAAAGAATTGAAGGTGACTTTTAACACTATACTCAAAGTATCTACACATACCAGCCAGGTAAAGTGAGATAGTAACATACAATTGAAGATTAATTGGACTGAAAAAATAAAATATTGAAGGGTACTGAAAAGATTGATTCTCTTTTTAGGGACTGACAATAAAATAAAAAAAATAAAGAAATAAGGAGTTGGAAACAACGTTCAGCACAAAAGAGAGTAAAAAGTGTTAAAACCAGCTATACAGGTAAAAACACATTATAGTATATGGTTAGGGCTTATTGTGTATGGAAAACAAAGGTTTTCCAAATCTTGTTGTAGGGCAGTTCAAAGGTCAAAAAAAGTTGTTGTACTATTGTTCTGACGTCACATCGATAGTACAACTTTTTATCCTTAACCTGCCATCTGATTGGCCGCAACAGTGCTGTTTTCAAAAAATTCACTCGAAAATGGCGCCTGTACTTAGCGAGCGGTGTGGTCGGGCGAGTACTTCATAGACACAGTTTGGACACGGACTACTAAAGTTAGTTCCATGTATCCAAACTGTTACTTTGCAGTTTTTTTTTTTTTTAATTACTGGCACAGTTGTCGGAGCAGAGCGTGACTGCTGCGAAGGACCTCTATCTTTGGGGGACAGGACTTGGGACAGGAATGCAGCCGACGAGTACCAGAATTATTGGGGACTGAAGTGGAGAGAACGGGAATCTAGCCAGGACCAGTGTGCAAGTGTTAACAAGGTGCAAACACATTGTGGGAAACCATATACTATATAAAATAGTAGATGGTCGCCCATCCACAACTTCGGCAGTGTTTCCCATCTCAGGAGTTGATGACATCACAGAGATCTCTCGAGCTTCGCTCTCGAGGTCTCTCTGATGTCATCAACACCCTCGGTGGAAACATAGCCTTGTTGTGGATGGGCGCCCATCCACTATTCTATATGTAGAAGTGTTTAAACAGTTACCAAGAAATTTGATTGTATTAAAACTTTAAATGTTTTAAAAACAGAACCTAAAATTCAAGGAAGACAAAGAACAAAGGAAACTGAACATGCTGAGCCGAAAGATAAAGCTGCAAAAGGTAAAATGTAGCCAATCAAGATATTCTAAAATGGTACACTGTTATAACAGAAAAGGTAGCAATAAGGAAAAGTTGTTTGATTATTGTATTGAAAATAACTTGCTAAATAAAGTTGCTGAAGGCATTCTCACATATTGTTTATATTATTATAGTTAAGACACAAGATTGGTGCAATTACTTGCCATGAAGAATCAGTAGAACAGGCAAAGGAAGAAGTAAAAAGCGTCTGGTCAGTGTGGAAACAAAGCACGAATACAGGGTACATATTCTATATTACTGTATATTATTTTTGTAAAGTTTTAGTTATAAGAGTGAATAGAGTACAGAATGTGTATTATAAGTAGCATGGGAAAGAAGCACAGTGGTAATGAAGTATAATAGAAAACCTTAATAGAAGAATAATGAAAAGAAATGGAATTCAAAAATGTAAGATTTATAAACAATATTTATCTATTATTCCTACAGAATATATGAAAAACCCTTTGAAAAAGCACAAGAATGTGAAACGTCAGGGCAATTAATAAAAACAAAGAACGTTGAGAAATTTTACAACAGCCTCAGTGGAGTATTTTTTGGTCCCCCCCCCATTTTTGTACATCAACACCCACCTCATGAACAATGGCACTGTCATTTCGTTACTCAGTCCTGAAAGGTGATTCATGCAGTGACCGAGTTAATCGAGGTGTGCGTTGAGGTTGTCGGTTCTAACTGTCACCCCATTCTCCTATACTGCACCACCTCAGCTTGTTTACACATGGGATGGGGTGAGAGTTAGGACCGATGACCCCCAATGCACACGATGCCTGACTGGTGGGGGCAGGGGTGGCGTGGGGTGCAAGGGGTGGGAACCCTAACATTGAATTTCCTCGCTTTTGTCTCTGTGGAACAACCCTAACTGATGCATTAAACAGAGCTTTTGGCCATGAATATGTGTGTGTGTGTGTGTGTGTGTGTGTGTGTGTGTGTATATGTATATATATATATATATACACACACATACTGCATAGCTATACATACATACACGTACATATAAACACATACATATACACACATATACATATACATACAAATAAACATATATGCTTACATTCACACATACATATATAGGTTACATAGCAGACAAGGGATAGTGGTGGGATTCAAACCTATGTTTACTCTGTCCCATAGATCCTATCTTAGTGCCCCAACCAGTAGGCTATACAGTAGTTCCTCCTGGAATATGTCTGTGGTACTATAAAGGGGCATCTCTCTGGCCACACAGAAAATGAACCAGGGGTGGGAAATAAATACTTGGGACCAAAGGACAAGAGGCAAAAAGAAAAAGAAAAAAACTTAAAACCTCTGGGGCCAGATATTCAAAACTTTGTGCTGGGCACAAACTGATTGTGCCACGATTGCACCACATTTGTGCTGGATTGCTATATTCAAAAGGCCAAATAACACTGGTGCAACGTGTTAGTGCTGACTCTAAATGATAATGTATCCACTGTGCAAAGTGAGGGGTGGGGACATGCATACAGGTGCAATGGTATATTCAAAACTATAGTGCCGCACAACGTGTATTAGCACAACATGTAGTGTGGCACAAATTACCGCCTATGAAAAGGTAGTCTTAACTCCAGGCAAACCAAGGATGGGGGACGTAGACACAGCAGCAACAGGGAACAAGGCTGTATGCAACCAATGAGGAGACAATGAGGGCGGACAGCCACTCTGGGCCACTCCATATGCACAGGCACCCATACTGTGGCATACAATGCCTCAACATTGCATAAAAGCTAACAATCATGTAAATTATGAAACTGAGCTAAAACTCCACTTGCAGCAACAACTATTTGTAATTGTTTTTAATCTGATACTACGTTGACATTTGTGAATTGTTCTTCGTTGTATTTATTGTACACTGTATCATCTCAGCCACTTGTGTAGTAGCTCTGGGTTGTTCCTGAAAATGGGCCTTAGCCCAATGTGCTTACCCAGTCAACAAAGTGATAATAAGGGGATACGTGATGGTTACTTATATGATAGCTGATATATCAACATGAGTGGCAAGTGTGCTCAGGGGTTATCATAAGTGGCATAGCCATGAGTGATTGAACCCTGAGCTCACTTGCCAAGAGTGCTGATATTCAGTATCACATAAGTAACCATCTTGTATCTGTTTTATGTATAGGGGTTTGCTGATTACAAGGCTGTATTTTCTTTACCCTTTTTCCCTTTTTGTTTTGGTGGTAGTCCGAGAGTGGCATCGAAATGTAGTGCAGCATTTTTTTTTGTTGCATGTTGACGTGTACACAGTGGTGTTATTGTGAGTTGCCTAGAAAGAGTTGTGATAACTACTGCAGCTTTCCACTGTGTACATGTCATTTATCCATTGCTGCTGTCTAGTGGCGATCCGGTTTTTTTTATCACATAGCTTATCAGCAAACCCCTATTATATGAATACAAATAGAAATAAAAAAATAAATGAAAGAGACATGCTGTACACAGATGGCACCACCCATGTCGCTATCATCTGGTACCAGTCTCAGCCCTGCCAGGCATTAATGGGTGCCCCAGTGCTCAGTTGACACCATGGTAGTGCATCCATACAGAACACCCCTCCAGTCCCCCAATTGGGGTACACCAACACAGTCCAGCACACACACATACAGCACTGGGGGACTGGAGGGTGTTGAGGGGAGGTTGCACAGGTGGGCAGGCTGCACCACATAGTAGTTGCTGCCACAAGGCTGGGGCCATCTGCACAGTGCACATGTTCCAGTGTAGGGAATACCCCAACACCAGTGTGCTTGTCTGATGGTATGTGTCATCCCCCCAGGCACATACTGCTCACCTGTACAGACTTCCACGGCACACACGGACAGCCATGTGTAAGTTACTGTGAGTGTCCCTTGCCAGTGGCACAGTGTATATGGGTCACAGGACAACATGACAGTGGTATCCACTGTCAGAACACACCTGCCAGCTGGGCCTGTCACTGTGTGTAGAGCAACAGTCATTGATGCCTGACATATAGTAGGCATTGCTGTGTCCCTCACAATACTGGCCACTATGTTACTGTAGTGTCTGTGATACACTGTAGCAGGGACTACAATATGTCCATGGCATGCAGCACCACCACCACCACCTGTGCCTGTGGTGCTAGTCCCCTGGGGCACAATAGTTTCTGCTGCTGAGTACAAATGTAGCCTGCAGCTACCAACATGTTGACCCAGTCTGACATACAGGTGGTGCTGTGAGCAGACCCAGCCTGCAGCTACTGACCTGTAGTTTCAGTCTGACGTACAGGTGGAGCTGTGTGCACCCTGCAATAGCGCCGGGCAATCCACATGGTAATGCATGCAAATCAGGCCATAATGACATGCTAATGTGACTGTTTGCCCACTTACTGCCTAAGTAGGCTCATTTACATATCACCTTTGAATATAGTAAAATTTTGCCCTGGGAAAATATGTTAGTGCCGGGCAAACATGTTAGCACTGGGTAAATAAGTTTGTCCTGCGAAAACCTATCAGAACTACAGCCCAGTAGTAGTAGCACTGCAGTATTTGGCCTGCACTGTTGTTTACAGTTTTTGTGACTCCACTTCTTTGCTAGCACACACATTGGCCACGTAGTTAACCTTTGCCTTACTCCACATCTGTGTGCACTGGGCTGCTGTTGTGGTTTGCACTGCTCCATTGCTACCTGTATATTCAGTGCTGTCTTATTTGCTGGGCTATTTTTGCACTGCACTGAAAGCTCTGTTTGCACGCCGTCGTTTGCATGCTATGTTTAATTGATTTAGCCCCTGGGCTATTCCTTTGAATTGACAGATGGAAATATGCCACTGTCACCCCAATCCATAAAAGTGGTAACAAAACTGCCCACAATAACTACAGACCTATCTCCCTACTACCCCCACTCTCCAAAGCACTAGAACGCATTGTCTTGTACCAGCTCACAGAATACCTGGATACGTACAACATCCTGTGCAAGCAGCAACACGGGTTCCGAAAAGGTCACAGCACCTCCACAGCCCTACTTGAATTCACCGGTGCAATCCACAATGCACTTGACTCCGGCAAACTACTTGGCTCAATCTACATTGACTTAACTAAAAGACACCATCAATCACTGCCTCCTGCTTGTCTAGCTTCAGAACACTGTGCTGTCAACCGACTCCATTGGCTGGTTTAAGAGCTACCTTGAAGAATGGTTCCAAACAGTAAGAATCGCTGATACACTCTCGGACCCTAGACCGGTCCACTCGAGAGTCCCCCAGGGCTCCATTCTGGGACCCCTCCTCTTCAGCCTATTCTTAAACTCACTACCGAACAGCTGCCCAGAACAAATAATTCTCTACGTCGACAAAGCTGTGATCCTCACCTTGGACCCTGATCCAATCCAATTACAAAATAAACTTCAGTGGGCCTTCTCCTCCATCAAATCCTGGTTCTGAAATCATAAACTGCTTCTCAATCAGAAAAAAAACAAGTCTATGGTCTTCTGCAGCCCCCACAGCAAAAACAAACAACTCCACCTCTCCATTGCAACCGAACAAGGAGCCATCCTAGAGCAAACACAATCGTTCAAGTACCTCGGCATCACCCTTGATCCCCACCTCTCATACACTGTCCATATCAGCAATGTTGCAAAGTCTGCCGATGCGAGGTTAGGCATATTATTCCGGCACAGGAAACACCTAATTCCAGAAGTACTATCAGTGGCTGTCCAAAGCTCCATTGTCAGCATCATAGACTACGGTCTTATCATATATGGGTCTGCAACTACCACTGCTCTCAAACATACCGTGACCTCCGTGAATAAGGCCTGCCATCTCATCACTGGCTCACATCGCCGTAGCCACACATGTGACCTTTATTCCCAATCTGGATGTCTTCAACTGGACAAATGCATGAAATACCAAACCTGCATCACGGCCAAGAAAATTATAATGGGGCTTGCCCCACCTGGAGTCTGTGCCCTCCTTAAGCCTAGATATAGGAACGTCACTACAAGGAGATCCAATTCCCATCTACTACATATACCACGATGTCGCACAACCCAAGGACAAAGATCATTCGCCTATCGGGCATCCAACTGGCTCCACTCTCTTGGCAGTGACATAGCGACCGCTCCAACACTCGGCCTCTTCAAGTCCAAGCTGCGCCTCTCACTGCTTGTATCCTGCGATTGTCCATCTTAACATTTCCACCGTTCCAGCTGCACATGCCCAGCACCCAGCACTTACAATCAGTCTTTGCACCCTTAGCACCTTACCTGTCATATTCCCTTGACAAGGCCCCCTGGCTGCACTGTCTCCTGCCCTCACCCACCTCCCCCCCGTATCTCCACTCCAGCCCCTGCCCCCAACCACCTCTCTCGTACTCCCTTACCCTCTGCACCTCCTTCCCCTTGATCTCCTACCCTCACTTCCCCACCCACCCTCCTGCCCTTGTCTTGCTCATAGCTCAAGTCTTTCTACTGTTATTACATGTCTGTAAGTCAATGATTATATGTTTGTAACTAAAAATGATGAATGTTGCACACTCTGACGTGGAACCAGAGCCTCGGCTCAAAGGTATTGTAATCCTAGATTGAAATAAATAAAATAAAATAAATAAATAAAATAGCATGCTAATGGTTCCAGGCTGTTGCTAATTTTGCCTCGGGGCTAAGTTTTGAATATTGGGCCCCTGAAGTGGAAGGAAATTGTGTCATGCTGGTGTGGGGTTTTGGTTATTTGGTCCTCCACTAAAAGACCCCTTACCTTCTCTGTGGTCTTCCAGCCCTTTTGGTTGCTGGTGGTGCTGCTGGTGAGGACCCCATCTGGACCATACGAATAACTAGTTGGACGCATAAAATAAAGAATAAGGTAGGTTTATTTGCTGTTCAGCAGATATTCTCTTCATAAGGACAAGCCCCAGACTGACAAATCTCTGACTGACAGGCATACATGGCACTGCCGGGCAGTGCAACAATTTGTTACATGCAAGTACTAAGTGCTCTTAAAGGGACGGCAGCTTAACATTAAGCCCCATGCTTAATGTGTGCATCACATCACCGCCGGAACAGTGAATGTGAGCAAAACTTGAGCAAGCAATAAATCTATGCATTTCTAAGAAATATTTTTAAGTAAGTTTTTAAAGGCAAAACATTTTCATGCATCACAAGGCATTATTTTTCACAAAACAGAGCAGTACTCCGCTGCAGGGAGGGGAGGAGGAAAGAACCTGGACTACACTGGGGACCAGTCAGAGTAGCACCAGAGAGGAGGGAGACACAATAGTACTTGAGACTTGGTCATGCCACAAGCGCTAAAGTGTGGGGGAAGTAAAAGGGAAAAGAGGCAAGGGTAGCAGCAGGAGGATAACCAGAATGCAGGCTCACACTTTAATAACAGTTGCATAACAAACAGATGGACTGTCCATGTAAAGATACATTCCTAAGGGTGGAAAAGCATTAGTGCAGGTAAATAGTACCATGGCAACAGGTGCAAGGAGAGAGGTACAACAAGATATTTACTGCAAACAGTTAAACCAGAAAATTAATTAGTCCCAACACAGTTCACTGAGTCTGGTAACAAAAGTTGTAGACCTCCATCAACTTTTCTGGTCAGTGGGAATGGAGGCATGCATGGATTGCACTAGTGCCTGACAGGAGGGGGTCAGGTCGTTAAAAGTGACCCAGGAGTTCTGCCCACTATCAAATCCACACCACTTTACTCTGTAAGTCCAGGATCCATTGACAAACTTCTTTCTTACGATCTTCTTAATCTGGTGTACTGTGGCATGTAGAAGAGAGTCCTGAGAAGAAAAAGAAGGTTGAGAAGAAGAGGAAGTCCCAGGCAAGTGATCTGGTAAAAAGGAATCCAGCTGGAGGGTGTCAGAAGTGGGAAGAGCTATAGGAACTAGCTGCAAGTTGTCCGGAGGGATCTCAGCTTCAGAGAGGATGGCAGGCTCAAGGGCAGCTTCATTTCTGGGAGGACTGGGGTCATCTGGAAGGTTGTTATTCAGGTACCCATGCTTTAGTCGGTTTATATGGACTTTGTTGTGTACTAGCTTGCCATCTGACTTGCGTCGCAGGTGAATGTGGACTGGAGGAAGCTTTTCTACGATGTAGAAGGGACCAGTCCAGGGTCAAAGCAGTTTCTTGGTGGTGCCCGGAACAAGAACAGGTAGGTACAAATAAACAATGTCCCCAACAGAGAATGAAGGCTCATGCGCCTTGGCTGCAGACATTTTTTGCATTGCTGATTTTCTCTGGCCCAACGTTATGATTGCAACTCATCGGGCAAGTTCCAGCTGTTCTAGAAGAGGGATAATGAAAGAAGAAGCTGACTTATGCACCTCTAGCAGTGAGAGATCCCTGTCCAGTGGAGTTCTTGGGTGACGTCCATAGACTAAAAAGAAGGGGGTGTATTCTGTGCTGTCGACACAAGGGCTGGTGTTGTATGCAAACTGCACAAAGGGAACAAACCAGTCCCAGGTGTCGTGAGTCTTATCCAGATACTTGGAGAGGGTACTGACAATGGTAGACATCATTCTTTCACTCTGTCCATTGCATTGTGGATGGTAACTTCTGGTATGTGTCTTTTTTATGTCAAGAAGTTTGCAAGTTTCTCGGACAATGGTGGAGAGGTAGTTAGTGCCTCTATCTGAATGTAGGTATGGTGGGATACCGTGATGACAAATGACTATAGTGAGAAAGGCACTTGCCACAGTGGTGGCTTTAATGTCTCTTAGGGGGATGAGTTCCAAATACTTTGTCAGGTAGTCCACAAAGACAAGGATGTATTTGTTGCCAGAGTCAGAGCATATTGGTAAGGGCCCAAGAATGTCAGTGCTGACTCTTTGGAATGGTTCAGTGGCTACAGGCATGGGGATGATGTGTGCCTTTGTTGGTTTGGTAGGAGGCTTTCTCTGGGAGCAGGGCTGGCAGGATTTTATGAACTGGACAATGTCCCTGTTCATGTGTGGCCAGAAGAAGTGAAGCCTTGTCTTTTCCAGAGTTCTGTGTATTCCCATGTGACCTCCCGAAAGTGGAGAGGCATGAGTGGAAAGGAGAACTTGAGGGATGAGAGAGGCTGGCATAAACAGCTGTATGTGAGTTCTATCCGTGCGATGACCCTTACCTTCCTTGGTCCAAATGTGAAAGAGCACACTGTCATTGACGAAGCACTGCGAAGCAAAGAAAAGTACATCTTGGCGATGTTTCTTTTGTTGCGGTAATGTTCCAGACTCTAAGTAGGTGATTATGTCTGTAAATTGAGTGTCAGTTCTTTGTTGCATTTTAACAGTTTCCAGGGACAAATCAGATGTAGAGGAGATGAGAAGCTCTTCAGCTGCTTGCAGTAACTGAGGATTTGTGTGTCTCTCTGTAGAAGCAGTAGGGAGCAGCAAAGCAACCTGAGGTGCTTTAGAAGTGTCCATAGGAAGCACATCTGTGGTATGGAAAGGAAGAGCTTGAAAGCAGGATTCTTGATCTGTTGAGGAGGATGCAGAGGGAGATCATCTCCGGCTTACACCATCAGAATTTGAGTGAACTCAGTCTGGTCTGTATTGAATTTCAAAGTTGTAGGATTGCAGCATGGCGATCCATCGGGCGAACTTGCCTACTGGCTCCTTCATTTCAAATAACCATCTGAGGGCAGAGTGATCAATGATAGCTATAAAGGAGAAGTAGCGAAGGCAGCAGTCAAATTTCTTCATGGCAAATACCATGGCTAGAGATTCTTTCTCTGTGATGCCATAGTTCTGCTCAGCGGAGGAAAGAGAGTGCCCAGCATAGGAGACAACTTGTTCTGTTCCATCTTGAATTTGACAGAGCACAGCGCCCACTGCAAAGGAACTAGCATCTGAGTAGAGCTTGAATGGTTGGTCAAACCTTGGGTAGGCCAATACTGGAGAAGAGATTAGGTTTTGTTTTCAGATTTCAAAGGCCTCTTTACATTCAGAAGTCCAATTATAGTCACATCCCTTTTTGGTGAGGGCGTACAGTGGAGCTGCAATCTTGGCGTAGTTGCAAATGAACTTTCGGTTGTAGCCAGACAAGCCCAGGAAAGCTCGAAGTTCTTTGAGATTGTTAGGCTCTGGATAGTCTTTGACTGCTGAGAGCTTGTCTAGATCTGGAGCGATGCCTTGAGAACTAACCACATGTCCCAGGTAATGAATTTGATGCTGCGCAAAACAACACTTTTCTGGGTGACGCTTGAGATTCGCTTGTCTGAGATGTTGGAGGTGCCCTGGCAAAGTTCTGCTGAAGACAATCACATCATCCAAGTAGACTAGGCAAGACTTCCACGATAACCCACATAGTATGTCTTCCATAACACACTGAAATGTGGCTGGACTGTTCCGAAGACCCATAGGCAGATGTTTGAACTGGAAAAGTCCCAAGTGGCAGCGCCATGCTGTGTATGGATGAGAAGCTGGATCAATGGAAACTTGATAGAACCCACTCTGAAGGTCTAGAGTGGTGAAGTAAGCAGGACTGGATGCACCAAGACTCTCTAGAGCATCTTCGGTTGTAGGCAAGGGATGAGCATCCTGCACTGTGTAGGCATTGAGTTTTCTGTAGTCTACCACAGAACAATACCCTTTGTCCTTTTTTTACCACCAGCAAGCAAAGTGCACCCGAGGGGCTTGTAGATTCTTTGACTATGTCTTGGTCAAGCATGTCTTTGATTATGTCCCCGAGCATCTGTTTCTGTTTATGTCCCACTTTGTAGGCTCACTGACAGATTGGTTTCTGGTTGGGCTGTACTTTGATGGTGTGTTGCAGGATATCACAGCATCCGAGTTTGTTATCTGAACCAACAAAGACATCCGGGTAATTTTCCAGGAATTTCAAAAGTTGTTGCTTTTCTGTTGGAGATGCTGGAAGTTTGGAAGAGGATAGTCGCTGACTGAGGAGTAACTCTGTTGAAGTTGGAGTGGTCGTGATAGTATTGACAGGAGTAGAGTTGGTGGAACCAGGCTGAGGTTCTTGCATGGGATGAAGCTGGTCCCCTGAAGACAAGCAGACAAACTTTCTGATGTTGGCACCCTTTGAAATGACCACTGGCTCATCTGTGAAGCTGCAGCATTTTTGGAAGACTGCACCATCATGCACTGCCGATAAGGTATTTCCTGGAAGGAGACCTGATGAATGCAGCATGAGGGATCCTGTGACAATGCCGACAACACCTTGTGGAAGTGGTTCACCTCGAATATTGGTAATCAAAACCATTTCCGACTGAGAAGGCACAGTGAATGAGTCTATAGCTGAAAGTTGCCGCCGAGGATCTAGTGACAGGTTGTTTGAGGCAAAGTCTAGGATGGCTTTGTGAGCTTTGAGAAAGTCCAGGCCTAGAATTATTGCAGGTTGAAGATCAAGCACTATGTAAAACTTGACAGTAGCTTGCTGTGAGCCAAAGCGGAGCTTGAGATGGACCATGCCTGTGATAGGTACTGTAGCTGTACTTGCTGTGATAACGTACCTTATGTCGGCTGGAGAGACATTAGGTATATGACGAATAGCTTGGTTGTCTAGAATACTGCTGTTGATAACTGATATTTCTGCTCCAGTGTTGACCAAGACATGAGTAGACCAATCTCCTATGGTTACAGGTACATAGTTTGCTAGGAGAGGCGATCAGATGACAGGTACCTTTGCCCCTGGAAGTGAGAGTATGCCAGAGTTTGCAGTTGGGGGAAGTGTCTTGTTTAAATTGCAAGAGTCAGAGGGGCAGTCAGTTGCTGTGTTCCCCTGGTCCTGGGAGTAGTTGTGGTCATCTTGCTGATTGTGCAGCAGTGGGCACCTGTGGTTCTCTTGATTTCTGTTGTACTTTAATTTTTGGCAGACAGCAGCAGTGTGTCCCCTGTATCCACACCACTGGCAGGTCACTGGTTCTCGTGAAGGTGGAGGTGGATGAGGTCACTGTCGAAATGGTCGAAGGACATTGACAACGGTAGTAGAAGAAGCAGTGGAGATGTGGTGCAGAGTATTGATACTTGCAGTGAGCATCGCTATCATTGATTACTGCTGCTGGACACATGTTGTGAGTGCAGCTAACTGCGATGACTGAGGTGCTTGTACACTGGTAGCCTGGGACATTGCTATGGATTGTTGTGCAAGTCATGCCGCTTGGATTGTGTCCATCCAGGTGGTTGGTTTCTGCTGGATTACATAAAGATGGAGTTGAGGAAGCAGTCCCCAGACAAAGGTGGTGATCTGTTCTTTCTCTGTTTTCTGTAGGCATTTGCATTGAGTATCAATGTCCACAATGAAGGCTTTGAGAGATTCCGAGGGTTGCATGGTGCACTCCCACAGCTGTTGCTCCAATAACCAGGGTGGGTGTGCTTGGAGAAAATGGGCTTTGAAGGTTGTGTACAGTGTGGCAGCATCTGCTTTGACTTGGTCTGGAAGTGCGTTGAACCAGGAAATGGCAGTCCCTCTCAGAAGCAAGCACAAGGCATTGGAGATTTGCAAGGGATCAGTCAAACCATTGAAGGAAATCCATGCTTGGAAGTATTCCAGCCAGTCAACCGCTTCTTCGTGAGGCAAGGCTGAGAAGGGTACTGGTTGTAGGCTGGTATGTACCGTGGACTGTGGTGAAATGGCTTTAATGTAGGCCAAGTCATCTTGAATAGCTTGCATAACTGGTGCCCCTTGAGCGGAAATAGAAGATTGGATGTCATGGAGGATTATTTCGATTTTGCAGCCCCACGCCCTTGAGGTGGGTGAAGGTAGGACTCCGGATGCTCCGGGGCCCATATCTATGTCATCATCAGACATTGTGGTTGGAGATGAGCTTTGTTTCACTGAGCGAAGGTCGTACGGGAGAGAAGGAGTTGTCATCATGCAGGAGACAGGACGTCGTGTCATAGATAAAGTGCCGAGCAAAAATTATTTTTGTAGGCAAAAGTACAAATTTTTGTAGCAAAGTTCATCAATGACATCATAATAAAGAACTTCCCACTCAGTTCTGTGTTGTTTTGTTATTTAAATAAAGGTTTTGTTGCAAAAATCAACCTTTTGTTGCAGTGTCCATTCATTTAAATAGAAATCCCATTGATTTCAATGGAGTGAGGTCAATTTGTGCCCTTCACAAGATGGCCGCCAAACTGTGACATGCAGTTCCTGTGGATTTTGACTGCCTGACTGTAGCAAGATGGCCACCAACAGGAAAGGTCAGGGTTCACTTCCTGTCTTGTTGTGATGTGCTCAAGATGGAGGATCTTTGCCACGAGGCTGTTTGGCTGCCTAACAATGTTCAAAATGGTGATTGCCGCATCTGTGCTTCTTCCCCTCCACCCAGGCAAGAAAAATGGCAGACTTTCCGAGTTTTGGTGAGTGGCACTGGCTGAAGGAGAAATTACTGTATTTATTTATCTGCATCCCAGTTTGTTTGTTTTTTTCTTTTGCTCCCAGACTTTAATTCTTTTTATTTTTTGATTTACTGCCCTCAGGGTAGCTTATTTGATACTGCTTTCCCCCTTTGATGCAGATGCTGAGCTGCCAGTTTAACTCTTCATGTGCACCTCATTTGATTTGCTGTGTTCAGTGAATTATTATTTTTATTTACTTTTCTCTTTGCTCCCTTTTATTTGAGTTGATTTGTTGTATGGCCGCCCATAGCGTGGGCAGGGCAAGTTGCCGATTTGTTGAGGCGTTGAGTCTCTGAGAGTGCCTCACTCTGTTAAGCAGTTGTAGCCCTGATTTGTTTATTTATGGTTTCTCTGCCCCTGCTTATTTATTGATATGGCCATTTTGTAGCATGGCCGAGCTGGGAGTGGAAGGCTCGGTGCAGCTTGGATTTTGTTTTCTTGCCCGTTTGTTTATGACGATTTCTGAAGCATGGCCAGTGGGAGAGGAGTGCTGAGTTGCAGGCAGGAGGCTTGTGGATCAAGAGAGCAGATCGCTCCTTTGCATCTGCGGGGATTAGTGGAGCTGTGCTCCAGTAAGGAGCTTTGCTGAGGACCCACCATGGAGTGGAGCCACGGTCCTGTGTAGGGGTCAAGTGTGGGAGCTCCAACTTCGGGATCGGGTGACTGAGTGGTCCTCTGTAGCATGGGCAAGTGGCTGCATGGGGAGAAGCAGAGCCCCACGTAGTGGCAGGAAGGAAGCCACAGTTGCTGTCTGTGCAGCGAGGGTAGAGTAACTTGTGGAGCAGCAGTTAGTCATGTAGGGAAGCAAGCTGGAGGGCCGAGAGGCAGATCATCGATATGGGAGTGAGAGGAATGGTGCGGCTGATTTGAGAGGAGCAGAGCTGAGCCACGTGGTGCACTCCATTGTACCTTCAGGAGCGAGCTGTGGCTGGTGGGGGGGCCTCCGGTGAGTTGGGGAGCGGGATTGCTTCGTGGCAAAAAGCTGAGCGGCTTGGCTGGGGTGAGGCAGGGTGGCCAAGTGTGGACCGGATCACTGTTTTGCAGGTGCAGTCCTGTATTGCTTTGCGTATTGGAGCCATTGTGAGTGTGCCGGTCGAGTGGTGATTTACACTGCACTCGAGGTAGGGAGCAGTTTGCTGTGGGCTGCCGTTGAGATGCAGCATCAGTTTTAATTTGTAGATTTTTTTTTTTCTCTCTGGTTTACTTTAGCAGTCTCATAGTTGGATCCCCACAGTGACAGGTACTGTATGGAGAGCTGGCTTTACAGAAGCGAGCTGTTTTAGATAGCAGGCCTGTTACCACGCGGTTGATACTGCATTGGGGGGGATGCAGTTTGCAGCTCCATGGGACATAGATTGAAGAATTTTAAATTTTAACAGTGCTATTGGCCAGCAGTGTAGAAAACTTTGACTTTCTGATTACAGTAGATTGCTACAGGCTGCTGTACAAAACAGGACACAATCAACTTTCCCTCAGAGCAGCCAGGGCTATATTTAAAGTAGCAATCAGACATTTCAAGCATACTTGGGGTAACTAGCGATGCAGGCAAGCGAGATGGGGGTCTGGACAGAAGAAGGGCCGCATTCTCCGCCATGTGTGGCATTTTATGTGTATGGTCTACCACTAAAAGACCCCTTACCTTCTCTATGGTCTGCCAGCCCCTTTTGGTTGCTGGTGGTGCTACTGGTGAGGACCCCATCTGGACCATGCGAATAACTAGTCGGGCGCATAAAATAAAGAATAAGGCAGATTTATTTGCTGTACAGCAGATGTTCTCTTCATGAGGACAAGCCCCAGACTGACAACTCTCTGACTGACAGGCATACATGGCACTGCCAGGCAGTGCAACAATTAGATACAAGCAGGTTGTAAGTGCTATTAAAGGGGCGACAGCTTCACATTAAGCCCCATGCTTAATGTGTGCTTCACACTGGTATCATGGGTATATTGGTACATACTGAGGCAAATTCTAGCATCCATATTATTACACTGGAGTGTGAAACAAATGAGATAAAGCCTCTTTTTATATACAGCTAATTTTTATACACAGTATTCTAGCAACCCTGGATTATTAAAATATCCAGAGAACTGTTATAACCCTTCATGTGTTTAAAGAGTGATTGTACTGTTGTATTAGTCAGATACAAAATTATACAAAAAGAATAAAAGTAGGTTGTAATACTTTTAGTTAACTAAGCAAAGTTTATATATTTTTTCAAGCCACATTCACCTTTCATCAGGTACTGTGATAAAACAGTTCCGTGGAGAGGGACTTAATACATAGAGCTTAATAGTAAAGAATTTTACATCCCAGCACTTAAAATGCACATAAAAAATGCAGTGTGACAGTTCTGTTAATAAAGAAAGGATCTTGGAGTGGAACTAACTGAGCCCTATATTTTTTACATCAAAGTACATTCATTAGGTGAACATGGTTGGTGACATGCTCTAAATACGTATCCTACGGATTTTATCTAGCTATTTTAAGTCCACAAGTTCACTACCCATATACATGGGTGAGGGTTCAATAGGTGTAATATTGTAAGCAGTTATAACTGTATGCAACTTCACATGTATATAGAAAGGGTGCCCCCCCAAACCCAAGGTTCCCAATTCCTATGATGCATCTTATATGTCCATTGTTTTATGCTAGGGGTCACTGGTTACATATATTAAATGAAGTTATATGGCAGATGAAATACAGATTTGTATAAAGTGGAACATATTCCATGAAAACCCACATATTTAGGGAAAGGGAAAAGGGGAAATTGTTTAACCAGGAAAGGCACACTAAACTGGATCTTGTTTCCAGGTGTGATCTGGGGGCACAAGGAAATTAAATGAATTGCTCAGGGTCACAGAGTATGCAAGTGGGGGCAGATGGGATTATCATTTTCCTCAAGTTCCAGGTACCGAGCTGCCAGGAACTTCAGGAAAATGATGTAATTCTTGCTTGAATAGAATCAGCACTCACCCAAGGTTCCGATAGCTGGTCAAAAAATGTCTGAGAGATGTTCTGTAAAACCATCAAATAAGAGAGCATTAAAATAGTATCTGAGCATGACAAATGGCAATTTCTTTATTTCACATGTAATAAGGTCTGGTTGTCCTTATGTTATGGAAAAGGAGTAAAGTTTGTAGTAAGTTTATAATATAGCTGCAGTTGAACTTTAAGTGATGGCAAACTAGCAGGAGAGCAAGAAAAAGTGAGGGACACTGGAAAGTTCCACAACACAGGGAAGAGAAAGAATACAAATTAGGCGTGTTTGTTTTTTGTGCATCTCTCCAAAATAAACCATACACGTACTCTCAAGCCTCATTCTCGGATTCCAGATTCCATCCGTATCCTATATTCTGCTCTCCGTGCAAACCGCTACTAAGAGCGTTCCATAAAGACAAATAACAATAAAGCTTGCATCTGGTGAACAAAACCTGTGAGGCATTTCTGCCATCTTGTGGCCAACAGCTGTAAATGTATGCAGTAAACAAGTTGTCTTCAGTAAACACTACAAGTTTGAAAGGAGGAGAGTCAGTCTGTGGGTGGGTGGGGGGAGATATGCTCCCTTGGCATTCCTGCCCTCTCCCCTACTGCTTCGTATTATAGAAACAAAAGTAGCTGGCATATGGAGCCTAATTACCAACCAAAGATGAGGTACAATAGATCAACCAATAACAGTATGACTTTTTAAAAAATGTATTGAGGAAAATCTAATCGTAATCAAACTCTAATTCCATCTTGCTGCATCAGAACCTTAAGTTACAATTATTAACATTTTTTAACACCTTTGAACCTTTTTTATCTCTCCTCCCATCTCCCTTCATCATTCTGTTTCTTTGACCCTGTTCAGTAAAGGATGACTACGCCACCTGATATGGGTGAAGACAGTTGAAGTATATCACCTAGGGGTGGGGGATAGTAAATACAGTGTGCGGAAGCACTCTTACCTGGGTGAAAGGGTCAGTTATTCCCAAAGGTTATTATGCTTTTCAGGTGAGATATATACAGTACTGGGGTTTGAGGAAACATGTGGCCGATCTCTTAGAAGGATATCAGTCACTGCCTCTGGTCAGTTATACTGGTTATGATGGGCACAGAGGACTCAGACTCCCCTCTCCCCTGCCCAGTGAACCCCAGAAGCTAACTCCCAGGAGGTGGAATTATATTTGGCAGCCTAGCCATCTCCAGTGAGAGACACCTTCACCACCACAATAGCCAAAAGGGGACAGGGGGAACAATGGGGGACAAGGAGTTAGGGGGTAAGCAAGAGATACAGAGTGGGAGATAGGAGCTTGGGAACAAAACCATTTACCTGCAGGCAGTGGTGGCAGAGGCTCGCTTGGACACGGTGGTGATTACGGTGACATGATTCACCCAGTACCATGACTGGAACCTGACCATTCCAAGGTTTATAATGTTTAGGAGGGATATGGAGTGGGAAAAGGGGAGAGGGGTGACACTGTACATAAGGGAGGGTATAAAAGCCATGGAGATTAAGGACAGTGGGAAAGGCAAGTCCACAGAGACGGGGCTGATTCAGGTAGTCCGAAATGGAGAGAGGAACATCAGGATAGGAGTGGATATACACCACCATCACAAAAATAGAAGGCTGACAGGGAGCTAGTGGATGAAATTAGAAGGCCAACAAAGCAGGGGAAGGTACTGCTAATGGGTGATTTCAACCTTTCAGAAGTGGACTGGAGGATCCCGATAGCAGCAAGTGGCAGGATTCAGTTGCTGTTAGAGATGTTCCAGAAAGCATTACTAACCCAAAGGGATCAGTTTCTCTGTTCATTATTTACAGTAGATGATAAAGGGACACTACCAGACTGTGCAGTGAAGGCAAGGTAGGATAGGGGTATTAGCAAGCATCCAATCACAGAGGAAAGGTTGCTGTAGGGACTGAATACACTAAAGGTGGACAAGTCAATGGGCCCAGGTGAGCTGCATCCCCCAGGTACTGAAAGCGATGGGGAGGTCCTGACTGCACTACTGACTGGAGGTGGAGGTGGTACCTAGTGGCTGCAAGAAGGCAAATGCAGTTCCCCAACACAGTTGCAGAAGCAGGGACAAACCTGAGAATGCAGAGCACTCAGTTTAACAGCCATAGTGGCGAAACTGCTAGAAGCACTAATAACAGCAGAGGCTGCTTTTCTGGCAATGAATGAACTCCAGGAAATCAGACGGCATGGGTTCACAGTGGTTAGGTCATGACAGTTGAACTGGTTTGGCTTGTTTAAATGGGTGACAAAGGTGGTAGACAAGAGGCAAGCAGTGGACATACTGTCCCTCGATTTCAGTAAAGCCATTAACTCTCTTTCCATGTGGATGGCTGGTTAAGAAACTGGGGGACCTGGAAGTGGAGAATAAAGTCCCAAGATGAGAAACAGTTGGTTAAGTGACAGAACAGTGCAGACAGGAACAGGGTTGCTCCCTGTGAGTACTTGTGCTTTGGACAATGCACAGGTACATAAGCAACACCAGACAGTCCAGCACCAAATAACTGCACTACAAAATCTACACTACTAGGATACAGTGTAAACAAATTATTGGACAGTGGGGAAGGTGAGCTGGATACTGGGGTGTATAGGAAGGGAATTAGCAGCAGGAGGAGTGAGGTGATTCTGTCATTGAACAGGTCCCTAGTTCATTCTCACCTGGAATACTCTGTGCAGTTCGGGTGTCTGAACTTAAAGAAAAAAAAACAACAGGGTGGGAAACATAGAAACATAGAATTTGATGGCAAATAAGGACAGTGCATCCCATCTAGTCTGCCCGTTTCTCTCTACCTACACTATCACCGTAGCTCAATACCCAATCTACAGCTCTGTTCCAGGAATCCACCACTCTTTCTGTGAAGATGTACTTCCTCATAACTCTCCTGACTCTACCCCCTCCAGCTTCACAGCATATCCCTTATTCTTGAGCACCTTTCCTTCTGAAAAATATTTCCCTTCTGTACCCTCTTCACCCCCATGAAGTATTTAAAGGTCTCTGTCATATCCCCCTCTCCTTCGTCTGTTCCAAGGTGTACATATTGAGGTCCTTTAGTCTCTCCTTTTAGGACTTTTGATGCACACCCTGCACCATTTTAGTTGCCCTCCTGTGGACCGCCTCCACTCTGTCTATGTCTTTCCAGAGATGTGATCTCCAGAACTGGACACAGTAATCTAGGTGGGGTTTTACCAGCAATCTATACAGAAGCAATACCACCTCCCTCTTTCCGCTGGTGATACCTCAGATATGGGAGAAGTGCAGAGGAGGGTAACTGGAATGACACAGGGGCTGCAGGATAAGACTTACATGGGGAAGTTGGCAAATCTTGACATGTATATGATGGAGACAAGAAGAAAGAAATGGGACATGATAGATATATATCAGTACCTCTACAGGATAAACAAAGGAGACAGTGGAGAGTTAATGATGAGTGGGAGCACAAGCACTAGAGGCAGGGGTGTTCAAATCAGAATTTTTAGGACTTGCTCAGCTATGACTGTAGCTGAATTTTCACTTGCCCCTATTCATTACAATGAAATTAGCTCTCTTTTTGTACTTGCCCTTTAAGGAAATTTACTTGCCGTGAACAGGGGGCAATAGGATTTGACACCCCTGACTAGAGGGAACTCAGTGAAGCTGGTGGTGGGAGGAAAATTTAAGGGGGACATCAGAAAGCCTTTCTTCATGGAAAGGGTGGAATAAGCTACCATGGGAGATAGTCTGTGTGCAATAAAAGGGGGGGATTCAAACATGGTTGGGATAGGCATATGAGGCTGTTTAAGACAGTGGCAAAAAGGGAGGCGGGGAGAAAAGGGGAATGAAGGGCCTCTAGGGCCCTCACAAAAACAGTAGTGGGTGGTGTCACGGGGTGTTGGGTGCAGAAGGGAGCTCAGAAACAGAATTTAAGGTACAGCACACTGCAGTGTAGTTTTATTTTCAGGATTCTTAATAGAAATATAATCAAAATGAAAAAGAACACAGACAAAGTTCTAACACGTCGGGCCTGATATTCAAGTTTGTATGGGCACAAACGGGTGCTTGCCTGCACAAACTGGGTATTGCACTGGAGTGCAATATTCAGAAAGGGTGGTTGCATGGGAAACAGGGTTAGGACCTGCACAAAACATAATATATATGGTTGGACAAAGGGAGGGGTGAGGACAGGAATATCTGCACAACCCCATGTTCAGCACATTTGTTCTGTGCAAAAAAGGGGTTAGCACAGTTCTGTTGTGCAGTGCAAATACCGCAGAAAACAACCCTGACTTATTCCGGGCAAACCTAGTGGCTGCTGTAGGTACTGCACCCAACACACTGGTGGGGAGCACGCCTTCCCCCACGTGGTCCATGGTCACCCTGCCGACTGCCATCCTGGTACCCATGCAGGTATGCCCTAGTACCTAGTGGTCTCCCCCCACCCACCAGTCTCCAGCTACAGTAATGTGATAATCCCTGGTGCCCAGTGTTCCCCTCTCCCTCTGATCGCCAGCCCCTATAGTAATAGACTGATCTCTGGTGCCTAGTGATCCTCCCAGTATCTGATGCCTGACCTGTAACATAAATTGGCTCCCTGGTGGCCAGTGGTCCTCAGGTACCTGATCCCTGGCCCTGTACACAACACCAGCTTCCCAGTGGCTATTCTCCCCCCACCCTCTGAGCACTGCCCCATTAAGTAGCAATGTAACCCTGGTGCCTAGTGATCCCCACCCTCTGATCAACAGCCCGATAATGAGTGAACTGATTTCTAGTGCCTAGTGGTCCCCCCCCAGCCTCTGATCGCCGGCCCATGAATGACTTAACTGATTCTTGTTGTCCGGTGGTCCCTTCCACCTTCTGATCACTGGCCTGTACATGATGTCCACAATCCCTGGTGCAGAGTGGTCTCCCCTGCCTCAGGCCACCGTCCCCTGAAGTGCCGTCATAAAACCCTAGTGCCTATTCCCTCCCCCCACCCACTATTCCCCGCCTTGTAATCTGACACTGTGTTCCAGGTGTCCAGTGGCCCTGCCACCCACCAACCCCTGGCCCGTAAGCTCTGTTTAGTACCCTGGTGGCAAGGATCCTCCCTGCCGATTGCCAGACCCCTTATGACATCCACAGTCCTGTGGCCAGAGATCTCCTCCCGGTTCCAATCCCCAGCTTAGCCAACCCTGGTGACAGCTGTTGGACCGTGGCCCCTCCCCCATTGTCCAATTCCCCACACCAGTACACAGACAAAGGCCCCCTGCAGCATGCCCTGCTGTCCAATTCCGAGTCAGGTGTACTGTACTGGACAGACCGTACAAAATTTTCTGACGTCCTGTGGTACCCCTTCCACCCTCTGATGGCTGATCCTGTATCACTGCAATAGTCCCTGGTGTCTAGTGCCTCCCCACCGCGGCTGGTACTGTCCCCTGGCATGCTGGAAGCTCTTCCCCACTGGAGAAAGTGCAGATGCCATGGACAGGCTCTGACAACCAATTACAGCCCTCCCTCACACACCTCATTAAGCGCACTGTATGACAAAGGCAGGGCTCTTACATCCTTAGTATAGCATATGGTGTGCATCCTCTGTACTGTACTATATACTGTATGGCAGACACATGCCTATGCTATACATAGGACGTGCAAGTACTGCCTTGTCATATGGCGGCCAGCTGAGGAGGTGTGAGGAGGGCTGTGCCTGTCACCATATCTGTGGCACTGGCTGCTTCCAGTGGGATGGTGCTAGCTGTGTGGTGGGGGCTGCTAGACATCAGGGACTATTGCAATGGTATAGGATCGGTCATCAGGGGTGGAGATTACCTTGGGATGTCAGGGAATTTTGTGCAGTCTGTCCACTGCAGTTCACCTAACTCATATTTGGACAGCAGGGCACGCTATGGTGGTCCTTTTGTTGTGTAACAGGGTCAGGGATTTGCCAATGGGGGGGAGAGGCCACGGTCTAACAGCTGTCACCATGACTGGCTGGACTGTGTATCGGCGCAGGGAGGGAATCTCTGGCTATGGGACTGTGGATGTCATAACGGGCTAGCAGTCAGCGGGGGGGCCCTAACAGCAGGGCACTATACAGAGTTTATGGAGCCAGCAGTTGGTGAGTGGGCAGGGCCGCCAGGCACCAGGGATACAGTGTTGGATTGCCAGGCTGGGGATAGTGGGGGGGGGAGGGCAACACTAGGCACCAGGAATTTGTGAGGGCACTTCAGGGGATGGCAGTTGGAGGCAGGGAGTGACCACTCTGCACCACGGATTGCCAACAGTGATTGGAGGGTGGGGGGACTACTGGACAACAAGGAACAGTTAAGTCATTCATGGGCAGGGGGACTACTAGGCACCAAGGATTGGTTAACTCATTTTCGGGCCAGTGATCAGAGGGTGGGGCGCCCACTAGGTATAAGGGGTGCCTTGCTAATTAATGGGACAGTGATCGGAAGGTGGGGCGACCACTGGGCACCAGCGATTTCCACACATCTGTGGGACTGGGCAATCGGGGGGTGACACTGCACTAACCTGCTGCTGCTATCCATGCAAATGAGCCCAGAATGGGCATGCCAATGGCTCCTTATCGCCTTGTATGCCTAATGGACTCATTTGCATGGGTCCCTCTGAAAATCACAGACAGCGCTCCAGTGCTATCCACTCTGATGGGACTATTCCCTGCACAGCAGGGATCCATGTCAGGGCAGCACTACTTGACTTAGTGCTGTGCTGACATGGCCCTGTATTCAGTTGTACAGCGTCGGTGAAGTATCTGACTGAATACAGCATCCTCAGTCTCCTGGGCCTTTGCAAAGTGCAGTGTAAATGTTTGTGCTCCGCTTTGTGATTTTTTTTTTTAATATTGGGCTCCTGATGTTTGAAAAGAGTTGCTCAGTTGACTAGTTTTTTTTAATGGAGTAAACACCAATTGTAAAAGTACCTCTATCTATAGTTTGGGTGTTATCCCCAGCTAGATACAGAGATACATAGACATTGTTAGCGGATAAATGCCTCCTGTCCTATCTAATTTGATCATCCTACTTAACTACTCTGCTGTAGCCCTAGTGGCCGTCCTGCCCCTTAGTTTCTGCCCTCCTTCTGATGAAGCCCATATGCCTGTCCCATTCCTCTGAAACAGATTACTAATTTGGTCCTTACCACTTCTTCTGGTAACTTGTTCCATTTCATTTACCCATCACTCTTTCCATGAAAAGTGTTTGTGAACAACCATCTTGAATCTCCCCCCTGCTACTTTGAGTAAGTTTCCTCTCATCCCTGTATTTGAGCTCAAGAGAAAAAAGTTCTTGGCTTCCACCCTGTGTATCCTATGCAGGTACTTGTAGGTATCTAGCATGTCACTCCTTCCCCTTCTCTTCTCAAGGGTGTACATGTCAAGTCCTGTAGCCTCTTCTTGTATGTTATCCCTCTAGTTCCTGGACCATCTTGGTTGCCCTGTGCTGTACTGCTGCCACTTTGTTGAAGTTTTTCCTCAGGGGTGGTGGACTCTAGTACCTTGTGCAGTATGCCACATGTAGTCTCACCAATGACCTGTACAATAATATGATTATCTCCTGACTTCTTCAGTTAATCCCCCTCCCTGTGCAACATCCTGTTTGCTTTTCCCACAGCTCTGTTACAGTGTGCTGGGGACTTTATGCTCTCCAATATCATGACCCCTAGGCCCCTTTCCTCTTTGGTGCATTTTAGCATACCCCTTCCCTTCATTTTGTACTTTTCTCAATATGCATCACCTTACATTTTTTTTTGCATTGAAGCAGAGCTGCCAGGTCTTTGACTAGTTCTGCAGCCTGCTCTGATTCTCTATGATTTCCTTATCCCTCTCCATGTAACCCTTGCCAGATCTTTTTGTCATCTGCAAAGAGGCAAACCTTGCCCTTTATGCCTCCTCCTATATCACAGCTGAACACATTGAAAAGGACAGGGCACAGCAGCAATCCCTACAGTATTGCACTCATTACCTCCCTTACCTCTGAGAACTCATTTATAACAACCCTTTGAATTCTTCTCCTCAGCCAGCTTTGTACCCAAATCACCAACGTTTCTGCTACCCCCAAGCCCCTTAACTTCTTGATCAGTTTCCTGTGGGGTACAAAGTCCAAAGACTTGCTAAAATATAAGAATACTATATTGACTGCTTGTCCTTTGCCAGTGGCCCTGGTCATCCAGTCAAAGAAGTCAATAAGATTTTTCAAGTGAGGTCTCCCCGTCATAAATCCATGCTGCCTGGGGTAGCCCATTATCTTCTAGGAAGTCCGCTAGCTCCTCCCACAGTATGGACTCCATTATTTTTTTCACTATAGAAATCAGGCTGACAAGTCAATAGTTTCCTGGTTCATCCTTCATTCCTTCCACTTTTGTGCAGGGGGACAATGTCAGCTGTTCTCCAGTTCCTATGTACCACCGCTGTAGCCAGAGAGCAGTTGCATGTCTGCAAGTGGTGCTACAATTATTTCATAGCATCCTTGATTATGCTAGGATGTAAGCCATGTGGTCCCATAGATTTATCTACCTTTAACTTTTCCTTCACCCTTTCCTCTGTTATACTAGACTAGGTCAAGGACAACTTGTCTCACAAGTGCCTCTTCTCAATGCAGGAGAGAAGTGAGAACGTTTCAATTTTAAGTACAGGGCAGCAGCTGACAGAAACTGAATCCCGTACCCTTTAGGGCCTTTTACAGTATATCCCCCCCACCTAGTCACTTGATCCACCCCTTTTTACAGTTAGGTTCATAGCAGCTTTACGGAAAGAAATATGCAAACATCAGGGTTGTCTTCACCTCCGAGACTGCCTGTGCTGGTTTGCACATCCGTCCCGGCTTCAGAATGAAAATGGCAATTCTGAAGCCAACTACCCCATGTAGTACCAGGCAGATCCAGGTAAGAGAGGTTTGCACTGATTTGGTGAACTGTGTTTTATATAGGGAAACAGAAAACACACACTGAAATTATAAAGAGATGTAAGCGTAAATCGTTCAGGGTTCACAGCTCTGCAACGCAATTTCCAGATACTGTCATTTCAATTTGAAATTTCCGACACTGCTTGTCAGTTTGACATTTCCTTTACTCAGGGAGCCTACTTGACTTCCCACTGTAATTACTGGCTAAAATAAATCATGTTTGGGCAAAACTTTCATTGTGCAGGATTTGATGTACATTTTATAAATGTGCAGTGCTAGGCTTGTGCCCAAACTGAGTTTTTAAGAACTGATGCTCTGGTTCTCTGCAGAAAAAGTGTCTGCAGGTTTTGTACTGGGATTCTAACGCTGTAACACTAAGGCTTATGCTTGTTTAAGACAACTTATGTTTCAACCTGACCCTCGGTAGCCTGAGTCATGTACTGTTTTCCCTTCTGACTGACTCTTGGGGTCACCAGGGTTGGATCCTCCCTTTTCTCTCACTGGTTGCCTGACATGCTGCACATGCGTGTCAGTAGTCATGGTGACAATACAAACCCACATATTTTTTATCCATAGCATTGAATCTGCAAATGCACTTACGTCCAGAAAAGCAGGTAAAAAAACAGTGCACGTGCAGTACAAATGCTTGTTATAACCCCCTTTGAAGGCATAGAGCCGAAGCGCAGGGGTCTGGACTTGCCGTTTGGATTAAAATCACTTGCAGTATATTTTTCTGTATCCTGGAGTGCTCATTACCTTGGCTTTTGTGGTCTATTGTGTCTGCCTGCCCCTATTCACTTGTTCAAACCCATATTAAACTCCCTGGTGGTCTAGTTTGACCAGTCACCCCTGATCACCCATTCAAACCCATATTAAAATCTCTGGTTGTCCAGTATGCCCCTCTATTCCCAATCACTTGCTCTCACATTGAAAAACATCCCAGCCCGGATATTCAAACTGCGCTACAAAGTAGTGCAATAGCAGGAGCAGGCACAAGTGCAGTGGCCCATGCACAACACGCACGATATTCAAACACAGCACAGGCCAAGGTGCGCTTGCGCAACACAACTGAATATCGTGACAACTGTGCCATGGCGTAACCAGAGAATGCGCAGTGGTGCAGAGCTGATGCACAGTAGCACAACCAGGGATGCACAGTGGAGCTGGGTAGTAGCACAATAGCACAACCAGGGATGCGCAGGGACAGGATGCAGGGGTGCACCACCCATGGAAGCCATGGGCAGAGGATCACACAGCAGACCAGATAGCACCCCCTGCACCCCATGAACTGCACAACCTGTTGTGAGCTGGATGAACCACCAGCCCATGAACACCAGCACTGAATTCACAGCTGGAGCACGGTGCCCCAGCACACCCCCTGGCAAGCAGTGACTGCAACACAAGGAGGGCTGGCCACCCAGTGCCACCCCATCCGACCAATGCAGAGCACACCCTGTACAGCGATCCCCAGACACCCTGCCCAGGAGCAGCGCCCAACAGTGCATGGCACCGAATGCATGCCACCACCCCCACTGTGACAGTGCAACCCTGTGCACCATGGAGCCATGCATGGTAGCCCCACTGTGAGCACCCCACAGTGGGCGGCATCAGCCACCGATGCAACAACTACAGGCACATTGCCGCCCTGCACGCCCCGGCACAGCAGAGAGGTCAGCCCTGCGTCGGTACCCGAGGGACCCCGCATGCAACAAGGCCTGCTCTGGACCCCAACACCAGCAGGACAGCACCCCGCACACCCACCCAAGCACACACCCTGTCCCAGCACTGTCCCCAACAGTCAGCACAGACACCCACAGTGGTGCATGGAGGCATGCGCCACACAGGATGCAACACAGGGCACGGACAAACACCTACCCAGACCCAAGGGAACCCCAACACAGGGACACAATAGGGGGGCAACATATTCCGCTGGCATGCAACCACTGATGCTGTGTACCCACGGCCTGCACCCCACCATGGCACAGGTGTACCAGCCATCCTGCGCATGCACCATGAAGCCGTCCGCCACCAGCATGTGGCTGGAACATAAGTGACAGACATCAGAGCACAGACCCCGCAACAGACACCAGCGACAGCATGGGGGGGGGCAACAACAGCATAGGCCACAGTGCCACCCAAGGCAGACGTGCACCATACCAGTGACAGGAGGCAAGCTGCCATTGCGCCGGGGCCAGAGGGTGGCCAGCATGAACAGCCACCACTGACATGCCAGCAGACTGTGCATACCACAGACATGCAAGGGTGTCAGCTGCATGGGCCATGGACATACTGACAGGGGCACCAGGGACACAGTGCATGCATCAGGGACCACTGCACACAGGCATCCAGTGCACAGGGAACAACACACATACCATAGAGAGGGACCTAGTCCCCCACCCACACCATAGGCGGGTTCCTGCCGGACACACACAGGCCCATGCCTGCACCACCCCTGACGCCATGCACACCACTGCAGCCAAGCACCATAAGCCCGCTGCAAATCAGAGACCACTACAGTTGTCATAACAAAATGTATGTAATAAAGATGTGTGAGAAGTACAAAACATATATACAACTATTTACAATGGTGGGGGACGGGCCACAAACCGGTAGGGGTGGGCATGGGGCAAGGGTGAACAACTGGGAGTGGGATGAAGGGGTGTGAGGGTTAGTCCGGGGGGGGAATACAAATCAGGGGCATAGTGGGCCTAGCACCGACCCCTCTCCCCACTTCTGTCTCTGTGCCTTCTCCAGTGCCACCGTCCTCCACCCTGACCCAGTCTCTGTAGCAGCTCGAGGGTTGCCCTCGCAAGCTGCAGCAGCTCCTGCACACTCCTTTCGAGCGCGGTCCAGCGTTGTCCACCTAGGACAAGGGAGCAGAGTCATTATGCGTGACTGACCAGACCCCGCAGCCCACCCATTGTTCATGGCATACAGCCATGGGCCACGCCCCTGTGATGGCATGTGACCACCCACAGTGACCGCGCTCACATGACCCACCTACCCAGGCACCCACAGCCATGTGGAACGCTGCACACACTCACCGCCCATGTCCCGCACAGCACCACCGTGGCTGTACAGTGACATGGCTATGCGGTGCGAAGGCAGTGGCATAGCCATGTACCCAGTGCACGCACGGACCACCTGCGCCACCCACCCACACATGGAGTGCCACAGGACAGTGCTGAGTGCACTGTGTTGCATGCACGACAGTGGGACCAAGTGCTGGTGGCCATGCCCCGCCACCACCCCTGCAACCCAGCATGCACAGATGTAAGGGGAAACACGGCAGTCACCTGCATCCAGGCCAGCTGGGCGCTGCTGGCCCATGGCCCCTCCACCTTGTCCCTGCTGCATCTGCGGTGCACCCACTCTGTCCTGCTCCTGCTGCAAATGGGTCCGCCTCACCCTACGGTGCTCCTCCAGGCCTAGGGTGCAAACATGGAGAGGGAAACATCAGTACAAACCAGTATCAAAGCCCCCCTGGTGTGTGCGTGCCTACACAGCCCAGCCAAGACACACCCCCACCACCACCCCTACTAGACGGCCCCCAACCCCCTGCGGGGTGGAGACATGCACACTGTGATACCTGGATGGACAGACACTACCAGTGTAAGGATGGAGCACCTACCTGGCCGTGGCACGGCACCTCGCCGGGCGCATGCCTGCAGACGCCCCAGTCTGTCAGGGTCCCTCTGCCGTAGGTCGCCATACCTATGGCGAAACTGCTCAGCAGGCCTGGTGATCCCCATTGCCTCCTCCAGGCCGTCAACCACCTCCTCCCACACAGCACAGCGTGGCCTGTCCAGGGGATCCTGGCCAAACAGGGCCCCAGCATGAGGCTCAACTATGGCCACCAAGTTGGCCAGCTCTATAGTGTTCCACTGCTGTGCCCTCCTTCGTGCCATCCTGCAGTGTTTATCACTATCAAAATGGTGCTCTGTAGCGCACGTGCCCCATGTGTGGAGGCAGCGTGGTACTGCACTGCCAGTCTCCATCGTACTGTCACCGAACTGCGTGATG
The DNA here is from genome assembly GCA_016271365.2 of Neoceratodus forsteri. Lineage (NCBI taxonomy): Eukaryota > Metazoa > Chordata > Ceratodontiformes > Ceratodontidae > Neoceratodus > Neoceratodus forsteri. Next base: position 487,609,325 of record CM057454.1, on the reverse strand, counting down.
GGGTGCATCCATGTGGATGCATGGCGCCTAGGGGGCAAAGGTCGACTGCAGGGTCAAGGGTCTGTCCACGCACGGAGCGCCACAGCGCTATTAGGATGCCCTGCATGTAGCGCGGTAGGGTGCTTGTGTGTGATGCCCTGCAGTGGCCTACTGTGCTGTGGCTCCATGGCGCCTATGGCGCACCAGGGCACGAATGCCACACGGGCGAACAGCGCACTAGCACCACAGGCACAGTGATGGCCATGCCCTGCACTGCCTCCCATGCACAGCACATCAACAGTGCCACACACGTCAGCGTCAGCACCCCGGGCATGCACCGTGCGGTGCCGATTGCGCACGTCACAGTGCTGCGCCATAGCCTGAGCACACTCAACAACATTGCACAAGGCGCAACAGCATGATATTCAGCCAGCATATGCAAATCAGCTCATCAGCCATTCCACGGCACAACCACTGCATTAGAATCCACTTACAGTTGCGCCTCGCCTCATTTGCATGCGTTGCGCTGTATAAATGCGACATGGGGCTGCAGAGGGCATAGTTTGGTATTGCAGTCTATTGTGGTGGGTTGTATGCTGTTGGGATGTGGGGACTGTGGTTTGTGAGGGCTGAATGGGACTGCACAGTCAAAGGTAACACCTGTCATTCCCACAGGCTCGATCATGACCGAACGTGAAGAAGAGGAGGAACAGGGACGGGGGAGAAGGAGGAGGCCCAACTTCACCCGGGCTGAATCAGATGCCCTGTTTGAGGCACATCTCGACAGGGAACTGCTGCTCAGTGGACAACGGGGAATGCCACAGGCCTGTGCTGCAGCGTGGGGTGAGGTGGCGCATGCCGTGAACCAGCATGGCAGCCACCAGTGGTCCGTGCAGGAGTGTAAGTAGAAGGTCGGCACAGACAGGAGGAGGATCAAAGATAAGGTGGCTGCCATCAGGGCTGCACATGCTGCCACCAGTGGGGGCCAGCCGGATGTGCCACGCCTGACGCCACAGGAGGAGCGCGTGGCCGGCAGCATGCGGCGTTGTGCCATCGAGGGCGTTCCTGGTGGTGGCTTCCAGATGGGTGGCAGCCCATCACTGCATGGTAGGTCCTGTGCTGTCACTGTGTGGGTGGTGGAGGAAATGCCACAGGGCAGGGCGGAGCCACTAATGCTAATGTGTTCTCTTACAGCTCCTGAGCATCTACATGGATCAGCGGTGGTGGGTATGTCCACCGAGGGTGATGCCCTGGACACGGAGGATCGCCCATCCACCTCCACAGGTGTCTGAGGGACCGGACCAGTGCATACCTGCACGTCTGTCCAGACTGATGAGGGTGGTGTGGGTACGGACGAGGCCCTGCCTGTGTCCCAGTGTGACAGCGCCCACAGTCTCCAGCGTGCTGGGACACGGATTGGTGCCAGATCCAGCACCGATGATGATGGACCACACGTCCCGGACAGTGATATGTGTGGGACACAGGATAGTCCCACAACAGGCAACGGCACGGGCGTTGCCATGGGTAGTGCCACCGTGGAGGCCTGCGTAACAACACAGTCCCAGCCTGTGCCTGTATGCCCCAGTGGGGCAGCACTGGTGTGCGTCCAGGGTGGTGGGGCTGTTGTGGCCACTGCGGCGGTGCCGGTGAGCCCTGGTGATCGGCAGCCAGAGGGGAAGTGTCAGCAGTTGGCCAATGGTGATGGGGGGACAGTGTCGGGGGTGCTGGCAGTACACAGTGTGTAGACGTGCTCCGGCATGGCTCTGGTGTGCAGTGCCCATTGTCAAGGGGTGCTGGCCAGCAGGGCCAGGAACACCACGAGGGACAGCATGCCGGACCAGCAGATGACCTCTTTAACGAGCACAGCCATCTACTCCAGGCTTCAGTAGATCAACAGATGCAGCTTGTGACAGTGGTGGATGCACTCAGTGCGGTTCTGCTCCAGGCAGAGGAGCGGCGCAGCAGAGACCACGGTCTGCTCCTGGCAGAGATGGCCCGGCAGCGGGCGGATGTGACCGCTGCCATAGACAGGCAGACCAATGCATTGACAGCTGTCATGGCCACATTGGGCACCCAGTTCGGTGCCCATCAGCCACAGACACCACTCAGTGTCATGTCCACCCCACTTTCCTGGCGCCGTGCAACACCTGCTATGTCAACACCGGGTTCAGCTGTGGGCATACTGAGCATACCTGGCGCGGGCATGTTCAGTGGGCTGCAGACCCCTGCATGAACATAGTCGTGTTCATGCAGCATCATCCCGGGGGACCGTCAGTGCCACCCCATGAGGCCAATGGTCAGCCTGCCATGGCTGGCAGGTCTCGGTGGGGCTGCCCACGCATCCGTGGTGGCCGTGGCACTATGCCACTTGACTGACCTGTCTCCTACCATGGCCACTGTCTGCCGCTGCCCTATGTGCAGTGTGGTGTGCATCGTGCGATGCATGGGTGGGGTACCCAGCCCTGCACACACACAGTCCCTGTGCACACCCTCCCGGCTGCTGGCCACTGTGGCTTGTGCATGATGATGCCTGCATTGCGCTGTCCGCCAGTGTGCAATGGTGCCTAGCATCTGAGGCACGCACAGTGACGGCCACTGGCCATGGTCATATGTGTGGACCTGTGTGGGGGTAGGGGTGGCAATTGGGGTTGGCGTGCCATCTACCCCTTGTGCATTTCTTGTGACATATGTGTGTGTGTGTGTGTGTGTGTGCACGTGTCATGCACATGTCATGTTCGGCCCTGCCCATCCCTGATGCTATGTGCAGTGCCACACTCAGACCCATTCTCTTACTGCCGTCTGCCCCTGGTGTTCTACCCTGCCTGTCTGTGGGCTGTGCCCTTGCCACTGGTGGTTGACCATGGCCCCGTGACCTACCTGTGTTGACCAAAGTGCTCTTCTGTAATGGTGTCCTGGTGCAGCTGTGACATCCGGATTAGGCGGGGTCTCTTCGCCGAGAGGGTGGCTGCCCATCACCGGCTGGACCAGCATCCTCATCGTCCCCCCCGTTGTCCCCCTTTTCGACCTCTACGGCTATCCCACAGTCGGTGGCCATGATGTGCAGGATACAGCAGGCCAGGAATAGCCTGAAGGCCTTTGAGGGGCTGTACTGTAGGGCACCGCCAGATGTGTCCAGGCACCGGAACCATGCCTTCAGCATCCCGAACACCCACTTGATGACATTCCATGTTGTGGCGTGTGCCTCATTGTACCATAGATGTGATGGGTTCGTGGGGTGCCGGTATGGTGTGAGCAGCCAGGGATGTAGTGGGTAGCCACTGTCACCTGTGTGTAGAGGGTGGACATTAGTATGGTGGTTTGCGTCGCTTTGCCATGGGCCAACAAGGCCGGTACCCATGGCACCTCTGACTATGCACCCCACCACGTCTGCTCATGTCGTCCTGCATGGTATGCATACTCACCCACTAGATGGCCAGTGGGGATGTCCCCACTCTCAAACCTGTGGCACAATGCGGACTGGTGCCAGATGAAGGCATCGTGTGCTCCTCCAGGGTGCATGGCATAGACATTGGTAATGCACCCCCTGGCATCGCACACCACCTGGCAGTTGATGCTTGCATACCCCTTCCAATTGATGTATGACACTCCGTCTGGGCCAGGTGGTGAGTGGATGGCCACATGGGTGCAGTCAATGGCCCCGAGCATGCCAGGCAACTGTGCTACCCTGTGGAATTCTTGTATGTGTGCTGTGTGCTCTACCTGTGTGCTGGGGAAATGGATGTACTCCGCAGCATGTGGCAGCAGTGTGCTGAAGAATTGTGTGAGTAGGCATGAAGAGGCCAACTGGGTTATGCCTGTCATGTCCCCTGTTGGTCTCTGGAAGGTGCCCATGGCAAGCAGGCACATGATGGCTGTCACCATCATCTCCACTGACAGAGCATGGCTCCGTCATGTTGGTGCCTGCATCTCTTCACTGCACAGCTCACAGAGTTGCCTCAGGATCGCCCGGTTCAGGTGGTACCGGCCCACAATCTCTGTGTCACAGTAGTATTCAAAGCTGGTGTGGGCTCGGTACTGCCTGTTCTGGGCGTACCGCCGATGGGCCCTTCCACGGCCGCGCCCCCCTGCTGCCTATCTTCTCACACCCCTCATTACCGCCTCCATCTGGAAGGTGGCGCTGGCCATGTCCCTGGCTGGTGTTCCCCCCCAGCTGCTGTTATCCCGTCCCCCCCGCTGTCCATTTCTGATGCTCCCCCTGCACCAGGTACACCTCTGGCCTTTGGCTGAGGCTGTCCTGCCTCCTGCCACTGCCCTCAGTCCAAAGTGGCACTCCACTGACTTTCCTGCACAGTGGCACAGGCTCCCCACTCCTACCCTGTTTCTGGCTCAGTTCTGGTGGGTCCTGTCCTGCTCCTGCCCAGTCCTGCTCACTGCTACCCTCTGTACTGCCCTTGTGTCTGTCATCATGCTCCCACCTGTGGCTTCCCTTTTGCGTTCTTGTGCCCCTCTCTTGCTCCCTTTTATTTTGGATCATTTCCGCTGTTGCGCAACTTCCGCTAGCTCCCCTATTGCTCATGGCGCATACTGTTGAATATCACACTGCACATATTATTCATGGTTCCGCCCCCTAAGGTTGTGCATGCATTCATTACTATTGTGCTCTGGCGCATTGCTTATTGCACTGCACAGCTGCTTCCTGCTGAATATCGCACAATGGCACATTTCTATACTTGCGCTGGCACATCCCTGTTGCGCATGGCACAACCCTTTTGAATATCTGGGCCCCCATGTCTAGTGGTACAGTAACTCCTGATCAGCCATTTACACTCTGTAACACAATCCTTGGTGCCTAGTGGTATCCCCCCACCCCAACCACCTGTTAAGACACTTGCAACATAGCAGTAGTGGTCCAGTGTCCCCCTGTGACCCATCCGCTCACATACCACCTCTCTGCACCCCCTTATCTGGGTGGCCAATGATAATCAAAGCCTGATATGGAAATCGGCACAGTCCTCCTCTCACCTCCTCAGCTGGCCACTATGAGCTGTCAGTGAGCACTCATACAGGATTAATACTGTACACACACTTAGTGACAGCTTGTATGGTGGCCAGCTGAGAAGGTAAGAGGAGGACTGTGCCAGTCACCATACTGGGCTTCAATGATTGATGGCTGACCAGGTTAAAAGGGGGTGAGGGAAGGTGATATGTGATCGGGCAGGTCGGGTGGGTGGGATACTGGACCACCAATGCTGCCTTGAAAGTGTTTGGACAGGTGATTTGGGGGGGTACCACTAGACACCAGGGATTTTTTCTATGACAGAACAAGTGATTGGGGCTGGGGGAACACACTAGATCACCAGGATTTTAATACAGGTTAGAATGGGTGATTGGGGTTGGATGGTCACACTAGACCACCAGGGAATTTAATACAGGCTTGAATGGGTGATTGAGGGGTGTGGAGGTACACTAGACACCAGGGTTTCTTTTATGCAGTTTGGATGGGTGATCAGGTGCGGGCTGCTGCAGTACAGCTGCCCTGCCATTGGAGGTGGGAGTGCAGGGTTAGTGCGCCCGTTAAGAGGTGGTTTTCGGCAGGGGTAAACAGTGCCACTTTGGGGGCTGTTTACTGCCACTGCAAACCTTTCAAAATGTTGCTTCAGTGGTATGCATGAGGGGACCCCCTCATTTGCATAGGCACAGCTGGATAACAGTGGTTCAGCACTGCCAGGTTTGCTGGGCTCTCCCAGGGCTTCTGAAAATGGGCCAGGTGGGAGTGCCAGTGCACACTTGGGTTATCACACCTTGAACATTGGGACCTAGTCTTTTGTATCCGACATCTTTTCTCCTAATCTCCTCCCTTATTTGGAATTCTTACTATTTCTAAGCCAAGAAAATTTAACTGGGGTATTTTATGATCATTCTCTATGAGATTGGGCTATATTAATAAGAGTACAGAAAAGTAAATGGTAAAAAGTAAGTCAAGGATACTACATCAGATCTAAATGAGAGTGCAGATAAAAAATTCTTATAATGCTCTGTTTTTATACTCATAAGCCATAACTGGAAATTTAGAGCTATGGTACTTAAACAGTACAGAACTTGAGGAAAGTGATAATGAAAGAGATTTGGGCATAGTGCTTATGACCAGTAAACTCTCCTTCACAGAGCACACATGAATAGTTACGGCAAAAGGAAATAAGATCTTGGGCTGCATACTCAAATATATCAAGAGGAGGAAAGGGATGTCATTATCCCACTGTATGGTTCATTGGTCAGGCTACACCTTGACTACTGCACCCAGTTTTGGGCTCCATATAAATCACAGGACAGAGCAATGCTCGAGAGAGTACAGTGAAAGGCAACTAAAAATATAAGTGGTATCTCACATCTCTAGTACATTGAACAATCGAATGAGTTGAACCTGTTTTCCTTGGAGTACAGGCGGACTAGGGGAGACATGCCTAGTCTATAAAGCATTCAGAAATGCAGATCTCTGGGAATGCCTTGGACTACAAAGTAAGAATATCAATAGGGAGTTGAGATGTCAGAAGATGCAACTTTTGGGAGATAACTACAACACTGCTAAAAGGGGGAAATGGTTCAATCAGTGTGTTGTTAAGGTAGCATTAGATAACAATTTAGAGCACTGATATACCATTAAATATCAGTGAGTCTATATGGCAAAAGCTTTACAACTCACACACCACCTATGAAACCTATGACAGTACAGTGCTGAAGATCCAGTACAAAGCCAAAGGCTGAAATCTAGGGCTGCAGAGCCAGGTCCCATAGCAGGCACTACAGCAGTATCACATCAAATGAGCGACTCATAAATGAGCTTATCATTTTGGTTGCTTTCAGGTTCACCGACTGTGGAGGGATAGCGAAGGAGGGAATAGTGAGGGAAGGAAAAAACAGCGAGGGCAGGGAATAGCGATGGGACAGAAGGAAGTGGGAGGAAGAGGGATGGGCTAACTAGGGGTGTGGAGTGTGATCCTGTTGAGCTACCTGCATAGCATAGCAGGTAGAGACATCAGCTGCAGTGGTGGTGGCCCTGGGTTTGGGACTACGAACAGGTATTTTATTTTGTTTTCGGCAAGTGTTTTTTTTTTTAAAGTTATTGCTCTCCTCGCTCCCTCGTGTTTCCTCCAGTGTCTGCCCCCTAGGAGACGATTATAATAGTTCAGGGAGTGCCTGCAATAAACATGTATTTAGATATGCACTGATTTAGTATTTGGCGAGTATGGTTGCGTGCTGTCTTTGTGTTTGCCAGGATGTACTCGCTGTTGTGTAAGTCGTTAATTTCTCTTCGCTCTTATGACATGGAACCCACTACAGCTAAGTGTTGGGCTAACATTGGCGTAAGGATTTGAAAGCTGGATGTGTGTGAGTCTGTTCTGCACCTCAGCGAGAGAGAGAGAGAGAGAGAGAGAGAGAGAGAGACAGAACAGACAGAACAGACAGAGAGAGAAAGAATGATAGAAGAGCCAGTGGCCAGTCCTAATAAAAACCTTGGAGTTAGCCCTGGAGCAAGTTAGAGTGAATCTGAGGAAGAAGTCTGCTTTTACTATAGATACCTTGTGAGGGAAAATACACAGAAGACTGTTGCATCAGGAACAGCCAGCTGAGTCTGGGAATCATGAGTACACTGCAGTGGGATCCTGTTTTAAGGGACATCATGTGAGCAATAAGACATGACAAGGTGTGTGTTGAACAGATATTACCGCACGCCCAAGGGCGTAGTAAGGCATGAGGCCCTGCTGAGTGCCTTCAGCCCCTGGAAGTGCGGTAATATCTGTTCAACACACATACCCTGGAGTATTTTATTGCGCTTATAAAATGGTTCTCTCTTTTTTTTTTTTAATATTTGTAACCTTAAAAAATATTACTGAATTGAAAAAAACTGAAATCATTGTGTTAATTTGAGATAAAATAGTCCTTCCGCCTACTAGGTGATGACATCATTGTCTTTTGACACATTGACATTTGTACTGTTGTTGCCCCCTCCCCCAAACCTCATGTCCCAATTGAGAGAACAAGTGTGGTTAGGAGAGGAAGTAACAGGTTCTCCCCGACAGGTTGCGCCACTTTCACAATTAAAAAAAAAGGAATAAGGGATGCAGATTTGTTTTTGTTGTTTTAGTTAAATGTACTGGGAGGGAAGCACAGTTTACTATGAGACGGCACCCCGTTCTGGTCTATTACCAGTTTTGTACGGCAGCAAGCTTCAGTCTCGCCGAACTAGAAGAATGCTTTATCCAGGATAAAACGCTGGCACGCAGCTGCTTTCCAATTTTTACTTCTACCAGAGACAAGGTTTGGAGCGGGACAGTCAGCATGACATTCACTCCCTCGCTTACCAAGACTAAAAACAATGGCGACCTTTAAAAAATTTACGTCCCACTGACACATCTGAACATTTCATTTGGGTGCATCGATTTATTTGCCTGCTCTTTTTTTTCCCTATGTGTAATACCTATTTGACACTTCCTTTCTGGCCAATCATAATGCTTCTTTTTACATGCCCATTTTATAACTGTTGTTTCATCATGTTGCAAGTTGATTATTGGGCTGGGTTTCAAATAACCCAATTTGTAGGGTTTGTCCCATTTTGCACAAGTACATAGCCTTTTATGGAGAACGTTAATTGAGCATATTGCCCTCTGAAAGTACACCAATGCTGGCCAACCCGTGGCAACACCTACAGGCCTACAACAGATCAACTGCTGTTGTACCCAAAGACTGTGTTGGAGGGAACTCCCATTTGGGCCAAATTCTGGCACCAGGTGGGGTAAAGGTAGCACTGGCCAGTCTGGAAAGGCACTTTATAGGGCCTTGCATAAGTAATTGTTTGCACCAAACCTCTTCTTCCAGCTTTTGCTGTTAATAAGTTTGTGTTTTTGGTAAATTTGATTTGGTTATTGATTCCCGAAGTCGGTCAAAGACCTAGTTGTTTTCTTATTGAATTATCCAAGAGCAAAGACCCTTGTGGCTCAGTCACTTTGAGTACCCCCAGTGCATGTCGCTAAATCTAATTTTACCAGACCTCACCGATTTACCAAAGAGGGTGGCAGTGCCATGTGCACAGCCTGGCCACAACTTGCTATGGTGTCCGTCACAGCTACATCTAAGGAGAAGGATCTGGGAATCATCATCAATGACTCCTTCAAGCAAACCAGCCAGTGCAATAAGGTCTATAGTAAGGATATGACAATGCTGGGGTGTATTGGAAGGGGGTTTGATAGCAGAAGAAGGGAACTGATACTGCCCTTATGCTGATCACTGGTGAGGGACAATCTGGAATACTGTACTGTGTTCTGGAGCCCTCACCTGAGAAAGGACACAGATAGGATAGAGGTACAGGGAAAGGTCACCAAAATGATCAAGGGTCACTGGGGCAGGTACAATGAAGAACTTCTGGAGGCCATGAACATGTTGTTTCTGGAGGTCAAAGGGGAGAGGGGACATGATATAAACCTTTAAGTTTTTAAGGGGTATAAATAGAGTGAAAAGCGAAAACCTATTTATTGGAAATACTGTAAGGATGTAGTCATGAGGAAGCATGATTGGAGGTTGGTGGGAATAGATTTAGGAAGGCTGTGAGGAAGTTATTTACTGAGAGGGTGGTGGACCCATGGAACAGACTGCCAGGGAAGTGTTTGGATTCAAACTATGCGAGGGTGGAAAGAATGCACAGAGATGTATGTTTACTTGTGGAGTGATCAAGGGCATGGCAGCTGGGTTTCAATGAGAAAAAGTGCAAAATCATGCACTTAGGATACAGAAACCCAAAGGCAGAGTACAAAATGGGAAAACAGGTATTGACAGTCCCCAAACAGGAAAAAGTCCTGGGAGTAATCATATCTGATTACCTCAATGTCGCCAGGCAATGCAGCAAGGCAATTGGTAAGGCCAGTGAGACATTGATGTGCATAGGAAGGGGCATCGCCAGCAGAAGGAAGGAGGTGGTTGTGACAACCCACCTCTCCCTCTGGGCTGAAACAGCTTTTAGAGAGGTGTGTGTCCTCGGGTATTCGCTGCCACCAGCCGGACTTTCCTTCCGGCACCTCTTTCAAGTGTACAAACTTGAATAATCACACGTGCAATTGCACAAGTTAAAGTCTGGTAGTGTGTCTCTTTCAGGTGGCGGATGCTACACAGAGTTTACCTTAGCCAGTGGAAAACCAAATCTTACCTTAGAAAAATGACATCAGAGTCACAACTGTTGAGCAAATAAATAGCTTTACTTAACAGAAAGTGCAATGAGCATTTACAGGAAATGTATTTACAACACAAGAGAATAACACTTATACAGGAAAAGTAAACAAATGTTTTTAAACAACAGATGGCAAAAGAAGAAGGCTATTACTGAAATATACTATCACTAAACTTACCTTTCCTGTCCTTACAAGAGACACTGGACCCTGTTCTAACTGCCAGCTCCACTGGACATACCAGGTAGGCTCCAAGCTTATGTTTCCCTCACAGCTTCCAGGGCAAGAGAGAGAGTTCTCTGTCTTACAGAAGCTTATATAGTCTATGGAGACTAGGTCATTCCTATTCTCCTTAAATGCACCAACCAACTAACATGTATCTATTTAATTGTCCCAATCAGAGTGAACACCTATTGGTGACCAATTATATTCCCTTTTCACCTTAAGTTTATATTTGAATGATCCAATCCATCAAACTGCCCTGTGTCCGTGTCTGCAAGGTCTGGGTGTGTCTGAGATGTCCACTCTAGATTTATGACCCAGCTCTTATCTAGCAGCTAGGAATTCCACAAGCTGGTTGCTGCTGGAGGATTTCAGCTCAGTGTATTTTTCCACACTGCTAAAAAAATAAGGCATCTACAGAATCCAAACCATTAACTCTTTCCTTCCCATTTCTGTCATCTCCCCCAGATAATGAAAGTGTCCTTATAGGCTACCCCAAGTGACACAGCCGTTCATCTGATACTAGAAGTGCCCAAAGTATCCAGCCAGGCCATTAGCCCTGCCTAGATAGCCCATCTGCATTTGCATTTGTTTGCCACCGCGATGCTGTATGGTCATGTTGTATGCCTGCAGTACCAAACTCCAACATAATGGTTACCATTTTGTCCACTGGACCTATGAAGCCAAATCAGGGGATTATGATCTGTGACCACAGTAAATTCTCTCTCCATATAGGTAAGGCTGCAGCTTCTGAAGGGCCCACACTATTCCCAAGCATTCTTCTCAATTGTGGCATATGCCTCCTCTCTGGGTAAAGCCTTCGGCTGAGGTACACAACTGGGTGCTCCTCCCTGCTGAATAACTTGGCTCAGCACAGCCTCAGCCCATGATCTGAGGCATCCACATGGACCATAAACTTTAAACTATAATTGGGGCTAGCCAATACAGCTGGGCTAGCTTAAGGCCTCTTTAGCTCCTGAAAAGCAACCTCACAGCCTTCTGACCACTTCACTGCATCTGGCTTTCCTTCTTGGTTAGGTCTGTCAGGGCTTAGCCAGATTGCTTATGAAGGAACAAACCTTCTCGGTAGTACCCTCGCAGTCCCTAGAAATGCCCTGACCTGTTTCTTTTGTGGTAGGAGTAGGCCAGGCCAGGATGGCATCAACTTGGCAGGCTCCGGACGGATGTGTCCACTACCCACCCGGTGCCCAAGGTAGGATACTTGCCATACCTATTCGGCACTTCTCTGCCTTGACTGTCAGATCTGCCTTCTTCAACCTGTGGAACACATCCCGCACATTCTGATGTGCTCATCCCAGGTCTGGCTATATATGGCTATATCATCCATATAAGCCAATGCAAACTCACTACCCCAGACAGAATGCGATCTACAAGCCGTTGAAAGGTTGCAGGTGCATTCTTCATTCCGAATGGCATTACCTTAAATTCATATAAACCAAATGGAATAACAACGCTGATCTTTCCCTGGCTCTTGAGGTCAGAGGTACCTGCCAATAGCCCTTTGTTAGGTCTATTGTGGTCAAATACTTGGCCCCCCAGTCGCTCCAGGGTCTCATCTGTTCTGGGCATGGGATAAGCATCAGACTCCGTGCAGCTGTTAAGCTTCCGTAGTCCACGAGAATCGTGGTGGTGCCATCCTCTTTGGGGATCAGTACCACGGGTGATGCCCAGGGGCTACTAGATTCCTGGATTACCCCCAGTTCCGCATCTCTTTGAGCTCCTCTTTCACAGTCTGCTTAACATGCTCAGGTACCTGTAGGGGACTGTTTCAGGGATCCTGGGTCCCTGTATCCACATGGTGCTCTGCCATCGTGGTGTACCTGGTTTCCTGTGAACATGTTCTTCAAATTCTCTCAGCACACCCCTAATTTCTTGCACCTGGGCTGGTGTCAGCTGTTCCGAGAGGTAAGGCTGTCCACAGAGGATGCACCCTGGCCTCCCAAGTAGGTCCACGGTGGATCTACCTCAGTTTCCTCTCTGGAGCACTGCATACAGCGAGGACCATTTTCTCTGTCATGGTAGGGCTTCAGCATGTTAACATGATACACCTTTCTTGCATCCTGTCCGGGAGCTCTGTCATGTAATTGACGTCACTAACCTTTTGGACAATGGAGAATGGCCCTCCCATGCTGCCTGTAACTTATTCTGTCGGACAGGATGAGTGCCATCACTGTCCCACCACATATTCTCTGCTCGGCCCCACGGTCATACCAGACTTTCTGTCGCTTGTTGTGCAGTGGCCAGGTGCTCCTGAGCAAACCCCATGAGCTCCTAAAGGCGGGTCCTGAAGTTCAGGACATACTCACAACAGACTCCCCTTGGGAGGCACAGTCACCCTCCCATTAGATCCCGAATCAAATCTAGTGGCCCCCTCTTATGACCAAACAGGGCTTTCGAAGGTGAGAGAACCTGTGGACTCCTGTGGGACTTCCCTGTATGCAAATAGGAGATGAGGCAATATTTGTACCAGTTCTCTTATGCTGGTCAGCAAAGTCCTTAGCATGGTCTTAAGGGTTGAATTAAATCGCTCCACTAGACCATTAGCTTGGGGATGGTATGGGGAGGTTCTGAGCTGCTTTACCCCACACTTCTCCCACAAACTACTCATTAATCCTGACATAAAATTGGCACCCGGTCTGACAGTATCTCCTGGGAAAGCCCACCCAGCTAAATATTTCCACAGTGCATCTGCCACTGGTCCTGCCTCAGAGGATGTTAGGCCACTGCCTCTGGGTATCTAGTGGCATAGTCTACAACTACCAGGATATACCGCTTGCCAGTGCTACTTGGGGTGCTCAATGGCCCCACTATGTCCACTGCTACCCTCTTGAAGGGTTCATCAATCATGGGCAGGGCACCAAAGCTGCCTTGGCCTTGTCCCCATTTTTCCTACCAGCTGGCACTGTGGACAAGTCCGCACTAATTTGCCACATCCTTGCCAATACCAGGCCAGAAGAGATTGTTGGTGAGGCTCTGTGGCGCCTCACTCCCCAAGTGCCCTGAAAAGGGATATCATGTGCAAGGGCCAAAAGCTGCTGACGTGAACCTTAGGGACTACCAGCTGCTGGAGTACCTCACCAGCTAGCCCTTCCTCTGTTGTACATTCTTTGTACAACAGCCCATTGTCCCAGTAAATGGACTCTTTACCCCTGAGAATGCTCAGCCCTATGAGCTATTTCCTCAGTTTTTCCAGGGTAGGGTCAGCTCGCTCAGCAGCACTCAGTCGCCCTCGCCTGACCCTTCCCAGTGCCCCTTCTGAAGGAAGTCCTGGGGTTCCTCTATGTGACTGGGGTTCTGGACTGCAGCTTCTAGCCAGCCCTCCCTGTGCTGGACACTTCTCAGCTGCTGAGGGTGTGGCTGGACCACCCAGAGTCAACCCTCTTCCCTCAGAAGCTTGCCCTTGTGCCTGACTATGAGTTACAACACACACCAGTTTTTTACTGGGGTCCAAATCCTTCCCCACAATCATACTTACAGGTGGGTCCTCTACAACCCCACCTCCTTTTCTACATGGCCCCTTCCCAGCTCAGGAAGACTCTAGCCATTGGTAATGGGACTGGTGGTCCCTGTGAATGCCCCAACCTTGGAGTATTTCCCAGGTACGATCTGCTCTGCCCGAATGAGATCTTGCCTACCAGGAGATGTTAGCACCTGTGTCCCTTAGTCCCTGTGTTACTATTCCATTAACTGTAAGGAACAGATTCTCATCAGAGGAGAGTGGTTCTTCAGACTGGACACCCTACAAACACACCAGTGCCCTTTGATCACCTCGCCTAATATCTCTGCCCTTAACCAGTTTCTGAGGGCAGTTATATCTCAAGTGTCCCACTTGATTGCAAATATGACATTTCTTGGGACCTATTTCTTGAGTCCCCTAAGAACCAGAGGGCTCTACTTTGGGCTCAGGTGCGTGCGTGTTTCCTTTGGCTGCCCTTGGGATCCTTATACCCATGTGCTTCCCCATACCATAAGACTTACGTTGTGTGTGTGGCGGCTAGACAGATACTCATCAGCCTTCCTGCCACCTCTGTGGAAGAGGCGATGCCCTGTCTATGAGCCATACACGCATGTCCTCAGGTACAATTTTATGAATTGTTCTCTCACCAATACATCTTTAATCAGTTCCACAGTAGTTGCTTTAGCCCCTCCATCCACCTATCAAGGTAAGTATACAGTTTAACCTGCAGTTCTGCATAACTGTCTTCTGGGCTTTCTTTAACTCCTAAATTTTCTTCTATAAGCCTCAGGGTTAATTCAAAATGTTTCAACAACACTGTTTTTACTTGATCATAATCAGCATAGTTTTCATTACTCATTTTAGCAAATGCATCTAGTGCTGTCCCGTCAGCAAGTGTGTCATATAAGTTGACCAGGAAGCCTTATTTAATTGTAATTGATTACATACTCTCTCAAATGACCTTAAAATAAATCAAGGTCATCTCCTCTTTAAACTGAGGGAACAATTTAGAATTCATTTTGGCTTCATGAGGTAAACTCACTCCACCATTACTCACGGTTTGCTGACTGTGGAGGGTCATCATCTCCTTCTCGTGCTGTTGTCTCTGGAGTTCATGCTGTCGTTCTTCTCTCTGTCTGCCAGTCTCTTTTCTTCAAGTTCTTCTCTCTTTCCAACCTTCTTGCTTCTGTTAGCATCCAGTCTTTTCGCCTCAATGCCTTGTCTTGCAGCAATAGCTGCAGTCGCAGTGCCCAAGCTGATTTGGAGGGCCTGCTGCCTCAGTTCTGACTCACCCCCAACGACTGTCTGCTTCAGATCATGTGCCAAGAGAGTAGCTATGAGATCTGCCTTTTCTTCTGCTTCAGACTTTCAGGCTGAATCCCTTTTCCTGGCACCTTTCAACAAGCTGTGGCACAGTAAGTGAGTCATACTCGTGGAGCTCATTCTCTACTGCTACACTATACTGTGCTATCTAGAAACAAATAAAACTGTTGCACAAATGTATCCTCTTGTATATCCTGTTTTGCAATGCTAAGGTAACTGTTCCACTGGCAAACTCTGTATCAGTGATGCTATGCAGTCCGCTATCATCACCCCACCACTGCCAACCAATA
Organism: Neoceratodus forsteri; assembly: GCA_016271365.2. Classification (NCBI taxonomy): domain Eukaryota; kingdom Metazoa; phylum Chordata; order Ceratodontiformes; family Ceratodontidae; genus Neoceratodus; species Neoceratodus forsteri. The sequence continues at coordinate 487,593,858 of CM057454.1, read as the reverse complement.
TGTGACAACCCACCTCTCCCTCTGGGCTGAAACAGCTTTTAGAGGGGTGTGTGTCCTCGGGTATTCACTGCCACCAGCTGGACTTTCCTTCCAGCACCTCTTTCAAGTGTACAAACTTGAATAATCACACGTGCAATTGCACAAGTTAAAGTCTGGTAGTGTGTCTCTTTCAGGTGGCGGATGCTACACAGAGTTTACCTTAGCCAGTGGAAAACCAAATCTTACCTTAGAAAAATGACATCAGAGTCACAACTGTTGAGCAAATAAATAGCTTTTATTTAACAGAAAGTGCAATGAGCATTTACAGGAAATGTATTTACAACACAAGAGAATTACACTTATACAGGAAAAGTAAACAAATGTTTTTAAACAACAGATGGCAAAAGAAGAAGGCTATTACTGAAATATACTATCACTAAACTTACCCTTTCCTGTCCTTACAAGAGACACTGGACCCTGTTCTAACTGCCAGCTCCCACGGACATACCAGGTAGGCCAAGCTTATGTTTCCCTCACAGCTTCCAGGGCAAGAGAGAGTTCTCTGTCTTACAGAAGCTTATATAGTCTATGGAGACTAGGTCATTCCTATTCTCCCCTAAATGCACCAACCAACTAACATGTATCTATTTAATTGTCCCAATCAGAGTGAACACCTATTGGTGACCAATTATATTCCTTTTCACCTTAAGTTTATATTTGAATGATCCAATCCATTCAAACTGCCCTGTGTCCGTGTCTGCAAGGTCTGGGTGTGTCTGGAGATGTCCACTCGAGATTTATGACCCAGCTCTTATCTAGCAGCTAGGAATTCCACAAGCTGGTTGCTGCTGGAGGATTTCAGCCTCAGTGTGTTTTTTCCACACTGCTAAAAAAAATAAGGCATCTACAGAATCCAAACCATTAACTCTTTCCTTCCCATTTCTGTCACAGTGGTGTTACCACTGTATAAATTGCTGGTGAGACCCTACCTGGAGTACTATGTCCAGTTCTTGAGATCACATCTCAGGAAGGACATAGACAGAGTGGAGGATGTCCAGAGGAAGGCAATTAAAATCGTGCATCCTGCATCAGAAACCCTGTGAGGAGAGGCTAAAGAACCTCAATATGTACACCCTGGAAGTGATGAGGGAGAGGAGGGATGTGATAGAGACCTATAAATACCTCACAGGGGTAAAGGTACTGCAGGAGAGTATTTTTCAGAGAAAAAGATGCACAAGAACAAGTGGACGTGCACTGAAGCTGGAAGGAAGTAAACTCCAGAGAGATGTTAGGAAATACTTCTTCATGGAAAGAGTGGTGGATGTCCAGCAGAGGTGGTGGGGTGAAAATAGTGATAGGATTCAAGAATGCATGGAACATACATAGGGGCATCTTAGTGGAAAGCAGTGGTGGGGGGTGGAGATCAAGCAGGGTCTGTAATGACACTGTAGGCAGGGAAAAATAGGCAGACTGGGTGGCCAAGCAGTCCTTACCAACCATCAAATTCTATGTTTATATGTAACTAGGGATGCCCAGATTCCCTGGAATTTATTCCATCTTCATGGAGTTGGGATTTTGGAGATTCCGTCTATTATTCCATTCCCCATCTGATTAAGATACAGGAATGGAACTGGAGAAGGAATCGGAAGTTCCAGTTCTGTTTGCGACTATGCATTTATACTACAAAGCTCCCCCCACCCAATACAGTGATGGTTAGGGGGCCAGGAAAAAGTCTGTCTTCCTCCCCTTACCTCTATGTACTGCAGCTATTTACGCAAAAATTTGGAAACATAGAGAAGGCCATTTTTACTACATTCAGGTGCAGATTCTGAATCTGCATCTAAAAAAGGGCCTTGAATATCGAAAATGAATCCAGTTCTGGTCAATAAATTCTGAGGACTATACTTCAAACACAACTGGGACTGAGCAAGGGAACTCAAGGATGTCAAAGAGCCAGCCTGCCAGCGCAGTGATTGCGCTACCGCTTGTGATGCTGGTGACTTAGGTTCGGGAACAAGCCCAGGGAGCCAGAGGGTCAGCCAGGGGGAGGAATATCGAGCACTCAAGGGGTGCTCTCTTCCTCTGGGGAGGAAGGAGCGCCGCTCCTGCCACGTCACTGGCACCTGGGTGCACAGGAATGGAGGTGCCGCAGAGAGCATCATGTGGGAGGGAGGGGACATCAGCTGGGGTCCGGAGCAGCGTCAAGTTTTAGCATGCACATGCCTCTACAGACCTCCTTGATTGCTGACATCATCATGGATACCAGGAGAAAGCAGAAAATGGCCCAGCAGTTCCTTCTGGCGACGAGCCCCGGTGGGGGTGCGGTATGGTCCTGCCTTAGTTAGAGGCCTGACACATGTGGAGTAAGCAGGGAGGCAGCTGGACCTCCCGCATCCCCTCCTGGGGGGGTGATCCATGGCAGGATGGGGGCTGAAGACCGAGTCTGGGGCTTAGGCTGGCCCCCTCCATGGGAGTCCATGAGGAGTGAAGGACTGCAGAGAGAGAGAGAAGGGGGTGTGAGCATAAAAAAAAAAAGATGCAGAAAAGGGGCAAAGGGGGATACCCCCAGGACACAAGGTCGGGGATGAGGTAGACAATGGGAAAACTTGAGGGGCCCTTGGTTTTTCTGCCATCAGAGTCCATGTTTCTATGTAAATACCAAACAGAAGTAATCATTCAATATTTCTGCTTCACACTTGTCATCTTCCACTCACCCCTTACCTAGTCTCAGCTTGACTATGGTTTCCTTTGTGTCTTTTTTCCCTAAAGTAGCAAAAGAAGGCCTTATCACCCTCCCCTCATAGCTTCTTCCACCATCCTCATCTCCTTTTTTTGTTGTCTTGTGCATGCGCAAGCAACATTTTGTGGTAGTAGGAGAAATGTAGAGGTGTGTCAGTGTTGGCGAATGCAGGGCATTCTTTTGTAGGTGCGTCCCTCATTCACCAGTTGGCCAGCATGCTAGTGCTGACACAAGTTTATGCAAAGTGCCACCAACCTGTACCAAATGTGCTTCTGCTATCAGAGACAAGCTCGTCATGCAGCGGCACAGATGACACCCCCCCCATGTGTCTTTGCCGGTGAAGCATTTCAATAAACATGGTGGCTGGTCCTGCCGACATCAGGGGTGAATCCCCATGTTGGCATGTTGGCCCCCCACTTGTGTGGCACACAGAGAGCCCACCCCAGTGTGGCCAAGATCACATCCCCCGAAAGTCATGGGGCACACTGTGAGCCCACCCCAGTGTGTCTAACATTTGTTTTAATTCACCTGTAAGGAAAGGAAACGGTCCCATGAGGTCCAGTTCCTTTTTTGTGTACCCGAAAAAAAGAAAATGGTCTGTTGTCTGTGGTTCCCCTCCCCCAACCCACACCCACCCTCTGTGCACCTCACCTTGCCAAACCCTCCTCACCCCATACCGGAGGTCGGCACTGCGATCTTCGGTGGAGAGGGAACACGTCAGCCAGTTACCTGTATAATGGCATAAATGGGGGGGGTTCAACTTAAGTGGATATCTCAGGCATTTATTTGAATTTTGGCTACAAATTTTCAACATGGGGTTCTTGGGACTCCACCTCATGAGCACGTGCACTATCATCTTGTTATTCGGTTCCGAAAGGGCATTTCGCGGTCACTGCACAGAATCACCTTTTGGGACTGATTAATGAAATGAGAGTGCCACTGTTCATGAGTTGGGGTCCCAAAAAGCCTATGTTGAAAATTTGGTGAAAAAATTCCAAAAAATAACCGTGTTATAAGCGTGCCTTACACAGTGTCCATGCAAGCACGTAACTTCGACAATTTTTAATATTTTCACTCCAGATTTTCAACATTGCCATTTTTTCCCACCTCCTTTTGAACAGTATAGCTGTTGTTTTTCACATCCTGCACAAAATGTGTTTTTGCACATGTGGTGCACAATGGCGCCGTCGCTGTGGGAAATCAATGTTCGAGACAGATTAACAAAATCACAGTGACACTGTTCATGAGTGGAGGTCCCAAAATGCCTGTGTTGAAAATTTGGTTAAAAACATCCCCAAAATAATTGCGTCATAGGAGTGCGTTGCGTAGTTTCTATGCACGCTCGTGACTTCGCCAGTTTTTCATATTTTCACTCCAGATTTTTAACATTGCCATTTGTTATAACTCCTTATGAACAGTATGGCTGATATTTTTCACATCCTGCCTGAAATGTGTTTTTGCGCATGTGGCGTACAATGGCGCGGTCACTGCGGCAATTCAACATTCAGGACAGATTAACAAAATCACAGTGACACTGTTCATGAGCGGAGGTCCCAAAATGCCTATGTTGAAAATCTGGTTAAAAAAAAATCCCCAAAATGTTTGCGTTATGGGCATGCGTTGCACAGTTTCTATGCACACTCGTGACTTCAACAATTTTTCGTATTTTCACTTCAGATTTTCAACATTGCCATTTTTTTACACCTCCTCATTAACAGTACAGCAGTCATTTTTCACATGCTGCCCAAAATGTGTTTTCGCACCAGTGATGCCAAATGGCACAGTCACTGTGCAAAATCAGCTTTCGGCTAATGAACTGATAGTGCCGCTGTTCACGAGGAGGGGTCACAAAAAGGCCTTGTTGAAAATCTGGAGTGAAAATACCATAAAACGCCTGGGGCATTTGGGTTTCCAACCATAATGCCCCACCATGTAGAGACTGACAGGTGTCAAGGGTGTAACTTGGGATTGTCAGCTGTAATGCTCACACCATTCCACCCCAATCCTGCAGCCAGTGACAAACATCGAGGTGTGCCTTGGACTCTTCAGCCCTAAAGTTCACCCCATTCTCTTATACTGCACTCATCTCAATGTTTTTCCTTATGGAATGGGGTGAGCGTAAGGCCTGATAACCCCAAGGAACAATACAACACTTGACGGAGTCTGCAGGGTAGGGTGAGGTGAAATGGCATAAGCGTTACAGTCGATGACCCAAAGGCACACCTCAATGCCTGTCAGTCTCTGCAGGGTGGCGGTGGGGTTGGCGTCAGTTCAGTACTTCACTGCCATTCCTATTATGCATCTCTCTAACTCCTGCACTACCAGTGCCAATGCCAGCAAGACAACATTCGGCATTTGACAAATGCTTGTTTGCTTTAGACTTCCTCTTCACCCGGCTGGCCTAACTCTGTGTTTCTAGGTAGGCGTCCCTGTCCCCCTCCTCTTGACTCCCTTTATATCTCCTGAAAGCCACCCTTTTTTCCGATCACTGCACTCACCTCTTCCCTTGTAAACCAGATTGGTTTTCTGTACTTCTTCCTTTACTATTCTGCCTCAAGCAGGAGCTGGTGATCTCCTGTAGGCTATTCTTAATAATGGTCCATTTCACTTTTACCCTCCACACCTTCTACACCCGACAACCTGTTTTTAAGTTCCCCCTTATCTCATTAAAATTTGCCATTCTGAAATCTAGTACACTAGTTTTGAAGCTGGTGTGTTTCTTAAATAGCTTGATAGCAAACCACACTGACAGTCACTAGTACCCAGTGGGAACCCTACCTTAACATCTTTGACATAGTTACTGTTAACACAGGGTCTAGGGTCACCCCTCCCCTCATTGGTTCCCTGATCCCTTGGACAAAGAAGCCATCCTGGAATGCATCCATGAGTGCTTGATTCCTGGCACTGCTTGCTCCTGGAATGCTGCAGTCTACATCAGGTCAATTAATGTCTCCTGCGATTACCACCTCCCCTTGTGCTGTTGCCCTTTAGATTTCCTTTTCAAGTTCTTTGTCTGCTTCTCCCTTTGATTCGGAGGTTTATAGCCCATGCTCAGTCTTAACCTCCAGTCCTCTCCTGATTTCAGCTGTACCCACAGCCGCTCTGTATCAACCTTCTTACTTGCTATCATATCCCTCATTGTCTTGATGCCCTCCTTCACGTGCAGGGCCACTCCTCCCCCTTGCCACCAAAATGGTTGAGTACCCTGGTATTGTTAGATCCCAGGCATGGTATAATATTGCCCAGGTTTCTGTCATAGCCACTATTTCCAGTTTGGCTTCTGAACCAGTGCCTGAAAATGCCCCATTTTGTTGCCCAGGCTCCTGGCATTAATGCATATACCTTTCCAGGACTCCAGGTGTCACATTCTACTTTTATTTGCATTTGTGCCCCACCTAAAGTGTCACCCACTATGATGAAGCGTGTTAATGCAGATTATTGCAGTAGTGTTAACACGGTAAACTTCCTCAGGTGGAGCAGAAAATCACAGTATAATGGCTTTTCTTTATTTCAGGGAGAGATGTAGCTATTCATCATTCATCCACCAGATGGTGTCTGAAAAGGCTGAGCATCTAAGTATCTGCAGTATACAATAATGCATACTGTGTACTGTACAGAGGGGTCAGCAACTTGGGAACTATTAATAATAAAAAAAAAAGAGTTCCCTCTCACTCTGCAGCTCCCTCCACCAACTCTCTTTTCATTCATTTAGGTAAAATATAAAAAGTATTACAATTTTTCCTCTGTAGTTTTATTGTGTTTTCTCTCATTTATCATGTCACAATGATCTACTGACTCATTTAACCAAAATAATGAATGGCAGAATAATGTTATCTCTAGTGACTAACAGGGTGGTTATTTTATATTTTCTGTAAGTTTTACTATGTCAGTCTTACTTTAAAGAAATTATCCTTTGATCTTGGAGCACATCGGCCAGGCAGCCCCCCCCCATACCATCGCATTCCACTTGCATCTCATTTTTTAATAGATGTTGTGGCAACTGAGTGATGGCGGTGCTCTTGGGATCAGTTACATACTGGCAATTCAACAAAAGTCAAGTTCCCTACAAATTGTACATCAATATATTTTACATCAGATTATCCTATTCCTTAACAAACATCCAGACAATCTCAATGTAATAGTATACTGCAATGTATAATTGAGTGCGGTAATGGAGGCTATGTTGACAAGATGGTAATTCCTACCCCATCTCCAACCAATTTGGCTATGCTCCCCAAAATGTAATGGCAACTCAAAAAGTGATGTTACTCCTGATAGGGTGATGGGATTGAGCAAGGGTAGTAGGAGGAGATATGTGTGAACTCTCGCAGGGCAAACCCAAGTTGTTAGGGGTCTAAAATAGATGACTGGAGAGGAAGTTTTATATTTTACTAGTTTGAAAATGCTTTAGAAGCTGCTAAGCTTCAATCTGGCTAGAATTATCTTTGAAGTAAGATTCATAGGCTCATAAACATATCAAGTCACTTAGGTTTTCCCAGGCATAAAGGGTCACTGAAAGTGAGGAAGGAGGTTTCAGATGCTATGTTAAAAGGCCTGAGACAGGCCAGACAAAAACTTCAGCATAACTGAGAAATCAGACCAGAGACCTACTTTCACATGAAGTGTATAGTTTTATTTTTCATCAGCTAATATTCTTTATTCCAAACCAGGCAACATTTTGAGATCATAAAGACTTCTTAATCAGGGAAGTGGCTTAAATTCACATAATAATCATAAAATTAATATGCAGTGTTTCAATGCTAACATACTGCACAAAATAATTCAAATAATCATTTTTTTATTCTTTTGGTAACTGGGTAAGACTCACTAGGCACAAGTGCTTGTTTTCAAGGGCAACCTGGGAGCACTGGGGTGGTTAAATGACTTGTTCATAGTCACACAGTATGCAAGCGGAGGTTGTAGGAATCAAACATAGGTCTGCTGGATGTACCAAGCTCATTCATAGTTTATTAACCTCTAGGCTATATTGCCAGCCTCAATTGTAATATGGAGTGGAATAGTCTTCACATTACCTTAATAGTTTCACAATGTATGCACAGACTTATCTGCTTTCTTTAAACATTTTTTTCAGAAAATCTATGTGCATAAATATGTATCAAATTATGCTCCTAAATATCAGTATGGACACTGCAAAATCACTAAAACATGTAATTAATTCTTGTTAATGGCCACACAATTGTCTACAAAATTATTTCATTTTTAAATGCTATGTCAAAACCTTCTCCACCCACAAATACAAATAATTACCTGATCCAAGTTTGCCAGGACATCACTTTGTTATTATGCTATATGCTATCACAAAAGAAAAACACGTAGTTCATCATACCGCTCTTTAAACATGAAAAAAACATTATTAATACAGACAGTTAACCTAATTCACTTCACAGCTTAAATTCTGTGACCATTTTAACTCCTACCACCCATCTGGTAGGCTACTCCCGGCACCCACCACCCTCTCTGTGAAAACATATTTTCTCATGTTTCCCCTGAGCATTGTCCCTCTAACTTCATTGTGTGCCCTCTTGACATGGAGCATCTCTTAGTTTGGAAGATGCTTCCTTCCTGTACTCTCTTTATACCGGTGATGTATTAGTGTGTCTTAATCATGCCCTCCCGCTTTCCCCTAGGGAATACATATTTAACTCCTTTAGTCTTTCCTCATAGGTCTTGTCCCGCCATGCCATAGATTAGTACAATGAGTTAGTGCAAAACACAGTGCTTATCCTAAATACAGTAAAGGTTAAGGTTAGATGTATAAGTAAATAATTGCCATACAAGGCAGAGCATGTGTGTTAGTGTGTGTTTGGCAATGCTCTGTGTGTGTGTGTAGACAGTGCACTGCTATGTTATACTGCAATTTAATATATGGATATGCCATTTAATAGGGTAGTAAAGCATGTGATTTTTTTCCGGTAATACCATCGCTCCAAGAGTGATAAAACTACACTTTACAACTGATAATAGTATCGTTCAGAGATGGTAATACCATCGTTCCGTACCTGAACGATACTATTATCATCAAAGCTCAACAGCACAACTGCAAGTTAGCCCCCTATGTTTTCCTAAGCGTGCCTTCCAATTGGCCGCTTTTCCAGAGTGGGCGAGCAGTTCAACTTCAAAAACATGGCGGCTCGCTCTGTCGCTTATGGAGATAAATCCTCAGCATATGACCAGCGGGTTTTTCCTTGCTCCACTGATAAGTTTTTGAGGGCACAATTCTAGGAAACATTAAAATATGTGCCTCACGCAGCTTTCCCCAAACAGAGACAAAGGTGGGACTGCCTACTAAACTTAAGGGTTTCAGGGACGAGCCGGGAGAAGCGAGACAATGCGGCGGTTGGTCAGGACTGAGAGAGTCCTTCACTGCAGTGGCTGACCGCCGCTTAAAAATGGTCAAAATAGGATCCATATATTAAAAAAAAATAACTTATAAGTTAGTGTGAGTTACTGGGGAGTCCTACCATCTCGAGGTTCTGGACACACTAGAACCTCTCAAGCTTCGCTCTTGAAGTTCCTGTGTGTCCAGAACCTCTCGATGGTATTACTCCCCAGTAATTCACACTAACCTATCAGTTATTCTCTTCATATATGCATTTATAAACTGCGCAGGTAAATACTTGCATCCTGATTGGTTGCTACCTGTGCATCAAATATGTTTGATGCACAGGTATTAACAAGCATTCTTGAAAGAGGCCACAGTACAACATACTGTAAATCCAAGTGCCAATTGAATGTTCATTTTTATGTTTGCTTGCACGCATGTGCAAGAAACATAGTGCCTTCATCGGAAATTTCGGAGGTGTGTCACCTCCTCCTCCAATTCAGGCACTGTCCTGGCAGGCGCGGCCCCTGTAAGCCAATGCATTTTGGAGCTGTCTATGACACGCTCCAAAATGCAGTGGCATACAGTTGAAAGGGGAGCTGCGCTGCGAGCAGCTGCTCACGCCAGCAGCTCCCCCAGCCGCAGATGTGCGCGCCGCCTGCACGCAACGAGCAGCCGACGGGTGCCTAATCCCGCCGGCTGCGCTGCATCGCTCTCCGCCCCTTCCCAGTATTTGGTGCCATGCTGGGAGCCCACCCCAGCATGGCAATGAATGATGCTGCCGACGGGGTGCCCAATCCCCATCGCCAAACGCTTCCCCAGGCAGCCTTGTGCCACGCTGGGAGCCCACCCCAGCGTGGGCAAACGTGCTTCATAGTTTTTTGCCAACGAGGGTGCCCAACTCGCCGGCTGAACACCCCAAAGTCGTCGTGCCACGCTGGGAGCCCACCCCAGCGTGGCAAGCGGTCCCGCTGACGCCTTTTTTTTTTCCCTGTAAACGAAACTGTCCCACTGCCTCCCGAGGCCCCTCCCACATCCCGCACCCACCCACCGCGCACTCCAGCCTCCCACACCCCCTCACCCCATACTTACCTCCGGACTCCGGCGCGACGATCTTCGGTGGACCGGGAACACGTCTGCACACTTCAAAGCCGACCGCGAACTGAGGAAATGCCGGTAAGCTGTATAATGGGCTAGATAGGAGGGGTTCAACTTTATTGCATATCTCAGGCATTTTTGGGAATTTTTGCACCAAATTTTCAACATGGGGTTTTTGGGACTCCTTCTCATGAATGATGTCACTGTCATGGCGTTATTCGGGCTTAAAGGGTGATTTCGCGCAGTGACTGTGCAGTGACTGCGAAATCACCCTTTGGGACTGAATACTGCCATGACAGTGACATCATTCATGAGAAGGGGCCCAAAACCCCATGTTGAAAATTTGGTGCCAAAATTCCAAAAAATGACTGTTTGACGAGCGTGCGTTGCGCAGTTCCTACGCAGGCTCGTAAGTTCGCGAAATTTCAATATTTTCACTCCAGATTTTCAACATTGCCATTTCACAACACCATCTTATGAGTAGTATAGCTGTCATTTTTCACATCTCACCCAAAATGTGTTTCCACCCTTGTAGCGCAGAATGGCGCAGTCGGTGTGCGAAATCAATGTACGGGACAAATTAAGAAAATCACAGTGATGCTGTTCATGAGCAGAGGTCTTGAAATGGCTATGTTGAAAATTTGGTGAAAAAAATCCTAAAAATGACTGTTTTATGAGCGTGGCTGTGCAAGTTCCTACGCACGCTCATAGGTTTGCGAATTTTCAATATTTCCACTCCAGATTTTCAACATTGCCATTTTTCCACACCTTCTTATGAGTAGTATAGCTGTCATTTTTCACATCTCACCCAAAATGTGTTTCTGCCCATGTAAGCTACAATGGCACAGTCGTACGTAACTCAGTGTATGGGACACATTAAGGAAATCACGTGTCACTGTTCATGAGCAGAGATCTTAAATGGCAATGTTGAAAATTTGGTGACAGAATTCCTAAAAATGACTGTTTTACGAGTGTGCGTTGCACAGTTCCCACGCACGCTCATAGGTTTGCGAATTTTCAATATTTCCACTCCAGATTTCCAACATTGCCATTTTTCCACACCTGCTTATGAGCAGTACAGCTGTCATTTTTCACATCCTGCCCAAAACGTGTTTCCGCCCATGTAGCGCACAATGGCGCAGTCGGTGTGCAAGCTCAATGTATGGGACACATTAACAAAACCACAGTGACACTGTTCATGAGCAGAGGTCTTAAAATGGCTATGTTGAAAAATTGGTGGAAAATGCCTAGAAATGACTTTTACGGCGTCGTTGCAGTTCCTATGCATGCTCGTAAGTTTGCAAATTTAATATTTCACTCTAGATTTTCAACATGTCCATTTTGTTAAACTCATACGAACAGTACAGCTGTAGTTTTCATATGTCACCCAAAATGTGTTATCGTACATGTAGCGCACAATGGTGCTGTTGGTGTGTGAAAGCAATGTTTAGGACACATTAAGAAAATCACACTTACACTGTTCATGAGCAGAGGTCTTAAAATGGCTATGTTGAAAATTTGGTGACAAAAGTCCATAAAATGACTGTGTTACGAGTGAGCATTGTGCAGTTTCCACGCATCCTCGTGAGTTCATGACTTTGTAATATTTTCAGTCCAGATTTTCACTAGTGGCATTTTTCAACACTTCCTTATGAACAGTACAGCTGCCATTTTCACAACATGGCAAGTGTGTTTCACACTTTCAGTGCAGAGATGCGTGGTCGCTGTCGGAAATCATTGTTCGGCACAGATAAAGAAAATCACAGTGACACTGTTCATGATCGGAGGCACCAAAATGCCTGAGTTGACAATCTGCTGTAAAATATCCCCAACCTACTTATATAACGGTGTCGTTGCATTTCTATGTACGCTCATGACTTCACCATTTTTTAAATATTTTTACACATTTGCCAACATAGCCATTTTTACACCTCCCATGACAGAATACAGCCGTCATTTTTACAGCCTGTTCGAATATTTTGCACCTGTGGTGTTATATCCCGTAGTCACTGTGCATAAGCAGCTGACTACCAACCTGATATTCCCCTGTTCATGAGGGGGTCAAAAACAAACATGTTGAAATGTGGAGTTAAAATACCAACGAATGCCCGAGGTATTAGGCTTTTCAACTAAATCACCCAACCCTATAGAGAATGACAGGAATCAGGGTGTGACTTGGGATTCTTGCCTGTGATGCTCATACCATTCCACACCCTGCAGTCACTGAGAGGCATCGAGGTATGCCTTGACTCTTCGCCCCAAACTTCACCCCATTCTCCTATATTGCACCCATCTCACCGTATTTCCTAATGAAATGGGTGCACATAAGGGCCAAAGCCCCAAGGAACATGTGACACTTGTCAGTCTCTGCAGAGTGGGTGTGGTGAAATGGCGCGGCCGTTATGCCTGACGACCCAAATGCACACCCCTATGCCTGTCACTCTCTGCAGGGTGGTGGTGGGGTTGGCTTCAATTCAATACTTCACTGCCATTCCTATTACGCAGCTCTGTAACTTCTACACTACCACTGCCAATGCCAGTAAGCAAACATTCGGCATTGACAAATGCTTGTTTTTAAACGCTGCTATTTTTTTCTGTTTTAGTGAGAGACCATTCAGATGAAATTAACCAGAACAAGTGATGTAGCCTCTTCAGTGTCTTTATTGGGGACATTGCCGAGGGACTGGAGGGGAAGGTATGCCTCTTTGCAGATTATAGAAAAAAAAATTATATGTATGAGGCTCCCTGGATGCCTGATTGGCTGTGAGAAAGGGTGCCAAGTATCTCCCCAGCTTTTTCCCCCCAAAAGTCCTTGGTGCAGTCCCACAAGTCCCCTGGAAAATCCTGGCAGTCTGATTGGCTGAAACTGTGGACAAAGCTTGCTAACATGGCTGCTAATTAAACCTTTCAAAGGCAGTCCACCAATGCCCCCACATTCCTGCCCTGGTGCAGCCAAAATAAACATTCATCTTTTATAATAGCCCCCACAGAACTGTAGCAGCCCCTGTGCCCTGTAAAGCGATTTTGCAGTTTAACATCTCAGTTCAGCCCTCTTCCCATCACTGCTGCTGTTTACAGTCCCCAGGCAGCGCATGCATGTAGTCTCACTGCAGTCCTCACAATGTTCCAACTTTATCCCCCCTGGTGCAGCCACAGCAAACACTTTTATTAATTTATTGCCCCATCATTTGCAGACATCTCTTCCCTTTAGCACACCTGCCACAGTTTATAATTATTTTTCCCCCCTGTGGCCAGTATTTGCTACCGCAGGCAGCAGGCAGGCTCAGCTCATTTATATGCACGCCACCTCATGAATATTAATGAAGTGGCTCATGATTCTGAAGCGCTATTGGCACGTCTTAATAAAATTATCAGGCCATTTCTCTCTTGCCTCCTCCAGGTCTCCAGTCCCCGGACTGCCCAAACAGGGGACCAGGAGCACCAGAGAGGCCTTCAGGCAGCTGTAGGAATGGCAGAAACAGAAATGTGCTCCTGCTCATGAGCAGACCATCGGCCCTGCACCAGAGTGCAAAACAGGGTGGCACTCCTTGATTTAACTATTCCTACCCCATTCTGGAATAAAAAAAAATTCTGTGGGGGATGGGGGGAGGATCCAGTGGCAGGATGGTGACTACCTGGGGCTCAGCCAGAAGGGGGACCAGAACAGGGGAAAACAGAGAACGGGGCAGCCCCAAGGGGGCAAACAAATAAGCCCCTGACAGGGGGGTTACATTCATTTTCAAACCAATGGGATCCCAGTTTCACATAAAGGTTCACATATATTTTATAACCACAGATATGCAAGGGTGAAGAAATGACAGAAACAGCAAGTGAAGGCAGAGATTTCGAGAGGTGGAGAATCGCAGGACTGAGAACCCACCCATCTGCACCTGGAGCCAGGTGAGGAAGTTTCCATCCCCTACTAAATGGGCTGGACTGGGCCACAGGGAGTCATGGGTGCAGGCCGGGGCTGCTAGAGCACTCTAGATCCATGTGGGGAGTCAGACCATGGGGTCACTCCTGGGTCAGGGCTTCTTGTGGTTTGGAAGGTCTTGCATTTGCACTCTGCATCGGGCTTGGAAACAGGCTGAAGGGGACAAACTGCAAGACGTTCAGTCAAGCTGGAAGATTCCAAGCTGCAGAGTGCCTGCTCCATATCTCCAGTCTCTTCAAATTCAAATGACTCCAAGGTTCTGCTGTTCCATTCACCCCAGAGGTGCAGTCACCATGCCATCAGAGACTGTCAGAGGATCCGTGAGTAATTGCAATAATTGCCCTGTACCTGAGGGATGCACAGAGTTGTTTAAGGTTATGCCCCATGGTGTAGTGAAAGATTACAGAAATCAAAAAGAAACATAAAAGGTCTTTTAAAGTAAGCACACCAATGCCGGCCGACCAGCTGCACCACAGGCCTGCAACTATATTACTGGGTACCAAGAGATAAAGGGAGTGTTGGGGGTTATTCTGAACTGGTACCAGTTGGGGGTGGTGCAATTGTAAAGATCTGCAGCAGTTAAATAGTTAGAGGGCCGGTGCTGAAAGAATTAAAATATGTATTTTGGATTTAAAGGGGAAATTATTGTTCTAAAATGCTGGTGTAACCCCCCTGCAGATGAGGGTTCCCAAAAGACTTCCAGGAGCTTGCTTTAATGCTCCAAGCCTGAATGGTGATTGGCGTTTAAGCCATTTATCAGTGAGTGTTTTTAGAGCCTCTGGTACTGTCTCTTTAAGAGCTGTCTGCTTGCAGACATAATTAGTTTGTATGGGGGACTGTGTGCTTCTCTGTTTGAGTACCACTGAGCTGCTGCCAATTCACTCCATTTTGCAGTCACTAGGAGTACAAAGGAACCTATCTGAAAGATGTAACTGTTTGCCAGAAATAATTTAGAGTAGTAATGAAAATACAGTTTGTCTAACCTGCTTTCTTTACAGTCAGAACTGTGTTTGCCTAGTTCCCCATTCTGGTTTTGAACTGCTGAACTGGACCAATCAGTGTGGGGTAAGCTAGCTCTAAAATGGTGCCTTGGACGAATCAGAACTTGGACTCATAATCTGAGCCAGCCACAAGAGGATTGTATGGGCAGTGACTCTGGGAGATGTAGTTTAGACTTCGGCGCCTTTTTGGACCAACAGCAGCAGTCTATTGTGAGTGACAGCCAATCCAGTCAAGAACTGGGAGGAACTCAAAGGAAGTGCCCGGTTTTGTCTGTTGGGAGTTCAGTTGAGCTTTGGCAGTGAAGGGGAAAGGAACCCTGTGCTCCTTCAGTGCACAGTTTTAGTCAAAAAACATGTGTAAGGTCCAGAGTTCCGGTCTGCAGCTTGTTAGGACTGAATCCATCCTGTGAAGAGAATCAAAGGATATCTGAAGAGCAGAAACCAGGCTCACCCTGTAGAAGACTGGAGGAATTGCTGAAAATTGCACTCTGTCTGTCAGGAACTGAATCTGCTGTGTGTTCTCCGGTATTGTGCAGTAATTGAGATCGGATACAGATGCAGCCTGCCTGGTATAGTGCTTCTTTTTACCATAAATGTGTGAAGAGGTTTGTGTACCTCAAGTGAATCCTGCTGCCATTAAGTGACTTTTGCCTGTGACTGTTTACCATATAAATGTGTGAGGAGTCTCTTGGAGCTCAAGAGTAGCCCTGCTGACATTGAAGGACCCTATCTTATTTGGAGGTCGTGAGTACTAATTCAGGTCGCTCCCTGTTGAATTGCCACATTAAATCCAAATGGAATTATTGTACTGCTGACTGTTTAATTCTCCTTTCTCTGTGTGAAAGGGCCCCTACCAGCTGCCACGGTTTGGACTAGCCACTAGGGCTTGGGTACCCAGGGACAGTAACTGATAGGGATAGGCCGTGCACAGAGCCATAGGTAGATGAGTAGAGTGATAAGCTAATTAACCTGATTTCCCTGTCCTTGTTATATCCCTAAATAAATCAGAGCTGCTTGTTTCAGCAAAGTTATACTGCCTGAGGTATTTGTCTATGTTAAAGTACTGTACTGTGATTGTTGCACTGTATTTTATTTCACAGGAGGTCCCAATGCTCGAACCAGTCCTGGGGGTAAGTGTATACTGTAAAGGTAATTTGATGTATTGTGTGGGCCACTAGTGGGAAGAAAGGGGGTTGCAGTGTCCCAGAGGGCTGTGACCAAGTTAGTTTAACTATTGTAAACCCTGACCTCTGGGTGGAGGCACCCTCATTGGATCCAGGCCCTCAACCTGTTAGTGGCAAATCAGGCAGGGGTAGTAGCCCCTGGGATAGCGCCATCTAGGGGTTACATCTTGGAGGCTCACCGCTGGGATTGTGTGTCCTCTAGTGGCCATATTTACGAACCACTGTTAAGAAAAAATGGGTACCCCGACAGAAGTGGCTGTGCACCGGCTGGTGGAGTGGTGTACTGGGGAGGAGATCGACCCCCAAAATGCTATGCTTATCCTGGACATCCCCCTGGGTATCAATACGGACACTGTGCAGGGAGTACTTTCCAAGGTGGAAGGTTTACAAAACCCTGTGGTGGTGGGTCAGCATGCTAATCTGCTCACCCACACTTTCCTGGCCCTAGTAGAGTTTAAGGATCCCATAGATAGCTCCAAAGTGCCACAGACCATTACCCCAGAGGGAGCCCTCACTGCTTGGAGAGTGATAACTAAGGACAGTAAAGACCGGGGAATGAGCCCCACCACTATCTGAAACTTTGAGGAGAAATTTACAATGGTTGCTGGGGAAGGAAAACTGTGGAGGACTTGAAGAAACTATTCTCCACCTGGGGTGTTCCTCCCCAACACCTTCTCCCGCTCCAGTGCCCGTAATGGTGGCTGAACCAATGCAGACTCCAATTTCTGCACCTGCCATTAGTCACGACTCTTACCGAAGGTTGAGGATCTTCTCTGGCACCCTCCCCACCCCCCAAAGGGAGGATGACTGGGAGACCTGGATAGACTATGTTGCCCCCCAAGTGCTAGAATGGCAATGCTCGGAAGCCAAAAAGCGAAAGAGGGTTAGTGAGAGCCTCCGAGATCCTGCCCTGGCTACCATTCGTGCAAACAGGCCAGTAACCCTGAAGTGACTGCACAGGCCTATCTTGAGGCCCTGGAGAATGTGTATGGGAGCCCAGATTCTGATGAGGACCTATGGTGAAGAGTAAGAGATGCACAACAGTACCAAGGGAGTTGTTGTCTGTGTATGTATCTTGGCTGGAAAATTGTTGCAAGAATGCCTCAGAAAAGGTAGTTTGCCAGCGATTGAACTGGACCGAACCAGGCTGGACAGGATCCTAAGTCTGCCCACTTCTCAGAACTGCTGTTGCTTCAGTTACGCCTGGCAGATTGACTGGAATCCCACCCTCCTATGATGAGTTAATGAGAGAAATTCGAGGAGTTGAGAAAGACAACCTCGGAGGGACCTGCACCAATAGCTGCTGGCTACGACACTGAAAGTGACTGAGGGTGACCCATC
Organism: Neoceratodus forsteri; assembly: GCA_016271365.2. Taxonomy (NCBI): domain Eukaryota; kingdom Metazoa; phylum Chordata; order Ceratodontiformes; family Ceratodontidae; genus Neoceratodus; species Neoceratodus forsteri. The sequence goes on along the minus strand of CM057454.1, from coordinate 487,576,238 downwards.
AAGGAAGTTCAGGGGCAGAGGTTGGCAGTAAATGAGTGCTCTGGCAAGGAAAAAGATATGCCACAATGGGGCGAACTGTTGAGAGAGATCTGGGAATTCAAAACAGTCCCTTTATGAAGGCCACACCTGCAAGTACGGGCCCTGACCTATATCCGACTGCATCTGCTATGGGGTGGGGTACCCACCCATGTATCTCCTGCTGATAACAGCTCCAAACTCAATTCCTTGACCATGGAAGTGGAGAAACTGCGAGATGTCTCCAAATGCTTATCACGCCGCAGACAGAGATGGCACCCAGGTTTCCAGTTAGTAATACCCCGCCCTGGCTCCCAGTGTGGCGCCGGCCAGCTCAAACTCCAGAAAGTATGTTTTGCTATAATTGTGGGAAAGATGGGCACATGAAAGGGAATGCCAGTCCCCAAAAGACACTGACAAAGTTGCATATAGGCTACAAGGAGAGCTTCGGAGAACAAATCAGTGGTTAAGAGGTGCGACATGATCCCAGTGAGGGCACCAAAATGCTAATTCATGTCCTTTTTGGCAAGGTCAGTTGCCCAGGCCCCACTACCGCCTCTCCAGACTGGTCCAGAATAGTGGGTCCCTCCATGGAGACCACTGTAAAGGTGAATGGAGTGTCTACAAGAGCTGTATTAGACAGTGGCTCCCAAGTGACAATTATGTTCCAAGACTGGTCTCAGAAGCATTTGTCAGATGTACCCTTACAACCATTAGAAGGACTGCATGTATGGGGGTTAAGTGAGAAGGCCTACCCCTATTCCGGGTATATCCGAATTTGGCTGTCTTTCCCACCTCCGTGGCTGGAGTGGCCGAACAAGTAGAGACCCTAGCCTTAGTGTGTCCCCCACTGGACTGTATGATGGTGTCCCTTTGTTGATTGGAACAAATGCTCATATGTTCGGAAGGCTGGCACAGTTGTGTTATGAAAAACAGGGGTCAAAGACTAGTAGAGCTTTAAGAGTTCCGGCTTTAATTAAGAAGGCCTATGAGGCACAGAGAGATGCTGGAAAAATAGAACCAGAGGAACCGGTCGGAATTGTATGGAAGAAGGATCCTGAGTCTCTGATCCTGGCGCCAAATGCCCAGTGTACCTTACAGGGAGAGGTCCGTATCAGAAAGGATGTTAAGAATAAAATATTAATGTTGGATGCACCAGGCGATGGAAAATTGCCAGAGGGACTGCTGGTCAAGCCTAGTATTTTGCCCGCTAGAGCCCATGCTTATGCCAGAAGGGTAATGGTCCAAGTTCATAATGTGTCTGAAAGAGACATTCGAGTAAATAGAGGTTGCATCTTGGCTAATGTGCATTGTGTGGACACTGCAGTGCTACCCAGCAGCAAGAGTTCAAGGAAGAATGACAGAGTAATGCCTGACTTGTTTGATTTTGGCGACTCCCCGCTGCCAGCTGAATGGAAAGTGAGGATCAGTGAGAAGCTTGCCCAGAGAGACCAGGTGTTTCTTTAAAGGAATGGGACGTGGGATGCGTGCAGGAGCTGAGCACAATATCCGGCTGCATGGCGAAAGACCATTTCGTGAGAGGTCTCACACCTGGCACCTGCTGACATAGATGATGTGAGACGGCATCTGCAAGAGATGTAGCTGCTGGTGTAATACAAGAATCCAGAAGCCCTTATGCTTCCCCATTGTGGTAGTGAGGAAAAAGAATGGAACAGTAAGGATGTGTGTGGATTATCGCTCCTTAAACCGGGCGGACTATCCCTGATCAGTACACAATGCCCCGCATTCAGGATGCTTTGACTGCCTAAACAGGAGCAAGTGGTTCTCTGTGCTGGATCTCCGCAGGGTACTACCAGATCTCGATGGCTCCCAGAGGACCGTGAAAAGACAGCCTTTATCTGTCCACTTGGCTTCTATGAATTCATGAGGATGCCTCAAGGATTTCAGGTGCCCCAGCCACTTTTCAACGATTGATGGAGCGTGCAGTGGGGACATGAACTTACTAGAGTGCCTGGTATACCTAGATGATGTTATTGTGTTTGGCAGCTCACTGGAGGAACATGAGAGCAGATTATTTAAGGTATTGGACCGACTGGAGGACTTTGGCTTAAACTGTCCATTGATAAGTGTCAATTCTTTCAAACATCAGTAAAGTATGTGGGACACATAGTATCCACCGAGGAATAGAGACCGACCCAAGTAAAGTTGAGGCCTTGACCACCTGGCCGCAGCCCAAAAATCTAAAAGAACTGCAAAGATTCCTGGGATTCTGTGGTTATTATCGGCGCTTCATCAAGGACTATTCAAGAGTGATCCGCCCTTTACTTAACCTTACTCAATGGTATCCCCCAACCCACAAAAATACCAAAAGTCAAGTCCCTCAAGACTGAAAGAGTGTATTTTCATCCGAGTGAAGTATTTGGGGCCCGCTGGACTCCTGATTGTGAGACTGCTTTTCATGAGATCATTTATCAACTTACCCATGCTCCAGTGCTGGCCTATGCCGATCCAAGAAAACCTTATGTCCTGCACACTGATGCTAGCTTGCAAGGGTTGGGGGCTGTGTTGTACCAAGAGCACGAGAATGGCCTGAGACCAGTGGCCTTTGCCAGTAGAAGTCTGACCCCATCCGAAAAGAACTATCCTGTACATAAGTTAGAGTTTCTAGCTTTGAAGTGGGCTATTGTTGACCAATTCCATGAGTACTTGTATGGGGCTAAAATACTAGTAAAACTGACAATAATCCTTAACCTATGTGCAGACCTCAGCTAAGTTGGATGCCACTGGCCATAGGTGGCTTTCTGCATTATCTACATACGACTATGCTCCTCGAATACCGAGCAGGTCTGAACCACATAGATGCTGATGCTCTCTCCAGGAGGCCTGTTCCTCAGAATGATTGGGTCCGATTGGCAGAACCTGACATTCGGGCACTCTGCCGGAAGTTTGACAGGAGGAACAAATGTCCACGGACGCGAGTGGACTGCATAATGGGATTGCTTGGGACCCTCTGAGAATTGCATACCTGCTGCTTATTGCCACTTTTCTGCAATAGACATTGGTGCACTGCCTCAGCTGGACAATGACAGTATTCGGGGCTCAATCCGGGATCCCATGATCAAAGCAGCTTTAGAAGCCTCTATGCAGGAAAAGATGTGTCCAAATTACGCTCCACTGATTTGAGAACTGCACTGTTATACAAAGAAGGTCCTAAATTGAAACTGATCAATAAACTGTTATACAGAGAAACAGTAGACAGAGGGGGACAAGTAGACAAACAACAACTAGTGCTGCCCACTGCCTTTCGAGACTCAGTATTGAGGTCCTTGCACAACCACATGGGGCCTTGGTATAGACAGAACACTTGACTTGATGAGATCCAGATTCTATTGGCCTAAGATGGGGGCTGATGTGGAGCAACACATTCGAACTTGTAGTCGCTGCTTACAGAGGAAAGCTTTGCCCCAGAGGGCTGCCCCTTGTTAACATCACCACCAGTGCACCCATGGAGCTGGTCTGTATTGATTTTCTGAGTTTGGAGTCAGATCAAAGAAATATCAGTAATGTGCTGGTGGTCACTGACCATTTACACGAGATATGCCCAAGCTTTCCCCACCAAAGACCAGAAAGCATCCACTGTGGCCAAAGTACTTGTAGAAAACTTTTTGTTCACTGTGGGGCTCCACAAAGAATCCATTCTGATCAAGGGAGAGACTTTGAGAGTCGTCTGATCAAAGAGATGCTTTCTCTGTGGGAGTGCGAAGTCCAGAACCACTCCTTACCACCCCCAGGGGACCCACAGCCTGAACGTTTCAACGCACTTTGCTAGATATGCTGGGCACCCTGCACCCAAAGGACAAGCCTAGATGGAGCCAACAAATTAGCACCCTGGTACATGCTTATAACTGCACCAAAAGTGATGCCACTGGGTTCTCCCCTACCGCCTGATGTTTGGAAGAGAGCTCGACTACCAGTAGATGTGTGTTTTGGGTCTCTCCTGATGGGGTTCAAGCTGACAACTATTTACAGTATGTGCAAAAGTTAAAGGCCCAGCTAACTCATGCGTATCCAACTGGCTCAAACCATGGCTGCCAAAAGAAATCTGGCCAACAAGAGCGGTATGATAAAAAGGTGAAAGCACAGGAACGCCAGGAGAGATCGGTATTGCTAAGAAATCTGGGACTGCATGGCAAACACAAGATTGCTGACAGATGGCACCATCTCCTCACATTGTAGTGGGCAAACTAGATGATCTGCCAGTGTACAAAGTAAGGCCTGAGAACAATTCAAAGATGTAAAACAATGCATAGAAATCATTTACTGCCCATTGGACAAATCCTGATTGAGTCTGAGCCCCAGAAGATGCCCCTCTGGACCAGTGACTAGAGCTGCTGCTAAGAAAGATCAGAAGTCTGCACCTACAGAAGCAGAGTTAAAGTGTTCCCCTGCACAAGTCCCAGTTGAGCATGACTGTCAGTCCATATCAGAAGAAAGTGAGAGTGACTTTGAATACTATCCTTCTTACGAACTGAGTCAATTGTTTCGGGGCAATCCCTAGTCAATACTGGAGATGAAGCTGGGCCTTCTGGACTGTCTAAGCCCCCAGCTTCGTCCCTGGAGCCAATGCTCCCAGAAAGTGAGTGCAAAGCATCAGATCAGATGAAATGGAATCATTGTGCATGGTTGAACTGTTTGAGCTTTCACGGGAGGAAAATGATGGATTGGGGCAGACTGGTGATACACCAGAACCAGAAGAGTACTTTGAGTGCCCTGACAGTCCACTGCCAGTGTCCGAAAGCTCTCCATGTGAGCCAAATGTTGTGGACTCAGAAACTGTAACTCCTGGAGCTGAAAGTGCCCCAAGTTCTAGCCTCTCTACCCCCAGGGAGACCCCCCTGACAAGTGAGGACAATGCTGAAAATGAGGCTCAGAGTGCAGAGACTGTAGCAGTTCCCCTAGAAAGACTGGTCGAGCTGTAAAGCCTGTGGTGCACCTCAGTTATGATTCACTTGGGAGGCCTGTGGACTTGCCTCTCAATGTTGTCCATAAAGGAGTGTATGTGTCCCAGGAGCTCATTGCCCAAACTAAGCGTCAGTGCTAACTCCAAGTTACTTGTGTTGCCCTCTAACTATGGTGCCTTGCCTCTGTCCGGCCCAAGGTAACTGATAGGGAAGGGCCCTCTCTTCAGGTTTCATGTATAAGAGGTAATAACTTGAGTTATGGTACAATGTGTGTGTAATACTGTGTAAAGAGTGACGTGCTGCAATGTTTCAGAAATGTGTTCTTGGTAAAATGATGTATTGACTGATGATTACATGTGTGAGCCTAATGCAAATGTATATGGTTGCAGTTAAAACTTATGAGGTACTTGCTTGATGCGGACGTCAAGCTTTCCCAGGCCAGGAAGGGTGTAACCCCCCTGCAAATGGGGGTTCCCAAAAGACTTCCAGGAGCTTGCTTGAATGCTCCAAGCCTGAATGGTGTTTGGCGTTTAAGCCATTTATCAGTGAGTGTTTTTAGAGCCTCTGGTACTGTCTCTTTAAGAGCTGTCTGCTTGCAGACATAATTAGTTTGTATGGGGGGACTGTGTGCTTCTCTGTTTGAGTACCACTCGAGCTGCTGCCAATTCACTCCATTTTGCAGTCACTAGGAGTACAAAGGAACCTATCTGAAAGATGTAACTGTTTGCCAGAAATAATTTAGAGTAATAATGAAAATACAGTTTGTCTAACCTGCTTTCTTTACAGTCAGAACTGTGTTTGCCTAGTTCCCCATTCTGGTTTTGAACTGCTGAACTGGACCAATCAGTGTGGGGTAAGCTAGCTCTAAAATGGTGCCTTGGACGAATCAGAACTTGGACTCATAATCTGAGCCAGCCACAAGAGGATTGTATGGGCAGTGACTCTGGGAGATGTAGTTTAGACTTCGGAGCCTTTTTGGACCAACAGCAGCAGTCTATTGTGAGTGACAGCCAATCCAGTCAAGAACTGGGAGGAACTCAAAGGAAGTGCCCGGTTTTGTCTGTTGGGAGTTCAGTTGAGCTTTGGCAGTGAAGGGGAAAGGAACCCTGTGCTCCTTCAGTGCAGTTTTAGTCAAAAAACATGTGTAAGGTCCAGGGTTCCGGTCTGCAGCTTGTTAGGACTGAATCCGTCCTGTGAAGAGAATCAAAGGATATCTGAAGAGTAGAAGCCAGGCTCACCCTGTAGAAGACTGGAGGAATTGCTGAAAATTGCACTCGGTCTGTCAGGAACTGAATCTGCTGTGTGTTCTCCCGGTATTGTGCAGTAATTGCGATCGGATACAGATGCAGCCTGCCTGGTATAGTGCTTTCTTTTACCATATAAATGTGTGAAGAGGTTTGTGTACCTCAAGTGAATCCTGCTGCCATTAAGTGACTTTTGCCTGTGACTGTTTACCATATAAATGTGTGAGGAGTCTCTTGGAGCTCAAGAGTAGCCCTGCTGACATTGAAGGACCCTATCTTATTTGGAGGTCGTGAGTACTAATTCAGGGTAGCTCCCTGTTGAATTGCCACATTAAATCCAAATGGAATTATTGTACTGCTGACTGTTTAATTCTCCTTTTCTCTGTGTGAAAGGGCCCCTACCAGCTGCCACGGTTTGGACTAGCCACTAGGGCTTGGTACCCAGGGACAGTAACTGATAGGGATAGGCCTGTGCACAGAGCCATGGTAGATGAGTAGAGTGATAAGCTAATTAACCTGATTTCCCCTGTCCTTGTTATATCCCTAAATAAATCAGAGCTGCTTGTTTCAGCAAAGTTATACTGCCTGAGGTATTTGTCTATGTTAAAGTACGTACTGTGATTGTTACACTGTATCTTATTTCACAGGAGGTCCCAGTGCGGAACCAGTCCTGGGGTAAGTGTATACTGTAAAGGTAATTCTGATGTATTGTGTGGGCCACTAGTGGGAAGAAAGGGGGGTTGCAGTGTCCCAGAGGGCTGTGACCAAGTTAGTTTAACTATTGTAAACCCTGACCTCTGGGTGGAGGCACCCGCCATTGGATCCAGGCCCCTCAACCTGTTAGTGGCAAATCAGGCAGGGGTAGTAGCCCCTGGGATAGCGCCATCTAGGGGTTACACTAGTCTCTGATGCCAATTGCAAAAAAAAAAAAAAATGTCCGTTTAACCTCTTCTCCAGTCTACCCCTTCCTAACTCTCCCAATGTAAATAAATGGTGTTAACTATTTTGGAAAATTCTGACTCAAGAGCATATTTTATGTGGCGAGCATATTATTAGCTGAAGTTAAAAAATGCCAATTGTTGAATTTGGGGTTTTTGGTTAATGCTGTGTCCATGTGTTGGGATGACTGTATGGGGAGCTGGGTTGGTACAGAATCCCAGGGGGTTGTACTGGTGAAAATCAGACCCACTTAATATGTACTCTGGGTGGAGGCACCGTGCTTATATTTTACTCTATCTTGGAAAAGAACCCCTGGTAATAGCAAAATGGGAACCCAGGCCCCTCAACCTGGTTAGTGGCTACTCAGGCAGAGGTAGTAGCCCTCTTGGTAGACGGGGCTAGGGCTACACAAATGGAGGCACCGCTGGGATCTTCTGTTCCTGTCACTCCCAGCATGGACCCCCCCACACTAAAATGGTGGGGAGTCTTGCAAAGTGTAAGAAATCTGTGAAAAGTACTGGAGAGGTGTTTTGGCACCAAATCTGTCTTGGGCTGTCTTCATTGCTGGTCAGTGAAAATATTAGGGGTTCGTGCCCCCTAGTGGCAAAAGGGGGAAATTGTAAAAAATATTTGTGCCAGCCAAAAATCTTTAACACCAAGGGTCCCCGGGGAATTGTAACGCCTGTCCAAGCTCTGAGTCTGTGGGGGAAAATGTTTATTATGCTGTAGGTAGCTGTTATTATCTAGATTAAGTCATATTGGTTCTATTTGCTAGGCAAGAAATTATGTGTCTAGTACAAGATGTTAAATGTAAAAAATGTGTTTAAATGCTGTTGATGGATTGCCAGGCTATGGCATAGGCTTGGTGTGGACACTAAGCATTTAATTAGAAGGGGAGTGTAACCACCCCATTGGGGCTTACCTGTTTGCCCCTTCGGGGCTGCCCTAGTCTCTATTTTTCCCCGTTCTGGTCCACCTTCTGGCTGAGCCCCGGGTAGTTCCCATTCTGCCACTGGAGCCTTCCTTCATCCCTTACAGTATTTTATTTTAATCCCAGAATGGGGCCGGAGAAGCTAAATCGTGGAGCCACCACCTTGTTTTGCACTCCGGTGCAGGGCCAGTGGTCCACGCATGTGTAGGAGTGCATTTCTGTTTCAGTCATTACTACAGCCATCTGAATGCCTCTCCGGTGCTCCTGGTCCCTTGTTTGGGCAGTACAGGGACTGGAGAGCTGGAGGAGACAAGAGAAAAGTGGCCTGATATTTTTGTTAAGAAGCGCCAATAGCACTTTAGAATCAGGAGTCACCTCATTAATATCCATGAGGTGGCATGCATATAAATGAGCTGAGCCTGCCTGCTGCCTGGGGGCAGTAAGTACTGGCAGCAGTGACAGGTGGGGGGACTACACAAATTCTAAACCATGGCAGGTGTGCTAAAGGGAAGAGATGTCTACAAATGATGGGGCAATAAATGAATAAAAGTGTTTGCTGTGGCTGCACCAGGGGGGATAAAGTTGTAACATTGTAAGGACTGCAGTGGGACTATATGTATGGGCTGCCTGGGAACAGTTTGAAATGGCAGCAGCAATGGGAAAATAGCTGAACTGAGATGTTAAACTGTGAAGTCGCTTTATAGGGCACAGGGGCTGCTTCAATTCTTTGGGGCTGCTACAAAAGATAAATGTTTATTCTGGCTGTACCAGGGCATGAAAGTGGGGGCATTGGTGGACTGCATTTGAAAGGCTTATTTAGCAGCCATGTTAGCAAGCGTTGTCCACAGTTTCAGCCAGTCAGACTGCCAGGATTTTCCAGGAGACTTGTGGAACTGCACCAAGGACTTTGGGGGGTGGGGGAAGCTGGGGAAATACTTGGCGCCTTTTCTCACAGCCAACCAGGCATCAAGGGAGCCTCATGCATATTAATTTTTGGCCAGGACAGTGATTTAAGCCAATGGGGAGCTGCCAGAGAGCTCCTAAAACCCATAGACTGTTGGTTCTGGAGTCAGTTCAGGGGGAGCTCCTCCAGAGGGATGGAGGGTTCCAGCCCCCTTGTATGGAACATGGGGCTGCAAGGTTTGGGAAAGGCCTGCCCAGAGGTTGCCAATCACTTGTCCCCCAGGTCCTGGGTTATGCCTTTCCTCATAGTGGAGGAATGTGATTAAGGAGTTTGGTTTCACAGCTCTGCTGTGAGAGAGAGAAAGCTGCAAAGGTCCTGCAACAGGCTGCTGTGGGGAGAAGCTACACCACTGAGGTAAAGATTTTTGCCCAAAGGTTTCAAGGGAAAAGGTAGTTTGGAACTTCGAAGAGATGGAGGTCTTCTTGGGAGCTGCGGAGTCCTGAGTGCAAGGAAAGACTGAATTTTGTCTACATCATAGTGGTGAGAAACATGGATATGGGTTCCTGCAAGGAAAAAGGTTTCTGTCTGTGCCCTGGTATGACACAGCATCTTAAGGAAAAGGAAAGGACAAGAGATTCAAGGAATGGTTCTGGTTTGGGAACACAGATTACAGAAAATGGAATGGTTTTGGAATGGACACTTGGCATGGGAGTCTTCCAGACACGTGGAGGCTTGGCTAGTAAACTCAAGTAGTTAAGAAAGGTTGAAGAGAGAGCCTCTTCTGCATCTTCTAGCACATGCACGGTGAGGAAAAGAAATTGCTTGCACTAATGGAAGTTAAACGTTTTGGTCTGTGGCAAGTTCAGGATCCTGGGAGGAGCCCAAGTGTGAATTCTCAAGTCCCACTGAGACAGTGTGCTCAGTGAGAAGCCAGAGACTGTGACCTGTGGTCAAAGGGCCATGCCTGCCTCAAGGATAGGGTGTTCGAAGAAGGTCTGTCGCATGGTTAGAGGGGTCTAACCCTCCAAAACACTTCTTCTGCATTTAAAGCCAAATGACAACCCATCCACCTGCACCTGGAGCCAGGTGGAGAACCTGCCAACCCCTACAAAGTGGGGCCGATGGGGCCAGAGGGAGCCATGGGTATGGGCATGGGTGCTAGGGCATGCTAGATCTATGTGGGGAGCCAGACTGTGGGGTCACTTGAGGGTCTGGTCTTCTTGTGGTTTGGAAGGCCTTGCTTTCATTCTCTGCATTGGGCCTGGAAACAGGCTGAAGTGAACAAGCTCGAGGACCTTCAATCAAGTCAGAAGATTCCAAGCTTCAGAGTGTCTGCTCCACATCTCCAGTCTCTTCAAATTCAAATTATTCCAAGGTTCTGCTGTTCCATCCACCCCAGAGGTGCAGTCACCATGCCACCAGAGACTGTCAGTGGATCCATGCGTAATTGCAGAATTGCCCTGCACCTGGGGGATGTACATACAGTAGTTTTTTAAGGTCAAGCCCTATGGCATAATGAAAGATTACAGAAATCAAGAGAAAGGTAAAGTAATTTAAATGCACCATGCGGTTGACCTGCTGCAACACAGGCCCGCAACTATATTACTGGGTACCCAGTGACACAGGGAATGCTGGGGGGGTTATTCTGAACTGGTACCAGTTGGGTGTGCGTGCAAATGTAAAGATCTGCAGCAGTTAAATAGTTAGAGGGCCGGTGCTGAAAGATTTAAAATATGTATTTTGGATTTAAAGGGGAAATGATTGTTCTAAAATGCTAGTCTCTGATGCCAATTGCAAAAAAAAAAAAAAAATGCCCGTTTAACCTCTTCTCCAGTCTACCCCTTCTTAACTCTTCCAATGTAAATAAATGGTGTTAACTATTTTGGAAAATTCTGACTATAGAGCATATTCTATTTGGTGAGCATATTATTAGCTGAAGTTAAAAAATGCCAGGTGTTGAATTTGGGGGTTTTGGTTGATGCTGTGTCCATGTGTTGGTGTGTTGGAGTAACTGTATGGGGAGGTGGGTTGGTATTGCATCCCATGGGGTTGTACTGGTGAAAATCAGACCCACTTAACATGTACTCTGGGTGGAGGCATTGCGCTTATATTTTATTCTGTCTTGGAAAGAACCCCCAGTAACATCAAAATGGGAACCTAGACCCCTCAACCTGGTTAGTGGCCACCCAGGCAAGGGTAGTAGTTCTCTTGGTAAATGGTACTAGGGCTACATGTATATAATTATATTGTTGAAATGACTGACAAAAAAGCTATCTGGAACTCCTCAGGCTTGTTTGCAAAACTGTCGGCAGGAGGTCATCTTGGGACACTGTTCTATTTGCAAGCCTGCTCTGCAAAGAAACTGACAACTATTCTGATACATTTTATGAGAAACTGACATTTTATGAGAAACATGATGTCTCAACGAATTCAGAATGTAGAAATTAATTGCCATGCAAAGACTTATTATTAAAAGTAAGCAATCATTTTTTTGGGTGGGGGACTTAGATTTGAAATGGAAAAGAAACCCTCAGATGAAGGACTTTTATTTTCTCTGTTTGTACTGCCTTTGTATACACTGTAGCTATCCTGAACAGTTTTTTATTTTGGCGCACTTGCGCAGCCAACATCATGGGTCAGTGCAGCTTTGGAGGTGGGGTCACTGTTAGGCGGATGCAGGGCACGCACCAGTAGGTGCGTCCCGCATTCCCCAATCAGCCTGCTTGCCAGCGCCACACCATGCATACATAATGTGGCGAGCACATCTAAGATAAGGTCCGCTGCAATCCGAGCAAAGCTACGTCATATGCAACAGTCCTTTTCTTGCCATCTTTTCGCCCGCCATTATGTGCATAGTGAGCAGCGAGCCCTTACTACTGCCAACCGGGGTGCTCAATCCCCTGTCAGTTAACCCTCCCGCTTTTTGTGTGCCGACGGGAGCCTACTCCCTGTCAGCATAACCCCCAATTGTTGAATGCCGAGGGGGGTGCCCAATCCCCCTTGGCTTGTGCCCCCCCCAGTTTCTTTGTGTGCCAACGTGGGTGCCCAATCCTCATTGGCATTACTTCCTCCTCCCCCTATGTTGTGTGCCGACGAGGGTGCCCAATCCCCCATCGGCTACAGACCCCCCAAAACAGGTGGCACGCTGTCCCGCGATGTTTTTTTTCGTTTTTTCCCCTGTAAAATGAAAATGGTCCCTCGTAGTCTTGATGCCCCCCTCCCCCCACCTGCACCCACCCACTGTGCACCCTGCCTCCCCTCACCCCATACTTACCTGTGGAGTCCGGTGCGATGATCTTCTGTGGACCGGGAACATGTCTGCACTCTTCAAAGCCAACCACGAACTGAAGAAATGCCGGTAAGCTGTATAATGGAATGAATAGGGTTTTTTCAACTTTAATGCATATCTCGGGCATTTTTTTGAATTTTGGCACCAAATTTTCAACATGGGGCTCCTCATGAATTCTTGCACTGACATGGCGTTATTGGGTCCTGAAAGGTGATTTCGCAGTCACTGCATGGAATCACCTTTCAGGACCAAGTAACGAAATGACAGTGCCACTGTTCATGAGAGGGGCTCTCAAAAAGCCTATGTTGCAAGTTTGGTGGGAAAAATCCGAAAAATGACTGTTTTATGAGTGTGCGTAGCAACTGCGCAATGCACGCTTGTAAGTCAGCGCATTTGCAATATTTTCACGCCACATTCTCAGCTTTGGCATTTTACCACACCTTCTTGTGAACCATACAGCTGTCATTTTTCACATCCTTGCTGAAATGTGTTTTCGCACTTCTGGCGCAGAATAGTACGGTCGCTGTGCGAAATCACTGTTTGGGACACATTACGAAAATTACAGTGACACTGTTCATGAGCAGAGGTCCTAAAATGCCTGTGTTGAAAATTTGGTGACAATACTCCATAAAATGACTGTGTTACGAGAGTGCGTTGTGCAGTTTGCACGCACGCTCGTAAGTTCGCAAACTTATATTTTCACTCCACATTTTCAACAGTGCCATTGTTCTACACCTCCTAATAAACAGTACAGCTGTCATTTTTCACATCCTGACCAAAATCTGTTTTCGCACAATAGTGCACAATAGCGCTGTCGCTGTGGAAAGCCCGTGTTCGATACACATTATGAAAATGGCAGTGACACTGTTCATTAGCAGATGTCCTAAAATGCCTATGTTGAAAATTTAGGGATGAAAGTCAATAAAATAAGTGTTTCACGAGTGCGCATTGCGCAGTTTGCACACACGCGTGACTTTGTGAATTTGTAATACTTTCGTTCCAGCTGTTCATCATTGCCATTTTTCCATACCTCCTTATGAACAGTACTGCTGGCTGAAAGGTGTTTTCGCACGTCTGGTGCAGAATTGTATGGTCACTGTGCAAAATCACTTTTCAGGACAATTTCTGGAAATGACGGTGACACTATTCATCAGCAGAGGTCCTAAAATGCCTATGTTGAAAATTTGGTGGCGAAGGTCCAGACAATGACTGTGTTGCAAGCGTGCATTGCGCAGTTTCCATGCACCCTTGTAACTTTGTCAATCTGCACTATTTTCATGCCACATTTTCACCACTGGCATTTGTGCACATCTCATTATCAACAGTCCAGCTGCCATTTTCCACAGCCTGCCCAAAACGAGTTTCCGCAGCTCTGCCATACAGTGGCGTACTTGCTGTGCAAAATCACCTTTTGGGACACATTAACAAACTCACAGCACTATGCCTCTCCACCTCCGCCACTGCCAATGCCAGCACGACAACATTTGGCATTGACAAATGCTTGTTTTATTCTGCATAATCAATGAGACAGGGCGTATTCAACTAGGGCTATGTGAACCATTAAAAGTTCTACCTCATGAACTTTCTGAGTAGAACTGAAAAAAGTTTTACCATGTCCTACCTGGTTCTACCAGGTAGAACTGGGTTCTACCAACTATAACAAGTTCAACCAAGTAAAACCAGGTTCTACCACAAAAAACAGGTTCTACCAAATAAAACAAGGTTCTACAGGGTATAACCAGGTTCTACAATATATAACCACATTTTGACTAGTTTTACTTAATTAAGAAATCCATAGAAGTATTGTTTTTGCATGTTTGGGAAAGTAGTACATGCAGTACTAAGAATGGTATGTATTGCAAAGCTGCGGTGCATAGGATTCTGTCTTAGTGCTCCACAGCTTTACAAAACTTAAAGTTAGTATCTTAGTACTATATATACATTCCCAAACATGCAAAATAAAATATGTGGATTTTTTATAATCATGTAGAAGCTGGTAGAACTTGATTATATATTGTAGAACCTGGTTATATATTGTATAACCTGGTTATACCCAGTAGATGCTAAATAGTGTTGAAATAGATTTAGCAAGCAGTAAAGGTCAGGGATGATATATGACAAACAGGTCAGTAAAGCACTAGTAGGTGCCTTGTGTTGTGGAGACAGTGTAACACTGTGGTTTAGGGCAGCGAGTTGCAAACCTGGAGATCCTGGGTTTGAATCCCATAGCCCACAATTGCATACTGTGTGTCCCTGAGCAAGCCACAACTTCCTTGTGCTCCCAGGTCACACCTCAAAACAAGCTTTGGCTTAGTATGCCTTTCCTGGTTAACAATTTCTCCTTTCCTCGTGTACTTGTAAAAACAGGGAGATTTCTTCCCAGAAAGGTCAATACAGCACTGCTGACTGAGTTGCGTAGCTGTGCCAAACATAGGGAAATTTACTTCCGTCCCTAACAGGTCAGTACAGCACAGCACTGCTAGTTTCATAAAGTCTGACTTTGAAAGCACAGGGAAACTGATTTACCAAAGTAGTATTAAGCACTAGCAGGACAGGAGTAAAATGTAAGAGAAAGGGGAAACTTTAGAAAGACCCACTAATCTGGAGCTTGTGAGGTCCCACTAGGGAGCACAAGGAGTTAAATAGATTGCTCAGGGGAGGGGAAATTGGTTAACCAGGAAAGGTACACTAAGCTGAAGCTTATTTCCAGGTGCAACCTGGGAGCACAAGGAAGTTAAGCGACTTGCTCAGGGTCACATAGTATGCAAGAGGGAGTTAATGGGATTGAAACCCAGCTCTCCAGCTTTGTTGCATTGTAGCTTGAGTGCTGTAATAAATTGCTGGTGTTCTCTTAAGAAGACTTAAGATATCACATTAATGAAGAACACAGCACTATAGTACTAGCACTGAGTCACAAACTGTGTCAGGGATGTCTTACTGCTGAACCTGCCCTTACTAGTCCTACTTCCTGCAGTCCAAAAGGAAAGTTTGTTTTCATACTTTTACTTTCTGTGCCCCTACTACCCCAACCCTGTCCTGTACTTGACTCCTTCATTTCCCTCAGTTTTTTCAAATGCCATTTTTTTTCAGTGAGTTACCACAACAAAAACTTTAAAGAATGGGGAAGGAATTGTCACTCGTCAGTCATGATCCACAAAAAGTGCACTAAACAAGCAGTGCAAGTATGTTTTCTTTTATCTTTTATCACCGGGGCCACCATGAACTCAATCACTCGAGCGTGTGTCCCTCTCCTTCTCTCTCGCACACTCAAGAGTGAAGAAGACTGACTGGAGTTCATTTGGCTGGCAGCATTGGCTGCTGCTGCTGCACCAGCGGTCGCCGGTGTTGCTGCCTAGGATTCCCCCTTTTACAATCAGGAGGACTGACACTGGGGATGACATCTGTCTCTCTTGCTGGTCTCATGACTCGCAGTGCTGCGCCACATGACCAGCAGAAATGAGCCACCCAGGCAGGAATCCTACTGGAGCATGCTCTGTTGCTGCACTGTAGGAATTATTTTTTCCTTTTTTTTTGCAGGTTGTGGGGCAAACCAAGCAAACCAAAGTTCGCATTTTGGCAGAAAATGTTTGTGCTGTGCGTACACATGTGCAAACGCGGGGAGTTTGACTATTTCAGGGCCAAGGTCGAACCCGAACTTGCAGCCCTATATTCAGCCCTGTCACACTGGCTCTTAAATAATGTCAATGGCTTAGAAACATGTAAACATGGACAGAAATAATTCAGTAAGGAGTTTAAAAGGCTTGAAAAATACCAGCTATTCTGGTTTTACTGCCTGCTGGTGGGCAGCACTGCTCTGGGCTAAAGTGCCTGGTAGCTATATTACTTAACTCAGACGCTCCAGGTAAATTAGGTCTTAGGGGATAACAATTCCTCCACAAACTCATCCACAGTTATAGCTACATTATGGTTAGTTCAATCCCTGCTGTGGGATTTTGAGCAGTATACTGTACAGTATCTTCTAATCGACCCACTGCTTGGGCTACCTTGGAATCTTGCCCTAGGTTTGCCTTTGTCCCTTGGAGCAGCTACCTACTGTACAGTATTTTGGATATCTTTTAGGCATGGCTAGATGCAGATGGGGGGAGGAGGGAGGTGAGAGGTGCGTGTGGATGGAGGGGCTACAACAAAAAATAAATACATGACAAGCCTGCAGCTGAAAAGTTGTTTATCTGCAGTCCCTGTACTGTAGTTAGGTATAAACTCCAGGTACGTGGGAGTGTACATCTTGGGGGGGGGGGAGCAACAACAACAGTGATACAAGACAACACCTGAAAAACGTGGTTCCATGTCATAATAAAAGCGATCGCAAAACAGCGACTGCTATTATGGTGAGTGTATATCGTCAAAAAGCAAATCGGCGATATACACTTCCAGGTGACCTGACATCTGGAATACTAAAAAGTGTTTTCTTGGGGGGAGGGCTGTGCCCTCCCTCATAAAGAGACTTCACCCCAAATTTAGATTTTCAACTCCAGGGGGTGCATGTCAGGGGAGGGCAAAATCCAGATTCTGCAAAAAAATTAAGTCCCGCAGTCATAGGCAGCAGCAAAATTTCCACGTTCCCGGTGCTAGCCCTGAATCCAGCACCTGCTGTGCCAGAGCTAGTCACCCACACCACCACACCACATGGCTAGCTCAGCAGTAGTAGGCATATCAGGCCCCTAAAACCCCTTCCCTGTCCCTCCCCTTCTGCTCATCCCCCCCCTTCTGGTCACCCTTCACTACGCTCGCTTTTGCATAGGGTCGCTACCCTTGCAAGGTAGTCCATAGGGAAAGTGTTGAATATGAGTCACCATTTTGATGGTCACCCATATTCAGTCGCTATCTTCACTGGATACCAAAAACACAAATAAACAACCAATCTACAGCACATCAGCAGCAAAAGTCAAGCAAAATGCTGCACCACCAATGCTCTACCTCCAACACTACTATCTGCATTGCACAGCCAACAGCACAGTGATCCCCATGGACCTGTAATCAGTGATGGTCCATGTCCCCGCCGCTGGTGGCAGCCACCAAACTTGGACATCGGCCAGGCACAAACTGACCCAATTTGACTATGAAAAATTCTAACTATGATGGGCAGAACTAAAAACAATAAATAATATATATAAATATCTGAACTAAGCTCATCAGGTCTGTCACCCCTAATTGGAAATCTTCCCACCTGTTTGTCACAGGGACAGCTTGGCTCTATACAGTATTGAAGCTGTCTTGGAATTCACAAAAGTACATGCAATTGTGCAAATATGCAAATACTGCAGTTCAGGACCCCAGCGGACCAATCAGGGGCTCTGCCTCTGGATCTTTTTGTTTCCAGGGGATTTAAATCTCACTGGAAACTGCCAGATCACTGCAAATTTCAATGGGGGTAATCTGGGAGAAGAGGGCTGCAGACGAGGAGATCTAGGAAACCTTCCCCCTGTACCACCTGATGCTCCATACCAGCAAAGCTTAATGGAAAGCAGAAAGAGAGAAGACACTCTAGTCCAGTGGAGCTTGTCTCAAAAAGCAGGCTCCAACAGGGAGCCAATCACAAAACGTCGCATCTCCAGGACCCTGGCAGACTAATCAGGGGCTCTGCCTCTGAATCCTTTGGGTTGCTGCCCAAACTGCCCATCCACTTCCAGCTACTATATAGGATGTAGGCCACTAAGCAGCCCCCCATGCCATTGCCCTCCACACTATGGACCCAGGCAACAAGGACAAGTGAATCTGATCATCAGAGTCCGTCCAAGGAGACAGCCAACAGCCGAAGACCCTTTCTTCCTGAACTAAGCTAAATTTTATTGTCTCTGGGGAACACTGTTCTGAGGGTGTGGGGGCTACTGCTAAATATATTATGGGGAAAACTGTGTAGATAGATGTGAGAGGTTCTTAAGCACTGTGCTAAGGGTACTGTGTATGGTGCTGTAGTCATGGGCTTGTGTTAGAGTGACTGGGGGCTTGTGGGAGTGTGACTGAATGCTGGTACTAATAACATCAAGCATGACAACCCAGAAAAAATGAAGCACGACTTTGTAGCACTAAATAACCTTCTTGTTGAAAGGGGCTGCACTATATTCTTTTTAGAATTACTACCAGTTCCCAGGGCTACAGAGACAATCACCAACAACATTAAATACATAAATAAATGGCTGCGGAAATGGTGCTTCAGACAGGGAATTCCATGCATTACTCACTGGGAGATTTCTTGGACAAACCCCTCTTGTTCTGTTGGGATGGGCTGCATCTTAACAGGAGGGGCAGTAATCTTCTAGGGAAATCCTTTTCAACTATAATAAACAATATTTTAAACTACTGTAGAAAAGAAGGGGGAGAATGGGAAACTTCCCAAGTCTCTTAACACACCACATAACTATCACCTCCCCTCCCCATGCAAAGTCCTCTCACTAAACGCTTGATCATTAAACTTATCCAGAAGGGCAGAACTTGAAGCCAGAAGCATGATACATAATTTTGGGATAATAGCAGTAACGGAAACCTGGTGGGACTCCTCTTCCTCTTCCTGGTTAAAGGAAATGCAGGGTTACAAACTTTACCATAAAGATAGACTGGGCAAACAGGGTGGTGGGGTCTGCATCTATGTAAGAGATGACATTCCTTCACATGAAACCTAATTCCAAACTGAAATTGCAAGCACTCAATTCAAAGGATAGCACCAAATAACAATTGACAACTGCTATAGGCCCCCAGCTTCTGATTTAGACTACACAACCAAATTATTTCAAGACATGTCCAGTCTTTCAGATAAGGGTGATGTCGTTATACTAGGTGACTTTAATTTGCCCAGTATAAACTGGACATCTGTATCTGGCACTAGCCAGCATGACAAATTATTTCTGACATGCCTTGCAGAAAATGGCCTTATGCAACTTATTACCCTGCCCACCAGAGGTATAAACACACTTGACCTTGTAACTAACACAAGGAACAAAATCTCTGACATTCTAATAAGAGACCCCCTGGGCAGTAGCGCTCATTCTACTATCCTGTTTGATTTAGCAGGGGGGCATACTAGCTTAAAAAAAACAGTTCACCTTCAAAATTATGATAAAGCAGACTTCACAAAAATCAATAATATTCTACATTCAATACCATGGGGCAGGCTAATGTGCCACTTACCAACCGAGAAAGCTTGGATCATGCTCAAAAATCTTATTCATCAGCTTGAAACTTCCTGGGTGCCAACCAAAAATAAATATAACAACAAGGGTAGAATTCCAAGGTGGTTCAATAATAAAATAAAATCCCAAATTAAACTGAAACAAAAATAATTTAAAAAACTTAAGAACACCACTAGAACCAATAAGATTTCAGCACATCTTAATTATCAAATAGCCTTGCATACTTTAAAGCTCATGATTAAGCAAGCTAAAGCAAAACTCAAATTTAGACTAGCCCACACTAAAGATTCTTATAAATCCTTATATTCTTACATGAACATTGAAAGTGGGGGCTTGGTAAAGGTACTGGGAAATGGTGCTGTATTTGGGGGATCATAAAGGGCACTATAAAATAAAAGGGAGAGCAGGAAGTATAGGATGAGTGGAGTGGTGCAATGCAGTGGCTGTGGGGTGGCAAACTTCAGGGAGACCCTCTGGAGGCTGCTTTGCTGTCCTATCGGCATGAGACTCTCTGAGCTGAGAGAGAAGGTTGTTAGACTCAATGCTGTGTTGGCTTGGGCTCAGAGAATCTTCTACTCCACCCATGGACCACCTAATCTACCACTGCTACCTCAGAGGTTGCCCAGTAGGAGGAATGACTGGACAACAGTGGGCTCAGGGAGGGTTAGGGAGGTGGAGCATAGGCACATCCCACAACCAGCTCCACTACAAAACACCTATGCGACCCTGGCAGAGTGGGATTGCCCCACTGAGCACCCACAGTAGTGACTGGGGTGGGTGTGGGGGTACTCCACAGCAGAGACCCCAAGGGGGGTGGCACAGGACCCCAGAAGAGAAGAGGAAGAAAATCCTGATGGGGGACTCCATAGTAAGGGGACAGAGTTGGGTGTAGGTAGAGAAGAAGTGAGGGAGGTTTGGTGCCTTCCAGGTGCCATGACATGCAGAGATGGAAAGAGAATCCAAGCGATTGCTGATGCAGCAGGTAGGGAGGGAGAGTTAAACATCATTGTCCATCTGGGGACAAATGACCTGGCTAGGGATGAGCCAGCCATAGTTCAGGAAAGATTCAGGGAGTTGGGGAGGGGTCTTAGGCAAGTGACATGATCTGTGACCTTCTCAGATGTGCTACCTGTCTATGACAAGGGGGCTAACAGGATTCTCCGCACAAGGAACTTCAAGGCATGGTTGTAGAAATGGTGCAGAGAGGAGGGTTTTGGCTTTATTGAGGGCTGGGCCCCCCACCTGGAAGGATAAGAGTCTGTACAGGGGTGATGGCCTGCATCTATCCAGGAGGGGAACTGTAGTCCTCAGTGAGTGGTTTAAAGTCTACATTGGCAAGCTTTTAAACTAGCTGAGGGGGGAGGTGGAATGAGGCAGGGAGACATTAACTGTCCCGCCTCACAAACTCAAGTAGTCAACTATGAAAATTCTAAGGGAGAAAAAAAAAAAAAGAATTAATGAAATCCAGGGGGTAGAAGAAAAACAGGAAGCCATTATAACAAGTGAATGGAATAAGGGAAGGCAAATGGAAAAAAGGAGGTGGGGGTGCCAGCACATCATGGAAAGCAATGCAAGTGAATGCTCATAATCTGGGCAACAAGATTGTGGACCTAGAGGATACCATGACAGAAGCAGACCTGGGTTTAGTCACCATTACAGAGACCTGGTGCTGTGATAACCAGGACTGGGATATGGTCATACAGGTTATTTTCTGTTCAGAAGGGACAGGGCAGGTAGAAAAGGGAGAAGAGTAGCTGTTTACGTAAGGGACAACATAAAGGCTATGGAAATACAAGAAGAACGGGGGGAGCGGAGGTACTGTGGGTCACCCTTGAGAAATGGAATGGGGCTGTTATTCGCACAGGAGTGCTCTACAGACCTCCAGCACAGGGGGAAGAAGTAACTTGGTTACTTGGTTTAGTGGACAAAAAAAGGCAATTGCCCATCGAGATTGTCCTCCATATATATGGAACATTATCCCATTTTTAGTTGCATAGCCATTTATCAAGTTTGTTTTTGAAAATTATAATATTAGTAGAGTTCACGATGTCTTGAGGCAGTGTGTTCTGTAACCTAGGTGCTCTGATAGTGAAGAAATTTTGCCTTTTATTATTGTTTGCTCTTTTAACCTCCAGTTGTTTATTATGTAATCTGGCCACAGTTTTTCTTGTAGAGTAGACTATACCACATTGTTGCATCAATACAGAAGATTGAAGAATTTTAAATAATTGTAAGAGATCGCCTCTAGCTCTTCTTAATTTGAGTATAAACCTGTTTTCTGAAGTCTAGTGTCATAATTCAGGTGAGCAAGATGAGGAACTTGTTTGGTTGCCCTACGCTGGATTTGTTCTATTCTTTTGATGTCTGAAATCAAATGTGGGCTCCAAAAAGGTGAGCCATAATCTGTATATGGCCTAACATATGACCTGTACAAGGTCATAATACATTGTTCATTTTTGGAAATAAAGGTGCTATTTATTCTACGAAGGAGTGCGTTTGATTGATTCGCTATTTTACTACAATGAGATGAGGAAGATAGTTTATTATTAACCAGTATTCCCAAATCCGTTTCTGTGTTTGATTCTCTAATTCTAATACTGTTTAGAAAGTATGCTTGTTTGGGGTTATTATTTCCCATATGTAGTACTACACATTTTGAAACATTGAGTGCATTTTGTTTATGCGTGCCCAGTGTTCTATAGCAACAAGATTGGATAGTAAGCTTTTTCTGTTGATTTCATTATTTACATTACTCCCTAGTTTTGTGTCATCAGCGAATTTTACTAAGATGTTATTTGATGAAATATTCCTTTCATAGATAAAGATGTTAAAAAGTGTGGGTTCCAAAACAGAGCCCAGGGGAACACCGCTGGTCAGACTTCCTGTTCCAGATACTGCACCATTTACTCTAACCCTTTGGGTTCTGTTACTCAACCAACTACTTATCCATGAGACAATAGCGGGTGAGAAATCTAGGTGACAGAGCTTATTCACCAGAGTAACGTGAGACACTTTATCAAATGCCTTACTGTAATCAAGAAGGATGACACCAACGGGGATATTGGAATCAAGGCTTATACTGATGTGATTATAAAAAGTAAGTAAGTTGATAGTACAGGAGAACGCTGGTTTAAACCCGTGTTGTGCTATGACTTATGTTTAGAGATTGCATTTCTGTTTCTAACAGTGATTTAATTATTTTTTCCATTAATTTGCAGGGAATTGAAGTGAAACTAATCGGTCTATAGTTTTCTACTTTTGAATGTGATCCCTGTTTAAAAATAGAAGTAACTATGGCAGTCAACCAATCAGATGGGATTTTGGACTCATTGATTTGTTAAAAATGATAGTTAATGGTAAGGCAATGGTTTCTTTTGTTCCTATGAGGAATTTAGGACTAATACTGTCAGGGTCCGGACTTGTTGTATGTTTTAATTTTCCTAGAACTTCCTAGTTGTCGCTTTAATGATACCTTATAGTCTGTAAGACTAAAAGAGTGGATTTTTGGTATTGTTGTTAAGACTTCATGCTCAAACACTGAGCTGAAGTAATTGTTTAGCACAGTAGCCATTTCTATATCAGAAGTAATAGTTGTGTCTTTAATAGTTAATGGACCTATCAATCTATTATCCCCCTTTTTACTGTTTAAATAGGAATGTAGGGCTTTGTGTGAATCTTTTGTATGTACTATTTGGAATTCTAAGTTACATCATGCAAGTATGATCAATTTTTTTAAAGTTTTAACTGCTTCTCTATATTTGATTATTATGTTGTCCTTTTGATCTATAGGACTTTTTTTTTAGATGTCCAAATAATTTTTGTTTACGAGTGATTTGTTTGTTGATAGATCCATTAAACCAAAGTGGAATTTTTCCTTTAACATTATACTTGTTCTTTTCCGGGACATATAGTTGTTCTAATTCATGAATTTTTGATTTTAAGAAGTCCCAGGCTTCTTCAGTGCTAAGGGGAGAGAGGACATGATCCCAGTGTAAAGCTTTTAATTGTCCATTGATTTTATAAAAGTCAGCCCTATTATAGTGCTTAATTTTAATTTTGTTAATTTTAGACTGTTGATAAAGAGGAATAGCAAAGAATATGGACATATGATCACTATTGCCAAGAGGGGCAGAGATCTGAAGATCAGTTATAGTCTGTATGTTTGTAATGACAAAGTCTAGGATGTTTGTTCCCCGGGTGGGTTCCCTAATAAGTTGATTAAGTCCCAAGTCTATAATGGTTGTAAGCAGTTGCTCGTCATGTTGAGTTGAACCTGTTAAAGTCCCCCAGTTTATGGTGGGTAAATTGAAATCTCCCAATATTAGGACCATACCATTATTTGCTATATGAGAGATTTCATCAACTAACTGCATTGTTTGAGTAATATCTGCCGAGGGTGGGCGATAACAGTTGCCAACTAGTATTTGGGGAAGTCCCTTGGGCTGTACATAAACCCATATACTTTCAGACTGAATGTTAACTGATGATTAAAAAGAGGGAATATCATTTCTGATGTAAATGCTTACACCTCCCCCTTTCCTTTCATCTGTTATATTTTTAAAATAGTGTTTAAACCCAGGGATTTCAACTATCCATTTTTTATTGGAGTTGCCCCAGGTTTCAGTAATGGCTATTAGTCCCAAATCGAGGAACTGTGCCTTAATTTCTAGTTCAGCGTGTTTTGTAATATTAAGAGAATGAGCATTTAAAGATAAAATATTCAAATGGTTATGTTGCGATGAATGAATGTTAGTAGTAAGAGAATTGGATGTTAACCCAATCTCCCCCATGTGCATTAGTTTAAATGGTGGCTGATGAATGTAGCAACCTTGCGTCCCAGTAATATACTCCCCCCTTCTACTAAGGTGCAAGCCATTCCAACAAAATAAGGGAAGTTTGCTGTAAAATTCTTCCCAGTGCGTGAGACAGGTGATTTTTTGTCGATAGCACCATTTTCAAAGCCATTCATTTAATGCTTTTATTTTGGCAGTAATATGCCTTGTGGCTCTGGGGACTGGCTGTATTTTAAACAGATATAGGGTGCAACCTCTTTCCACCAGTATGTTACAGAGGGAGACATAATCTTGTTTAAGTTGTTGTAAAGATGATCTATTTATGTCGTTAGTCCCTGCATGAAAGACCACTAGGGGATTTTTTCCGGCTGACACTAATATAGTTTTAACCATAGGTGTTATGTCAGCGACCCTAGCCCCTCGATAACTGGAGCAGGTTCTGTGTTCTTTATTTGGGTTACAGACAGCCTGGTCAATAAATTTCATAATGGAATCTCCCAAAACATACACCTGTTTAGTCCTAAAGTCATTTGTTGGGACTTGTTCCACTAAAGTTGCTACGAGGGGGGTTGTGGATATTTGGGTCTGCACAGAGGTCTGTTGGTTAGGTGTGGGTTTAAAGTTTATATTCTCATCTACATTTTTTCCTAGTTCAGGGCTAGTATTTGTTACTTCATCGATGGTTTGAATTAGATGCTCAAAGGAATTGTATATTGGAATTACAGGGGTTTTAGATGGAGATTGAATATTTTTCCTTATATGCTTGGTATAGGGAACTGTAATCCATTTATCCACTGTTTTTTTAGGTTGTGGTTGAGGAATGGATGCAACAGATAAGGGGGTGAAAGTGATATTCTGGTACCCTTTTGATATTGGGGTGGGTGGTATTTTAAAAGGAGATTCCTGGGAAATGTCAACACCCATTTGTTGTGTGGAGGATGTATTTGCCTCCAAAAGAAGAGTCATTAGGTCTATATATTCCTCCAATGCTTTAATATCAGGGTTTGTTGTTTCTCTAGGTTGGAGGCGTTTAATTTCCTCCTGCAAATTACTAAATAACACACACCTGTCGCAAATAAAGTTAGGTGTATGTTTACCTATGGCATACATCTGGCAGAAAGAACAGAATTTGTTTGCTTTCTTCATATTGTGCCGTTTGTTACCTTCGTAGCCCGGTGCGATGTATTACTGATAAACACAGGTTCTTTACCACAGCGTCAGGTATCAGAGCCCTGGTCCTGTTGTCCCCGGTGGACACGGTAGACACGTGCTGAGGCGTGCATGCTCTGCATGCATCTCTCTTCATGCCCCCAACGCACCACTGCCTCGGCCACAAGGAAGGACCCAGAAGTGCCTGGACGACTACTTCCTGGTACTGCCATATTTTAACTTTAAAAAACACACAATTAGCCTTTAAAAAGGAACAGCCTGGTTGTTGTAAGGCAAACAGTAAGCAATGGATGGGAAAATGATGGAAACAATCCATAGGATGGCTTGCAAGGGAGAGGTGATACTAGTAGGGGATTTTAATTTACTAGACGTGGATTGGAGCCTCCCAGCTGCAGGAACAGCCAGGAGTAGGGACATCCTGGACTCAATGCAGAGGGCATTCCTCAGAAAACTTGTTATGGAACCCACTTGTGAGGCGGCATTGCTGGGCCTGGTACTGACAAACGGGGACTGTATTGCTGAAGCCAGAGTGGGGGGACCCCTGGGGACTAGGGACCATCGGACGGTGTGGTTTAATATTGGAACAGGATTAGAACTGAACTGCATGAGGATGAGGGTCAAGGACTTCAGGAGGGCCAATTTTAAGAAAATGGGAGAATGCCTCAGCGACACCCTGGCAGAGACAGGGAAACAAGGGGCAGTCAAGGACCAGGGGGTGAAAATAAAACAGGACATTGAAAAAGCTACAAATGTCTGTGTCAAGCAGGTTAGCAAGAACAAGAGAAAAAAGAAACCACTATGGTTCTCTAATGAGGTAGTGGAAAATGTAAGAGCAAAAAACAGGCTTTTAGAAAGCATAAAGTAACACAGAATGAGGAGGATTGAGAGACTTATCAGGAAAAACAGTGAGAGGCTGGGAAGGCAGTTAGGAGTGCAAAAGTGCAAACAGAGAAGAATATTGCCAAATCAGTAAAAAAAGGGGACAAGACTTTTTTTAGATACATAAGCGAGAAGAGAAAGACCAAGGGAGGGATAGTAAGACTGAGAGGGAGGGGAAGGGTGTGTGTGTGTGTGTGTGTGTGTGTGTGGAGGAGGACCACCAAAAAGTGACCATTTTGAACAAATACTTCTGTTCAGTATTTACAGAGGATGGGGTAGATAGCGGGCCAATGATAAAGGACAAGGGCATTAAGGGAAGGGAGGTGGACACTAGTCCGTTTACAGTGGAAAGAGTCCTAAGGGAATTGCACAGTTAAAAGTAGACTAGGCAATGGGACCAGATGGGGTACACCCCAGGTTACTAAGGGAACTTAAGGAGGAGTTAGCTAAACCTCTGACAGCCCTGTTCAACCTGCTACTAGAAATGGGAGAGGTCCTGGGAGACTGGAGGAGAGCTGACGTGGGAAAAGTAATTGAATCACTACTGAAGGAAAGAATTGGGGAATACCTTACCTCCAGTGGTCTTCAGGAACCAAGGCAACATTGGTTCACAGGGGGAGGTCTTGTGAGACAAACCTAATCCAGTTCTTTGACTGGGTGACTAAGGAAGTGAATCAGGGAAGAGCAGTGGACTTCAGTAAGGCCTTCGACACTATTCCACATAGAAGACTGATGAGCAAACTGAGATGCCTGGGAGTGGGTCCTAAAGTAATAAGATGAGTAGAGAGCTGGCTGGACAACTGGAGTCACAGTGGTGGTAAATGGCATCCACTCTGGAGAGGGCAAAGTACCAGAGGGCTCCACATGGGTCAGTACTAGGCCCAGTCCTCTTCAATGTATTTATAAATGACATTGCAGATGGACTGGAAGGTAAGGTATGCCTGTTTGCTGATGACGCAAAAATCTGCAACAGAGTAGACACACCGAGAGGGTTGGAAGGAAAGAGAGCAGATCTAAAAAAGCTGGAAGAATGTTCACAGATTTGACAGCTGGGCTTCAATGCAAAAAAGTGAAAAATCATGCACTTAGGGCACAGAAGCCCAGGGGCAGCGTATCAACTGGGAGGAGAAGTACTAGAAGTCATGAAACAGGAAAGGGACCTGGGGTAATTATATCTGAGGACCTGAAGGTAGCTAAACAGTGTGACAAGGCAGTGGGAAAGGCAAGCAGGATGCTAAGATGCATAGGCAGGGGTATCACTAATAGAAAGAGAGGTAATAATAGCCCTGTATGGAGCACTAGTGATACCACGCCTCGAGTAATGTGTCCAGTTCTGAAGACCACACCTATGAAAGGACATGGGCAGGGTGGAGGCAGTACAGACGAGGGAAACCAAAATGGTGCAGGGACTGCATCAGAAGCCCTATGAAGAGAGGATAAGGAATTCAATATTTATTCTCTAGGAGAAAGGAGGAAAAGAGGGGATATGATAGAAACATTCAAATACAGTACCTCACAAGTATAAACAAGGTACAGGAATGGAACATTTTCCAGAGAAAAAGATTCTCAAGGACAAGGGGTCACAATATGAAACTGGAGGAGGGGAGGCTGAGAGGAAATGAGAGGAAGTACTTCTTCATGAAAAGGGTAGTGGATGCTTGGAACAGCCTCCCAGCGGAGGTGGTGGGGGCTTAAATGGTTACAGAATTCAAGAAAGCATGGGATAGACACAAGGGGATCTTAGAATTGAGGCAAGGGGGTGCAATGCGGAGACTGAGTAGGGTCTGCGATTACACTGTAGGTAAGGAAAATGGGTCAGACTAGGTGGGCCAAGAGGTCCTTATCTGCCGACAACTTCTGTTTCTGTGTTTCTTTGTTTCAAGTGCCACCTAAATGTACTACTTCAAGAAGCTGTATTTGGCACTAAAGTACATTCTCACCACCTGCTGGTCACTGTCAAGAAGAGAACAGCAGCTGAGTCTCTGCAGCACTTCGTGATGCAGTTTTATACTGCACAATATGTGTGCATTAACAAGCTTCATCCTGGTGGTGGCACTGTATGCTCTGGTATTTGCTATCCACTTTGTTCTTGTTCCCTGGTAGCGCATTTTGATATGCATGCCTTTTTCTTTGAGCTCCATTAATTGTCCCTGTGTTACCCCTCCCTCCCCCTTCCTCCTACCTACCCCACTTAGTCTGTCTTGGGGTAGGGTTCTATGGCCCTCATCGTGAGAAAGCTTTGGCTCATATTCCCTGGTGTATCCTTCCCTCCTGCCAAGTTTAAATTATTGCTGGCATACGTGTCCAGTTCTTTTCCCAGTGCCCTGGCTCCCCCTTCACTGAGATGCGAGCAGTCCTACGCATACATGGCCTTGTTCCCCCAGAGGGTTCCCCAATATCTAAAAACCTGGCCCTTGCTCACCGCACAACTCTTTCACTATTCATCAAAGTCTACAACTCTTGTCTTTTTGGCCTGACTAGTGTGCGAAACTGGTAACATTTCAGACAAGGCTATCACGTCTACCCTATCTCTAACCTTCCCTCAGCACTCTAAATCTCTCCTGGACTTCTTCTACTCTACATCACTCTAGATCATTGGTTTCCATGTGGTTCACAATGTTTGGCTTTCCATCTTGCCCACTGGTCAGGGTGTGTAGCCTGGCTATGATCACTTCTGCCATCATGCCTGAGAGGCACACTGCCTTCCTTCTACATGGCTCTAGGTTCTCAATTAGCCTCCACATCCCTCTGACTGAGTCCAAAAACACTATGACTCTCTACCTAAGTTTAACTCCTTTTTTCCAATTCATCCCCTAATGCAGGCTCCACTAGCATGGTCTGGGCCATACCACTAGACTTTCTACATGGATTGAATCTTCTCCCCTGGAGTCAGTGACCGACTTGTGCTATCAGTGCAGAGCCCATTGTAAGGTACCTTCTTTAGTGACTCCAGGGGCTGACACTGGCTCCTTATTACCACCTCAGGGGCCAGGACTACCCTTATGCAACCTGCCATCTCTTCCCCTCCACTGTACACCATCTTGAGCCTGAAGCCCTTCATAGACACTGTATAAGAGGTGTCCTGTCCCAAGTCCCCAGTGGACAGAAGGAACCCTCAGTCTGTTGAAGTCCTGAGATGGTTTATTTCTGTCACCAGGGACTCTGTCCTCCTGCAAACCAGACAACCCCTTCCCATCTCCCAGAAAACACTCTGGAAGATGGCTGTGCCACATCCTCTACAGCTCACTACCTCACTTCCCCCTCCTGCCTGGCCAAACATACTGAGCCTTACTATGTAAGGGATGTTTTATCTGTATTGCAATGCGTATGCGCTTAAGTTAGCTCCTGTGCCAATATTTATGCCTGTGACTCAGGTATAGTACTGCTACTATCAATAAAGGCCTACCCCAGGATAGGTAGATGAGACCAGAGGGTATTTGACCGTGAGTTAGGTACTGCTGTTTTTCAAATATAGATCTTCCCTATTCATACTTTCAGATAAAACCAATCAATAAGGATTAGTGCTTGAAGAATCCTTAAATTAGAGAATTCTCAGGGGAGCTCTGGGAGTAAGCTCTCCATACACAGTTTATAGGAGCATGGCTGCTAATATTAGGTTGTTTGGAGTGACCTGTCATCCTGTTCACTATTTAATAATTCCTGGAGCAAACACTGGTAATATGTTCTGGTGATTTGTTTTTCACCTGTACTACTGATTGTGAGGGTGCCTTGTGTAGAACCTACAATAATTGTGACTCTGTCCTGAGTGTCTATACCATCTATAGTCTAACTGTGCTTAGCTGATGTTCGTCGTATGTAAACTGTTCTTTGCTTACTTGTAATTTCTCATGAGTACTGCATTATAATCATGTCTTGTGCTACATTCACTTCAAAAAGGTATTATTTCAGTTTCTGTATGTAGCTAATTCCGGGTCATCCCGGAAAAGGGACATGCATGTCTCAGTAGGCTTACCTTGTCATCAAAATTCAAATTCATAAATAAGGAGTCACATGATGCCCTCTCTGTGAGCGGTCATCTCTGACCCAGCTCCGTGCTTTCAGCAGATAATGTTTATAAATTTTGCTATACTTAGCCCCTCTTTTTTTAATACCTCACTGGTGGTTATGTCCCCCAATATGGTGGATTCGGGTGAAGCTTCAAATGAAATGGAATTGACTTCAAATACCAGTATCATGGCTGTAACCAATGCTGCATCACCCACTGCCCCACAGCCTAAACCCCCAAGGAAACAGCCTACACCGGACTCCCCAGAGCCTGACGAGGAGCCCAATAAATCAGATCTTATCCTGGCAGACATAGCAGGACTTAAATTAACATTAAATAAAGTGGTGGAAGACTTACATCATATGCGTCCCACACCGGAAGCCTTTAACACCAGATTGGAAGATTTTCATACTTAGATCAAACAGGTGCTAGGGAGCCATGAGGCCCATAATTGCTCCAATTGTTTAATAATAACAAATAGAGGTGCCAGAAAGGATCAAGGTGTCCAAATGGGACTTGAACATTATTTTGGAACTACTTGTAATCCCCTCTAATGGTAATGCATTCCAGGGCTTGATAATACGTAAGGTATAAAAGAATTTTCGTGGCATTAATTTGAATCTTCTGTGTTGTAACTGGAGTGGGTGACCTCTAAAATTATAGATGTCATCCTTGAACACTAGACCTAGACTGGTCAGTAAATAAGGATCCATCATGATGTCATACATAAGAAGGAGGTCCCCTCTTAAACGTTGAGTTGAAAGGACATAAGGTTCAGGGAACTGAGTCTGGTTTCATAAGTGACATTATGTAGACCTCTCACAAGTTTAGTGTAACCTCTTTGTACTTTTTCCAGCTGCATAATGTCATGTTTCCTAAAGGGACATCATAGCTGAGAGGAGAAATCTAAATGTGGGTGAACATAGGCTCTATATAAGGGCATTAGTACGTCTCTGTCTCTTGATTTGATATTTCTCTTTATTGATCAGATACTCCTGTTAGCCTTAAGAATAACTCCATTACTCTGTGAATGGGGAAGGAAATCATCTGATACCAAGACCCCTAAATCTTTCTCTATACCACTGCTGGTCAACACTCTGTCATCTAATATATATGCGTGAGAAGGGTTATTGGTACCAAGATGCATAACCCTGTATTGTCGGGTCTCCCTGAAGCAGTGGCAGTCAGCTGATTGTGGTGCAAGCTCCGTATAGCCCTGTTTTTTATTTTATTTAAAATTAAAAAGTAAAAGTCCAGTCCCTTATTGGTGGTGCCCATAAGTGGGGCCACATCCTCAGTGAAGAACCAGCACTGGGGCAGAGCATCGGGTCACGTCAAGGCCGCAGGAAAGACCATCCATTGCCTGCAGCCAGTGCCAGCCAGTGCATCTCCTCCCACCTTCTGCCTCCAGTGATTTGTCCCCGGGCCAGGGCAGTGAGCTGGCGGCAACGCCATGGGGCAGGTGCAGACCACAAGAACTGTTTGAAATAAACAATTGAATAAATAAATGTTTATTTCCACACCAGAGGGTGCATAGAGGGGCAGCCATTAGTGGGGCAGGGTAAGGCCCCAGGGCAAAGGACCTCCTGAGGGTGGATCTATTCTAATTTATTCATTTATTAAAATGAGCTCAAGCAAAAGAGCTTAGGGCAAGGCAGGCCCTAGATCTAAAGGGACAGCAAAAGGGTCCCAGCCAAGGGCATAGTCAGACAAAGCCCCAGTGTTCAACCAAATTAGCCAGGTGGGCTAGTGGGAAAGGGGCTAGGCAAGTAGTCTCTAGTAGCCAAGTTAAGGCTAATGTATGAATGGTGGGAAATTCTTCCATTTCAAAGTGCACTCAGATATCAGCTTCAGCCAGGAGTGAGGGGAAGGAAGTGAGCTAGCCAGTTAGCCACCCCATCAGCACAGTAGCCCAGCCCTAGTCAGGGGCTAGTGACCTAGTAACTGCCAGTAGCCCCTATGTCATGGAGGGACAGAGGATGTGGGACCTATAGCAAGTCAGCTGGCCAGATGACCTGCAGCCAATAGGATAATTCCCCTAATAGGTCCCGTCAAACCCAAATGCCTGTGGCAGGGGGTCTATAGGTTTCCCCACAACTGGTCTGCATATAGAAGCAGCCGAGTACAAGCGTAAGCTAGTAATGTCCAGAAAAGGGTTAGTATGGGAAAGAGAATTAACTGTGGCTAGCAACAGGGCAAATTAGGATGGCAATAATCCTGTTACCGTGCCCTGAAACCTGTGGCCGCTCCAAACAGTGTGTACTGTGCCCTGCAACCAACAGTTGCCTCCTGAACTATGTGTTCTGCCTGAAAGGAATTGCCTGAGTTGTTATGTGTCCTGCACTGGCCCAGAGGTTCTTCAGTTTGTTCTGCATTTTGTGTCTTGGGAGCCTGCATTGGCCCAGAGGTTCTTCAATTTGTTCTGCATTTCATTTCCTGCGATCCGGCATTGGCCAGAGGTTCTTCAGTTTGTTGTGCATTTTGTTTCCTGCAATCCAGCATTGGCCAGAGGTTCTTCAGTTTGTTCTGCATTTCATTCCTTGGGATCCTGCATCAGCCCACAGGTTCTTCAGCTTCTTCTACATCTTGTTTTCCATGGGGTCCCACTTCAGCCTGGAGGCTTTACAGTTGTTTGGGGCTCTTGTGCATTTTAGTTCTTTTCCCCCTTTGTTTCTTCCAGTTCAGCTAAGCTGGCCAATGAAGTGCACTGGTGACCACTGCACTCAATCTTTGGTGAACACGATGCTCTGACTTTTGATCTATGCTGGTCATGCTCTCATAGAGTATAGGATTATAGAGTGATAAGAAAGTTGTAGTATTATTATAGAGTATAGGAGTATAGAGTGATGGGAGTTGTAGTATTATTATAGAGTATAAGATTATAGAGTGCTAAGAGAGTTGTAATAAATTTATAGATTATAGGAGCATAGATTGATAAGCATAGAGTTGTAGCATCATTATAGAGTATAGGAGTATAGAGTGATAAACATAGAGTCATAGTATTATTCTAGAGTATAGAATTATAGTGTGATATGCATTATATAGTGATTGAATTATAGAAGTATAGAAAATAAAGTGCTAGGGTAAACAGCTGTGTAATTGCCTGTCCTTGTTGGTGCTCTGCACCTAGTAAACTTTTCCATTCTCTGAGTTTGTCTCCTGCCTCTCCTTACCCAAGCACTGCTACACCATCAGTGAATAAGAACCAGTGCTTTACACCTTCATGTCCTCACTTACCCACTCTGGGATCCCACTCTTTTCCTGCTGCAGTCCCAAGAATCTCATTCCCACCCCACTGCTACTTTTAGCAGGGGATGTTGACAGCAACCTGCCCCCCCCCCCCAATGATCCAATGTGGCTGAACAAGCATGGGCTAAAAATTGTAAATCTCAGTGTTTTTGCAGCCTCTCATTTACATTCACTAAGTTAGAAGCGTGGGTCTCTCTATATGACCCCAACATCCTGGATGTCACCGAAACCTGGTTGAAGCCTGCCACTCCAGATATTAGTCATTGCCTGAATGGTTACACCTTGCTAAGAAAAGACTGTCCTGCATCCAAGAAGAGAGGTGGAGTGTGTGACGCTTGGACAGCTAGTTCTGATTATGATTTTTGTAATATAAAAATGTGTTATTGAGTGTCTCTCATGAGACATGCTGTTTCAGCTAAAAGATAAAAGCCAGGAGATAATTAAAGGCTAGAAGATACCTAAATTGAGGATCTCCTGTTTATCTGGCTTAATTGTAGCTGCCAGCTGCTAGACTGGAAAAATGATACTTTTATGACGTTTAGAGGAAGAATACAGGTTATGTCACTGTGGTGCGAAGTCATAAAAGGTCCTTTGATGTCCTTGAGAGAGGAAACTGCTCATGGATGAAAGAAGATACTGGAAAAGACACACTAGATCAAAGGGGTCATGAGGAAACGAGTTTTTGCTGATGTCACCTTCTGAATGATAAGATATCCTGTTTGTATAATTTTTAATAAACAGAGGAGGAGCTGGGTGACATCATGGAGAAGGCAGGCTCAAGACAGATATCCTTTCTCCTGAAGGCTCATGGCTGGAAACTGTAACCTCCTTCAAATACCGTGGAGTCACTCTTGACCCTGCACTGACCTTTGCTGATCACACAGGTCTTACCGTTTGGTGCATAAACCAGAAAATAAGTGTCAGATACAGGCTTAAAGATTACCTAACCCCTGAAGCTAGGCTCGTCATTGCCCAGGACACCCTACTCCCCCTATTGGACTACTGTTCATCCATCTATACACAAACCACATCCGCCAGACTTTCCAGACTAAACACAACCTATATTAACATTAGTAGATTTGTGCTGTTGGCTCCTTACTCTACTCATCATTGCTCCCTCTACCAGGCACTTGGATGGCTCCCCCCACAGGTCTGCCAAGAATACCTCTTTGGCTGCATTGTAGATAAATCTATTCGGAAAAAAGATGTGCCCCCCCACTCCCCTCCTCCAGCCTAAGCTTTGCCTTCATGGCTTAGAAACATAGAATTTGATGGCAGATGAGGACCGCTTGGCCCACCTAGTCTGCCCATTTCTCTACCTAATGGATGAGCTGCATATCCTAGTTAACCAACAGCCTACTTCCTCCTTCCCCCCACTAGAATTGCCTTATGTCTGTCCCATACATTCTTGAATCCCCCCACTGTTTTTGACTCTACGACCTCCTCAGGAAGGCTGTTCCATGCATCTACAACCCTCTCTCTGAAGAAATACTTCCTCACATTACCTCTGAGCCATCCCCCTCCTCTATCTTCAAATTGTGCCCCCTTGTTCTTGCATATATCTTTTTCTGCAAGATGCTACCCTCTTGGACTTTGTTGATTTCCTTGAGGTATTTGAAAGTTTCTATCATGTCTCCCCCCTCCTGTCCTCAAGGCTATACATCTTAAACTCCTTTAGTCTTTCTTCATATGTCTTCTGGTGCAGACCCTGCACCATTTTGGTTGCCCTCCTCTGGACAGCCTCCACCCTGTCTGTGTCTTTGCAGAGATAGGGTCTCCAGGACTGTACACAGTACTCAAGATGTAGTCTTACCAACTGTCTGTGTAGAGAGCCAACAACTTCCTCTTTTCTACTGGTGATGCCTCTCCCTGTGCATCCCAGTATCCTCCCAGCCCTTCTTACTGCCTTCTTACTTTGCTGGCCCACCTTTAGGTCATCTGACATGACTACCTCCAGGTCCCTTTTCATTTTTGTTGTTGGCAGTATCTCACCCCCCCCATTGTGTACCTTTCCCCTGGGTTTTTGTTGCCCAGGTGCATTACTTTGCACTTCTTTGCATTGAATCTAAGCTGCCATACATGTGACCATTCGTCCAACCTTGCCAAGTCCCTTTTCATCTTTTCCACCCCACCTTGCATATCAACCCTGTTGCAGATCTTTGTGTCATCTGCAAAGAGACATATTTTTCCTTTCAGTCCCTCTGCAATGTCAGTTATAAAGACATTAAAAAGGACTGGCCCCAGTACTGAACCCTGCGGTACCCCACTAGTAACACCATTTCTTCACTGTGGACTCCATTTACTATTACCCTCTGTTTCCTGTTGTCCAGCCAGTGTTTTACCCAGGCTACTGCCCTGGGACCCACTCCCAGGCTGGCTAATTTGTTTATTAATCTTTTGTGCGGAACTTCCAGAACTTTTCCAGCCTCATGTTACAGTGTCCACAGTTCTCCACATGTATGGGCCAAAAGACCTTCTCTACAGTCACCCCAAACCAGTGGAATAGCCTACCAGCTCCCCTAAGGACTCTAGGCTCTCACCCCCTATTTAAGTCCCACTATAAGTCTCACCTTATGATGACAGTCTCCTGTTCATGTCCCCCCAGTTGACTGCCATACTCTGTCTGAGGGTAGCCAGACTGTCCAAACTGTTTGACCCTGGAACTGTTGTATTGTATCTTACACCTTATTTATTGTACTGTATTCACATGTTTGTACTGTGTTCACTATCTGCAAAATTTTTGCACATAACTCTATAGTATTACTTATTTGTAACATGTTTTAGTAACTAGTTTCAATCATATTACCTACTGTACCTGCTCTGTAACTACTCTGTGCCATGTTATTATGCCATCTTCACAGCCCAGGTGGTGCCTGAAAATGGTCCCTTGGTCAGTGCACCCGCCCAGTTAACAAATAAGTAAACAAATAACTAAATAAATAAATAAAGAGAAAACGTTTTAAGGTCGTGACAGCTGCCATCTTGTTTTTTTTTCTGGGGAAAAAATGTGGAAATACTCAAGAACAAGTTATTTAAAAACAAACACATGAATCTTGCTAAATGAGACTCGTTAAGCACAGTTCTGGTGTTTTTTTTTTAAATGGACCAGAAATACCTTTTTTGGACTTTAAGTTTTTTTGGCTGTCAGCTTACCAATATGGTTGATTATTGTGTCATGAGCCATGAATCGGCTGGGTTGCACATTTAAATACGACCCAAAATTTTTATGTACACCAAAATAGAATTCTTGGTAGAATTCATTTTGGTGACCTAAAAATAATTTAGTCACATAAAGAGGAACAGTCAGCACAAAGGACCCCACACTTAAGTGTGGGGCTAGTTCCAGTGTGCACTTTGTGGGCAAAAACATTTTGACTTACATAGAAACATAGATTTTGATGGCAGATAAGGACCACCTGGCCCCTCTAGTCTGCTAATTTCCCTACCTACTTAGCTCCTGATCCTAAATGATCAGCAGCTTCCCTCTCTCTTACCTACTGTTTACTGTAGTATAGTAGATTATATTAGACAAATTTTGCTTAGTTGTAAGCTGACATCTTCTGTTACTACAAATCCCAGAATCCCCTGCAGCTGACATCAGAGCAGTAGGTAGCAGTGGGAGATTAAATAGCCTGCAGTGCATGTTAGAGCTTTTATAATCTCCACTCAGATGTTTTCCAGGGTTGCTTTTCTCCAGGGACTAAATACAGTCCTCTGTGAATTTACATAACCCATGGGAGGATAGCAGGATCAGCCAACAAAATATCAGAGCTTATATAAACTCTAACATGCACTGCAGGCTCCCTCTGCTGCCTACTGCTCTTATATCATCTGCAGGGGATTCTGGGATTTGTAGTAACAGAAGATGTTAGCCTACAACTAATCAAAATTAGTCTAATACAATTGACTGTGCTACAGTAAATGGTGGGTAAACCAAAATGCATTTGTGCACAAAGTGCACGTTGGGACTAGCCCCACACTTGAGTGTGGGGGCCCTTGGTTGTGACTGTTCCCCTTTAAATATATGACAGAAGAATTCAATTTTTGGTGCACATGAAAAATGGTTTGTTTCCTCACATACTTTTACTCATAACTTGACCATTTTACAATATTTTAGTCCCAGATTTTGAATATACTGTTTGCATGACTCTACCTCATGAACAAGGATAGTAAGAGTTTTAAACTACAGTTTGAAAGGTGATTTTACAGTCACTCTGCAAAACCACCTTTTGTTGGATTTTAACATATTCTAATAATCAAGTTCATGATATGGGGTCAACATCAAAAAAACAAGTTATGAAGAAACAATGTGTGTAGGGCCAGCCTTTGTCCCAGTGGGTAGTGCATTGTTATCCCATGCCAATTACCTGAGTTAGGGGGCATGCTCAGTGAGCCAGGTGGATGATGCAAGGCTAGGGGGCTGGCATTGCCATGCAGATCCACTCCCAGCCTGGGGAGGGATGGTGCAGTGTTCGCCACACAGGCAACAAGTAACCATATAGTGAAGAGAAGTCTTCTCTTGGTATAGTACCCAAAGGGCCCTGCACATCTGCATCCATGGCTCCATGGAAGTTGGGCCCTGTGCTTCTGCATGCAGAAGGACTCTTGGCACTGTGAATCTGCATCTGTAACCACATGGAATCACAGGGCCCAGAGTGCCCTGTTCTTCCACAGTCCCCAGACAGAACCACACATTCTTTGCATCTGTAGCCACATGGAAGTGAAGGGCCTGAAGGGCCCTGCATGAACAGGATATGATTCCACTGTCTCAAAATGAAAGAAAGGTTATCCCACAAAAGTAGGGAAATGTGGTGTTAGGGTTTATAACCCTAACTCCCCAACCCCCAAACAGCAAAGGCACAAAATCACACTAGCGACCACAGACAACCATCATCAGGCAAAACAAACAACATACAACTGTTTACAGATGATGCAGATGCAGTGGCACTGATGTGTTACATTCATGGATTTGTATCCACAGGGGCCTGTGCTTCTGCAGACAGAAGTGTGTGTGCATTACAGTGTGCATGACTACCTGAGGCTGCAGAAGCTCTATCCCCACAGGGGAACACAGAAGTAGTTTTGCAATTTGGGTATCATGGATTTCTTTCTGTAGCTGCAGAAGTACAGGTCCAATAGGGTCCTGTACTTTTGCAGCCAAAATTCAGTGTGTATGTCTTACATCTGTGGTTGAAGATGTACAGGCCCCTCAGGGGTCTGTGCTTCTCTAGCTGGAAGTGCGTGTCTGTCTTAAAGTGTGCATGAGTACCTGTGGCTACAGAAGTGCTGGCCCTACAGGGCCCTGCACATCTGAAGACAGAAGTTGTGTTGCAGTTTGGGTATCATGGATTTCTATCTGCAGCTGGATAAGTGCAAGCTTCAAAGGGGCCTGCACTTCTGCATTCAGAAGTCAGTGTGTTTGTCTTACACCTCTGGCTGCAAAACTGCAAGCCCCTCAGGGGCCAGTGCATCTGCAGCCAGATTTTTGTGTCTGTCTTACAGTGTGAATGAGTACCTGTGGCTACAGAAGACCTGGCCCCACAGGGGCCCACACTTCTGCAGATAGAAGTAGTTCTGCAGTTTGGGTATCATGGATTTCTATCTGTGGCAGCAGAAGTTCATGCACCATAGGATCCTGCACTTTTACAGCCAAAAGTGTGTCTACACTTTGCAATGAGCATGAGTACCTGTGGCTGCAGAAGTGTTGATCCCATGGGAATTTGCACTTCTGTAGAAAGGAGAACTGTTGCAATTTGGGTATTTTGGATTTGTATCTGTGGGTGCAGAGTCCTGACATAAGTAGTGCTGTGATTTAAGTATGATGGATTTCTATCTGCAGCTAGAATTGGGTATGTATGTCTTGCAGTATGCATGCCACAGATACAAATCCACAAAGGTAGCATATCAGTGCTACTGAATCAGTGATATCTGGAAATAGCTGAATGTTGTTTTTCTTACCTGATGATGGCTGTCTGTAGTTGCTTATGATGTCTTGTCCTTTTTCTGCTTGGGGCGTGGAAAGGTAGGGTTGGAAGTATTTCCCAACTTTTGTAGAATTAAGTTAAACCCTCACTAGTGCATTAACACTGTTTTTTTGCATGAATATATAGGCACAGTACATATTCATTGCAAATAAAAACTGCATTAATATACCAGTTAGGGTTCAACTTAATGTCACAAAAGTAGGAAAATGTGTTGTTAGGGTTTCCAACCCTAACTCCCCTCCAAGAAACAAAAGGACAAGACCACACAAGCAACCACAGATAGCCATCATTAAGTGCAGATCAAAATCCATGATACTCAAATCTCAACACTATCTCTGTCTGCAGAAGCACTGGCCTCTGCAGGCACTGATATAAATCCACAATACCCATATTACAACAGTTCTTCTGTCTGTTGGGCCAGTGCTTCTGCAGCTACAGATGCACATGCACACTGCAAGACCTATACCCACACTTTAGGTTGCAGAAGTGCAGGTCCCTGTCAAGCCTATGCTTCTGCACCCTCAGATACAAATACACACTACCCACATTATGACACCACTACTATCTTCAGAAGCACAGGCCTCTGCAGGCACAGATGCAAATCCATAATGCCCAAATTATGACAATTTTTCTGCCTTTTGAAGTTCAGGCCTGGGGGGAAGGGGGCAGTGCTTCTCAGTCATGCAGTGTAAGAGATATACACTGACTTGTGGATGCTGATGTAGGTCCATGATAACCAAATTACAACACTACTTTTGTCTGCAGAAGCACAGTCCCCTTTGGGGCCTGTGCATCTGCAGGCACAGATACACTTGCACAGTGTAAGACTTTCATACCCACCTCTGGCTGTAGAGGGGCCTAGGTGTCTGCAGCCACAGATAAAAATCCCCAAATGTAGCACACTAGTGCAACTGCATTTATGTCATCTGGAAACAGTTTTAGGTTGCTTGTCTTACCTGATGATGGCTATCAGTGGTTGCTTGTGTGGTCTTGTCCTTTTGCTGCTTAGGGGGGAGTTTGGGATGGAAATCCTAATGCTACATATTCTTACTTTTGCAGCAATAAGCTGAATACTGAACCCTAACTGCTGCAATAACACAGTTTTTTTTTTTTACAATAAATTTCTGTTCTTTTTGTGATAGTGGAATGTATCATCATTCTTGCAGGTCCCTTCAGAACCTTTGTGAACAGATGCAGATATGCAGGGCCCTCTGGCATTGTACCAAGGGAAAAGTCCTTCTGCCTGCAGAAATGCAGGGCCCTTCATGCCCTGCATGTCCATGTGGCTATAAATGCAAACAATCTGTGGGTCTGTTTTGAGGGATGTGGAAACACTGGGCCCCCAGGGCCCTACACTTTCATTTTACTAGAGTGAAGATGCACAGGACCAGCAGTCCATCTGGCTGCAGAAGTTACAGGTGCAGAGGTGTAGGGCCCTCTGGGCCCTATGACAAGAGAGGACTTCTCTTCACTATGTGGCTATATGTTGCCTGTGTGGCCAGCATTGCACTGTTCCTCTGCAGGCAGGGGGTGGTGTTGCATGGCGGTGCTGTCCTCCCAGCATTGGCCCATCCACCTGGCTCACTGAGCTCACCCCTGAAATCAGCTCACTGTCACAGGATGACAAAGCACTACCCACTGGACCAAAGGTTGGCCCTGCACGCAGTAGTTCTTCACAACTTTTTTCTTTTTTAGCATTTTGACCCTCAATTTTCAAAATTGTAATTTTAAGACCCCCCCCTTATAAACAAGACATGTCATTAATAGGATATGAACTGAAACATCATTTCTCACCACAAGTGTGAAAAAAACACATGTTTTGCCCAGGATTTGAAAAATGACACATGTCATGTTCATGAGGTGGTGTGAAAAAAATGGCTCTGTTGAAAATTTGGGGTCAGAATATTGAAAATTACCAAACGTATGAGCTAGCATTGAAAAATTTCAATGTAACTTCATAACTGTGTTTTTTAATATTTTGACCCCAGATTTTCAACACAGTCTTCTTATGACTGCTTCTCATGAAATCAGTAGTTGAAAATGTTCATATCCTGCCTAAAAGATGATTTTATGGAGCAACTGCAAAATCACCTTTTGGGACAGATTTGAACAATTTCACCTACCAGGTTCGTGAGGTGATGTCAAAAAAAAAAAAAAGCCATGCTGAAAATTATATGTAAAAATATTTTAAAATGATGATGTTGTTAGTAAAAGTTCACAACACATTGAAAATTCATTGAATGCAATTCTTTGTTTCCTCAGTTCTGCCACAGTTTGAGGAGGACATATTTCATCACAGAAAGTGGATGACGGAACTGGACATAGAAACATAGACAATGACAGCAGAAACAGATCATTGGTCTATTCGGTTTACCTGAGTTCCCTATTTAACCCTTGGACTTACTGTCCTTCCAAGGACATTCTGTAGGAGAGTGCTGGTGTGAGAGGGGATATGGGGTGGTGATTACTGAGTGGGGTGGTTGGATCGGGTAATGCTGCAAAAAAAAAAAATAATGGACAGTTTTTTTTTGTTTCAGGACTTAAAAAAAGAAAGGAAACATGATGGGGACAGTTTTCTTTGTTACAGGTACTGAGGTGCGTTGATTGATGACAGCAAGAGTGTGCGCTCTGGTGTCCTTAAATATGGGGGGCATTCTGGGCACAAGAGGACCTGTAAGCAGTAGGTATTTTAAACTTAGCCCCTCTGGGCACAAGAGGACCCACAGCCAGTGGGTATTTTAAACGTAGCCCTTTGGGGTGCTAGAGGACCCGCAAGTAGCAAGTATTTTAAAGGAATCAGAGGAGCACTCAGTGCATCATCCTGACAGTGGATGATAAAACAAATACATTTGGACAGCTTACTTTACAGGGAACAGACAATATTTTTTTTAAGATGTTCATTTATTATATACTGTTTAATGAGTAAGACGGAACAATGAATGGGTTTCTGCCAGACAGTATGTATTTGCAGTACGTATATGCACTTTTGACTACTCTGATTGGTACATATGTGCCTTCAAGTTCCCCACACTGGATCTGCCCTTATATCCGCCTTGGGCTGGTACTATTGCAGTATCAGTTCTAAAGGACATGGCACCTTCCACTTATGTCCCGTTATCCCCATGCTTTACATGACTAGGGTCTTAATCTTGGTGATGTTAGGTCAACTTGGCAGTAGTTCTAGGGACCCATCAATTCCTTCCAATAATCCATGTAAATGAGAATGGTCTAGAGCACTTAAATTTCTCCTTGGAGCTATCAGGAAGCTTCTGCTCCTCCTATTGCTCTGCTCAGGAAACAGTGAGCTTAAC
Organism: Neoceratodus forsteri; assembly: GCA_016271365.2. Lineage (NCBI taxonomy): Eukaryota > Metazoa > Chordata > Ceratodontiformes > Ceratodontidae > Neoceratodus > Neoceratodus forsteri. Next base: position 487,533,454 of record CM057454.1, on the reverse strand, counting down.
CCTGGTCCTCCAGCAACTATCTCTTCTCCTGCTGATCTTCCTAGGCTTAAAGGTATGAGCTTTATAAATGTCAATGTGTGTAGCCTTCTAAAGAAATTTCACAAAATCCATGTTTCCAAGGGAAATCCACAATATTTCTGGTTCTTCAAGGTGTGAAGACGGTGCAATGTGCGAAGGAAGTATCTATTCAATATGGAAGCACCAACTCTGGTAATAACCAAATGCTGTAGTCTTTAGAAATTCTTTGATTTGTATTCAAATATTTTCATCTGTGCCCCAACATTTCACCAAGATGGTTTCTTCTGGGGGACTATTAAAAATACAAATAACATATTTTATATTACATCTTGTTTTACTAGACTAAATTTCCTATTTTACAATATTTATTATTATTGTTTTTATAGGCATTATTCAGTACAGTTTCCAATGCATCAAAATTAATTTCACTTAGACAAATCACTTAGTTTCTGTAGCCTGTATTGATGTACATAAACTAGTGCCTTGCAAATCTTAAAGAATGCCATATGGCTTATACTTCTTTATAACTGGTCATTGCTCAAACATTTCCTACTGCTGTTATTATTCATACATGTTAAAGGAAAATCAAAATCTTTATTTTCTGTTCTGTGGACAACTGACTAATTCTAATTTTAAATGTAATTCTATATGTATAAAAATCACAGTATTCAAATCTTACAGCTGGATACTACGAACAGTGCTGGAGCTGATCTCAGTGACCCCTTTTTCCTGAAAATTAGGTATCAGATCCTGACTGTGCCACTTACACATCTCTTTAATCCATCTCTCTCGCAGGGTGACTTCCCTCCTATATAGAAAACCGCCCATGTGATTCCCCTTTTCAAATCCGGAGACCCAACTGATCCTAATAACTACAGGAAAATCTCCTGACTCCCTATTCCGTCCAAACTACTGGAAAAAATTGTGAGTGGCCAGCTCAGAAATTACTTAGCTTCTGCAAAACTACTTAATCCACTACAGTCAGGTTTTAGACCATGACACAGTACTATTTCGGCACTGCTAAAGTGACTAACGACTGGCAGTGTGAGTTGGATGCCAAGAACTTTGTTTGAGCAGTATTTTTAGACCTGAGTAAGGCACTGTTGAGCATGACCTGCTCCTTTCATCCCTCCACAACATTGGCCTAGATCAACTATCACTGAGATGGTTTTCTAACTATCTCATAGGTCGGTTTCAGCAGGTAAAAGCAGAAGGGGAACTCTCTCCTTTAAAACCCGTACCGAGATGTGTTCTGCAGGGCTCTATTTTGGGTCCACTGCTTTTCGCAATTTACATTAACAGAATTGAAGTCAGCATCAAAGCAGCCAACATACATCTCTTTGCAAATGACACAGTGTTGTATATCAGCAGACTGATCCCCAGAGCAGCATGTAGTGACCTACAACAAGACTTCATCCAGCTGCAACTACAGCTTCTAAACCAGAAACTACTCCTAAATGCCAAAAAAACTAAGGCAATGATCTTTTCACCCCTTTTCCGTGTAGCCTCCCCTGTAACGATACCACTGATCCTTACACTCCAAGGCGAATCCTTGGAATTTGTAATAAAGTTTAAATATCTTGGGGTTTGGATCGACCATAAACTTTCCTTCATGAACCACGTAGAAGAACTGGTAAAAAAGCTCAGACAGAGACGTGGTCTCTTTTATAGAATTAATTATCTCCTTTCGGGGGATGCCAAGATGAGACTGGTCCAAATCACCTTCCTTTCCCTTTTGGACTATGCAGATTTCCTCTACAGTCAGGGTCCTGCCACAGTACTTGCAAAGCTTGACACACTCTATCACAGAGCTCTAAGGTTTATTACTGGCCTTGCATATTCAACGCATCACTGTACCTTATACTCAGCTGTGGGATGGTCTTCCCTTACATAGAGGCGACAGAGAAATGTTGCCTTCTGGACCTTCAGAGCAATTACCAAGAAACTACCCCACTATATTTTGGACTGCCTTCCACTAAGTATGATTGGAAAGTATATGTTGAGAAGTGCCTCCTACATTTCTCTGACGGTGCCCAAGGTCAAATCATGATTTGGCAGGGCTTCTATAAGTTACATGGTACCTCTATTATGGAATAAGCTGCAAAAAACATTGAATTTGATCCACCCCATTACTTTAACAGCTTTCAAAACACTATATGCTCATTCCTATAAAGAATCCTGCAGTTGCTCCCCATGATCATTGTCTCATCATTAGAAGTGGATCTAGCGGCAGCTACATACTATTCCATAAACATTCTCTTCCCCCTTCCATATCCTTACCTCCCCATCTCCTCCTACATTTCACATTCCTTCTCATTCTTTCCCTTCAGTTGCCACTGTTATATGTATTGTAACCATATCCAACAGTCATACCCTTAAGCTGTGAATGACCCCCCCTACCAACCCCAACGTGGAGTCTGTATGAAATTCACTCAGCTATGACAATGGTCCCTGGTATCCCGCTGATTACCCTTGGGCCCCCCTGCCTCATCTCCTCTACTTCCTTCCCCCTGCTATCTCCTCCTCCCACCCCCCGTCAATATATTCTTAATAACCGTATACAACATCCTTGATCCCTTCCTCCTTCCTCTGGTTTCTTTCAGGCCATTGTGTTCATATTATTTAATCACTGTGACTTCCTATATGTTTGTAATTATGATTGTATATGCCATGCTACTGTTATCAGATTCATGGCATCTGTTTCTGCACAATTACATCTTATATTGTTGGTTGTGTAATCCTTGTGTAATCCACCAACAGCTTAATCTGGTTCAATTTCAGTTGCTTACCATCTGTATCCCCCCTCCCCCTGGTCGCCCCTGAAAAAGGGACTTCTAGGCCCAGTGGGCTTACCGGGTCAACAAAATTCAATAAATAAATAAATACATAAATTGTGTACATTATGATTATGTGTTGTCCAGGTCCATCTCAAAAATGAGCATTACTCAATGGTGTTCACCTGGTTAAATACAGAATTTGGTTGATTTATTGATTGATTGATTCAGTCAGTGAACTGGGGGAACATATTGATGGTGACCATACCTGGAAACAGTAGATGACTTGTGGGGGAAGCTGGGGCTGCAACTGCAGGCATACAGCAGTTGCCAAGTATTCAGAATGCACTGGAGACAAACAAGAAGATCCTGTGTGCTGCAGGGCATAACCAGACCTTGACATGCCAGTAGTTCTTAACACCCAATATTTTAAAAGGTCAGACAGCCTCGTAGTTTCACATTGTCACTCACCATGAAATACACTCCCCAGTACCTCATACTGAACATATCAGTATGTGTGGCTGTGTGAAGGATGCTTTGTAAAGGATTTTTGCACTGGTAAAGATCGCTTACCAACAATGCAATGTGAAACTGAGAGGTGTCACTAGTGGGGGGGGGGTTGAAGTATTGTGTTCTTCCATATGACCATACAAAATCACTGGACCCCACCCACCCAACCACAGACTGTCAAAATATAATATGCTTATGACAACAGAATCAGGTTCAAGACAGTCTCCTGCAATGTCTCTTAGAAAAGACGAAGTTATGCTGCTATTCACTACTGTGATTCACATACAGAAGAAAGCATTTTTTTACTTGTTTTCCCCTTAATTCAAAAGTTAGTTCTTCTCTCAAATGTCCGTGCTGCTATCATAATTATATAATTTGAGACTGACAGAGATGATCCAGAATTTTATTGTCAGCATTCACCTAGAGACAAGAATCCAACATCAGTGAGAGTATCAAGGGATGACCCCAGAAAATGAACATGTACCATTTGCACTACAAAAAAAAAAAAAAAAACTGAATGCACAATTACAGTATAGACTCTGTGATAGTGTTTCATTTCTTTTTTATTTGTGAGTTATTATCTCACCTAAAGACAATAGTTGCTCATTAGATTCCAGCGGCAGAAGAGACAGGCTGCCCGACTGTGTGTTGTGTCACTCTGTTAGCATTAAGCACATCCCCATGGCAGCTTTCTCGAGCATGTGTGTCCTCAGTGTGGTAGTTGACAATGGAAATGGATTGCACCACAAGCTGTGGTTTGTGGCATTGACATGCACACTCAATTCCATAGCAGTAAACTTTGAGTGACCTGCTTCTATAACAATTGCACAAAAACTTAGCAAAAAAAAAAGACTAAAAATGCGTGTTGTGTTTACACATGAACAAATAAAGAGCAGACACATTGTTTGACAGCAAAAATGTTTATTGTTAAAAAAGTACGTAGCAAAGGCTTCCTCACTTTGCCTTTTATTTTTGGGCGAGTCAAGCCTGTAAGTATTTAAAATGGCTACTCCCCCAAGAAGAACTCGGCTCCCTGCCTTATGTCCCTTCTTGGATAAAAGTAGAGCAGGACCTTCTCACCTGCAGTTGCATTTCCCCACAAGCAATGTTACATATTCCTCCAAAGGCCTTGCCATGCATTTTTGCCCAAATGCCAATGGCCAGCTCTATATCATCCCGTATCCAACTCTGTGCCAGTTTATGGTATAGTTCCCATAGGGATATTGCCCAGCCAGTACTAGGGAATCCAAATGTCAAGATCGGTGGACAGATACTTTCCCCTGATTGGATACCCCAACTTCAAGGGGTTCAGATAGGTGATCTGAGGTCAGAGGGATGTTGAAAGTCTGTAGGCTCTATCATGGCACAGTTCCATATCATCCCAAGACAAGTGTTCAAAGTTTTCCAATTGCATCATTTGCTGGTCTCACTGACCCCCCCTTTTTAACAGTGATGAAGAGACAGGTGAATAGTTTCACTCTCTGGTTCCCGGTATCAGTAGACCACATGCTAGTTCCTCCCTTTATTCAGCACAACTCAGCAGAGTAATTGACTCTCAATACCAGGATCCCAGATATTGGCTGAAGCAATTCCCCATAACACATGGGAAGTGGAAATCAATATGGCATGACACGTATAGATACATTCCTCAAGATAGGCTGAGACTAACCCAGTATCAGATACTGAATAATATGTACTGGACCTCAGTTAAACTATCCAAGTTGGGTGGAGATTCATCTCCTCTATGCCATAGGTGTCAACAACAGGAGGGCACATTCTGGCACATTTTCTGGGATTGCCCACTCATTAGGGCATGGTGGGATTTAGTGAAACAAAAATCGAATCCCCTGCTAGGTCTTCATAATTTGTTCACCCCTGAAGTCTGCTTGATTGGAGACTTTTTGCACATGCTGATTCGTGTCCACCGATACCGCATGGCAATTTTCTCAATGACTCTGAAAAAATTAATACTCCGGCATTGGCTAAGGGATTATCGAATCACATATACTGAGTGGCTACGAGAGCTGCTATTTAACCTCTGGGTTGAACAACTCAAGGCAAGTTTATGGGGTTCACTCTCTCACTACAAGAGAGTCTGGGAGAATTTGCATACCTTATATATGCTTCAGACTGCAAGTAGTCTGTAATAGTATTACTTACAACCCTCCAGTTCTATCTTGGTTGTAAAGGCCTGCTCTATGTTGTATGATTGGAGACCAGTGGAACACCTCCTTTCCTTCCTTTATAAAGTGAAGCCAAGCCAGGATGGAAGGAGGGGCAGGGAGGGAGAGGGTGGGGGTGGGAAAGGGGAGGGAGGGAGAGGGGGGGAGGGGGGCGGGCTGGACATGTAGTTTGTTTCACATTGCAGTATTTTACCTGTCATGATGGTATATGTCTGGAAGTACTGTGAAAAGTTTAATAAACTTAAATTTAAAAGTACATAGCAGCCAGTCTCCCTTTAATAAGGATTTTATGTGAGAGCCAAACATTCTTGTCTCACTTCACAACTCAGAAATCGGCCCCCTCGACAAACTAGGCACCCAAGATTTTTGGGGTGCCCAGAAAAGTTATTTCTGGGTCAATTTTTCAAAAAACAAATGCCAAACTCTAGCTAAATTGGTCCTGTTTACCTAGATTCAGGAGTTGTTTTTAAATACATCATGTTTATGAATTTTACAACTTTAGGGAAAAAAAAAACATGACGGCAGCCATCACAACCTGAAAATGTTTTCTTGCGACCTGAAAACACAGTTAGTCAAGTCCCGAAAACAGCTCACTAAAAAGGAAAATTTATATGTCATATCAACGGGTTATCCTGAAAACCCTACCGAGTATACTCAGAAGCCAAATTTCAAAAGTCTTATAACTCTGAAACTAATTAATATTTTTTTCACAAAACATTTGAAAGGCACACTCTTGTCACAAGCTGCTCCAGCCTAAAAGTTTTGGAATAAAATTCCATACCATTTTAGCTGTAGAGAGTGCAAATAAATAGCCAAAAACAGTGCTGTTTATGTATTTTTGACATAGCTGGATCTCGGAATACAGATCAACACCCTTCACTAAATCTCCCATGTCTTGAGAACTTGCTATCCGTACCACGCATGCCAAATTATGTGCCATTTTACCCAGCACTGCCAGAGTTACTATGGTGCAAAAATTGGAGTTTAACATTCAGCACTCCACTCATCCCTAACTATACCTGCTGTCATTTTTTTTGAGACAGTCATATAATTTTATGTATCAATACAAACAAGCCTGTGTTCGCAAAAGTCAACGCAGGCTCATAACTTTGTTGTTTTTTAATATTTTTATACCAGATTTTTAACATAGCCTTCCTATGACCCCACCTCATGAACAAGGGCAGAGGCAATGTTTAAATCCTGCCTGAAAGGTGATTTCACACAGGGACCGCAAAATCACCTTCAAACAACATGAAGTCTTGCTATATTATGACAAGTGCAGTTTGTCCCACCACTAGAACTGCTCCGGAGGTGAAAGAGTTAATTTCCATGCAGAGCATGGAGCTTAGAGTGCGAGCTCGGTTAAAGAAGCTCTGTTAGGGTGGTTTCAAACCGAAACCGTCAGATTCTTTACTCCGCCTCACTGAACAGTCACTCCGGAGATTCCTCCTGCTGCTCGGTTCATTTCCTGGTTTAAAACGTTTTTTCTCGGTTGAATTTAACCCCGATTTATTTATTTTAACCGCAAACCGATCGGTTCAAGCTCTGTCTATGGTATTGTAAGTAATAGATAGATTTTCTGTGTGGAACTTGTAAATTTTTATCGGCTCGGTTTGAACCGATCGAATTGTATTTAAACTTGGTTTTAAAGCCTTTTAAGGCTTGTTAGAGTCGGTTCGGTTCTTATCGGTTCTAAAAAGCAGTTTCATTACGGTTTTTTCCACGACCCGTGACACGGTTGGGAACCGATAAGGGTGTTTTGCCTGGCACTGCCGTTAAAAGGGCAAGTTTGTTGGTTAGGCTGGCATCATGTCTGAGAAACCCAAAAGAAAAAATGGGCCCACTGGGTTTCAACACTGTAGTGTCTGTGGGGAAGCCTTTGCCAAGGCTGACCCACACGCTACATGTGTCTGTTGTCTGGGGTTTGACCACCTCAATTCAGACTGCCAGATTTGTAAAATTCCCTGCAGCCACCCTGGACAGAGAGTGAGGCAGGCTCAGGAGCGAGAGGCCAAAAGTCCGCTGGCGGATGGCCAGCCGGTTCGGTGCCAACTGAACCGGAGGGAGCCCTCTGACCAGGGCGTAGACTTCCTCAGCAGAAAAGCTGGCTCTGAGGAGCCAGTTCCAGCAAAAAACTAAAAATCAGCAGGTTTGGAGTCCAAATTCCTTCTCCAACTGCTGCAGAGATAGCCAGGGCAATAAGATTGTCCAGTCACTGTCCCGGTTCCCTCGAACCGCCACTATCTGGCAAAAGGTCGGTTCATTCGGTTCCACCGGTTCAAGAATATATATAGAAAGTTTTATGAACCAGAGGAGGAGGATGATTATGATCAGTGTGAATGTGACTTTGAAAGTCTGGATGTGCCCATTGAACGGACATCTCCCCAGACAGACCTTTAGGTGAATCTCCCCTAGGCTTTCTGAGTCCCTTCTCATTTTTGTTTTATAAAAGTTGCTGAGACCCTCCAGCTTCCCTTAGAGGAGGCTTTGGATGAGCAAGAGGAGCCTGACTATGTAGAGATGATGGATATCTCAGAGTCCAGGAGATTGTCCATCCTTTGCATAAATCTTTTAGGAAACAAACAATAACAATTTTAAAGCTCCTAATTCTGTGCCTCCTGTAGACAAAAGATGGACAGGAGGTACACTTCATCAGGTCCTAATACAGATTTTCTTTCACAGCAATGCAGTCATGTTGGGGTAGTTCAGGCTGCAGCCTGTGATAAAGCTAATATTCTCCTGGCTTCACATCCTCCTGACAAGGACTCCAGGAAGATTGATGCCATGGCCAATAAACAATACATGGCAGCATCCTTGGGACTCAGACAAGCAAACTATATGGCTTATGTTGCGAGATACCAGAAATCTAGATGAGGTACTGTCATGGCCTTAGCCAAACAGGTCCTGGCCAGCTTGCAAAGGAGCTGGAGCAGGTGGCTCTTGATGGTATTGAGGCATCTGAGGTGCAGTTCCATGCTGCAGTGGATTCTAATGATGTATCCTCTAGAGGCATGGCTACATCTGTGGCTTTTCGTTGAGATTGGCCTGGCTCAGGTATACTACTTTGTCACAGGATACCCAGTCTAAGGCTATGGATTTTTCTGTGGTGGGAAATTCTCTGTTTGGGGAGCAGACAGAGAATTATATGAAGAAAATGGATGAATATAGAACCACTTATAGGAGTGCACAAGCCAAGGAACGGCAAGCCACTCCTCAGAGGCAGCCCCCCAGGGGTAGGGGCAGGCCTTTTCACAGGCCTTTTTACCAGACCCAGGCCTCCTCCTCTTCAGCCTGTGCTCAGAGGGGGTTCTTCAGAGGGAGAGGCAGATGGGCTACAAGCAGGCCTGCTCCCACCCCTCAGGCTAAAGCCCCTGCCAAACAGGCACCCTGATGGGATGCCCAGGGTCAGCTCTCCATTACCTGTAGGGGGCAGGCTGGCTTACTTTGTCCAGGACTGGGAGTCTTTAACATCAGACAGGTGGGTCCTGGAAGTAGTGAGCCAGGGTCTGGTTCTCAGCTTCAAAAAATTTCCAAAGATGAGAGCCAGATCTTTCCACCTGCAAACCCGTTAGAGACTCTTGCTTTGGAAACAGAAGTCTCAACCCTCCTGGCTCTCAGAGCTGTAGAAAAGGTTTCTCCCCACACCAGGGCAAGGGTCTGTACTCCAGGTACTTCCTTACCCCAAAAAGACAGGAGAGGCGGCCTATCCTGGATCTAAGATATCTAAACAAGCACCTTTTAAAACCAAAGTTCAAAATGGTGACTCTGAGAATGATTTTACCCTCCCTAAGGCCAGGGGACTGGCTAGCTTCCCTGGACCTCAAGGATGCCTACTTCCATGTTCTTATCAGAAGCTCCCATCGAAAGTAGCTCAGATTTGAACTGCCCTCAGGCCATTATCATTTCAGAGCAATGCCCTTCGGCCTCACTTCTGCCCCAAGGGTGTTCACAAAATGTCTGGCAGTAGCAGTTGCTCATCTAAGAAGGCAAAAGATTGCCATTTTTCCCTACCTGAATGACTGGCTCATTGTGGGTCAGTCTCCAGACCAGGTCAAATCACACCTGCTAGTTACCCAGCAACTGCTTACCTCTCTGGGCTTTCTTCTCAATCTTCCAAAGTCAGTTTTGGAACCTGTCCAGGTACTCACCTTTATAGGCGCAGAACTGGACACAAAGCAGGCCAGAGCCTTCCTTCCCCTGGAAAGGGTAAGGACATTAGTGGCCCTGGCCTCGTCCTTCACTCTGCAGGTCTCTTGACCAGCAAGGCATTTCCTGCAGCTCCTAGGACACATGGCTGCTTCCACAGCTGTAGTGCAAGGAGCAAGATTTCAGATGAGGGACATTCAGTTCCATTTGAGAGCTTTCTGGTCTCAAAGAAGAGATCCCCTATCCAAGTTAATCGCAGTGACTCAAACGCTGATCCAGGCCCTTCAGTGGTGGCAGGATCAGAGCAATCTGAGACAAGGGGTGCCTTTCATCCCTCTGTCCCACTCCTTGACCCTTACTACAGATGCATCCCTCTTGGGATGGGAGCTCACATGGGCGACCTCTCCACCCAGGGGTTATGATCCCTCAGGAATCTCGCCACATCAATCTGTTGGAACTCAGAGCTGTTTTTCTAGCACTTCAGGTTTTTCTGCATCTGTTCAGAACAAGGTGGTACAGGTCAGAACAGACAACACCACTGCAATGTGGTACATCAACAAACAAGGGGCCACTCGGTCTTCAGCCTTGTGCACCGAGGCGATAAGTTGTGGTCTCTGGCTTATTCCTGAACACTTCCCTCATAGCAGTTCACCTCCCAGGCAAGGACAATGTCCTGGCAGATGCTCTCAGCAGGATTTCCCAGGGCCATCACGAATGGTCACTGGATCCCCTAGTACTGGGGATAGTGTTTGCCAGATGGGGCACTCCTCAGATAGATCTTTTTGCAGCCCCAGACAATCATCAACTTCCACTTTTTTGTTGCAGGCCCCCAGTGTTGGGCTCAGTCCCCCTGGATGCCTTTCTCCTCGATTGGGAAGGGAAGTTCCTTTATGCCTTTCCCCTTCCCTCTCCTGTTCAAAGTACTAGTCAAAATCAGGTCTCAGCCCTGCAAGATGATCCTGATTGCTCCAGACTGGGCCAGGCAGCCCTGGTACCCACTCCTTCTGTCCTTAGCAGTCCATCTTCCCCTGTGTCTCCCCAGGAACCACAATCTGTTAACCTGTGCTCAGGGGAGAGTTTGGTATCCGAATCTCAAATCCCTCAACCTCAAGGCTTGGCTCTTGAGCAGTTAAAGTTTGCTGATCTACAACTTTCTCAAAGTGTTCTCGAAATCCTGAAGGCTGCTAGGAAGCCTTCCACCAGAGGCTACCTATAACTCCAAGTGGAAAGGTTTTCCATATGGTGTTCTGGGAAGCATATTTCCCCGGAATCTGCTGATCTACCCACTGTATTGGACTATATGGTCCATCTTAATTCTTTGGGACTGAGACCAGCTACCCTGAAAGTGCACTTGGCAGCTGTCTCTGCCTTCATTTCAACAGGGAAGCCCTCTTCTCTTTCTGCTCACCCTGTATTTTCCAAGTTCTTTAAGGGATTGCTTCATACCAATCCTCCATTCAGGGACCCTGCCCCTGCCCCTGCTTGCGATCTTAATGTTTGCATTGCTCAGCTGATGCAACCCCCCTTTGAGCCTCTGTCTTCGGCAGAGCTTAAGTATTTGACTTGGAAAACTGTATTTCTAGTAGCCATCACTTCTGCCAGGCGCATAAGTGAGTTACAGGCTTTATCAGTGGAGACTGACTTTATTTCCTTTCACAGAGATCAAGTAGTCCTCAGGACTAACAGGAAGTTTTTGCCTAAGGTGGTTTCGGATTTCCACCTTAACCAATCTATTTCACTTCCAGTGTTCTTCACTGACCATTCCTCCTCTGGTGAGAGGAGGCTGCACAGCTTAGATGTTAAGAGGGCCCTAAGTTACTACATAGAGCGTACCAAGGGTCACAGGTTTGACTCCCTCCAACTATTTCTCACTTATGGTGAGGTTGGGAAAGGGAGACCTACCACTAAGAGATCCATTGCCAGGTGGATCATCTCTTGTATCCAATTTTGCTATCAAAAACTGGGTAAGGTTCCCCCCTCAGGCCTGAGGGCTCACTCTACCAGAGGTACAGCTGCATCTCTAGCTGCTGCTAGAGACATCCCTATCTTGGAGATATGTAGCTACTTGGAAAACAGTACACACTTTCACCAAGCATTACTCCCTGGATATCCAGGCCAGGAGGGATGCTCGGTTTAACAAGCCGTGCTTCAGAACCTATTCCTAAGTAGGTTCTGTCCCTCCTCCATGGAGGTACTGCTGTGTAGTCTGCACTTGTCATAATATAGCAAGACTTCATGTTGTTTGAAGAAAAAATTACTCACCTAGTAATGTTGTTTCTTCTAATGGAGTCTTGCTATATTATGATTCTCCCAACCTGCCCCTCTCAGAACTTCTAATTTGGGTATGGGGTGGGCAGTCCACTGTTGGCATTTATTGATGCCCTTTTTCATGTTTGGGTGTTGTGTTTTATTTAGTTATTTTATCTTATTTTTCTGGTCCACTGACTTGAGTCTTGGTGTTGGGACCAGGAAAATGTGTGAATATGTTAGTAGCCAGCTGGCTAGTGTAGGTTACAGCTTCCACACAGAGCCTTAGTGAGTTTTTCTCATAAAGATCTGACGGTTTTGGTTTGAAACCACCCTAACAGAGCTTCTTTAACCGAGCTCGCGCTCTAAGCTCCATGCTCTGTATGGAAGTTAACTCTTTCACCTCCGGTGCAGTTCAAGTGGTGGGACAAACTGCACTTGTCATAATATAGTAAGACTCCATTAGAAGAAACAAGATTACTAAGGTGAGTAATTTGTTCTTTCGGGATGTAAAATAAACATTTTGGCCAGGATTTGAAAACTAACAACTATCACTTTCATGAGGTGCTGTAAAGATATGGCTATGTTGTAAATTTGGGCTAAAAATATTGAAAATTACCAAAGTTATGAGCCTGCATTTGCAAAATTCAGTGTATGCTCATCATTTTGTTGTTTTTTTAATATTTTTACACCACATTTTCAACATAACCTTCTTATGACCCCAGATAATAAACAAGGGCAGAGCAAATTTTCAGCTCCAGCCTGAATGATGATTTAATGCATTGGCCATAAAATCACCTTTCAGGATAGATTTGCCTAATGTGAGTGCAATTGTTCATGAGGTGGCATCCCAAAAAAGGCATGTTGAAAAATTGGGCCAAAAATATGCAAAAATGCCCAAGTTATGCCACTAAGTTTAAAACACCATTGAAATACATTGAACCACATAACTATTTCTATAGCTCATGGTCTGACTTTGAAGAGTGAAGATGTGTCTGCAGTCCAAAGAGGATTATGGCATTGGATCCCAATGGGTAAATAAGGGCTTGGGATATAGGGCGGTGGGTGCTGAGTGGGAGGGTTGGGTGGGGGCAGTTAAAGCTGCAAAGATATCAATGGACATTTTTCTTTTTTAAAGGGCTTCAAAAGAAATTAAGGAATGAGGATTCCCCATCACGACATTGGGGATTGGGCAACCCCAGTGTCACTGTTATGTTTCGGGGTGGGTGGTGGATGCTGAGAGGGAGGGTTGGGTGGGCAGGAGAGAAAAGAGATATATTTACAAAAAAAAAAAAAAAGAAAGAAATAACCGCATGTGCATGGTAGTTGGGGTCACTGAAAAACACCAAGGATTCCTCATTGTGACACTGGAGAATTGGTCACTCCCAGTGTCACTGTTATACTTCTGGGGGTGGGTGGGTGTTGAGAGGGAAGGTGGCGTGAGGGATATGTATAATTTAAAAAAAAACAGAAATCAGCAGTCACAGTGGTACACAGCACAGTCCACTATGACCAAGGTGGCACCCACTTTGTACTGCGCATGCGCTTGTAGTCGTGTGAGCACAGTGCAGTTTGGCAGCCATCTTGGACATGGCAGAGTGTGCCGTGTTCTGCTATCACTACTGGCACACAAAAAAAATAATACAGTGCTACTTCCACTGGAGACAACAAGTGGAGTGCTCCACGGATGTGGAGGCGACTGTGGTGCAACTCCAACATGTTGTTTGCTCAGAAGGAGTGCACTGAGTCCTTTTTCCATAGCAAGAGGTCTGCAGAGCTATGCCCACTGCAGCCCTTAAAAGCAGCATTGATATAGCCTGTTGATACAAAAAATAGTATTGATAGTACAGTATATGTTTGCTGTTTTTGGGCTGTGTCACAAGTAAAAAGTGATATCGATATTTTTATAGATCAGGGGAGTGCTCCTGGCCAAATGAAGTGCTCCTTTGCTCTGCTCATGAGATACTCTTATTCTGTGAAGAATGTCTCCATGCAGCTGCCCAGGAAACAGGTGCATTCAAGTTAGGGTTCTTAAAATTTTAATGTATTATCAATCTCGATCAATAATATATTAATACTGCCACTGAGACCACTCTTACGGTTGTAAGAGTGATCTCACTTACATGTTTAGGGTAGCAGAACTGCTGACCTTCAGTTTGTGGTTCTCATACCCTAAGAATACATGTGAGACCACTCTTACAGCTGTAAGAGTGGTCATGGTGGCAGTATTAACATACATACTCCGAAAATGGTTTGAAATTGTATAGCTACATGCAGAATAGTATCAGCACATTAAAAACTGTATTGATACGACTAATTCTTACTGGCCTGACTCCAACCTTTCATTTTAAAAAGAAATTATGTCTCTAGCCCCAATGGTTGCAAAGTTAAACCTTTCTAAATATAATTTTTTTTTAAATAGGATAACTTTTGAACTGTTAGGACTAGAAACTTCATTTGTTTTTAAATTAAACTTGGAGTCAGGTAAGTTGATTTGTTGATACATGATGTTGCCACAGCTTCCATATTGGTATATGAAAACATGAAGTGGTTCAATCATTTCTAAAATCCTGATATTTGAACAACATCCTATATTAACATGTATAGACCTATAGCAACATGACAATTGTGTCATTATGATCTACTCATGTTGATTGGACTCCAAGCTTTCAGTTAATCAAAGCCTCAAGTTTCTAAGCATAGCATTTTAAAAGTTACTGTACAGCTTTCAAAATATAATTTCAAGCATTATACAATAAAAATATATATATTTTGAAATTGTCAGAAGATATTAGTTTTTTTAAAGAATAAACACATTCTTCTCTAGTTTATGTTATCTCTTGGTGTGTTATCATCTAGCTCTGCATCCTATTTTATGCATGAGGCACTAGTAACTTTCTATGCTGTAACATTGCATATAATTTTGTTGCCTATTATTGTCACATGTTACTTGCCTCTTTACTCTGTAGTAACCAGATTTTTTTGCTGAGTATGGGCATTTTATTGCCTAGTGCACTCACTTGGTTAGCAAAAACTAAATAAATACATTTGTTGGTTCCCTATCAGGGAGGCTTCTGTCATTTTACTTTGTCAAACTGGATATGTAATAGGATTCATAGGATTCATAGGATTGATACTGAGCTAATGGACTTTTGTCCTAGATGCTCACTATCTATATCTATAGGTTGTAATTCTATTTGTGTGTGTATGTCCCATCTAGTTTTGAAAGTTGCAGTTGATGGACTAGCCACAACCTCCAATGGTAGCCTGTTCCAATCATGGACCACTCTTTGGTTGAACCACCATGTGCTACACACCTTTTTTCTGTGTGGTGCTGTCAGCTGCATTGGGTGGGACCAATTGTTATATGTATTTGTGTTACTTTTGAGTCCGGTGATGTCCCAGAGATCATCGTTGTTCCATCCCCTGTGCACCAAACACATATCCCCCCTTTTCCTCCTCACCTCCAAGGAGTACATGTTCAGCTCTGACAAGCAGGCCTCGTAGTTCTTACCAGCCATATTCTGTATTGCCCTGGTAGCTCGTTTCTGCACTCTTTCCAACAGTGCTATGTCTCACTTTTTGTATGGTGCCCAGACCTAGGCACCGTATTCCATAATTTAACCAGGGATGTATACAACGGCAACATGACAGTCCTGCTCCTTGTACCTTAATATGCAGTTGAGGATTCTGTTTCCCCTCTGAGCTATCTTTTGGCAGTGGGGTGTGAAGGACATGTTACTGGACACTATAATGCCCAAATCCCTTTCCTCATCTATTGTTTTCAGGACAGCATTGCCTAGTTTATAAGGTATTCCAGGATTTTTTTCCCAAATGCATGATGTAGCATTTGTCTTGGTTTAGTGTTAGTTTAGTTTCCTTGGTCCATGTGACTATGTTGTCTATAGTTGCTTGTAGGTCGGATGAATTTTGGCTGGTATTGATTTCTGCCCCTATCCTGCAGTCATCTGTGAATTTTTGTAGCCAAACGGAGTTGTGATTTATTTGGAGAGATGATATGTATAGATTAAAAAGACAGGGGCCCAGCACTGAACCCTGGGGATCCCCGCTAGTCAACTCTGACCATTCAGAAAACTCTCCTCGGATGCACACCTGTTGATTTCTATTTTAAAACCATTTACAGACCCAGTTAATTATAGTCAGATGGATGGTTAAATTACCCATTTGCTGTATTATTTCTGGATGGCGAAGCTTGTCAAAAGCCTTAGAGAAGTCAAGAAACAGTACATTCACAGGAGTTCCTAAATCCAGTTTTTCTATCACCCTGCTGTAAAATGCCAACATATTAGTCTGGCATGACCTTCCCTTTACAAACCCATATTGAGAGTGGTCTGTAAGATAATTTGAGTTTAGATGTTGAATGATCTCGTCCTTTAATATTCCTTCCCGAATTTCAGAAGGGATAGCAGTGAGGCTAATGGGTTGGTAATTTGAGGGGTCCAACTTGTTCCCTTTTTTGAAGATTGGGATGACAATGTTATAATATTGGCATGCCTCAGGCATTGTATCTTGCCTCAAAAACTTTAATAACTTCAAATAAAAAAACTATTTTTTAAGCATTAACTGCAGGTTAAACCAAAAATAAAACAAGATCACCCCATTTGTCATGATATTTTCCTTTATGTTACCACCAATGTACCAATACAGTGCAAATTATGAGTGTTAGGATGCCACAATTGTACTAACAGTCCAAGAAATATGGAAAAATGTTTCTGTGTTTTCTTGTGTAAAACCATACAAATCCATGTCATGTGCATAAAACTTTTCTGTTAGATGTAGAATGTTGTAGTAAACATAGCGCTAAAAAGAAATATAAGTGTTGCCATATTGTTTTTGGGTATATGTGCTTTTTCATAGTGGAGAGTTTAGAATTGGATGGCTTAGGATGAAACAATTGACAAAACCCAATAAAAAAAAAATAAAACATGGCAGAAAGCCATTTAAACTATTCAAAAATACATACAGAGCTCCAACCCCTCTAACATAAAAGAAACAAAGCTATGCAAGATAGAACGATATGTATATTTTTATTAGAAATACAAAATCACACATACCCCCATAATGCAAAGCATCATGGGCTGTATATGCAAATCACCGCTGGTTCAACTTTAAGCAGAAATGCCTGGTGCCGGAAAGTCTCTCACACAGTCTGCAAAGGGCGCCAACAGAAGACACAGATACATATTTCGTCCTGCCAGGACTCATCAGTGTGCCTCATCTGTATGACACCACAGTGGAATGAACCAGCTATCCTAAGTTAGTCTGTCTGGGTTGGGTGTATTGGGTATATTATTGGGTATATTTTTTTTATTTATCAATGATATGACAGGCAACTGTGTGTGTGTGTTGGGGGGGCAGCTAACCTATTACTTTATGCCAATGATGCTGTCCTTTACAGATGTTCTAGTGATCCCAACTGTCTCAATGCACAGATTGCTGGAGACCTCCTAGAAGTGGAAAAGTGGCTTGCAGCCAGTAAACTGGTCCTTATTGTTTGGCCCTAGAAATTTGGGTTTGACCAGACAACACATATTTCCTCTCTTTTCTTCCTCTGAAGGTCTCATAGTTGTGATGGTGGAGTTCACTAGATACCTTGGGGTTTACCTGGACCAGGAACTTTCATTTAGAACCCTTATTGACTACTGTATGTCACCAAGACCCTTCTCCCAAAAATTGTTCTGCTCTACCACCTTGGTCTTTCCTAACTATGAATTCTTGACTACTCATTGTAAACAGTACCTTAATTCCACTCCTACAATACAGTGCTCTGATCTTACAATCACTGAGGTGTTTTGAATTCAACAAGCTTAGAGTACCTTCCAAGAAAATTAGATGTTTTGCTTCCTGAGCCCCACCCAGGGAACACCATTGTGATGTATTGCATGTACTGAATTGACCTTCTTTGGAAGGCTGTTTAGAGTACACTCTCCTCTGGTTGGCCTTTAAGCTTGTCAAGGGTCCCTCCCCTCCCCCTAGTCTATGTGATATCCTGACAAATCCTCAAAGAGGGTCCTGCATTTCTCCAGCAATACCCTATTTGAACTACTCAGGGTTAGATCCTGTGTGGGAAAGAGGTCATTTACTACCTCAGCACCTTACCTCTGGGACTCCCTGTCTTCTACTCTACAGGTTTGTTCTTCACTTGGTTGGTTTAAGAAAGGGATCAAAGAACAATCATGGAATTTAAGAATGCATGGGATAGACATAAGGGAATTCTGGAGGTCAGAAGTAAGGGGCAAGAGACTTGTAGAAAAACATAAAGGGAACTTACAAGCTTAAATGCTAAAATACTGGGCATGAGGGAGAACAGTGAAGGGGGGATGGAGGGAGAACCTGGTGGAAGGGCTTAGCAGCCAATGCCAAGAGCTTAGCAAATAAGATGGTGGACCTGAAGGCCATCATGGGGGACAAAGGACTAGATATAGTAGCTATAAGTGAGACCTGGCGGACAGAGCTGCACACCTGGGAAATGGCTATCCTAGGTTACAGACTATTCAGAAGGGATAGGGAGGGTAAGAAGTGGGGTTGCTTTATACATCAGGGAAGGCATAAGTGTAACTGAAGAACAAGAGGAAGATGGGGAGACTGAGCTACTGTGGGTAACACTAGGCAGGAGGATGGGAGAATCCTTGCAACTGGGGGTGGTGTACAGTCCACCTACGCAAAAGGAGGAGGGTGATTAACAGTTAATTCAGGCAGTCACAGGGCTGACCCTGAAAGAAGAACTACTGCTGGTAGGGGACCTAAACCTCCCAGATGTAGACTGGAAAATCTTGGATGCAGCATCATCAAGAAGCAGGGAGATACTAGCTGCACTGCAGGAAGTATTCCTTCAACAGCTAGTCAGGGACCCGACAAGGGGTAACAACCTGCTGGTTGTGCTCCCGACAAATGGGGAGAGTCTGGAAGAGGTGCAGGTGAGAGAAGCCTTGGGCAACAGCGACCACAGCGGGTCAGGGCAGGGAGGGGGAGACAAGTAAAACCAGTACTACAGTCATGGATTTCAGATGCATGGACTTTGACACAATGAGAAGGATAGTAAGGGAGACTATGGAGGGTATAGAGAACATAGTGGCAGTGGAGGAGTTATGGCAAGCTATCAAGGAAGGGGTACTGAAAGTTGGGGAAATGTGCATAAAAAAGGTTAGGAAAAGCAAAAGGGGGAGGAGACCACTGTTATTTACAATGGAGGTTGCAGGGTCAGTCAGGGAAAGGAGGAGGGCTTTCAGAAAATATAAGAGGACACTCAGTGAGGAAGATAAGGAAGAGTATAGGGAAAAGAAGAGTCTGGCAGGGAAGAAGATCAGAGGGGCAAAAGCAAATACTGAGGAGAAAATCGCAAAAAAGGCCAAAAGGGGGGATAAAACCTTTTTCAGATATGTGAGGGAGAGGAGAAGGGCAAGGCAGGGTATTACTAGGCTGATGGGGGAGAGAGAAATAAAATTGGAATGGGACTGTGAAAAAGCAGTTATTAATAAGTACTTTAGCTTGGTATTCATGGAAGAGGAGGACGGTAGGGGACCTGAGCTAAATTTGAGGGGGAAAGAGGGCAAATGGATGGATTTGAGCCCATTGACTATGGATAGGGTTAGAACAGAGCTAGACAGATTGAGGGTGGACAAGGCAATGGGGCCTGACTAGTTACACCCCAGGGTGATCAGGAGACTTGAAGGAGGAGTTGGCCGCATCCTTTACAAGACTCTTCAACTTGTCCCTGGATATGGGGAGAGCAGTGTTGGGTAAGTTACTTTTAAAAAGTAATCAGTTACAGTTATTTATTACTTTTACATACAAAGTAATTAGTAACTGTAACTGTAATGCATATTACTTTTTATATTACTTTTGATAACATGGGTATGTTTACTTATTGAACATAGGTATGTACTCATGAAATCCCAATAAGTGTATAAAAGAAATAAAACAGATTCTAAAGACAATTAATATGTTAATTTATAACACAGTACCCATCTAACATTGCCTGCTACAGCAATCCCTTTACATTTCCATAAATAAGAGCTCTATTACAAAAAAACACTCAAACACACACCCTGCATCTACTGTTGCCCTCCGCAATCTTTTCACCCACTTCTGAATCCTGACTTTGTTAGCCATTGCTGTCCCTGACCTTTTTCATTTCCATAACACCCAAACTCACCCTCCAACACACAAACACCCTACATCTACTGCCAGTGCCCTTGGGGATCTTTCCCATACAGCTGTATATCCTGACAATGTCAGCCACAACTACCCCTTTACATCCCACCCTTACCCCACTGCCACACACACCCTGCTACATCTTCTGCACTTGGCGATCTTTCCCACATCTAACCTGTATTCTCCTCCTGACTATGCAAGAGCCACAACCACCTATAGTTGCCACCCGTCCTGTTTCCCGCGGGACAGTCCCACTTTCTGAGGTCCCGTCCTGTCTCCCGCCCCCCCCCGTGGGACACCAAATGTCCCGCTTTGCACCCCGGCCCCTACCTGGCTGGAATGTAGGCTGGAGCACGTCCTGTCCTTCTTGGTTCACCTCACAGACACAGAGTCCTCCAAGTAGCGTCGACTAGTAGCGAGCCATCATCCCTTCCCTACGGGCTGCAGCAGCGAGCGTTATTCATGGGAGTGGGAGGTGGCGGCGAGTCCAGCGACACTCGACTGGGGCACTGGATGACTGGTTTGCAGTGCAGGCTGCAGCGAGTCCGGCGACAGCGACGTGACTACCTTCCCGTAGGAGACGAGTCCCTTTGTTAGCCCTGTGGTTTCGCGGGCAATGGTGTGGGAGGAGCCCTGGGGGGGTTCCTGACCCCCATTCCCAACCAATCAGCCGATCCGACTTGCCGAAGTTGCGTACTGGCGTCACGGCGTGCGCAGAGTGCAGACTAGTGTCTAGAGTGAGTCAGCCAGTCAGTGTGCTGGGGTTCTTTTTGTTCCCGCCCCCAGGGTTCTCACTCAGGTCCGCTCCTCGGCTTGCATCTCCGATGACTCACTGTTGACGAGTCATCTGGGGGTGTGGTTATCCACTGGCGGCATGTTTAAATGCCGGTGTTGCCAGTGGGATAAGGATAGGAGCTGGTGTTTCCAAGGAGCTGGAGGACTGCTTGAGATTAGAGAGGAGAACAGAAGTGCGACGGACTCGGAGAGGAGGCGAGGACGAGCCGACGAGGAGGAAAATAAAAGAGCGCTGCGCTGAAATCTGAATTGGACACCAGACGCGTCGCTTGACCGAAGGAAGAGGCAGCAGCGAGAGGGGTGGCACGCAGTCTGACTCTCAGTCAACCAGGCTCGAGGCTCTCAGGGCAGGACAAGGAAGGAACAAGGTGACCAGTAGCATCAGAAAATAAATAGCAGACAGAGCAGACTGAGTTTGAATTTCTCCAACAACTAAGTCTGAAGAGGAAGAAAAGGACTGGAGAAGACAAGTTCACAATAAGAGCTGTAGTCACTGTCTGCCCAGAGCTTTAAGATCACTCATCATTCTTGTTTGCCCTATTGCCTGTCTGAACTACTGCTGTCTGCTACCACCAGAGAGGTCAAGAGGAGGTTATTGAGTTCAACAAGCATACCCTACACCACCGAAGGAGTGAATTCTGCAGCAAGCCAGGTATGTGGGCTTCTAGCCGAGCCAGCATTTTTTTCCCTGCTGTTCTAGTACATTAAATTAAATGGTATGTGATGTGTGTACTCAGGGGATTCAGAGGGGAATGTGACTGTACTTTGCAGAATTAGTCAATTTTGTGTTATTGACGCACTTGTTTGAGGTCAGTTTCTTTCTGCAGTGTAGACATGTTTTCACCCTGTGAAACCAAACCAGACACTTTTTTTTTTTTGTGTTTTTGTTGTAAAACGCTGGCTTATGAACTATTGGTACTTGCTTGCATGCTACTCAAAATACTAGTAGATTTCTGTGTCTGGCTAGTAAGATTTTCATAGCCCCTGCAGCCCCTGCTGAGTGCTGACTTGTGCCGGAGAAAGCAAGACTAAAAGACTTCAGTATGTACACCATCTGGACCAGTGGAAATACCATCTGTTAGTGCTGGTAAATTTTCACTAGCCCGGCTGCTGGCTGCACATGTTAATCAATATAGCACTGTTTTTCCCTGGTGCCTGGTAGGTAGGTCGTGAAAATAATAGTTAAATTATTGGGCAAGTGGCACAATTCATTGCTCCCTTCTAGCAGAAAACTGTTTTTGCTGGTTTGCTTTACAGCCTTCTTAATTGTTAGCATGATAGCCATAGATGCTGCTGTGTCTAGCCTTGTGTGCCAAATACAGTTACAGTTACAGGTACGGGCTAGCCATGATAACCTGACAATTTCTGCAGCATGTAGTTGCTTCTGGGTGGGCAGGCATATGTAATTTCTTTACAATAATTTGAAACATAATTATTGGGGGGAAAAGGCTGGCCCGGGCCCTTTCTCTTGCATGGTTCTCTGCTGAGAATGTCAGCATGGCTCGGTGCCTGTAATCGGTGTTAACAGCTGTCATACTGAATCTGAATGCTGCTGTTTGTTCCAGTCCCCAGTGTCATATTGGATAATGACATGAATGTAAAACAAGTGGCACGTGGTGCCTGCGAAGTGCGAGCGTAGCCTTTATCTATTATGACATACCCTTGCTTAGCCTTCTGTTGTGTTTCTTGGCATGTCTGCTATTGGAATTATAATGAGTCATTGTGACAGATGCATGCCAGGGGAAAATTAATCATTAACGTACTGCAGATAAAACTAGTACTAGCTGCCCTGGGTGCTGAAAAAATAGAATTCTAATGTGTGCTAATATATTTCAGGGATCTGTCGTTGCATAGACTACCAGTCTTGCCACAGATTCCCCTCAGATAGAATAATGTAAAGGTACGGTTTCTTTTTGCATTCAAGATTGTCAGAGAGCCCACATGTGCCCACCCACACTCATCCAGATACACAACATATTTAGATTATTTGATGGCAAATAGAAATATTTTGAAAACACAGGCCTGATTCTCTGGTAAAATGTTATGGTGTGGTGGCTGGGGCTCCTGCTAGTTGGTGTGGTGTTTTAGCTGTCTGTCATTGAGCGTTTGCGGAGCATCACTGCTATGTTTATTTTGTTAGCTGGATCATTCAAAGCAAGGCTCACTGGATGTACATTGCTCCACACACATGTCATTTGTAATTAGTCAATTGGAAACGCTGTTGTCATTATTTTCAGTCAGTATGTCTAGCTTTGTTTGGCAGTGTGTTTCTTGCATTATGCTTCCAACACTGCCAACTTTTCAAGGCCCATGAAATGAGATTGCATGCTGTTAACTGCCTCCATATCCATACCTGTTGTTGTGGTGCTGTGTTTGTCACAACCTGTAGCCATAATGGCTGGCTTGTCTCTTTTGGTGCTTTGTCTGGCTGCCATGTAAGGCGAAGTTGCACTGTGCTTTCAGACAATGATTGGCACACACGTTATAGTTTCTCCACAGAAGATAAGATTCATATTGCAACAGTTAATGTGTGTTTATCTACTAAAAGCATATTGCAACATTTGTCAAATTGTGCAGGTAAGTACCGGGGCACAAAGAATGAAGCGATCTGCGGTGACGGCATCCTCAAACAGTAAGAGACTCTACAAGTGGCAAGATGTGTGGAAGACGGAGTTCAACTGGGTTGACAAGTGCAGCGACATTAAAGCCACCTGCAGATACTGTAGGCGAGAAATCCTGGTGTCACATGGGGGACGAAATGATCTAACAAGACATGAGAGCACCGAGCAACACAAGATGGCAATCCAGCAAGCCAAACACAGCCATCTGATGACCAAGTGGGCCAGAACTAGTACTGTGAATGGAACGGAGCTGAAGGTTACTGCGGCAGAAGCGGCTGAGGTGTTCCATGCAGTGCAGCACAACATGTCTTACAATTCCTTGGACTGTGGCCTAAAGCTGGCCAGTCAGCTGTATGGGGACTCTGAGACTGCCAAAAAACTTGCCTGTGGCAGAACAAAGGCTGAAGCCATTGTAGAGAATGTTCTGGGACCACATTCTCTGGAATGCCTTCTGAAAGACTTGCAAAGTCCAGGGTGTCCTTTCAATAGCATCTGATGCATCCAACAAGGGCAGCATAAAACTATTTCCACTGGTAGTAAGGTATTTCAAAAGGAAGAAGGTGTGGTTAATGCTCTCCTGGACTTCTGAAGACCCAGATGAATCTGCTCAAGCCATAACTGAGCAGATTTCATCTATTTTACTGCGACATTCCTTGCCGTGGGACTCTGTGTCAGCATATGGTGCTGACAATGCCAGTGTGAACTATGGAAGCGGTCAGCGTGTATACTAGACTGAAAGAGAACTGCCCATCACTAAAAAAGCAAACTGCCCTGCTCACATACTTCACAATGCTGCAAAGAAGGCAGCAGCAAACTGACATATGATGTGGAGGTGTTAGTCCTAAAAATGTTTAGCCATTTTCAGGGTCCGCCACGAGAACAAGAGATTTAAAGAGTTCTTTGAATTTTGTGGCATGGAGTACGAGTCCCTTCTGAGGCATGTGCCAACAGATGGCTGTCATTGCTGCCAGCAATTGACAGAATAGTCAAAAACCTTGCTGCACTGCAGTCCTATTTCCTCTCACAAGGAGAGGATACACCGAGACAGATCTGGCAATACTTTTCTGACAATGAACATGGGGAGGGCACACTTCCAACACTGCCACAGTGCTACCTGTATTTCCTTAGTGCCGTTCTGGTTGATTTCAATGAACACATAGCCACCCTAGAAAGATCCCAACTGACAGCTATGGAAACATTTGCAGTGATGGTCTCACTTAAACAAAAACTTGAAGCCTGAGCAGCAGACAAGTTTTTGGGAAAGCTTCAGGCATTCATGAAGGATATGGATACTGTCTCCTGTAAAAGCTGGAGACAGATTTTATCCTTTTCTTGAAACTGCTGTCAAATACTTGGAGCAGTGGTTTGACTTTAGTGATGACAACTATCTAAAGAAAATGTCTATGCTGTCTTTGAAGGAACCCTTTGCCTTCGATGATTTATTAAATGTTGTTGCTGCCTTTTCTCTGCAGGAATCAATAGATGCAGACAAACTCTTTCAGGACTATTCAGTTATCAGGCCCCTTATGCCAGAGTTGTGTAGACTGGACCTAGCACCAGCAGCAAAGTGGCAAAAGATTTGTTTGGATGCACCAGACCTGCCTGCTCTGTATCCAGTAATTGCACGTATCATGAGCATCCCACCTTCAAATGCTTTTGCTGAGAGAGTGTTTTCTCTCCTAAAGAACAAGTGGACTGATGTAAGAAATCGTTGCAGGGTGGAATTGATAAAAGCCGAACTTATGGTCACAATAAACTACCAAATGAAATGTGGAGAATTCCATTCAAACATTATGTGGAACAGATCCTTTGCAGGCTGTTAAATCGATGCTAAGTATCATTTCAAAACAAAAAATGAGGTATAGAGCAGCTGAGAAAGAGGTGGAGCAGTTTTGAAAGGGTGAATATCTGCTTGTGTTTTTTTTTTTGCTTGAAAATTGACTTGTTTCTTTACTATTTCTTTTTTTTGTGTAATAAAAAATGCATTCTTTGCAGTGTTGCATTTGTCTGTTTCCTGATTTCAAGTTACCAAAGGTTCTGAACACAATGTTAATACTATTCCATGGGTGCATGCAAGGAATGCTCAGTTAAGGCATACATGGGGAGGGCAGTGGCACATGACAAAGCATCCCAAATATCCTGATTGGTTGGTACCCTGTGTCTTAAGGATGCCGTGGACCCGATGCAGTGGTGACACAGCAGTTGGCTGCCAATGGTCAGGTCGCGCGCTTTCGTCCCACTTTGGGCTTCTGAAAAGGTGGTAACCCTACAACCACCCCTTTAAATTTCTGTAATAAAATCCCACTCTCACATAGCTTACCCTACATGCGCACACACACACACACACACACACTGCAGATTTACTGCCCTTCCTAGCCTTGGTGATCTTTTCTCATTTCTTCACAGCAGCCTGAATCTTAACTTTGCCATTATCAGCCACAGATCCACCTCACATCACATACAATAAATTCCACCAGCACACAGCTGCTTAAACCAACAAAATTCAAACACTGTTCCCCACAGCTGAACCTTGACTTGTCTCTGCCACGGAGACATAGTTATAATTATAACTAAGTCTGCCATGACTAATATGCCACTGCCAGTATGTCACAACTGAAGTCAGACAGTGTCACTTACAATCGAATTATCACACAGCATAAAACACTTGTTGCACTCCGTTACATACCCCTTCTATAAGGATTTTCTTTGAGATGGGTTGGGTGATGGTGATAGACCGGGCAGGTGGGTGGATGGATGATCAAGCAACCTGCTGTGGCAGTTTGGCACATGTGGTGTTGATGGAAATAGGCTCAGAGCTCTGCCTGCAGATGGACTACTTACCTCTTTTCCTACAACAGCTATTCTGGCCCTAATTCCTTCAGGATTCACAACTGCTACTGCAGAGGACCATGACTGATGACATGCATGGGTGTAGCAAGCTATTTATAAATTGTGCATCAACTGGCCAATCTGTTGCCCCCTCAAACAAATTTCATCAATTCCTATAGTGATTCTTAGCTGTACCATGTAGCAGAGAATAAGTGGTATAATTTGTATATCAAATGTTGCAAAATTATATATTTAATAATAAACCAACAAATAAAATAAAGTTTTCAGACATTTATTTGTGCAGCACATGTTATAGATATAAAACAAAATGGTATTATTAAATACATGTTGAAAATAGAAAATTGAGTTAGAATCAATGTTTCAACCATAGGTCTTCTTCAGGCATTATCTAAAAAGAGAAAAAATAGGTTAGGGAAATAAGAGAAATATATGTGAGAAAAGAAAATAGGTGGAGGCTGTAATAGAAATATAGAATAATACATGGATTGGTGTGTTTAATGAGATTTTACACACACCTGCGGTGTTGGATGCCACATAAATCCTGAGAATGAAGTTTAAGGGGTTTATTTAAGCATCCAACACCGAGGGTGTGTGTAAAATCTCAAATTAAACACACCAGCCCATGTTTTATTTTATATAATTGCTGAGTAGTGTTTTTTCACCACAGCAATTATATAAAATAAAGTCACATCCCCTTGCAGCCACCATCTCAGGGTTTCAGCGCAGTCCACTGTCAGAGCTTCACTGCTGAAACATTTTGTTTTCCCCTTTTTTCTTTTTTTTTTTACAGCTTAGACATAGTAGACATATGCCAGTTATTTACTTTTTTTTTCAAGTTAATTTACTGCCCAGTGCCTGTCACAGTGAAGTGTGCTGGTGTGTGTTGCTACAGAAAGGCAGAGAGGGAGAGAAGAGCTGTGGCTGGTGCGTGTTTTGACCAAGGGAAAGCTAGTGTGTGTTCGCTGTTATAACCTATGGGTTATAATGACAAATTATAACCCAGTTTCCCTTAGGGAAAAAAACACTAGGCAGTTATTATAAAGTGATAATAGTAGCTGGCCTATTGGCGCAGCGGTTGGATTTCTGTTGTGACGCCGGTGACCTGGGTTTGGGAATGGACCTGGGTCATCAGAGAGCTGGCCGGGGGGAGAAGGATCAAGCATCTCTAGACTGCTCTCCTTCTCTGGGAGGGAGGGGGGCATGTGCATCCGGTGCAGCAGCGGCACGTAGTGGAGGCTGGGTTGCTGCAAAGCACCGGTGCCTACTCGAACTCAGGGGTGGGGAGGATGCTGGTCATCACTGCATGTCCCCGCCCCTGCTTACAGGGGGAGAAAAAGCCTGTACCTTGCCGTCTCTGTGAAGCTCTTTGCCAGGGCCTCAATTGGCCTCCGGAGCTGGCTCCCCAATCAAATACTAGTGTTGTGGTACTGGTAGAGGGACAGCGCCACACCCTGCCCTCTGGGGGGAAAGCCAGGGGTGACTGGGTGAACACTGGCAATACTGGAGGTGGAGGTACGGGGGTCCGTGACCAGAGCAGATTCCTGATGGTAAAGGTGCAACAAAAAAGCATACTAAATACAAAAAAAAAAAGTGATAATAGTTATGGTAAGAATAGAATTTGGAAAATGAAAAGGTGATGATAGGTATGAAAAGGCAGAGTAGAAGTGAATAGGCTGAGGAGTCCTTAAGTGGGGAATAATTTAACAGGACCTAGTAAGAAGGTTGAAAGGTGAAAGCTATGTGTGCACACTCATTTTCATTTTCTACAGATTAAAGAAATACTCAAACTGGAGGGGCCAGTGATTTACACCGGATCTGCAACAATTGGTACAATGACACCCAATGCAAGAACACCTCACCAGAGCCATTCAGCCTAACAACATTTTCTGTAATGAGACAACTGGCAAAAACAACCCCAACACCCAAAGGCAGTGAGACTGTAACCATGTAGAAAGCAGTGGTGTGATAAATGAGGCTACCTTATAGCCATAGCCACTATCTTAGAGGAAAGATCTCAACAGCAAACCAGTATTAGGTCAGAAATCCTAGGCTTAATGTTACAAGGCTGCATATCTTTGCTCCATTTGTTGTGCCACAAGTGTACACCACCCCCCATAACTCTGGCAGCTCATAATACCTAGACACTGCGACTATGCAAATCTGAATATCAGCAAGGCTAAACAAGTGGCACCTCACAGTCATGAAATATTGCCTAAACTTTTTATCGTGAAAAAAAGCAAAACATGGTAGGCAACTTGCATTCAGTGTGCAAGGTGAAGATGCTGGGTGCTCATGCAGTGCTTGTCAGAAAGCAATTTTTTAGCCTGATGTTATAATAAATCGAGCATGCAGTCAGTTGAGCAGACTTTGTTTTCACTGAGACCTGAATGTCAACAGACACCTGCACAATCTTCAGATTTCTGTGATGTCATAAACCTTCTGAGCTTGACTTTTGAGGTTTATGAAGTTACAGGAACCCCTTAATGGATTACAGCAACCATAACAGATGGACGCCCATCAGTTATTCTATTTGTATTACAGTAACTAGTTACTTTTAGGGAAAAGTAATGTCATTACAGTTACTTATTACTTTATTTTAAAAGTAATCAATTACTATTACTAGTTACCTAGAAAAGTAATCAGATTACAGTTACTAGTTATAAGTAACTAGTTACTACTCAACACTGGGGGAGAGTGCTGGAGGACTGGAAGAGGGCAGACATAGTGCCTTTACACAAGGGAGGTAGTAAGGAGGTGGAGGGGAACTACCGACCTGTCAGCCTCACATCAGTGGTGGGGTAGGTAATGGAGGCATTATTCAAGGAGAGGGTGGTGGATTACCTGGAGGAGAGTTGCTTGCAGGACAGCAGACAGCATAGCTTCACGAAGCGGAAGTCTTGCCAGACAATCCTAATTCAATTCTTTGATTGGGTGACTCAAGCGATTGACCAAGGGGGTGCGGTGGACGTGGCCTATCTGGACTTCAGTAAGGCCTTTGACACAGTCCCCCATAGGAGGCTAGTGAGCAAGAGGGAAAGCCTGGGGTTGGGTGGGAAAATAACAAACTGGGTGGAGGCCTGGCTGGCAGGAAGAACTCAAAGGGTGGTGCTAAATGGGGTGCACTCTGGGACAGAGATGGTGAAGAGTGGAGTGCCACAGGGGTCAGTTTTGGGTCTGCTTCTCTTCAACATCTACATCAGTGATATTGCAGACTGTTTAAGGTGGAGGGTGTGCCTATTTTCTGATGATATGAAAATATGCAATAGGGTGGACACCCCAAGGGGGATGGAGGACATGAGGGAAGACTTAAAGATGTTCAAAAAATGGTCTGGGACATGGCAGCTGAAATTTAATGCCAAGAAGTGCTCTGTGATGCACTTGGGGAGTAGGAACAGAAGAGCATGATACACCCTAGGCGAGGAGTAAATCAAAGTAACAGAACAGCAGAGGGATCTGGGAATCATAGACTCCTCGAACCTTAAGGTAGGAATCCAGTATAGCAGGGAGGTGGGAAACGCCAATGAAATGTTGGCATGCATAGGCAGGAGCATTACTAGCAGAAGGAGGGAGGTAATAATGCCCCTTTACAAAGCCATGGTGAGGTCGCACATGGAGTATGGGGTTCAGTTCTGGAGGTCACATCTCCACAAGGATATAGATGCGTTGGAGAGGGTTCAGAGAAGGGCAACCAAGATTGTGCAGGGTATGCAACAAAAGTCATGGGGCAGAGGTGTAGGGAGCTGGATCTGTGCATGCTGGAGACAAGCAGGGAAAGGGGAGACATGACAGAAATGTTTAACTGTGTAAACGGGCTCAATAAAGTAGGAAAAGAGGGTTTACGTAAGAGGAAGGAGGGGGTCAGAACTAGAGGGTACAGTCTCAGACTGCAAGGAAAAACATACCGGGGCAATGTGAGCGGGCATTTCTTCATAGAGAGGGAGGTGGAGCCCTGTAATAGACTGCCAGATGGAGTGGTGGGGGCTAAATCGGTGGAAGTATTCAAGAGGGCATAGGACAAGCATATGGGGCTGAGTATAGCGGGAGGCGGGGCTGGCAGGGAGGGGGAGGTGTAGGGGGAAAAAAGGGCAGACTAGATGGGCCGGTATAGTCCTTTTCTGCTATCAAGCTTCTATGATTCTATGAAATGGGCAGACTGGGTGGGCCATAGGCCCTTATCTGCCGACAGTGTCAATGTATCTATGTACCTAAGATCTCTTGCTGGAGCACAGCCTTTGCTCCTGTAATTGGTGACCCTTTCTTAGATTATTATTAATGCCTTTGTTTGCTGAGCCTGGATTATTTTGATGTCCAACTCTGATCTGTTTGCCCTGCCTGGTGTAATTAAAGGCTGTTATTAATACTTTCGTCATGTACTGGTATTCCATGTTTGCTGTATGTATTTCTTCTCTAATCATGTATCTCGGCTATGTAATGTCTGATTTGCTGTATGTCAAAAATTCCAGGTCACCCCTGAAAAAGGAACCTTTATGTCTCAGTGGGCCAATCCAGTTAACTAAATTAATAAATAAATACTATGGAGTGTCCTGAAAGATGCCAACAGTCATTATTGTGGGATTTTATTACCACACTGTCATCCAAGTTTATTTATTTATTTTTGTTTACTGGGTAGGGTACACTAGGAAAAATGAATGCCTATTAACAGGCATGATCTGGGAGAGTACAAGTGCATAAACAAGTACATAACATGTGATAATGGCCCAGGCAATTAAAATAAACAGGATAATATTCATTGCACTCTACAGAGTAAAATCGAGCAATCAAAACAGTGTGAAAGTACAATACAGATAACAAAAGAATAAAGCTCCCAACAAAGCAAGAACATACAGAGAGCTATACAGTAAAATGTACATAAACAAAGCTCCCATCCCAGGAAGCGGAACATTTGATCCTTGATGTAGCTGCCCATAACATACTACAGTAAACTAGTATTCTTAATAATGGTTTCTTACGTATAAGAATTTATTTGATCCAGCAAATAGCCTTGGAAACATTTTTGGGAGCATCAAAGAAATGCAGCTCAGAAACACCAGAGAACCTCTGAAAGAACACTGCATATTAATGACCTTACAATAGTAAGAACATAATCCTGACTGTAATTTTGTATGCAGCCTGCATATTAAGGACAACCTGACAGTTAGGACAGTTTCTTTGGACTCAAAGGGGTCCTCATTAGACAAGGTACGTTGTATATAAACTAAATACCAAGACGTGTAAGAAGTACTAATATTGGACAATTTGAAGATAACAGTACAGTGCAAGAGGGAAGTGGAGGGGGTGACTAGGGGTGCACAGTGTTGTATGGTGAGTGTCCTGGGGCCCCTGAAGGTAAGAGGTGTCCAGGGGGCCGAGAAAGGGGACCAAGGAGGGAAGGGGGATGGAGGGGTGTCAGGGATTCAAGAGTGAGGAGGGTGTCCAGGGACCAGAGTGAATGTCTGGGGGTACAGGAGAGATGGGTGTCTATGGAGAGAGGGCTTGCTGTGGCAGGGCTAGGCAAAGACAGGCATCAAAGGGGCCAAGAGGCCGTCCAGTGAGGAGGATGTTCTATGAGCCAGGGAGGGATGTGTCTGGTGGGTCAGGGATGAAAGTGGTCTGAGAGGGTGGCAAGGGATGGGAGAGGTCAGAGAGGCCATAGAGGGAAGGAGAGCAGTGGTGGCAGGGGACTGTAGAAGAAGAGAGGGTTTATGGTGGTCAGGGAGGTACATAGAGGAAGGAGGGTGTGGGGCTTAGTGTTGGGTCTTGGAGGGAGGGAGGGATATAGGCTGCTGGAGGGAGAGGGCACCTGTCAGGAAGGAGCTGTCAGGGGCACCCCTTCCAGTGGAGGACCATGCACCCTTCTTACCATCCAGTAAAAGAGAAATTCTACAGCAGGCACTGGCATAGATAAGGTAAGAATGCGATAATAACATGGACACCTATTGCTGCACACCATCCCTGGATCGCTCCACAGCACTCAACGCGCGTACTACCCAGATGATCATCCTCCTGCAGCTAGATCCACACAGCACCACTTTCTGCCCCCTACCAACCACTCTCCCTGCAGCTGGAACACCCCACACCATGCTGTCTACTGATGTGTCTGGTTAGGGTGTTTGTCCAGGCCTCAACCCCTACCTTTTTCAATGCACTGGCCTGAAACCCTCTTCCCCAGTCAATGGCCTGTGCCTCCCCTACCTGTGTAGAGCACTGCAACCCCATACCCAGGCAGTGGCCTAATCCCATTCATGGACCTGCACTCCACACCCTTCCAGTGGTGGTGTTGCACTGCCTTTTCATTTCACAGTAAAAGGAAAATTCCACAGCAGCACGCTCAGTGGGGGAGAGAAGGGCAAACCTCCAAACATGCATACCCTAAATGACCACCCTCTTACAGATGGGCCCTTCCGCCTACTGACCAGTATCCCCACCACCTATTTTCTCACAGCTAGCACCACCACCCCAGGGCACATTAATGTGTTTGGGGATGCCATTTAACAGTGGCCCCAGGGAACAGTGTTTGAGAGGGAAATCAGTTTAGGCACTCCAGTCACTCCCCTGCAACATGTCCAATGAAAGTACCCCCCCACACACACACACACAACAGATACTTCTGAGCCTGTTCCCTATCAGAGCAGCCCTAAACCTGCATATTGTTTTCAGCTTAACCCATGCAGAAGCCCTTACCAGGTGGTACTGCCTATCCCCTTAAAGCAGCAGTATTCATTGGATATGAAAAGTTTTGACCTTCTATTTTTATTGTTATGGAATGAAGAATGGATGTTTCCATTGCCGATTATCGTTGCCTCCATTTGTTCCATGATTTGTTTAACTTGGTTTTTAACTTTTTAAAGTTAGTGACTTGAGTCTCATCTGCCATTTTAACACACTGCAGGAGATGTGCGTGTTGCGTCTAAGCTTGACCCACTCGCCCGTGACAGATTGATTGACATGCTGCCAGCACAATCTTCTCTCCTATTTCCTTGTGCTCTGTGACTGAAAGGTGTGCCCTCTCTAAGCATAGTCAGTGCTTGGAATATGTGTCTGCACATGTAGTAACAACTCTGTGGTTTTTATTTATTTATTTTTCATAGGTACTGCATATGCAGGAAAGGAATGACTTGTCGGAGTTCTTTTCGATGATCTGTGACATGAAGGAAGCCATACTTGCAGTCAGTACAGGCTGCACTTCAGACACTGATTTAAGCCACAAAACTTTGATTGTCATTCCTGATGGCCACTATTTTGGTCATATCTCCTGTTTAGGAATACCATCACAAATGACGAGTAATTTAGGAATGACAGTGTTATTGTCTGTAAACTGTCTATCTGGGATTATGCACTAGGAACAAGGTCGCAAGGAATTTGTTCTTAGCTTGATTATGTGTAGTTTATTAAGTTATCGACTACTTTATTTGATGTCCCGAGCCGTGACCACAAACACACTGGTTCAGACTGAAGACCAACTGTATAGTTTAAATGCTACAATCAGTAACAGTGATGACAGGTACTCAGAGCTTTCTGAGGAACTACTGGAAAATGAGGCAGCTGTCTCCCTTCTGAACTGACAGCAGTCTCCTGCCACAAACCGTGAATGAGCTTGAAGATATGATTGGCACTTCAGAGGGAGAAGCATGAGATGCATCATATTCAAATGAGCCTCTTCTAGAGGCACTGCCAGCAGGAGACATCTCTACCAACTAGCAATATAAATAGAAACATAGAAACATAGATTTTGACGGCACATAAGGACTGCTTGGCCAACCCAGTCTGCCCATTTCCCTACCTAATGGATAAGCTGCAGATCCAGTTAACCAGCAGCCTACTTCTTCCTACCCCCAACCCCTAGAATTGCCTTATGACTGTCCCATGCATTCTTGAATTCCACCACTGTTTTTGACTCCATAACCTCCTCCGGAAGGCCGCTCCATGCATCCACAACCCTCTCTGTGAAAAATACTTCCTAAATTACCTCTGAGTCACTTCCCTTCTATCTTCAAATTGTGCCCCTTGTTCTTGCACCTCTTTTTTGAAAGATGCTACCCTCTTGGACTTTGTTGATTCCCTTGAGGTCCTTGAAAGTTTCTATCATGTCCAACCTCTCCCTCCTTTCCTCGAAGCTATACATATTCAGCTCCTTAAGTCTCTCTTCAAATGGTGGATCTGGTGAGATTGTATGCACCTTGTAGGCATTACATTACTTGAGAAACAGAAAATATGTGGAATACAGCTGTTCTATTAAAACAAGCCATTTAGAACACTGGTACAGCAGTTGAGTGAGTTTACAGAGTTTTTAAATAACAAACACTGCTGCTTTAACTTTCTTTTACTATCTGGCTGATCCCAACTTCTGCTGTCGATGTCAAGATGTCCTAATGACATTGGTGCCAGATAGCAGGCTAACATGGTCTGCCTTGCTTTTCCTGGAGTACTGCTTGCCTCCCCATCTAGGTAACCAGTTATTGATATATTTTAATTAATTAATTAATGCTTCCTTGACTTTTGTTGAGGCCCTCATGCGGCTATCTGTGGGCTGACTCCCACCCCCCTATATGCATACTGGTCTCCCCCCCCTCCGGTCTCCTTTTCAGCCCCTCCTTGGGCTTGCACACAGCTGCGGGCAGCTTATCTGTTACTCCCCTCGAGGAATGCTTAGTCCTGCCTGCTTCCATAAGGTTTTTACAATTTAAATTAAGCCTGCTGGACCATGGCATGGCTTACAATGTGCAGCACCTTCTGCTGCTACTAATGCTGACCTCTCCGCTAGCTCTCTGTCTCTCGCTCTCTCATCGACCTCCCCCCCACTACTGCTGTGGGAGTGACTTCTCTTTGCTGCTCCTGTCCCTTTCTGTATCTCAAGCCCCTTAGGGCAAAAACAACTTTGCTGCAAGAGCAGTGGTTCAGGAAGGTGGGGGGGGAGGCATTTCCATCCATTGTCTCCTCCACCTCACGTTAGCTCCTTTCTCTCCCTCTCCCAATGGCATGGAGTAGGCCACAGCCTGAGCTCGGTACATGCTGGGAGTTGTAAGTGCCTGCAGGCACTTTCACTTCTAACACAGTCACGGTATGGGGCTGGCTGCAGCTGCAGCCCCAATGTGTCCTCCTCATTGCCACTCAACATATCAGTATCCACACTATGCTAGGGCTTGGGGATCCCCCCCAGACCCCAGGGAAACTAATTTATTTTAGTTTATCTGTTTGCAGATGACACCAAGATCTGCAACAGAGTAGATGATCCAGACAGGGTGGCAGAATGAGAAGAGATCTGGATAAACTGGCAAAATGGTCAGAACAGTGGCAACTGGGGTTTAACGTGAAGAAGCGCAATATCATGCACATAGGGAAGAGAAACCCTGAAGCCACCTATAGGCTGGGAGGGTGGTTGCTGGCAATCACAAGAGAAGAAAATGACTTGGACATCATCATCATAGATGACCTGAAATCATTCAAGCAGACCACTAAAGCAGTAGGTAAGGCTAGAGGGATGTTGGGGTGTATTAGTAGGGTTATCACAAGTCATAAGAGGAAGGTAATAATCCCTCTTTATAAGACACTGGTTAGGCCCCAACTGGAGTACTGCGTGGAGTACTGGACACCTCTCCTGCACAAGGACATTAACAAAATGGAGGCAGTCCAGAGAAGGGTAGCCAAAATGGTGCAGGGAGTGCATCAGAAAACATATGAGGACAGATTAACGTAGCTCAATATGTATACCCTAGAGCAAAGGAGGGAGAGAGGTGATATGATAGAAACATTCAAATACCTTAAGGGCATTAACAAGGTGAAAGAGTCTAACATGTTTCAATATAAGAAAAATTGCAGGACAAGAGGACACAGCATGAGATTAGAGGAAGGCCGATTAAGGGGTAATATGAGGAAGTTTGTTTTCACAGAAAGGGTGGTAGATGCATGGAATGGCCTATCTCAGGAAGTGGTGTATATGAATACAGTGCAGGGCTTCAAACAGGCATGAGATAGGCATAAGAAAGCAATACAGATGAGTATAAATAGATAAGCCATTGACAGAGTAAAGGCCTATGGCACATTCATAAGGTAGAAAAAGAAATGGGCAGACTGGATGGGCCTTGCAGTCCTTATCTGCTGTCAACTTCCATGTTTCTACATTTCTATTTAAAAAAACTGCTGGCCTCAACCACTAGAGAGCTAAACCTCCAGGGTTAAATTTACATAGTGCCGTCCCCGGCATATCAAGCCCACAGGACCACCAGTTCTTTTTCATTTTACTAAATGGCCTACTAGCCCAAAAGAGTCTGCACTAGCCCACCTTGGCTACTAAGTAAAATACTGACCAATCAGTCACCAATGGGAACCAAGAGGTTTTGCTGAGTCCACCTCCAAAACCACAATTCCTTTTCTCTCTGGTTCTGCTACTACTGTGTTTTCCCCCCCAGCTAACCGATTTTTCCTTTATTTTACAGTCGGACTGGAAGTGGACTTCTTCACCATCAGATGAGTATGCTTTTTTACCTAATCCATTCTTCACATTCTATTTTACCCCCTAAGGGCTACGGATCCTTTGTGACCCCCTTTCTATTCTTTTTTTACAGGTGCAGCAGATGACATCCTTTTGAGACTCCTACCTCTGGTTCCCTGGTGCTCAGGTAAGGCCTTCTACTTGACCTATATTGGGTGGGTTGACTGAAACGGGGTGTCTATGTCTATTACAGGGTATTAGGTGTCACTGGACAACAGTGACTGCTTTTTTAAATATGGGATGGGGAGAGTGAGGGGGTGCTACTGGACACCACAGACTTAATTTACATGGAATGGGATGAGAGAGGTGTTTTCCAATGGATGCTCGGGACTTTTTTTCAGCAGCAAGGTTTGATGGAGTTTTATTTTTGTCCCCGAATGGCTGGATGCAGTTTATGGACAGAACACATCTGCCATAATGATCACAGTTTTCTACTCAGTGTTGGATTTCTGTGTTGTCAGCTGTCTGGTATAGGGGTGATTGACAACTTTTCCCTCCCAGAAGCAGCCAATGAAGAGCAGGAGGGAGTAGGCAGGACTTCTACCAGAAGCTTACAAAAGGTCAAGCTGATTGTTTGAGCACAAATGGTAACAGTGTCTCTCATCACCATTATTTTGCAAGGTCATTTTGCATATGGAGAATGGAATGGGGATGCGAGATCAGCAGCACAAAGGTTGGTGGACTTGTGGCATGTTGGTTTGTTTGGTGGACTGATGGATGGGTGTATAGCCAGCTTGGTAAGCAGGCCAGTCATTCTCCATTCTTAAGTGGGATGAGAAGCATAGACAGGAAGAGGGAGCCAAGCTCAGGAGTGCAGTTCCTGTGTGGGTGGGGGTAATGAATAGCTTCTGTGTCTGCATGTGGGTGGGGGGGCACAGCTGCTGTGAGTGTGGCTGCAGGGGAAGCACCGTTTCTATGTGTATGTTTGGATGGGGAAGAAATACAGCTCCTGTGTGTGTGCTTGTGTGTGGGTGGCACAGCTTCTGTGTGGCTGGGGGAAAGCACAGCTTCTGTGTGTGTGTTGGAGAGAAAGCACAGTGTGTGTGTGTGTGTGTGTGTGTGTGTGTGTTGAGGGGAGCACAGCTTCTGTCTTGGGGGGGTTGGGGGCCAGAAGACAATAGTTACTGTATTGGGGGCTGGGGAGTGCAGCTGCTATGTTGGGAGGGTGGAGTTTGAGCACAGGTCCTGTGTTGAGGCATCTGGATAACAGCATCTGTGTTGGGGGAGTGGGGAAGCACAGCTGCTACAGTAGTAGCCACAGACATTGCCAACTATTTCCAGATATTTTGTGAAATTTCTAAAGAGTTTCTCTCTGCTGCCCCTACTGCAGAAATAGAGAAAGCATTAGCTATATCAGGAAATATCACAGAAATTTTGGGAAATAGCTGGCAGTGACTGTGGCTGCTACTGTATGTGGGACATGAGGAAATCAGCTGCTGTTTCCTATCTTTTTTGTTTGTTTGTTTTGATTTATTTTGTCCTGTGTCACTATATCTATGTTTTCCTTACTTTGGTGTTAAAGAGTGATATATACTGTATGCAACTGTAGTGTAGTTTTATGAGACGCCACTAGAGGGCGGCACATGCTTTACAAACTCTAAGAGAATATAGATCTTGAGCAATAGTAGTGTTGTTAGAAAGATCCAGACTCTCTCTTTCTCTCTGCATCAGAAGAAGGCTGCCTTGCTAGAAGCATGTAATAAAGCTCTGCAGTTCCTAAAGAAGTTCTCTGTGTGGATTGCTTGGTTTTTCAGGATATAACACATTATTTGGCAATGAGAATAAAAGAAAGAGTCAGTGAGCAACTAAAGAAAGAGGACCTTTTCGCCCAGAGTGAGAAAAAGAAAGTTATTCAGAGAGTGGAAGTAAAGAAAGTAGTGGGAGCTACTAATACAGTAAGTGACTGTCTACAATCAAACTCACATGAGAGTCGGGTGTGGGCCCTAATCGCAGCCTCCCCCCACCCTTCCCTTCCCAGATCACAGTTCATTTATAGGGGAACACCTGCCCTGCATTTGGAGGAAGGGGCTTCAGGTACAGCTCATGTAGTTCTATCCAATAATGCAGCCATGGGGCAGGGAAAAAGCATAGGTAGGGTTCAAATAGGAGTACAGCATCCACAATGAATTGCTGATTAGTGTGATAGGTGGATATTGTGGGGAGCCTTCAACTGGAATATATCAGGTAACATTTTTGTTAGAGGCTGGGCTAGGATTAGTTAACTCTACTTGCTGTAGGGATAGTTAGTGTGGAGAGGCTGTATAGGTAGTGTGGACCATGGGTAGGATTGTTGGGTGCAATGGTTGTGGGGCAGCAATGTGGATGAATATACGGTGGAGGCTGTGAGGGTGCCCAATATGCCACAAGCTAAGGAGGCTTGAGGAAGAGGTTCATTGGCTTGGCAGGGAGCTGGGGAGGTTGAGGGATGAGGGGAGGATTACGTTGGTAGGAGGGCTGACATCTGAGAGTATTGTGGGGGCACCACAGAGAAGGAACAGTGGGTCAAGGGAGGGGGGGCAAACTAGACAGGAAGCCAGCTGATGAAGGGTGGACTCTAGTAGGACCTAGAAAAAGAGGAGCAGCAGTAGGCAGGAGGGAGGAGAAAGCACACAGTAAGGCAAAGGGGATAGGGAACATGTTTACTTTACCAACAACACATGGGAAAGAGGATGCAGGAGGTGATTGCACAAGGGATAGCACTCACAAAGAAGATGGAGTGAAGGGCATCATTAGTGGAGAGACTTAGCATGGTGTGGCAGGGGGAAGAATAATACTCAGAGAAGTGAGGAGGGAGAGGGAGCTTGGCAGTCAAACAGGAGGAGGGGGAAGGGTCTTAATTGGGAGGGACAGGGGAAAGACACTGGGGCACATGGTAAAAACACAGTCTTGAATGGCTCCAAAAATGAGAACCTGTGTTGGGGGGTGGCAATGGGCACAAGGAAAGAGGAGGGGGGTGTACTGGTGTTGGGGGACTCCATACTCAAGGGGATCAGATGGGGCAGCAAGGGGGAGAGGCAAAGTCGGATATGGGTGGAGTCCATACCAGGATTAAAGGCAGATATGGCAGGTCAGGCAATCCTAAGGTGCATAAAGAGGGGTAGGAGGAAACCACACATTGTGGTACATGTGGGGATAAATGACCTAGCGGGGGAAATGGTGGAGGTAACAAGGGAGAGGACTGATGAAGTAGGAAGGTTGTGCGAGGAGACTGGGGAGTCTGTGGCCTTCTCCGATGTGCTCCCAGTACCCTGTGCAAGCACAGTGAGAAAGGAGAGGATTAGAGAATTGAACACATGGTTGATAGAATGGTGTCAAACTAAGGGGTATGGGGTTGTGGGCGGCTGGGGCAGTACCTGGGAAAATAACAATCTGTTTGCAAGGGATAGGCTGCACCTGAGTGGGGAATGGAAGAAGGTTTTAAAGCAATGACTTGGGAGGTATAATTTGACAAGGGTGGATTTAAATTAGATGGGGGGTGGCAAGTGGACAGCAGGCAGGCAGGCAGGGAAGGATCCGATAGAGTGGAGTCACAGCCTACCCCCCAGGCTAGCAGGGAAGGACTTGGGGCGGCCAAAAAAGGAGGGGGTAGAAGGGAGGAGATGGAGGCTAGTGAAGGGAAAGGGGCATTATGAAGGGTGGTCTCATTGAATGCAAGAAGCCTAGGAAACAAATCGCTGAGCTACAGGCACTCTTAGCAGTGTGGAGGGTGGATATTGCAGCTGTCACAGAAACGTGGGCAACTGAGCACCAGGACTGGGACCTGGCAATCCGAGGATACAAATTATACAGGAAGAACCGTGGGGGGAGGCGGGGGTGAGGTGGCAGTCTATGTGAGGGACAGGATCAAATGCACAAGGGAAGAGGGAGAAGAAAGGAGAACAGAGGCAGTCTGGCTGCAGCTCCTAGACTCAAGGGGTAGGAAACTGAGGTTAGGGGTGGTATACAGGTCGCCATCCCAGTCTGAGGAGCTTGACAGGGAGTTAGTGGGACAAATCAAAAAGGTATGTAGACAAGGGAAGGTAGTCATCTCGGGGGATTTCAACTTGCCGGGGGTTGACTGGAGCATTCTGGTCACCTCCAGTGCTAGGGAGCAAGTGCTCCTGGATGTGAACCAGAAGGATCTCCTGACACAGTTGGTTCCTGTACCTACTAGGCTAAAGAACACTTTAGATCTGGTATTGTTGAATGGGGAAGCAGTGAGAGAAATAAAGGGAGAGGAGCCACCAGCCAACAGCAGTCACCAAATGGTGTGGTTTAATATCACGATGTGTGGGAAGCCAGAGAAATCAGTTACTTGGGTGGTAAACTTCAGGGGGGCAGACTTTGGGAGGATGCAGGAAGTACTGAAAGGGAAACTGGAGGGCATAAGGCAGGAGACGGATGTGGAGCAGAAATGGGATATTATTAAATGGGGGGTTACAGAGGCAACAGAAGCCTGCACCAAGACACAGAGTAAGAGAAGTAGAGCAAGAAATCCATGCTGGTTGAACAGCGAGGTTGTGGAGGTGGTGAGGGCAAAATGAGTGGTGCACCAGAGGTTTAGGAGGACAGGGAAGGAAGTGGATGGGGAGGAATATGCAAGATGGTCCAGGGGTGACCATAAAAGTGAGAAGCCAAGGCCCAGAGGGCTGAGATTAACAGGGAATTAATGGGGGACTTTTTCAGATACATCAAGGAGCAAAGGAAGTGCAAGGAGACAACAGTGAGGATAAAAAGGGTGGGGAGTGGACAGAAAGGGGAGGAGCAGGCAGAAGCACTGAATGAATACTTTTGCTCAGTGTTCATGGAAGAAAAGGGGACTGCTACCATGCATGGGCTGGGACGGTGGGGACAGGGGAGAGGAGGTGACAGAACAGCACTGCCCAGTGCAAGAGAGCAGCTGCAAAAGTGAATAAAATGCTGGGGTGCATAGCGAGGGGGGTTTTGTCCAGGTGAAGAGAGGTGATCTTGCTCCTCTACAGGTCACTGGAAGGCCGCACTTAGAGTATTGTGTGCACTTTTGGAGGCCATACCTCAAGCAGGATTATCAGGCTACTGGAGGGGGTGCAGAGGAGGGCAACAAAGATGATATGTGGAATGGAGGGGAGAGAGACTATGAGAGTAGACTGGGAGACCTGAATATGTACACCCTGGATGACAGAAGGGACAGGTGGGATATGATAAAGACATTCAAGTATCTGAGGGAAATCAATAAGGATAGGGCAGATGGGGTCTTTAAGTTAAGGGAGGAGGGTCACCAGGGGCATGGGCTAAGATTGGGGGAGATTTTGGAAGGAAATGAGAGACACTATTTCACAGATAGTGTGGTAGCAAAATGGAATGCCCTACCAGAATGGGTGGTATCATGTAAATCTGTGAACAGCTCAAAAGGGTATGGGACAGGGAACAGGGAGAGTGAGGGTGGGGGGTGGGGGTGGCAGTGGGATGACAAAGGGAGGGGTGGGGCAGCTGCAAACTAGGGGTGTTGGTCGCACACTCGAGCAGACTTAGATAGACCGGATGGTCTGTTTCTGCTGGCACATTCGTAAAGAGGAAATGGCTAGCACGGTAGGGACTGTGGCTTCTTTTAATCCTCAGATTCAGACCTGGGAGGAATACTGTGAAATCTTGTCACATTTCTTTATTGCAAATGATATCGCAGAGGCTAGTAAAAAAAGTTCTGGTCAGATCCACCACAGCTGCTTAATGAAGTTAGTGATGTTGTGTGGAATTGTTAAGGAGGTATGGAGAAAAAATACAATGATTTGTAAATAGTAAGATTTGTTTTAGTTTCTGTTCTAAGGAAGGCATACATGTTATTAGGAAAATACATTGAGGTTTACAAAAGAACCCCAGAGCAAATGCCACTGATACATACATACACAATTGCACATACCCCAATAATGCAAATCCCCATGATGGTACAGAAGGTGGCAGTACATGAAAAAGTAATGGCTGGCATATGTTCAGCCTTGGGATTATTTACACAGTTTTTTTTTTTTTTAGAGAAACAGGGTATTTGTCCATGAGGTGATGCAAGTTATATTTAAGCAATGTGCTGATGTCAGGAAGTCAGGTGTAATGATGATGGAAGGTTAGCAGAGAAAATGTGATAGTAACTTTCAGAGGGGGTTGCTTTTGACAAGGACAAGGTAGTTATGCTTGCGATAATGGGAATATTAGGAAAGTATGAGGTCTATGCAGAAGTGGAGTACAAATTTGCACAGTTTCCCAAATATGTGCTCAGAGTGCAAGCAAATGTGATATGTTGGTTTGTTTTAGAAATAGGTAAAAATAGCGATACATGCAATTGACAGAAAGATAATTAGATAGACATGCAGGCCCTGTCCACACTACACTCGAAAAAGCTGTAATGGATTCAAACCATTACAGTCTGTAAATGTTACAGTGTGTCCACACTGTCAGTGAACAGTGTGGATAATGGTTTGAAAACATTACAGCCTGTCCACACTGAGAGCGACAGTGTGTGTGGTCTCTAACCTGTAGTCCCATGGTGCACTTGGTGATGACAGCTGCATTTTGAGATGCCCTGCTACATGTCCTATGGAGTACTGTATATGGTAGTCATATTATGTAAATAACCATATTTAACTTAGGAGACACACTTATGTTGTGGAGGTGACAGAGAGAGGTTTGAGGGAGGCAGAGATCTCTATGTTGGAATCGGGGGCTACATCAGCGAGAGGGAGGGAAGGGAAGGGAGAGAGAGAGAGTGAGGGGGAAGAGACATGGCACCAGTTCTGCCAGTATTAGGGCACCTGGGCACAACAGACATTCATGTATTGCTGCTGTATGGCTGAAGACAGACCCTCTACTACTGCCTTTAGTGTTCTCCACTGCTCCACTGTACACAGTGCCACACGTCTATTGCTCCCAGGTCGCCCCTGAAAACAGGCACTTGTGCCTAGTGGGCCTTACCTGGTTACCAAAGACTAAAATAAAAAATAAAAAAAATATTGTACACCACAGGAGTGCTCCATGATGCACTCAGGGGCTCCACTAATGTATGTGTTCACTACTGGCACTGCTCTGCAGGCAGTAGTGCTGCCAAATCACATATGGGCAGGCAGGGTACTCTCAACACTTGGCACAGTGAGAACAGTAATCAAGGACAGTACACAGATACCATCAGGAGGTGGCCCTTGGGGAGACAAGTGCAGACAGAGAGGTGGGTTAGGTGGGGACATGGGGATACACCCAGGGGGGTGCGCATACAGCTGTCAGGTTACTGTGGTATGGAGGCATCCCAGTATTGCAGCCTACACCTGTGCGCCACACTGCCATCTACATATGTCCTGGTATCCTACGATCTCCCTGCATGCAGTGAAACAGTGCTGCAATGCATGCAGGTATAGTGGGAGACTGGAGGCTACATGGTGGAGCATTTAGACACAGTTGCAATTAAAAACTGATGAAGGTGTAAAGCTGTAAATAA
The DNA here is from genome assembly GCA_016271365.2 of Neoceratodus forsteri. Classification (NCBI taxonomy): domain Eukaryota; kingdom Metazoa; phylum Chordata; order Ceratodontiformes; family Ceratodontidae; genus Neoceratodus; species Neoceratodus forsteri. Next base: position 487,489,211 of record CM057454.1, on the reverse strand, counting down.
GAGTGAAATAACCACACTGGTATGCACACCACAAAGTGGTTCTTGGAAGGATACAGATTGGGGATGGCTCAATTAAAGGAGTATTCCAACCAGACTTTGCAAAAACATATGTTATGCAGAGTGTTTTGATTTGTATGTAAAGTCCTAGTGTGTCCTTCCCTCTGTCTGCTATTAGGAGTTTTTCCTAAATTAGGCTGCTAGCTTTAGGGTAGTTTTATGACCCCTTGGGATCTACATCACAAATAGGTTTATTGCCTTCTGCCTCCTACAATGCATCTTGTCTCATGTGACAGTGACATAGCCAGGCCCATAGAGTTAGTATATGCAGTGCTTTTTAAAATCAGTTCACAACAGCAGAGCTTCATAACTGTTCTTATCCAGTGAACACAAATGGCAACAGTTACTATTTAGCATATGCCTAGGAGCTACCTAACTGGGGTTTCTGTAAGAAAACAGCTACTAAATAGCTCTAATTCATTATTTGTGGTTTTTTGGGTGTGTCATGTCTAGCTAGCAGTAATATGTGTTTTCATGTTAAAATTGAATTTAATCAAACTACACACAACAATAAAAAGCACAGAAATTACCCCAGATCATCACTGCTATAATTAATAAAGACTATAGAGCTAACTGAGTGAGTTTTCTGTAAGAAAACTGCTAAAGTATTTGCTAAACTGTAAATGTAGGTACCAGCATTCTTATTTTTTTTAGCAGGAGAGACACACTAAAGCTTGTTTACAGGTGTGACTTGGGAGTACAAGAAAGTTAAGTGATTTGCTCAGGGACACATGGTACGCATATGGAGGCTGTGGGATTCAACCCCAGGACACCAGGTTTGCAATTCAGAGCCTTAGACCACCCCACTACACTGCCTCCTCTATTCTAATAGGTAGAACTGGCAGTTAGTGCTGATTTTGCTCTGTGACATGATTTTCAATTTTTGTTTTGGTTACAAATGTGAAGTATCATTTTAATAAAGTATAAAAGTATATATTTGCGAGTTATTTAGGTTGGCGAATATTTGTTTTATTATTTAAAAAAAGGAGGATACACTAAATGTGTAGTGCAATGAACCTTTGTAAAATGGGATCAAATGTGTAGCTGTAATAGTCACCGTCATCCATCCTGTTGTTTTCATGCTATACCACACACAGGAGAAAAAGTGACTTTAATCTATTTTGAAGTTTCTAGGCTGCAGCTTCATACCATACACTTCATTTGTAAAAAAAAAAAAAAAATGAAAATCATGTCACAGAGCAAAATCAGAACTAAACGTTAGTTCTGCCTAATAGAATGTTGTTACCTACATTTATAGTTTACCAAATACTTGAAATCTAACTGAGTGGGTTTTCTGTAAGAAAACAGCTAGGGTGGAATATTCAGAAATGTGCCAGGCAGGGGCACAAGCTGGGTGCAGTGCAACTGGGATGCGCCAGTGTGTGGACACAGGGCGATATTCAGTGCTGCGCGCCCAACTCATACCGTTGAATCTCAACACCATAGCCACCCGCGTTGCGCAAGCGCAGTGGCATTGCACCAGGTGCAGTGGCACTGAGTCAGCGCAAGTGGCGGTTGAGGAGCAGGGGCTGCACCAGCACAAGTGCAGCTGTGCTAGGCACAGCAGGAGCAATATTCAGAGGTGAACATGCAAATGGGGCCATAATACATACAAAGGCACAACTGGGGCCATTAGCATGTCATTATGAGCCATATGCATGCAGGTACACTGATCCCGGCGACACCTGGCGCACCTGCCAGGCTACGGCAAGTGGGACTGACTTCTCCTGTGCATCACAGCAAAGTGTCCCAATGCCTGTTCATGGGCATAGGTACAGTAGGTATTTGAAAATACCCTGGTGGTCCAGTGGACTGCTTTCAGCTGATCGCGAGGCATAGGTATTATAAATGTATGCTAAATTATCCCTGGTGGTCCAGTGGACCCGTGTCAACCTGATAGCAGGCTTTGTATGTGGAAAATCCCTGGTGGTCCAGTGCCCCCTCACCCGCCCACTCAGACCTGCCCCAATCCCCGGTCAGCGGAGGGTGGCAGCTCCCTCGCAAGCTGCTCGGTGACTGACTGCATACGATCGGCTGTCGCTCTCAGTCCACAGTGTGGGCCAATGGGCGTCTCATCCCATACTACACAGTCAGATATGTGAATGGATCCATTCTCAGATCTGGGCTGTGTAGTATGATATAGTGTCTGCTGGCCCGCTGCGACCAATGGTGCTACAGCCGTACTGTATGTAGTCAATTGGCAGGTGGCTGGGCGGCTTCATGGTGGGGAGCTGCCACTGCCACTGACTGGGGGCGGGGTAGTGGGTCTGAGTGGGCAGGTGGGGAGAGGGGTACCGCTGGACCACTAGGGTTTGTCCACATACAAAGCCCGCGATTGGGCTGGATATGATCCACTGGACCACCAGGGATAATTTAGCATACTTTTATAATACCTATGCCTGCGATCGGGCTGGAAGCAGTCCACTGGACTACCAGGGATATTGTTTCTATTACAATGCCCGTGATTGGATGTGGGGGGGATGCAACGCTGACAGACCCTGGCTCTGGAGCTCGGGTGGCCACCCACAGCTGGTGGCTGCTGTGTTGTGCTCTGCAATACAGCAGCTCACCTGTGGGTGGCCAGCCCTTGCCCCTTTATTTTTAGGCTCAACTTTGTGCACCAGTGTGCGGCACAAGTAGGAGTTGCACCATCATATGCTCAGCACATCCCAGGCCGAATATCGGGATGTGCCGAGTATGCATGGGCATGCCCCCTGCACTTGCACCGCATACATTACTGATGCGCCCCGGTGCATGGAGAGTTGAGCAGCACAACATTCCCTTCTGAATATCACACCAGGGTGCATCAGTGGGTTTCACCTGGTGCAACACTGTTGCGCCATGCGCAACCCCTTTGAATATCCCACCCCTAGAGTCTTAACTAATTACAGCAGTAATGATCTGGGCAATTTCTGTACTTTTATGGTTGTGTATAGTTTGATGAAATTAAAAGTTTTAAAATTAAAACATTCCTGCAAACTAGACCTGCCACACATAGAAAACAACAACAGTGAACTAGAGCTTAATTTAGTAGCAGTTTTCTTACAGAAACCCCAGTTAGCTAACTCTCTGGTGTCTGCTAATAGGCTAATTTAGGAAAAACTCCTAACAGCAGACAGAGGGAAGGACACACTAGGACTTAACATACAAATCAAAACACTCTGCATAACATATGTGTTTGCAAATTCTGAGTGGACTACTCCTTTAAAACTGCAAGCTCAGTAAAAAATATACACTGCAGCCACTTGTTGTACTGACATGCTTCAGCTGATGCAAAATACATAGTAAGGTGGTGGGGGCAGGGTTGGAGGACAGGTCTGAATAACACCATATGCCCACCAGGAGGGACTTTCCATCTCTTGGATTGTATTTGTGAAAATGTGTGACCAGGAGAGGAATGTAAGCTACGAAATGTGTAGTGCAATGAACCATTGTAAAATGGGATCAAATGTGTAGCTGAAATAGTCACTGTCATCCTGTTGTGTTCATGCTATATCACACACAGGAGAAAAAGTGACTTTAAAGTATTTTGCAGTTTCTAGGCTACAGCTTCATACCATACATTTCATTTGTAAAAAAAAATAAAAATCATGTCACAGACCAAAATCAGTACTAAATGCAAGTTCTATCTAATAGAAAGCTGGTACCTACATTTATAGTTTAGTAAATACTTGAAATCTAACTAAGTGGGTTTTCTGTAAGAAAACAGCTAGAGTCTGAACTAATTATAGCGCTAATGATCTGGGTAATGTCTGTGCATTTATGGTTGTGTATAGTTTGATGAAATTAAAAGTTTTAAAATTAAAACATTCCTGCAAGCTAGACCTGCCACACATAGAAAACAACAATAGTGAACTAGAGCTTAATTTAGTAGCAGTTTTCTTACAGAAACCCCAGTTACCTAGCTCTCAGGTGACTGCTAATAGGCTAATTTAGGAAAAACTCCTAATAGCAGACAGAGGGAAGGATACACTAGGACTTAACTTACAAATCAAAACACTCTGCATAACATATGTTTTTGCAAATTCTGAGTGGACCTCTCCTTTAAAACTGCAAGCTCAGTAAAAAATATACACTGCAGCCTCTTGTTGTACTGACATGCTTCAGCTGATGCAAAATACATAGTAAGGTGGTGGGGCAGGATTAGAGGACAGGTCTGAATAACACCATTTGCCCAGCAGGAGGGACCTTCCATCTCTTGGAATGTATTTGTGAAAATGTGTGACCAGAAGAGGAATGTAGGTTACGAAATGGTAGTGCAATGAACCATTGTAAAATGGGATCAAATGGGTAGCTGAAATAGTCACTGTCATCCTGTTGTGTTCGTGCTATATTATACATGGGAGAAAAAGTGACTGTAAAGTATTTTGCAGTTTCTAGGCTGCAGCTTCATACCATACACTTCATTTGTAAAAAAAAATAAAAATTGAAAATCATGTCACAGACCAAAATCAGTACTAAATGCTAGTTCTACCTAATAGAAAGTTGGTACCTACATTTATAGTTTAGCAAATACTTGAAATCTAACTAAGTGGGTTTTCTGTAAGAAAACAGTTAGAGTCTTAACTAATTATATGGGCAATTTATGTGCTTTTATGGTTGTGTATAGTTTGATGAAATTAGAAGTGTTACAATTAAAACACTCCTGCAAGCTAGATCTGACACATACAGAAAACAACAATAGTGAATGAGAGCTTCATTTAGCAGGGGTTTTCTTACAGCTTCCTGTTGTAGTTTTTGGCAGAGGAGAATTCACTTTCAGAGCAAGTAGCAGTCTAGAACTAAAGTTATCTTACTGATAAATCACTTCTATCTCAGCAGGGTCAGTGCCTGTTTGGATTAAGCAAACAGATACTTTATTAGATACAGAGGGTCTCATTTAAATAAAAAAAAGAAGAAAATCACTGTGTGTTTCTCTGTTTGAGGAAGGAGGCTGTATCAGCTTAATTTACTGAGTCAGAGGGTGAAACTAATTAGGTGTGTGCCTTAGGAGTACAAAAACAGGTGTCTCCTATTACAGCTTCCTGCTGTAGTTTTTTGACAGAGGAGAATTTGCTTTCAGAGCAAGTAGCAGTCTAGAACTACAGTTTTCTTACTGATAAATCACTTCTATCTCAGCAGAAGTCAGTGCCTGTTTGGATTAAGCAAACAGATACTGTATTAGCTACGGGAGGGGGGGTCTCATTTAAGTAAAAAAAAAAGAAGAAAATCACTGTGTGTTTCTCTGTTTGAGGAAGGGGGCTGTATCAGCTTAATTTACTGAGTCAGAGGGTGAAGCTAATTGGGGGTGTGGCTTAGGAGCTTCAGAGTAAAAAAGCAGGTGTCTCAAATAAAAGCTTCCTGCTGTAGTTTTTGACAGAGGAGAATTTGCTTTCAGAGCAGGAAGCAGTCTAGAACTACAGTTTTATTACTAATTGCCCTCCTTCCCACCCCCTTCCACCCTCCCACCCTAAACCACTTCTACTTTTATAGCCACTGGATTTGACTGACAACAGGAACTTCCTGTTTGGCAGTAGGAACAGAAGGATCACTGAGACACATTAGTTTCATCAACCTTGAAGGAACCTAAAAAATAGCTCTTTCTCCCCCCCAGCTGCTGGAGGTCTGAATCCAAGCACAAAAGAAAGAGACTACTGAAGACTACAGGAAGTTCCTGTCCCAGAACAGGAAGGGTGAGAGTTGTTTGGGCACATAGGCAGTAGGAAAGTAGGTGTAAAAATACATAGAGGGAAGAGATAGTAAGCATACAAAGCAACAGGAGAGGGGAAGACAAAATAAGTCAAGATGGGAGTGGTGCAGTGCAATGGCTGTGGGGCAGTAGAGTTCTGGGAGACATTCTGGAGGCTGTGATGCTGCCCTGTTTGCAGGCTCCATTCTGGTCTGAGGGAGGAGGTTGCCTGTCTCCAGGCTGACCTGGCTAGGATTCATGAAACCTCTTCCCCCACCCAGGGACCACCAGAGCCACCACCACTACCTCAGAGGTTGCTAAGAAAGAGGAGCGGTTGGACCAAGGTGGGTTCAGGGAGGGAGAGGGTGGTGAAACAGAGGTGCATCCCTCCAGTTGTACCTCTCCACAATTCATATGCTGTTCTGGTGAAGAGTGGTTCCTCTATGAAGGCACCTACAGTGGAGACCAAGGAGGATGCCAGAAACCTCTACAAAGGAGACCCACAGGAGGGTGGCATGAGACCCCACAGGGTAAGGAAACAACTCCTGGTGGGGGACTCAATCATTAGGGGGTAGAAGTGGGGAGGGAAGGAAGGGGATAGGGAGGTAAGGTGCCTGCCAGGTGCCACTGCTTGGAGGGATTGGAAGCAAATCCTCAGGATCACGGGAGCAGTTGCATGAGGGAAGGAGCTAGATGTCATTGTCCACCTAGGGATGAATGACCTGGCTGTGAATGGGATCAGAGCAGTGCAAGAGGAGTTTGTAGAGTTGGGGAGGGGCCTTAGACAAGTAGCATGTAGGGTAACCTTCTCGGAGGTGCTGCCTGTCTATGGCAAGGATGATGCTAGGGTATTCCGCACCATGGGATTCAATGAATGGTTGAAAACTGGTGTGGATCTCAGGGTTTTGGCTTCATTGGGAACTGAGGAGCCACCTGGAGGGATGCAGCCCTATACTGGTTCAATGGTCTGCATCTGTCCAGGGGGGATACAGGATCCTAGGTGATAGGTTTAAATGCTTCATTGGCAAGCATTTAAACAAGCCAAGGGGGAGGCACTGAAAAGGAGCAGGGAAATCCTAGCCTGCTCCCACAAAACACAGTAGTTAGAGAGGTAAACACCAAGGTAGAGAAGTCAGTGGGGAGCAGGACAGGGGTAAATGCAGTAAAAGGCAGTAAGGACAGGGATGGGGCTAAAAGGGGTAAGGCCATCAAAAAATGGAAGGCAATGAGTACCAATGCCCACAGTCTGTGTAACAAACTCCCTGAACTAGTGGCCTTGGTGGAAAAGGCATGCCTGGATATTGTGGCAGTCACTGAAACATGGTACACAGAGAACCATGACTGGGATGTCAACATACCAGGATAAACAATCTACAGGAGGGACAGGGTGGGTAAAAGAGGAGGAGGAGGAGGAGGAGTAGTTCTCTATATAAGGGAAGAGATTAAAGCAGCAGAACTAAAGAGTAAACAGGAAATTGATGAGTCACTATGGGTCACCCTGAAGACAGGAAATGGCACCACAATCTGCATGGGGGTTGTGAACAGACCCCCATCTCGGGGGAATGGACAAGGAAATGATAGAAGGTGTCCTTAAAATGGCAGAAAAAGGGGAGATATTGTTGATGGGGGACCTGAATATGCCAGATGTTAACTGGAGTACCTTTGCTGCAGGCACATCCAAGAGCAAGGTAATTCTTGATGCCCTACAGGGGGCATGCCTCAGACAGCTAGTGTTGGAACCCGCTCAGAAGGGAGCAATCTTAGACCTGGTACTCTCAAATGGGGAAGGAGAAATGATCTCAGATTTAGAAGTGGGTAGCCATCTGGGAACAAGTGACCAGCAAACAGTGTGGTTCACAATAAACACAGCCATAGAGTCAAGCCATACAAAAAAAGAGTACTGGACTTTAGAAGGGCTGATTTTGGATGAGAGAGTGCCTCAGAAAAGCACTAGCAAACAAGCAAGAAGGAGGTGTGGAGGAACAATGGAGAATAATCAAAACAGCCATCACAGAGGCAACAAGCCTTTGTGTAAAGCAAATCAACAAAACAAAATGAAGGAAAAAAACACTATGGTTCTCAAAATAGGTGGAAGAGAAGGTTAAGGAGAAAAGGATAGCATTCATGAAATATGAGGAAACACAGAAGGAGCAGGACAGAGAACTTTATCAGTTAAAGCAGAAAGAAGCTGGGGAGGCAGTCAGAATAGCAAAGGCAAAAACAGAAGAAAGGATAGTCAACTCTGTTAAGAAGGGGGATAAAACCTTTTATAGGTACATTAGGGAGCGAAGAAAGACCAAGGGAGGAATACAGAGACTTAATAAAGGGGAAGGAATGTGGGCAGAGGGTGACAGTGAAAAAGCAGGGATACTGAATGAATATTTCTGCTCGGTATTCACAACGGAAGAGGAGGGGAAGGTACCTAAACCAAACAAGAGAAACACTCTGAATGGGGGGTCGATACCAGTCCATTCACAGAAGAAAGGGTTTTGAAAGAACTCTTGAAACTGAGGGTGGACAAAGCAATGGGTCCAGATGGGATTCACCCCAGAATTCTAAAAGAACTAAGGGTAGAACTAGTAACGCCACTGACTACTCTGTTTAACAAATCATGGGAGGATGGGGTGGTACCTGAGGACTGGAGGAAAGCAGACGTGATTCCACTTCACAAACGTGGGAGCAGGGCAGAGGCAGGAAACTACAGACCAGTTAGTTTGATCTCACTGGTAGGGAAAATGATGGAATCACTTCTGAAGGAAAGAATTGTTGAGTACCTAGAGGCCAGTGGGACATAGGACCCAAGGCAGCATGGTTTCACAGCAGGAAGGTCATGTCAGATGAACCTACTTGATTTCTTTGACTGGGTGACCAAAGTAGTAGACCAGGGAGGGCTGTGGATATGGCCTGCCTAGATTTTAGCAAGGCATTTGATACAGTCTCACACAAAAGATTAATATACAAGTTAGCCAGCCTTGGAGTGGGTCCCAAGGTGGTAGCCTGAATAAAAAACTGGCTGGACAACAGGACACAAAAGGTAATAGTAAATGGAGTCAACAGTGAAGAAAGGAGGGTAATTAGCAGGGTACTGCAGGGTTCAGTACTGGGACCAGTCCACTTTAATGTCTTTATAGGTGACATTGGAGAGCACCTGGAAGGAAACGTATGTCTCTTTGCAGAAGACACAAAGATCTGCAACAGGATTGATACGCAAGGTGGGGTGGAAAGGATGAAAAGGGGCTTGGCAAGGTTGGAGGAATGGTCAAATATATGGCAGCTCAGATTCAATGCAAAGAAGTACAAGGTAATGCATCTGGGAAACAAAAAACCCAGGGGAAAAGTACACAATGGGGGGTGAGATGATAACAACAACAAAAATCGAAAAAGACCTAGGAGTAATTATATCAGATGACCTAAAGGTGGGCAAGCAATGTGAGAAGGTAGTAAGGAGGGCTGTGGGGATACTGGGATGCATAGGAAGAAGCATCAACAGTTGAAAGCAGGAAATTGTTATCCCTCTGTACAGACAGTTGGTGAGACCCCATCTAGAGTACTGCATGCAGTTCTGGAGACCCCATCTCCGAAAAAGACATAGACAGAGTGGAGGCTGTTTAGAGGAGGGCAACTAAAATGGTGCAGGGTCTGTACCAGAAGACATATGAGGAGAGACTAAAGCAGCTTAATATGTATACCCTTGAGGAAAGGAGGGAGAGGGGGGACATGATAGAAACGTTCAAGTATCTCAAGGGAATTAACAAAGTACAAGAGGGTAGTATCTTTCAAAAAAAGTGACGTGCAAGAACAAGGGGGCACAATTTGAAGATAGAGGGGGGACGCCTCAGAGGTAATGTTAGAAAGTATTTTTTCATAGAGAAGGTTATGGATGCATGGAACAGCCTTCCTGAGGAGGTTGTGGAGTCAGGAACAGTGGGATAATTCAAGAATGCATAGGACAGACATAAGGCAATTCTAGTGGGAGGGTAGGAGGAAGTAAGCTGTTGATTAACTAGATTCAGCAGCTTATCCATCAGGTAGGGAAATGGATAGACTGGGTGGGCCAAGCATTTCCTATCTGCCATCAAATTCTATGTTTCTATGTAACCCCAGTTAGCTAGCTCTCAGGTATCTGCTAATAGGCTAATTTAGGGAAAACTCCTAATAGCAGACAGAGGGAGGGACACATTAGGACTTAACATAGAAATCAAAACACTCTGCATAACATATGTTTTTGCAAATTCTGAGTGGACTGTGGACTACTCTTTTAAAACTGCAAGCTCAGTAAAAAATATGCACTGCAGCCTCTTGCTGTACTGACATGCTTTAGCTAATGCAAAATACAGAGTAAGGTGGTGTGGGCAGGGTTGGAGGACAGGTCTGAATAACACCATATACCTACCAGGAAGGACTGTCCATCTCTTGGAATGTATTTGTGAAAATGTGTGACCAGGAGAGGAATGTAAGCTGAGCCAATGCTGTTTAAACAAGTGCTGTATAGGGATGCAGTTTCAGGCTTTTTCTTCTGAAGCTTAAGCTCTGATGCCCCAGGCAGCTCTGATGGTCAATTGTTCCAGCATGATAGATCCACCTCATGTCCCTCCCACATGAACCAAAAAAAGGTGGGGTGGATCTTTAGGAGCTTCTTGGGTGGAGGTGGGGTGGATCTTACTCTCCCCAAAAAACTAATGCTGCCTCCCACTACTCAGGTTCCAGTTCTTGTACCTCCTACTTAAGAAAGAAAATAGTGCACTGCAACCATTGACTAACATGAAAGTGTATTTATTTGAGGGTGGAAATCATTTCTTGGAGAAGGGTAAGGTGGAGGAGACTATTTTACACCTTCAGTCAGTTCCACGGACAGAAAACATGACATCACTCCTTTTCTACATGCAAAACGTCTGCAGGCTCCGCCTACTGCAGCCATAAAAAGAGCCATCTTACTAAGTGGAGTGTGTGCACAAATCTACAGCTTAATGATACATTTGTTGAGCCCTGAAAAGCCTGGTGACACATCAGATGAAAACTTAGTAAAATTGTTGAATAATCACAGTAATCCAAAACTGTGTGAAATCAAACAAAGGTTCAAATTTAGTTCTAGAAACAGAAAAGCTGGAGAAACTGTGGGAGCATACATTGCAGAATTGAGAAAAATGGCGTAGGACTCTATTTATGGAGAAACTTTAGAGTAAATGCTGAGAGATAGACTTCAATGAAGGTTATTGTCAGAAACGGATTTAACGTTTGAAACAGCATTGAAGTTGGCACAAGCTGTGGAATCTGCTAGTCAGAATGTAAAAGATTTACAGCTGCATTTGAGAGAAATTTCTGGGCCCTGTTGTAGTTCATAAAAACCACAGGACTCCGTAAATAAAATGTTTGGGAACAAAGAGCACCAAATAAGAACATGACTAAAAATTGCTACCATTGTGGGGACAGCATTTCCAGCAGGAGTGTCGCTTTAAGATGAAAGATGCCACATATGTGGAATGAAAGGCCACATAAGTAAAACCTGTAGAAATAAGATTAAAGAGAAAAGGGGCACACACACACCAAGAAAGACAGGGAAACAGAGTAAGAGCAGTCCCAAAAGCTTCCAGCGTACCCTCCACTCGCAGTGGGAGTAAGAAAGCGAGGACATGGAGGAAGAGCAGGCTTATGCTATGCATGGTCTGAAGGAGCCAGATATTCCCACAGTAGCACCAATCATTCAGATGTTGGACATTAATGGCAAAACTGTACAATTTGAGGAGGACACCAAATGTAGTGTCACCATCATGAATCAAGCAGAATACTCTGAGTTGTGGAATAGGAAGGAAGTCCCAGAGCTGGAAAAGTGTGCAATTAAATTGAAAACTTATACAGGGGAACCTGTAGAGATACTGGGGTCAGTGAGAGTAACAGTGACATACAAAGAGACAGTTAAAGAATTACCATTGTTAGTGGTGATGGGGAGAAGCCCAAACTTGTTAGGCCAAGGCTGGTTGCTGAACTAGCCGTGGACTGGAGAACAATCAATCTAGTGACACCATTATAGCAGTGGACACTGCAGGAGGTGCTTTCAAAACATGAAGCGGTATTCAAGGAAGGTCTGGGAACTTTACAAGGTACCACAGCAAAAATATATGCGGACAGTGATACAACTCCATGTTTCTTTAAACCGAGATCTGTACCTTATGCAATGAAACCCAAGGTTGAGGCTGAACTTGATTTTCTTCTGAGAGAGATTATAGACCTGATGCAGTTTTCAAGTTGGGCCACACCCATTGTTCCTGTACTGAAGCCTGATGGCTCTGTGAGAATATGTGGAGATTATAAACTGACGGTGAATAGGGTGTCATGCTTGGAACAGTACCTAATTACAAAAATGTATGATTTGTTTGCAGTCCTTGCAGGAAGAGAACAATTCACAAAGCTAGACATGAGTCATGCATACCAACAGATTGCGCTGGATGAAAACTCCAAGAGTATGTTACTGTGAATACCCACAAAGGTCTGTTCAGGTATGACCATTTACCCTTTGGTGTTGCATCTGCTGCTCCTATTTTCCAACGAGCCATGGATGGGTTGTTGCAAGGAGTCCCCCATGTGGCAGTGTACCTAGATGATATTTTAGTAAAAGGCAGAACAGAAGGGGAGCATCTGCAAAACTTGGAAGTAGTGTTCAACAGACAGAAAAAAGTAGGACTTCGGTTAAAATGGAGCAAATGCACTTTCCTAGGTAAGGAAGTGGTATTCTTGGGACATAAAATAGATGCAACAGGCCTGCGGCCTGTAAAATAAAAAGTACAGACAATTCAAAAGACCCCCGCACCCAGCAGTGTGGCTGCGTTGAAAGCGTATCTGGGACTGTTGAATTATTATAACAAGTTCTTACCAAACCTATCAAACCTTTTGATGCTCTTGCATCAGCTCTTGAGGAAAGGAGTGAATTGGCATTAGGGAACTGAGCAAGAGAAAAACTTTTGAGGCTTCCAAGAAGTTACTCCAATCATCAGATGTGTTAGTTCACTATGACGGAGACAAAGACCTCATTCTTGCCTGTGATGCTTCACCATATGCTGTTGGCGTGGTTTTGTCGCACAGCATGCTTGATGGAACTGACAAACTCATTGGATTTGTGTCAAGGACTTTAACAGCTGCAGAAAAAAATTACTCACAGCTAGACAAGGAGGGATTGGCTGTGATGTTTGGGGTGCAGAGATGTCACAAGTATATTTATGGGTGATGTCTTGACATCTGCACAGATTTCTCTCTTCAATGAGATGAAGGCCATACCACAGATGGCCTCACCAAGGATCCAGAGGTGGCCTGTCACACTTTGAGCTTATGAGTATACTGTGGTCTACATGGTGGATAAGGACCATGGTAATGCTGATGCCTTGAGTCATCTTTCCCTACTGGAGGGCCCAACCAAAGCTCCTTGTGAAGAGTGAGTGTTGTTAATGGACCACATGGATGCCTTACCAGTGACAGCTGCTCAGATCAGGTTCTGGACTGGAAAAGACCCTGTGCTGGCAAAGGTCTGGGAGTACATCTTGTGAGGATGACCCAAAGTAGTCCTGAAAACTGAGTTCACACCATACGTCTCCAGAAAAACTGAGCTCAGTGTGCAGGATGGATGTGTCTTATGGGGGGCTTATGTTGTAGTGCCACCCCAAGATCATAAACTGTCCTTGAGCAGTTGCACCAGTGTCACCCTGGAATGACACGAGTGAGAGGACTGACTAGAAGTTATATGTGGTGGCCCACGATGGAGGAAGAAATTGAAAGGGAGGTTCAGAGTTGTGACACGTGCCAGGAACATAGGAAAGCTCCAGCCACTGCTCCACTCCACCCATGAGAGTGGCCTGAGAAACCCTGGCGATGATTAGATCTTGATTATGCTGGTCCATTCTTTGGAAAAATTTTCCTGGTTATTGTGGAAGTACATTCCAAGTGGATAGATGTTTATTCAATGACTTCAATGACATCAGCAGCTACTGTACAGAAACTCCGAACGAGCGCAAGAAACCATGGCATACCGAGATGGTAGTATCTGACAATGGAACTCCTTTTGTTAGCATGGAATTTAAAGAGTTTATGGAAAGGAATGGAATTACCCACATAACTTCTGCTCTATATCACCCTTCATCAAATGGGTTAGCAGAAAGAGCAGCACAAACATTCAACGAGTGTTTAAAGAAAATGTCTGGAGGTACATTAGTAGCAAATGTACATATTAACTGTCAAAATTTGATTGATGGATGATTGATGGTTGACTGCCCCACCCCCTTTTAATTGATGAAGTAATGCCATGCCCCTTTTTGATTGATGGCCAGAAGTGATGTAATGCCCCACCCCTGCCACATGTTCTGGAAATTACTCAGTGTCCCTACCCCATCTGCATCCCATGTGCACCGGAAATGATGCAATGTCCTGCCTCCTTTATGTGGGTGCCTGATATGACGCAGCACCCCCACCCCTTTCCATGCCCATGTCCACCAGAAATGACGCAGCACCAAGCCCCATACCCATCCCACCCCTTTCATGCCGTGACTCAGCTACAGGTGGAATGAAGGTTGGCTTGTTTGGGCTAGCCCCAGACATGTTAGAAAGGATATGCTGATAAAAACTTTTAGGGCTGTTCCTCCATAGTTGGTTTATGTTTTGCTCCTGTGTATGTGGATTGCCTGAGGAAAACAGTGAAATGGATGAACCTAGCCAATCAACATCTGCTAGTGCCACACCAGAGGATTCTGTTATGACTGAATTGATAGAATCATTCATGAGACATGGTTTGCATGATAATCATGAGTGTGTTAATATGGATGAACAGTGGGAAGAACCAGATGTATCAGATGCCGAGAAATGCCCTGATGAAAAGACTGATGTGGCCATGACAGCAATTGAAGTGCCACCTGAAAAGATTATCATGTTGGACCTGATAAAGGGTATTCTGATACAGCTACTGCAAGACTTGATGGGTCAGGACTTGAAGATAAACTGTGAGGGATGTACCACAGACCACCCCTCGCAGATGAGACATAGCTGTTTATATGAACCAGAGGAGAGGTACTGGGAGTGTGCTTTTCCTGAAGTCTGTGAGAGGTTGCACCCATGATGGATCAAGCTGCTAGTCAAATTGACAGCATGGAAACTTGGGTGCACAGCATACTATTTTGATACAATACAAGCAATAAATGACACTTTGTCAGAATTTGGAGATGCCATGCATTGCTAAGGGACTTGACTCACTTTATGAACAATTGAGTGTAACACTACAGAGTGTTGTTGAAGAAGCGGTTTCATCAGGAAGTCATCAAAAATATTTCAAAAGCCCACTGCAAAAAGGAAGCCCTGTGCCATATTATATGTACTTGTATGATGTTGGTAGTTCTGATAAAGAACGCAGCACTGCATGCTGATAGCTGTTAAGATGGGTAACCTGTGAAGAAATCATCAAAGATTGTTTGAAAAGCAGAAAATAGAAAATCTTCTACAGACTTTGATAAGTATGCAAGTTTCAAACTCTGCTGATCAAAATCCAGGTAACCCGATAAACTGTGAAAAACTTCAGTTTATACAGATTTTAATGAGTGACATTAAAAAAGATGTACACTGGTGTGAAATAATGAACATGACCAGGTGCCTAAGCAATGATGTGTTAGAAACCATTCAAAATGTGCTACCATTAATATTTAAAAAATTGGATGTGATTTTTCATGGCCGAGTATTGGTAGCTGTGGCCTACATTGTTGATATTTGTTGTTATGGTTTAAAATGTCAGAGACAGGAAAATGTTAGCAATGTGATTGAATTTACATCCCATTTTCTTGTTACACAGCAAAACAAGGCATGTCTTTTCTTGTTGTAATATTTATAATGCAGTACAGCATCAATTTATCACAATGGCTAACACATGCTCTGCGTTGTTATAGAGTTAGATGTATACGTTGTGTGGTCTGTCATAATAAAATTTTGACATTTGAAAAAAACACCCGTGTCCCTGCCATATTACTAAACAGCAATCATGGTTAAGAAATCATTGAAAAAAATGTATTATGAACCCAATACACCTGGTAGCTTAGGAGGTGTTCAGAGACTGCATGGTGCTGTTGCACAACCGAGGAAAAGAATTACTCGCACTCAGGTATCCCAGTGGCTGTCTTTACAAGATGCTTACACTATGCACAAGCCAGCGAAGAAACAATTTCTTAGAAACGAAGTGGTTGTTAACAACATTGATGCACAATGGCAGGTTGATTTGGTCGTATAGGCTAGTCTTTCCAAAGACAAAGATGGCTTCCGGTTTATTCTAACAGTTATTGATGTCTTATCAAAATACGTATGGACCAAATTGCTAAAAACAAAATCTGGAAGAGATGTGACAGAGGCTTTCAAAATGTTATTTGGAGAGGGCCGCAAGCCAAAAAAATTACAAACAGATGAAGGGACTGAATTTCTTAATGCCAGTTTTCAATTGTTTTCAAAAGAATAAAACATACATCATTTTACAACACCAAATGATGTTAAGGCTTGTATTGTGGAAAGATTTAATCATACATTGAAAACAAAAATGTGGAGATATTTTACAGCATTTTAACACATATAGGTACATAGATGTATTACAAGCTTTAACAATGACCTACAATCAGAGCTGTTACCAGTCCATCAAAATGTGACAGCTGGCAATTCTTTAGATGTCTGGAAAATTCTATATGGCGGTCTTACACACAAAGTGAAAAGGCCTTTTAAATTTCATGTGGGTGATCATGTGTGGGTTTCTAGAGTTAAGAAAACATTTGAAAAAGGTTATGAGCATAACTTTACAAGTAAGATATTTATTATTTCTGAATGTATACCTAAGCCTATACCAGTTTACAAATTAAAAGATTACGATGGAGAATAAATAAGAGGTACTTTTTATGAGCAAGAAAGGTAAAAGTTGAAGACACTGCAAACAGGGTATACAGGGTTGAAAAAATAGTGTCACTAAAAAGACAAGGGAAGAAAAAACTGGTTTTAGTGAAATGGTTAGGCTGGCCATCAAAATTTAACAGCTGGGTGGACTCCAAACAGCTGACAAATTTAAATTATAATTGTGCCCCTGTGTTTTGCAGGACACCAGTTGAGAGAAGACAGTATCGGTAAAACAATGTCTGAGAATGGATTTTATGTTACATTGCCCAGCAATGCATCTTTTGAAATATTTCCCAAAAATATTATTTCAGAATATACTGTGAAACTGGCGAAACCTATCAGTTTAGTAGGGGTGTGGGAAGTTGGTTTGTCAGAAATACAGCACCCAAGGACTTAGGACAATATTTCACAGCAAGATGGGAGATTTCAAGCAGGTTAAACGTCTAAGCCATTATTACCATTATCAATTCCCAGAGGTTATCATCATGATGTTGATGATGTCACAGCAGCCATCAATGAGGCACTGGAACAGGCACAACTAGGCATGTTTTAGAATATGACAGCTGGAACAGAAAATAAAATTCTCCAACATCAGTAGTGGAGCATTTATTGCTCACCATAATCTAGCTCATATTTTGGGGGTACCACACGGAATACTACAACTACAAGCAAGTACAGGACCATATTATGCTGACATCAATGGGGGTTTACACACTGTGTGTGTGTATACAGACATTGTTGAACGTCAAAGAGTTGATGATAGTGACGTGCCCCTACTCCGTTGTGTGGAAATGTCTGGTAAGAATAATGCAATCATAACCATCCGCTATGATAAGCCGGATTTTATACCAATCAGCAAACAACAGTTTGACACCATAACTATTGTGATAAAGAATGACCAAGACAAAAATATGTTATTCTTGTTTGGCAAGGTGATTGTGAATCTTCATTTCTGGCCTGTTAAAGGAGCCTTCTGAATGACAACCATGTCACAGAAGTTGTACAGTGACCCAATCCTTTATGTAGCCTATTATAAAGCACAGACCAGTCATGGCTGATCTGGTTTTCACGGTGCCCCGGTTATGTATGGTGCCGGTATAAGTGGTATATTTAGAATTTTATTTAGAAAAGCTGTACCACTGTTACAAAAAGGCTCACAGACAGTAAAATCATACCTTAAAACAGCTGCTAAAAATATTGTGAAAGGTGCTGTGGGAAATGTTGTGAGTTCCTTCATGACTCCAGATCCGGGACATCAGCAAGATGGGCCTGGAATGGTTGTTTATAAGAGGCCCAATAAGAAGAGAAGAATGGTCCTACCGGGGGCCTGTGAAAGTGTTATTAAAAGGCGACATGTTCAAAAGAAAAGAACAGTTGTGAAACGTAAGCGCAAGGAGAGAAAACCTCATAAAGCTAACAATCAAAGAGACTTATTTTAAGCCATGGCTCTGGTACACTGCATGTCTCAAGAATGTGGAAAGTCAGAATTAGACCTTTCAAACAACATGAAGTCTTGCTATATTATGACATATGCAGTGAGTCCCAACCTTTGAACTGCTCGGGAGGTAAAAGAGTTAACTTTCCATGCCAGGCATGGAACCCTGAGCTCGAGCTCGGTTGAAACTCTGTCTGTTGTTCTTCAAACTCAAACCATCAGATTCTTTACTCCGCCTCATTGAACAGTCGCTCCGGAGATTTCTCCTTCTGCTCGGTTCATTTTGTCGGTTAAAGTATTGTTTTTCTCGGTTTTTGACCGAATTTAAACCGCAACCAGTTGGTTCAGACTCTGTCTGTGGTATTTGTGAGTACTAGATAGGTTTTACACCAATTTCTATCTGTGTGGAACTTGTAAACAGTTTATCGGTTCGGTTTGAACCGATCAAGTTGTTTAAAATATCTTAATCTGTCTTTTAGTGTGTGGTTACCGGTTTTTATTGGTTCTAAAAAAAACGGATTTTATTACGTTTTTTTTCACGACCCGTGACACGGTTGGGAACCGATAAGGGAGTCTTACTTGGCGGATTGCCATAAATGGGTAAGTTTGGTTAGGTTGGCACTATGTCTGAGAAACCCAAAAGTAAAACCGGGCCCACTGGGTTTCAACACTGCAGTGTGTGTGGGGAAGTCTTTGCCAAAGCTGATCCCCACACCACCTGTGTTTATTGTCTGGGGTTTGACCACCTCAGTGCAGACTGCCAGATTTGTAAAAGTTTTCCTGCAGCTACCCTGGAAAAGAGAGTTGGTAGGCTCAGGGAAAGGGAGGCCAAAAAGTCCACTGAACGGATGGCCAGCCAGTTGGTTCCAACGAACTGGAGAATTGCCCTCTGACCAGGCGAGACTTCCTCGGGCAAGGAGATCCGACTCTGAGGAGCTGGGTCCAGCAAAAGGACTAGAAAATCAGCTGGTGTGGAGCCAAAACTTTCCTCTCCAACTGCTGAAGAAATAGCCAAAGTGATAAAAATTGTCCAGCCGCTTTCCCCAGTTCCGACCGAACCGGCACCATCTGGCAAGTGCCCGGTTTGGCCGGTTCCACCGGTTCAAGAGTATTATTTAGAGGAGTATTATGAACCGGAGGAGGGGGAAGAGAAGTATGAGGAGAGTGAATGTGGATTTGAAAGTCTGGATGTGCCCATTGACCTGGACATCTCCCCAGACAGACCTTCAAGTGTCTCCTCCTAGGCTTTCTGAGTCCCTTCTCATTTTATGTTTTATAAAAAGTGGCTGAAACCCTCCAGCTCCCTATGGAGGAAGCTGTGGATGATCAAGAGGAGCCTGACTATGTGGAAATGATGGGTATCCCAGAGTCCAAGAGAACAGTCTATTCCTTGCATAAATCTTTTGGGAAACAGACTTTTAAAATTTTAAAGCTCCTCACACTATACCTCCTGTTGATAACAGAATGGACAAGAGGTACACATTGTCAGGCTCTGATACGGAGTTCCTCACACAACAATGCAGCCATGTTGGGGCAGTGCAGGCTGCAGCCTGTGACAAGGCTAATATTCCCTTGGCTTCACACCCCCCTGATAAGGACTCCAGGAGGATTGATGCCATGGCAAAGAAACAGTACATGGCAGCATCCTTGGGACTCAGACAGGCAAATTATATGGCTTATGTTGCTAGATACCAGAAATCCAGATGGGATACTGTTATGGCTCTATCAAAACAGGTCCCTGGCCAGCTTGCCAAGGAGCTGGAGCAGGTGGCTGCTGATGGTATTGAGGCATCCAAGGTGCAATTCCATGCTGCAGTGGACTCCAATGATGTGTCATCAAGAGTCATGGCTACATCTGTGGCATTTCGCAGAATAGCTTGGCTCCGATGTACTAGCCTGTCACAGGATACCCAGACTAAGGCCATGTATTTTCCTGTTGTGGGTAATTCTCTGTGTGGGGAGCAGATAGAGAATTACATGAAGAAAATGGATGAGCATAGGACCACCTATAGCAGTGCACAGGTCAAGGAAAGGCAGGCCACTCCTCAAAGGCAGCTTCCCAGGGGCAGAGCAGGCCTTTTCATAGGCCTTTTTACCAAGCCCAGGCCTCCTCTTCTGCCTATGCTCAGAGGGGGTTCTTTAGAGGGAGAGGCAGACGGGGTACAAGCAGGCCTGCTTCCACCCCTCAGCCCAAAGCCCCTGCCAAACAGGCACCCTAATAGGGTTGCCAGGGCCGATTCTCAGCTACCTGTAGGGGGCAGGCTGGCTTACTTTGTCCAGGACTGGAAGTCTCTGACATCAGACAAGTGGGTCCTGGAAGTAGTAAGCCAGGGACTGGTTTTCAGCTTCAAAAAATTTCCAAAGATGAGAACCAGATCCTTTCCACCTGCAAACCCACCAGAGGCTATTGCCTTAGAGGCAGAGGTCTCTTCCCTCCTGGCTCTCAGAGCTGTGGAAAGGGTTCCACCCCTACACCAGGGCAAAGGCTTGTACTCCAGGTACTTCCTTACCCCAAAAAAGACAGGAGAATGGCGGCCCATCCTGAATCTCAGATATTTAAACAAGCACCTTTTAAAACCAAAATTCAAAATGGTGACTCTGGGAATTATTCTCCCCTCTCTAAGACCAGGGGACTGGCTAGCATCCCTGGACCTCAAGGATGCCTACTTCCATATTCTCATCAGAAGCTCCCATCGAAAGTACCTCAGGTTCGAGCTGCCCTCAGACCATTACCAATTCAGAGCAATGCCCTTTGGCCTCACCTCTGCTCCAAGGGTATTCACAAAATGCCTGGCAGTAGCAGTTGCCCACCTAAGAAGACAAAAAATTGCCATCTTCCCTTACCTGGATGACTGGCTCATAGTAGGCCAGTCTCCAGACCAAGTCAAGTTACATCTACAGATAACTCAGCAACTGCTCACCTCTCTAGGTTTCCTTCTGAATCTTTCAAAGTCAGTTCTAGAGCCTGTCCGACTCCTCACCTTCATAGGTGCAGAGCTGAACACAGAGAAAGCCAGAGCCTTCCTCCCTTTAGACAGTGCAAGGACCCTGGTCTTTCTGGCCTCCTCATTCACCCTACAGGTCTGTCAACCAGCAAGGCATTTTCTACAGCTCCTGGGGCACATGGCTGCTTCTACAGCAGTAGTGCAGGGAGCAAGATTTCAGATGAGGGACATCCAGTTCCATTTGAGGGCTTTTTGGTCTCAAAGGAAAGACCCTCTAACCAAGTTGATCCCAGTGACTCGAACCCTGATCCAGGCACTTCAGTGGTGGCAGGATCAGAGCAATCTGAGACAAGGGGTTCCCTTTGTCATTCAATCTCACTCCTTAATCCTTACTACAGATGCATCCCTCTTGGGGTGGGGAGCTCACATGGGCGACCTCACTACCCAAGGATTGTGGTCCCCTCAGGAATCTCTGCTCCACATCAATCTGTTGGAACTCAGAGCAGTTTTCTAGCACTTCAAGCTTTTTCCAGGTCTGTTCAGGACAAAGTTGTACAGGTCAGAACAGACAACACCACCACAATGTGGTACATCAACAAGCAAGGGGGCACTCGGTCTATGGCCTTGTGCACGAAGCAATGAAGTTGTGGTCTCTGGCTTACTCTCTGAACACCTCCCTTATGGCAGTTCACCTCCCAGGCAAGGACAATGTCCTGGCAGATGCTCTCAGCAGGATTTCCTAGGGCCATCATGAATGGTCACTGGACCCCCTGATCTTGGAGGTGATATTTGCCAGATGGGGCACCCCGCAGATAGATCTTTTTGCAGCCCCAGACAATCACCAACTCCCCCTTTTTTGCTGCAGGCCCCCAGTGTTGGGCTCAGTCCCTCTGGATGCCTTGGTTCTCAATTGGGAAGGGAAGTTTCTCTATGCTTTCCCCCCCTTCCCTCTCCTGTTCAAAGTGCTAGTCAAAATCAGATCTCAACCCTGCAAGATGATCCTGATTGCTCCAGATTGGGCCAGACAACCCTGATATCCACTCCTACTGTCCTTAGCAGTCCATCTTCCCCTGTGTCTCCCCAGGAATCACAACTTGTTAACCTGTGCTCAGGGGAGAGTTTGGTACCTCAACTCAATCTCAATCTCAAGGCCTGGCTCTTGAAGAGTTAGAGTTTGCTGATTTACACCTCTCCCAAGGTGTGATGGATATCCTGAAGGCTTCTAGGAAACCTTCCACCAGGGCTACTTATAATTTCAAATGGAAGAGGTTTTCCATATGGTGCTCTGGAAAACATATTTCCCCAGAGTCTGCTGACTTACTCACAGTCCTGGATTATATGGTCCACTTAAATACCTTGGAGCTGAGACCAGCTACCCTAAAAGTGCATCTGGCAGCTGTGTCTGCTTTTTTATCAGCAGGTAAGCCCTCTTCTCTTTCAGCTCATCCTGTATTCTCCAAGTTTTTCAAGGGATTACTTCACCAACCCTCCATTCAGGGACCCTGCCCCTGCCTGGGATCTTAATGTTTGCATTGCTCAGCTTATGCAACCCCCCTTTGAGCCTTTGTCTTCAGCAGCGCTTAAGTACTTGACTTGGAAAACTGTGTTTCTGGTAGCCATCACTTCTGCAGATGCATAAGTGAATTACAAGCCTTGTCAGTAGAGCCTGATTTTATCTCCTTTCATAGAGATAAGGTGGTCCTCAGGACTAACAGGAAGTTCTTGCCTAAGGTGGTTTCAGATTTCCACCTTAATCAATCTATATCTCTTCAGTGTACTTCACTGACCATTCCTCCTCTGGCGAGAGGAGGTTACACAGATTAGATGTGAAAAGAGTCCTTAGTTACTACATAGAGCGTACCAAGGGTCACAGGTTTGACTCCCTCCAACTGTTCCTCACTTATGGTGAGGTGGGTAAAGGGAAACCTGCCAGTAAAAGATCCATTGCCAGGTGGATTGTCTCTTGTATCCAATTCTGTTATGAAAAGCTGGGTAAGGTTCCTCCCTCAGGCCTGAGGGCTCACTCTACCAGAGGTACAGCTGCTTCCCTGGCTGCTGCCAGGGACATCCCTATTCTAGAGATATGTCGAGCAGCTACCTGGAAAACAGTGCACACTTTTACCAAGCATTACTCCCTGGACATCCAGGCTAGGAGTGATCCTCGGTTTGGCACAGCTGTGCTTCAGAGCCTATTTCCTAAGTAGGTTCTGTCCCTTCTCCATGGAGGTACTGCTGTGTAGTCTGCATATGTCATAATATAGCAAGACTTCATGTTGTTTGAAGAAAAATTACTCACCTTAGTAATGTTGTTTCTTCTAATGGAGTCTTGCTCTATTATGACCTCCCCATACCTCCTCTCAGAACCTCTGTTTTGGGATGTGGGTGGGTAGTGCAGTGTTGGCACTTAGTAGATGCCCACTTTGTTGTTTCACCCCTCCTTTTGGGGTGACTTGGTGTGTGTTTTCATTTTTTGGGTCTCCTGACTTGAGTCTTTGTTTTGGGACCAAAAAATGGGTTCTTATGTTTAGTAGCCAGTTGGCTAGTGTAGGTTTACAGCTCTCACACAGGGCCTCAGTGAGTTTAGCTTGTAAAGATCTGACGGCTTGAGTTTGAAGAACAACAGACAGAGTTTCAACCGAGCTCGAGCTCAGAGTTCCATGCCTGGCATGGAAAGTTAACTCTTTCACCTCCGGAGCAGTTTGAAGGTTGGGACTCACTGCATATGTCATAATATAGCAAGACTCCATTAGAAGAAACAACATTACTAAGGTGAGTAATTTTTTCTTATGTCATAAACAGGATTGTGATATCAAGTGTAGACAAGCAGCCAGAGCAGAAATGATTACTAGATACCCTGATTTCCTGTAAATACCCTTATAAAAGAATAATGGTGGGAATTTCAGAAAGGAATATAATGTCTAGTGCACTTACCAAGTCAACAAAAACTGAATAAATAAATAAATAAAATAAATAAGCTTAATTGTGCTGAAATATATTTTTCAAACTTGTCCCAATGGCATTGGGGGCTCTTTAACTGCCTAGTTACTAAGATGAGTCATAAGCCAGTTATTCTGTTGTATTTTGTTTTTAAACAGCCTGGATCCAAACTTTATCTTCACATTCCAGCGTGCTATTCGTCCATATTTATGTGCATTCTGCTCTTTACAGAGGGCTGTTCAGATTAATAAAAATGATTTGGGGTTGTGGCAACTCATACCAAGGAGTTGCCTGCCCAAGGAGTTAATTTTGTCAATTTTTGAAATTTTTTTTGTGAGTGATTATAAGTTCTGTTTAAATGTCCCGCTCATAACTTCTGTTCCTATACTTTTAATCACATAAAAAAAGGAAACAATCAAACATGGGTTAAATTAAATCTTTGGGCAGGTAACTCCTTGATATGACTGCATGCCTGGACCATGTCAGTGGCTTTTTAAAGTACAATGGGACAACGGGATGACTTCTTGGGAATATGGAACCTGGTTTGGGGCTCAGTTTATGTAAAGTGGAAAACTATCCTAATGGCTCATCTTAGTGACTTGGCAGTTCAAAGACGCTGCCTGGAAAAATCAGTCCCGATTATGAATTAGGACCCTTTAAAGAGCATCTTTCTCAGTGCTCAAAACAAACAAATAAACAGGGAAGTTCCCTTACCTGAATGGGAGCTCTTGGCTGTAATTTTTTTTTCTAATGATGCCCCAGGTGCTCCAGATAATATTGGCACATAAGAGTATTCTACTCATCAGTTTTGAAACTTGATGAGTAAAACAAAATTTGGATGTGTACAAGTGCTTTAAACCTGGGCAAAATCTGTACCTTTTAAGTCACCAATGATGTTATGAAGCACTATTCCATGGGGCTGGAGCATTTCCATGTGTTGGGATGAGGATTAGTACAAGTTTAAAAACATGGAAGACCTTTTCCCAACATTGGGAAAGTAAAATAGGTCGATACTTGTCTTATCTGGAGCACTGAATGCCTGTTTGGGAAGGGAAGGGATTGTAATTTGCTGCCGAGGGGTTGACTGCTGGATCCCAGCTACCGTATTTCCTTACCATTGACTCTGCATCTGCTGTTAGAAGTTTTGCAATGTCTGTGTAGGGAGAGCATGGGGCACGTCTGCTTAATTCTATGGTGTGACTTTTTGTTAATGCTAGTTTCCCTACTTTAAATCAGGTTTTGGTACAAATAAAAGCCAGGTTTCAACTAACAGCCACAAAGCATCTGAGCATGGAGCGGACTGTAGATAAGGAAGTGGAAGGGATCAAACGGCCAGCTCCTCGATGGAAGAGCACCCGGTATTTTCTTCTGTGCACCTTACAATCATAGTAAAGATGTTCATTAAGAAGTTCAGGCGAAGTGACCAGGCGGGTGCCACAAGGATCAGTACTAGACCCGGTCCTCTTCAATGCAATTATTAATGACATTACAGAAGACTGGAAGGGAAAGTATATCTGTTCGCAAATGACACAAAACTCACAGTGTGAGTGACTGCACTGGGTTTGGGGGGGGATGGAAAGAATGAGGGGTGATATAAAAAAGCTGGGAGAATTGTCATGGGTTTGACAGCTGGGTTTCAATGCAAAAAGTGCAAAATCATGCACGTTGGGCACTGAAACCTGGGGACAAGATGCCAACTGAGAGGAGAGGTATTAAAAGTCACAAAGCAGGAAAGGGATCTGGAGGTGATCATTTCTGATGACCAGAAGGAAGCTAAACAGTGTGACAAGGCAGTGGGGAAGGCTAGCAGGATGCTGGGATGCATAGGAGGGGAAATTACCAGTAGAAAGAGGGAGGTAATAATACCCCTGTATAGATCATTGGTGAGACCACATCTTGATTACTGTGTCCAACTCTAAAGGACCAATCTCTGCAAGGGCATAGATAGAGTGGAGGCGGTACAAAGGAGGGCAACCAAAATGGTGCAGGGCTTGCATCGAAAGCCTTATGAGGAAAGATTTAAAAAAAAAATATGCACTCCCTGGAGGAAAGGAGGGAAAGGGGATATGATAGAAACATTCAAATACAAAACAAGATAAAAGAAGTTAGCATTTTCCAAAGAAAATGATGTTCAAGGACAAGGGGTCACACTATGAAGATGGAAGTGGGGAGGCTCAGAGGCAAAGTGAGGAAGTACTTCTTCACAGAGAGTGTGATGAATGCATGGATCAGCCTCCCAGCAGAGGTTAGTGGCTGAAATGGTTACAGGATTCAAGAATGCATGGGATAGACACAAAGGGTCTTAGAAATAAGGAGGGGGACGGTGAAGACTGGAGACCATGTAGGGTCTACAGTGTCACTATAGGTAGGGAAAATAGGGCAGAATGGGTGGGCCAGGAGGTCCATATCAGCTGACAACTTCTGTGTTTCTATGTAACCTCCCAGTGCACCCGTTTATCCAGCTATGGAAATGTGTAGAAGCAGGATCCCACTGAAAATGAGGTGTTGTAGCACTTAGCTGAATTGTTTTGTATAAATAAGATTTGGACAGACTTCTGGCTTTTATTTCTTTCCTCAGACACCTGACCATTTGTTCTCCATTCACCCACATCCATGCCATGATGTCAGGCTTTATCCTGAGCTCTGCATGCACTAAGGTAAAAATCCACTGTATTTTGCACATAGCATCTCTTCAGAATTTGAGCACAGTTATGCTTGTCCAAATGGCCTTGGCCTCCTTTTTTTATTAGTTTTTTTGCCTCACCCTGGCCCCTGGAGTCCCACTCATTCAGGCTTCCAAGCTTCGGCCCAGCTACCGACCAACCTAATCCCTTTTTATTAAACCTCTACAGGCCTTCCCAACCAACTCAGCTGATCAGTATTTTTATTCTTCATATTGATCCACTTTTCCTTTTATGTCTACAGGTCCGATAGGAGATTGACCAGGTGTAGGAGGACACCGACCATACATATCAGATAAGTACTGTTTTTTGTTTAGCCTACATTGTTTGTCACAGTTAGTTCATAAAAAGCTGCAGATCCTTTGTGACCCCATGATGTTCTTGTTTTACAGGCTCCCTTATCCCCAGCTCCACTGGAATCAGGTAAGAGCTCTCTTATCTGTTATAGGATGTTAACCTAAAATGGTGCAACCCCAAGTATTATGACCCTATAGTCCTTCACTTGTTGGGTAGTTGGTGATGCAGGGTTTAAAATATCTCCAGTATTCTGTTATGAGTCCACTATCACAAAGTGAGGAAATTTACTGCGAGATAACTATATTAATGCAGACATTAGGGTGGAAGAATGTAAAGTGCACCAATAAAAAAATAGAGTTTTGAGTCCTAGGAGTCTTGATAAATTGGTTTTGTGGTGTTATTTGATGTTGTCAAACCTAATACCCATCCCCTTCCCTAAGCAAATGTGATCTGTTGCATAATGCAAGGCCCTGTGGGAAGAAAGCTATTATAGTGTGTAGAGCATTGTTCTGTATAGAATTCCATCCCTTTCAAAATGCTGTTGTGCCACAGTTCAAAGGTCATGGAATGTGACTGTACCCTTCTGTGGTACAACAGTATTCTGAAACCTCTAGAGACTGGAGAAGTCAGTGTCATTCTGAAAGCAAAAGAACTGCTGCACACACATTTCACATAATACTATACATTATAAAAAAATTACAGGATGTGCAACTTTATGCACAAGCAGTGTGTTCTGCCACCTTGGGGTTCTGATTCCCACAGACCTCTTGAGCTTTGCTTTCGAGGTCAGAGAGATCAGAACCCTTTAACAGAACAAAGAGATTCTGACTCAGCACATGTGGCTAAGAGAATCTGTATAGAGTCTATACTGATTCTGTTTGCCACATGTGCTGAGCCATTCTTCTTTTTCTTCAAAGAGTAATTGCCTGTCAGGCACTGGCTTGGAGCTATACCTTTTTGCTTCAGACAGAAGGCTATGGGCTGGGTGGCAGGGGTGCGCATTAAGACTGGCAACCCCAAGGAAACCACACAGCTGATTTGCCAAGACTCATAACACTCAAAACCCTGTTTTTCATTTTCTTACTTTGTGTGGTTTGCACTCTTCAACCCTAATGCCTGTATTAATGTCATCAGTAAAGTCATTTTTTGCAGTGAGTATATACTGTATTTATATATGGTGGGGACATGATGTGGTGTTTTTGGGGTAATCGGTTGCCATATATAAGCAAGGAGGCAGTATAGTATAGTATAGTGGTTAAGAGCACTGAGCTGCAAATCTGGAGACCTGGGTTAGAATCCCACAGCCCCCACTTACATACTATGCAACCCTGAGTAAGGCACTTAACCTTCCCTAGAAATGGGAAATGGAACCACTATTTGCACAGGGGTGATCTACAGAACTCCTGCACAGGGGAGGAGATGGACAGGGTTCTAGCTGAAGCCATCCATAAGATGGCAACTAAGAGGGAGGTGCTGCTGGTGGAAGACTTCATCTGCCAGATGGTGGATTGCAGCATCCCGGCTGCAGTTTCAGCTAGGAGCAGGGATATCCTGGACTCCCTGCAGGGGGCGTTCCTTAGGCAATTAGTAAATGAGCTCACTTGTGATGGAGCAATTCTGACTTAGTACTCACCAGCAGGGACAGTTTTGCAGATGTCCCAGTTGGTGGCCACCTGGGGACCAGTGATCACTAAACGGTGTGGTTCAATATAAGAACAGTGGTGGAGTCAAACCACACAAAGGCAAGAGTCCTGTACTTCAGAAGAGCAGACTTTACAAAGCTAGGGGAATGCCTCAGGGATGCCCTGACAGGGCGGAGAGACTTGGGTGGAGTAGCAGAACAGTAAGTGAAATTAAAAGGAGGCTCTAGTGAAGGCCACACACCTCTGTGTTAGACAAGTAAATAAAGGCAAGAAGTAAAGAAAGACCACTATGGTTCTCAGAGGAGGTGGTAGGGAAGGTTATGGCACTAAAGTTAACATTCAGAAGGGTCATTTTTACTGTAGAACTAGTTATTTTCATGCAAAGTAAATTTAGCGCAAACACAAATGCAACCATAATTGCGTAAATATATTTTAGCGTGAAGTCACAATCACCATATTCACTATAATGGAAAAAATACTGAAAGTGCTAGTTAGCGCAAATTTATTTTCACGCAAATTGGTGCTTCAGTGGAAAGAGTGAAAATTATTTGACAGTGAAAATTTCAAGTTCTACAGTATGTTGTCTTGTGCATCCGAAAGCAACATCTTCTGGTAGTAGGAGAAATGCAGAGGTGTGCCAGTGTTGGCGAATGCAGGGCATGCTTTAGTAGGTGTGTCCCTCATTCCCCAATGAGCCAGCATGCTAACGCTGACACAAGAATATGCAGAGTGACACCAACTTGAAAGAAATGTGCCACAATCAGACAGAATCTCGTCATGCAGCGGCACAGATGACATGCCTCTCATACATGCCTTTCTTGGTGAAACTTTTCAATAAACATGGCGGCGGCTCCTACCATCCACCACACATTACCTAGAAAGGCAACTTTGGGGTGCCCAATCCCCCTGCTGGCATGCCCCTTCCCCCAGTTCAATTTATTTGCCAATGGGGTTGCCCAATCCCTGTTGGCTAATGCCCCCAGTTTAATTTGTTTGCCGATGGGGTGCTCAGTCTCCATCGGCATCATGTCCCCCCTGCAGTTTAATTTGTTTGCCCCCAGTTTAATTTATTTGCCGATGGGGGTGCCCAGTCCCCATTGGCATCATGTTCCCCCCCAGATATAGCCATGTGGCACACTGGGAGCCCACCCCAGTGTGCCCAATTGTATTTTTTTTGTAAAACCTGTGAAAAAAAAAAACAACTTCCCCCAAGGTTTTTTTTTTGTTCCTGTAAACAAGAAAACGGTCCCTCATCATCAGGATGCCCCTCCTCCCCCAATCTGCACCCACCCTCTGTGCACTCCACTTCCTCGCACCCCCCCCACCCCATACTTACCTATGGAGGTCCGGTGCGGCGATCTTCGGTGGAGTGGCAGACGTCTGAACTCTTCAAAAGCCAAACGCGAACTGAAGAAAATCACAGTAAGCTGTATAATGGCATCAATGGGAGGGTTTCAACTTAGGTGGATATCTGACATTTTTTTTAATTTTGGCCACCTCATGAACACATGCACTGTCATTTTGTTATTCTGCCCTGAAAGATCATTTTGTGGTCACTGCATGGAATCACTTTTCTGGACTGAGTAATGAAACAACAGTGCCACTGTTCATGAGGTGGAGTTCCAAAAAGCCTGTGTTGCAAATTTGGTGAAAAAATTCCAAAAAAATGACTGTGTTACAAGTGTGCATTGCACAGTTTCCACGCATGCTCGTAACATCAGCATTTTTTCATATTTTCATTCCAGATTTTCAACATTGCCATTTTTTCACACCTCCTTATGAAAATTTACATCCTGCCCAAAATGTGTTTTCGCACATGTGGCGCATAACGGTGAGGTTGCTGTGGGAAATCAACGTTCAGGACAGATCAACAAAATTGCAGTGACACTGTTCATGAGTGGAGGTCCCAAAATGCCTATGTTGATAATCTGGTTAATAAAATCCCCAAAATAATTGCATTACGCGTGTGCGTTGCACAGTTTCTACGCACACTCATGATTTCACCAATATTTCATATTTTCACTCCAGAAAATGTTAACATTGCCATTTTTTTACACCTCCTTATGAACAGTACAGCTGTCATTTTTCATATCCTACCCAAAATGGGGTTTTGCACATGTGGTGCACAATAGAGCAGTCGCTGTGCAAAGTCACCTTTCAGCTAACAAACTGATAGTGCCACTGTTCATGAGGTGCGGTCACAAAAATAACATGTTGAACATTTGGAGTGAAAATACCAACAAATGCCAGAGTATTAGGGTTTCCAACTATAACGCCCCACCCTGAAGAAACTGACAGGTGTCAGGAGTGTGAGTTGGGATTGTCAGCTGTAATGCTCATGCCATTCCACCCCCACCCCCACCTTGAAGCCAGTGACAGGTATCGAGGTGTGCCTTGGACTCTTTGGTCCCAAAGCTCACCCCATTCTCCAATACTGCACCCATCTCAGTGTATTTCTTTATGGAATGGGATGAGTGTAAGGCCAAAGACCCCAAGGCATGCCATGACACTTGTCGGTGTCTGCAGGGTAGAGTGAGATGAAATGGCGTGAGCGTTATGGCTGATGACTCAAAGGCACACCCCAGTGCATGTCAGTCTCTGCAGGGTGGGGGTGGGGTTGGCGTCAGTTGACTACTTCACTGCCATTCCTATTATGCATCTCTCTAACTCCTGCACTACCAATGCCAATGCCAGCACGACAACATTTGGCATTGACAAATGCTTGCTAGTTTAGTGGTGACTTTTCATTTTTTATTAAAGATTGCTTAAACATCTGTAAAACCATTTTGAAAATGATCCCCATAGACTTGTATTGGGCACACCCCCATGCTCTCCCTGGTTAGACGTCACATAACACATATAATCAAGCATGATTAATCATAAGCTGGCCCGCTGGCACAGTGATTGGAATTCCACTTGCGACGCTGGCGAGCCGGGTTCGTAATGGACCCGGGTCACCAGAGGGCCGGCCGGAGGGAGAAGGATAGAGCGTCCCATGGACAGCTCTCTTTCTCTGGGGGGAGGATGGGGAAGTGTCTGGTGCGTGATGGACCCTGATGGAGCCCTTGGGTCCCACAGCTACCGGCACTCACAGCTAATGGGCGGGCGGACACAGGCGTCATTGCACATCCCGCCTCCCGGAGAAAAAACAACAAAATGGAGGAGGAAGAGCTTCCATCTACACGAAGCCCTCCCTGGGCCTCAATCAACCACTCAACGCACTCCCAACCAGTCACTAATCCCGTGGCACCAGAATTAGGGGAACCGGTGCTGCGGCCTCGCCCTCTGGGGGGTAAGCCGGGGGTAACCGGGAGTTGGGGCAATGGGCAGTTGGTGGGAGCTCCAGGGGCCGTGACCAGGATGGATAAACCGGACTGAGGTCTCTCCCCGGAGAAAAAAAAAAATAAAAAAAAAAAAAAACATGGTTAATCATCTGTGAAGCTGGTGTTGATTGGCTGTCAAGAACTTGCATCAGGTATTGATCAACTATTATTAATCACGATTGATAAAATATAACAACATCAACAAAGTTAATCTTGGCCATATCTTACAAGCATATGCTCAAGCATGATTAATCATGATCTACAAAGCAGGTTCTGATTGGCTGCCAATAACCAGCATCAGGTATTGATGAACTATTATTAATCCTGATTAGGGCTGTAATTATTTCATGGTAAAAACTGCCTAATTTCACAGCACATTCACGGGGGGAAAACAGTAATTTCACAGCTCTTCATTGTCCCAAAACTAATATTATTAATGACTTTATATGATAATTAATGTCTGGAGACTGGTTCCTGTAATAAATGAATAAAACTGTATTAGCCTGGACTATTGCATTTACATACAGAGCTAATGTGAAATGGAATTGGAATTGAGTCTATATACTGTATTATTTAAATATAATGTATGGGGAGCCCTTATTATTGTCCAAATTTGGCAAGTTTATGTTGTTGTTATGGTATCGATGTGACGTCAAGAGGTTGTTAACCCCTCTTGAGTATGTCACATCGATGCATACCATGACAACTGGAGTGGATATGTGCATGCACAAGTCCTTTACACATGTGGCGCACAACGGACGGCTGTGGCAGTGAGAGGTTCTTCCACATCTAATGTACGAGCGAGAATCCAGCACTGTAATTAAAAATGTCTCTTACCCTGCAGTTTTCCCCATACATTATAAAGAATAATGGATGGTGGCCAGACAACAACCGCACTGAAATCGCATCTCGAGTTTTCCTTGACAACAGTAAACCTCTCGAGCTGCGCTCTTGAGGTTTACATTATTGACAAGGAAACCGCTCGATAGGATTACAGTGTGGTTATTGTCCATCCCCCATCCATTTTCTTCTATATTTTCTGCAGATCCTGCCATCTCTTACCATCACTGACCCAACATTTCAGAAACTCACTACTCCAGAGGATTCCCCAAATCCCTGTGACTGATGTTAGTGGGCAATTAATAGGGCTGTAATTAATTCTCCAGCAGGAGATCTGGACTTCTCCATCAGTTGCCCAGCAGAATGAGAGGCATTTCTGAAATATCTACTTTGCATTCCTAGTGGTAGGACAACATCTTCAGAACCTGCACTCAGAGGGTGTGATGTGCTGAAAGCAGTTCAGTGGTGGAAATGGGAAAGTTCACCAGTGGAAGGAACCCATTACCTCCTGCATACAGAGTAAGGCAAGTGGGGGGGACGACAAATGAGTCTGGAGACATCGGAACCATGAGTTGCAAGTTGAGTGACATTGGCATTGTGAGTTGCAACCAGACAACGGGCCAGACGGTTGATAGGAATGTCAGCTGCACGCATAGGTTTGCTACAAAAAATTAAGGATTTTCATGGAGGACTATGGATTTCACGGTATTGAGCAAATTTGCAAATTTCATGATAATTGTGAAATCCGTGACCCTGTGATATTTTTACAGCCCTAATCATGATTGATAAAAAAAAAAAACCTCAGCAAAGAAAGAAAAGTGATGGTTTATGGCTGCTTTTGGTATTGATCGATTATGATAGATAATGATTTGGCACCACCAAAAGTACTGATTAAAAATGATTATGACCCAGCAAAAACAGTTGTGACCAATACTGATCAATCATGATTGATAATGATTGACAAGAAAAACACACCATGATGCCAATAAAATAATAATGATTTATGATTACATCAGGTAATGATTAATCAATGTTAATACTGTACATTGCACATCCCAAAAATTCAAGAATAATCATGATTAGATCATGGCCAATAATTTGAAGTTTACTGATTGGTGGCCATTTAACGTTGGTGGACTTTCATTATAAATGATGATATTTTTGGTCATTTTCATACTTGATCATGATCTTTAATAATGAGATATAAGGATATTTAATAATTAATCATGATAAACTCTCATTCATTTCGACTTGAACCATCACTTAAAGAAAGAAAGAGACAGGGTGAAACTGGTGCAAAAGAGGGTAACCAGATGGTTGAATCCAGGACCACTAAGATAAGACTTACACAGAGAGGCTATGGACTCTCAACTTAAATATGCTGGAGGCAAGAACAGAGAGGGGGCATGGTGGAGATGTACAAATACTACCACAGGATTAACACAATAGACAGTAAAGAGTTGTTTATGCCAAGCGGGAATGCGAACACCAAGGGATCTGAAGAAAACTGGCGAGTGCGGAGATTTAAGAGGGATGCCAGAAAACATTTCTTCATGGACAGGGTGGTGGAGGCGTGGAATGGACCACCAAGGGAGTTAGACTGTGTGAAATTGGTGGGGTGATTAAAACATGGGTGGGACAGGCACATGTGACAGGTGAGGACAGTGGCAAACGGGAAGTAAGGAATGGAGGATTGATGGGCCACTAGGGTATCAAAAAATCAACATTAGATTAGATAGGGTTGAGCAGGCTTGATATTCTGCAGAGCCTTTTTGCCAATAACATCTATGTGTCTGTGTTTTTATATACAGTGGAGCCCGCAAGAATGCAACACAGAATTCTATAGAAGTCTGCAGAGTTACTGTAGGGAACAGTGCAGTTTCAATGGCAATTAATCCTATTTGTCATGCAGGAATCAACCGCACTGCTTTACATCCTAGTGGACTCCTCTGTATATGCAGGTTGTGTTCCTTTTTTGTATACCCTGAATAACAAATGACAAGAAGTGAGGTTATGCTTTATATACACAAGTCTCAGCTACATTGTGAGGCACATGAAGCCACAAACCTTCATCCACCTGAGACATGCATATACAGTCAAACCTGGTTAATCCAGACACGTTCGTCATCTTAGTAATGCATCCAGATTACCAATTTATAGACAAACCAAACATGAAGTGAGTAGTAAAAAAATTTTGTTTTATTAACACTACTGTAATTGAAAAAAACGCTATTAACACTATTAATAAATAATAAGCAGCATAAGTGTAGACACTAACATCATTCAGGATCGACATTAAAATACTCAGTGATTTGCTTTTGTTTACAAGATATTATAGACTGTGTGGAAATAAATTTCTTAAGGTCTAACAGAGAGTTTACATGCTTTCGGGCTTCCTCTGTAGGCTGTTGTTAGAGATAGCAGGTACAGCTGGTTCATCTGTTTGATCTGGTAAATCAGCATCAGGCAAAATCATGACATGACACCAACAGTTCGCAATAGTGGTTTCTGTGACAGACCACCAGGAGGAATGGATAAACAGTAATGCCTGCCTGACTGAGATTTTCATCTCATTTCCAGCCTCAGCACATGCTATAAAATGACGGCACAGCTCTTTTTTATAGAAGCATTTAAGGTTTTTAATAATGCCTGCATCCATCAGCTGGATGTGAGAGTTGGTATTCGGTGGCAGAAAGTGTACTTTGACATTATTGATGTTAGGGGGAATAGCATGGCTAGTTGCATTGTCCACCAACAAAATGACATGCCATCTTTGCAAGCGCATGACATGGTTAAAATCAGTCACCCACTTTTTGAATTCATCTGTGATCATCCATGCTTTTCTGTTAGCTCTGTAATGAGCATATAACTCAGGATCAAATCCCCCTGTAAAACAGTGTGGCTTTTTGGATTTCCCAATTACAAATGGCTTTAATTTATGGCTACCGTCAGCACTGCAACAGAGAACAACAGTCAGATGATCTTTAGACTTTTTTGTGCCAGACACTGGAGTGGAGGATAGCGTAGAGGTTGGCCCCAGGTGGTAAAATAAACCCGTTTCATCGAGATTATAAATGTCCCAAAGTGAGAAACCACTAAGGACCTCTCAGAGCTGCAAGCGTCCAGAAACCACAGCAGTTTGATCTGCACTAGCGGACTCGCCATGATACACCTTGCTGGTCAGTCCGTGTCTCTTTTTGAATCCTGCAGTCCACCCCCTTGAATATCCAAAGTCATTCACCCCCATCTGGCCACCAAAAAATTTTGCTTTCTCTATCACCACTGTGTCAGAAACAGCTGCCCCACGGCTATTCATTTCTGTTATCCATAAACTTAGAGCTGCTTCAAACACCATGAAGTCTTGCTGTATTCTGACATATGCAGTGAGTCCCAACCTTTGAACTGCCCCGGAGATGAAAGAGTTAATTTTCCATGCCAGGCATGGAATGTTGAGCTCGAGCTCGGTTGAGACTCTGTCTGTTGTTTTTCAAACTCAAACCATCAGATTCTTTACTCCGCCTCACTGAACAGTCGCTCCGGAGATTTCTCCTGCTGCTCGGTTCAATTTGTCGGTTAAAGTACCACTCTTCTCGGTTTTCA
The DNA here is from genome assembly GCA_016271365.2 of Neoceratodus forsteri. NCBI lineage: Eukaryota > Metazoa > Chordata > Ceratodontiformes > Ceratodontidae > Neoceratodus > Neoceratodus forsteri. The sequence goes on along the minus strand of CM057454.1, from coordinate 487,452,892 downwards.
ACCGAATTTAAACCATATCCTGTCGGTTCAGTCTCTGTCTGTGGCATTGTGAGTACTAGATAGGTTTTATTTTATTCTATTCTGTGTGGAACTTGTAAACGGTTTATTGGTTCGGCTTGAACCGATCAAGTTGTTTAAAAATTGTGCTTTTAGAGTGTGGTTACCGGTTCTTATCGGTTCTAAAAAAAACGGATTTTATTACGTTTTTTTCCACGACCCGTGACACGGTTGGGAACCGATAAGAGGGTGTCTTGCCTGGCGGATTGCCATAAAAGGATAAGTTTGGTTAGGACTGGCACTATGTCTGAGAAACCCAAAAGAAAAACCGGACCCACTGGGTTTCAACACTGTAGTGTGTGTGGGGAAGTCTTTGCCAAGGCTGCTCCCCACACCACCTGTCTTTATTGTCTGGGGTTTGACCACCTCAATGCAGACTGCCAGATTTGCAAAAATTTCCCTGCAGCTTCCCTAGAAAAGAGAGCTGGTAGGCTCAGGGAAAGAGAGGCCAAAAAGTCCTCTGAACTGGATGGCCAGCCCGGTTCAGTTCAAACCGAACCAGAAGGAGTGCCCTCTGACCAGGGCGAGACTTCTTAGGCAAGGAGAGCGATTCTGAGGGTGGTTCCAGCTAAAGAACTAGAAAAGAAAAATCAGCTGTTGTGGGGCCAAAACTTTCCTCTCCAACTGCTGAAGAGATAGACAAAGCGATCAAAATTGTCCAGTCACTTTCCCCGGTTCCGACCGAACCGGCACCATCAGGCAGGCGCTCGGTTCGGCCGGTTCCACCAGTTCAAGAGTATGAGTTAGAGGAGTTTTATGAACCGGAGGAGGAGGAAGAGGAGTATGAGGAAAGTGAATGTGGATTTGAAAGTCTGGATGTGCCCATTGACCCGGACATCTCCCCAGACAGACCTTCAGTGGTTTCTCCTCCTAGGCTTTCTGAGTCCCCATCCCATTTCATGTTTTATAAAAAGAGTCTGAAACCCTCCAGCTTCCTATGGAAGAATCTGTGGATGACCAGGAGGAGCCTGACTATGTGGAAATGATGGATATCCCAGAGTCTAGGAGGCTGTCTATTCCCTTGCACAAATCTTTTGGGAAACAGACATTTAAGATTTTGAAAACTCTAACACTATTCCTCCTGTGGATAAGAGAATGGACAAGAGGTATACATTGTCAGGCTCTGACACGGAGTTCCTACACAACAATGCAGCCATGCTGGGGTAGTGCAGGCTGCAGCCTGTGATAAAACAAACATTCCTTGGCTTACACCCCTGGACAAGGACTCCAGGAAGATTGATGCCATGGCAAAGAAACAGTACATGGCAGCATCCTTGGGACTCAGACAGGCCAATTATATGGTCTATACTGCTAGGTATCAAAAATCCAGATGGTACACTGTTATGGCCCTAGCAAAACAGGTCCCTGGCCAGCTTGCCAAGGAGCTGGAGCAGGTGGCTGCTGATGGTATTGAGGCATCCAAGGTGCAATTCCATGCTGCAGTGGACTCCAATGATGTGTCTTCTAGAGTCGTGGCTACATCTGTGGCACTTCGAAGAATGGCTTGGCTCTGATGTACTAGCCTGTCACAGGATACCCAGACTAAGGCCATGGATTTTCCTGTTGTGGGTAATTCTCTGTTCGGGGAGCAAACAGAGAATTACATGAAGAAAATGGATGAGTATAGGACCACCTATAGGAGTGCACAGGCCAAGGAAAGGCAGGCCACTCCTCAAAGGCAGCTTCCCAGGGGCAAGAGCAGGCCTTTTCATAGGTCTTTTTACCAGGCCCAGGCCTCCTCTTCTGCTTATGCCCAGAGGGGGTTCTTTAGAGGGAGAGGCAGACGGGGTACAAGCAGACCTGCTTCCACCCCTCAGCCCAAAGCCCCTGCCAAACAGGCACCCTGATGGGGTTGCCAGGGCCGATTCTCAGCTACCTGTAGGGGGCAGGTTGACTTACTTTGTCCAGGACTGGGAGTCTCTGACATCAGACAAATGGGTCCTGGAAGTAGTAAGCCAAGGACTGGTTCTCAGCTTCAAAAAGTTTCCAAAAATGAGAACCAGATCCTTTCCACCTGCAAATCCTCCAGAGGCTTTTGCCTTAGAGGCAGAGGTCTCTTCCCTCCTAGCTCTCAGAGCTGTGGAAAGGGTTCCACCCCTACACCAGGGCAAAGGCTTGTATTCCAGGTACTTCCTTACCCCAAAAAAGACAGGGGAATGGCACCCCATCCTGGATCTCAGATACTTAAACAAGCACCTTTTAAAACCAAAATTCAAAATGGTGACTCTGGGAATTATTCTACCCTCTCTAAGGCCAGGGGACTGGCTAGTGTCCCTGGACCTCAAGGATGCCTACTTCCATGTTCTCGTTAGAAGCTCCCATCGAAAGTACCTCAGGTTCAAGCTGCCCTCAGGCCATTATCAGTTCAGAGCAATGCCCTGGCCTCACTTCTGCTCAAGGGTATTCACAAAATGCCTGGCAGTAGTAGTTGCTTTTCTAAGAAGGCAGAAGATTGCCATCTTCCCTTATCTGGACGACTGGCTCATAGTAGGCCAGTCCCAGACCAAAGTCAAGTTACACTTACAGATAACTCAGCAACTGCTCACTTCTTTGGGTTTCCTTCTAAATCTTCCAAAGTCAGTTCTAGAGCCTGTCCAGCTCCTCACCTTCATAGGTGCAGAGCTAGACACTGTAAAGGCCAGAGCCTTCCTTCCCCTGGACAGGGCAAGGACACTGGTCTCTCTGGCCTCCTCATTCACCCTGCAGGTGTCTCGACCAGCAAGGCATTTTCTACAGCTCCTGGGGCACATGGCTGCTTTTACAGCAGTAGTGCAGGGAGCAAGATTTCAGATGAGGGACATTTAGTGCCATTTGAGAGCCTTTTAGTCTCAAAGAAAGGACCCTCTGACCAAATTGATCCCAGTAAATCGAACCCTGATCCAGGCCCTACAGTGGTGGCAGGATCAGAACAATCTGAGACAAGGGGTTCCCTTTGTCACTCAGTCTCACTCTTTAATCCTTGCTACAGATGCCTCCCTCTTGGGGTGGGGGCTCACATGGGCAACCTCATGACCTAGGGGTTGTGGTCCCCTCAGGAATCTCTGCTCCATATCAATCTGTTGGAACTCAGAGCAGTGTTTCTAGCACTTCAAGCTTTTTCCAAATCTGTTCAGAACAAAGTTGTACAGGTCAGAACAGACAACACCACCACCATGTGGTACATCTACAAGCAAGGAGGCACTCGGTCTATGGCCGTGTGCACTGAAGCAATGAAGTTGTGGTCTCTGGCCTACTCCCTGAACACTTCCCTCATGGCAGTTCATCTCCCAGGCAAGGACAATGTCCTGGCAGATGCTCTCAGCAGGATTTCCCAGTGCCATCACGAATGGTCCCTGGACCCCCTGGTCTTGGAGGTGATATTTTCCAGATGGGGCACCCCGCAGATAGATCTTTTTGCAGCCCCAGACAATCACCAACTTCCCCTTTTTTGCTGAAGGCCCCAGTGTTAGGCTCAGTCCCCTGGATGCCTTAGTTCTCAATTGAGAAGGAAGTTTCTCTATCTTTCCCCCTTCCCTCTCCTGTTCAAAGTGCTAGTCAAAATCAGATCTCAACCCTGCAAGATGATCCTGATTGCTCCAGACTGGGCCAGACAGCCCTGGTATCCACTTCTACTGTCCTTAGCAGTCCATCTTCCCCGTGCCTTCGCAGGAATTACAACCTGTTAACCTGTGCTCAGGGGAAGGTTTGGTACCCGAACCTCAAATCTCTCAATCTCAAGGCCTGGTTCTTGAAGAGTTAGTTTGCTAATTTACACCTCTCCCAAGGTGTAATGGACATCCTGAAGGCTTCTAGAAAACCTTCCACAGGGCTACTTATAATTCAAAATGGAAAAGATTTTCCATATGGTGCTCTGGGAAGCATATTTCCCCAAAATCTGCTGATCTGCCCACAGTCCTTGATTATATGGTCCACTTAAATAGCTTGGGGCTCAGACCAGCTACACTGAAAGTGCATCTGGCAGCTGTGTCTGCTTTTACCTCAGTAGGTAAGCCCTCTTCTCTTTCAGCTCACCCTGTATCCTCCAAGTTTTTCAAGGGATTGCTTCACACCAACCCTCCATTCAGGGACCCTGCCCCTGCCTGGGACCTCGATATTTGCATTGCTCAGCTTATGCAACCCCCTTTTGAGCCTTTATCTTCAGCAGAGCTTAAGTACTTGACTTGGAAGACTGTGTTTCTGGTAGCCATCACTTCTGTCAGGCACATAAGTGAATTACAAGCTTTGTCAGTGGAGCCTGATTTTATCTCCTTTCATAGAGATAAGGTGGTCCTCAGGACTAACAGGAAGTTTTTGCCTAAGGTGGTTTCAGATTTCCACCTTAATCAATCTATGTCTCTTCCAGTGTACTTCACTGACCATTCCTCCTCTGGCGAGAGGAGGCTGCACAGTTTTGATGTCAAAAGCACCCTTAGCTACTACATAGAGCATACCAAGGGTCACAGGTTTGACTCCCTCCAACTATTCCTCACTTATGGTGAGGTGGGTAAAGGGAAACCTACCACTAAGAGATCCATTGCCAGGTGGATTGTCTCTTGTATCCAATTTTGCTATGAGAAACTGGGTAGGTTCCTCCCTCAGGCCTGAGGGCTCACTCTACCAGAGGTACAGCTGCTTCCTGGCTGCTGCCAGGACATCCCTATTCTAGAGATATGTCAAGCAGCTACCTGGAAAACAGTTCACACTTTTACCAAGCATTACTCCCTGGACATCCAGGCTAGGAGTGATGCTCAGTTTGGCACAGCTGTGCTTCAGAGCCTATTTCCTAAGTAGGTTCTGTCCCTCCTCCATTGAGGTACTGCTTGGTAGTCTGCATATGTCAGAGTATAGCAAGACTTCATGGTGTTTGAAGAAAAAATTACTCACCTTATTAATGTTGTTTCTTCTAATGGAGTCTTGCTATATTCTGACCTCCCCCCCGCCTGCCCCTCTCAGAACCTCTGTTTCTTGGGATGTGGGTGGGCAGTGCAGTGTTGGCACTTAGTAGGTGCCCACCTTTTTGTTTTCACCCCTTCTTTCTTGGGGTGAGTTGGTGTTGTGTTTTTTCATTTTTGGGTCTCCTGACTTGAGTCTTTGTTTTGGGACCAAAAAATGTGTTTTATGTTTAGTAGCTAGTTGGCTAGTGTAGGTTTACAGCTTCCACACAGGACCTTAGTGAGTTTAGCTTGTAAAGATCTGACGGTTTGAGTTTGAAGAACAACAGACAGAGTCTCAACTGAGCTCAAGCTCAGCATTCCATGCCTGGCATGGAAAGTTAACTCTTTCATCTCCGGGGCAGTTCGAAGGTTGGGACTCACTGCATATGTCAGAATATAGCAAGACTCCATGAGAAGAAACAACATTACTAAGGTGAGTAATTTTTTCTTCTACCTCATTATGCATTCCGAGGTGAACACAGGTGAGGGACTTCGTATTACTAGAAGCTGACAACCACTTGTCTCTTGCATTCTAGATATCACTGCATGTACTCAAACCAATTGCAATTCCAAAGGCTTCAACAGCATAGAAGATCATATCTTAGTATGTAGAGGTAGGATTTGCTTGTTTCCATAGGCATAGGTCCTGTTTTATTGAAATGGTAATTTAGCTCCTGCCGTGCTTCTGTTTGGAGCTCACTGCAGCCATTGTAAACCTTGCCAGGTTAGTGTGAAAATGTGACAGCAAGACTGAGGTGCTTAAACAATAACTTAATCTTAAACTCATTAGCACCTTGTGCACCTCATATAACTCATCACATTTAAACCATCAACAGCTTACTCCACACATATTGAACTTATTTGAGTCAAAGGAGGTAAGCGCGTTGAACTTCCCGTGATCACCTCCAGACTATCAAGGTAATAATTGCAGTGCTTAATAGCCTACTTATTGTTAGGGCAGCATTCAGATTACAGACACTGAGGGAATCAGATAAAACAGACATTTAGAATGGGGTTCTTTTTGTGATGGTACTTAAGACAATGGATAGTGAAACATACGGATTAAAGGGGCACGGTTTAACAAGGTCTAACTGTACAGTACTTTAATAATGAAAAGATGAATGCCAGTAGTTCTAGGGGTGAAGCAACCATAAGAACATAAGAAAGTGCCATCAGAAGGGAACCTTGCGATCCATCTACTCTGCCTGTGAAAGCTACCCCTCTTCCAGTCTCTTTATTGCCTTAAGTTTCCACTATGCCTATCCCATACTAGCTTGAACTTCCCTACTACCTCTCTGCCACAGCCTCTGGGGACAGACTGTTCCAGGGCTTCACCACCCTTTCCATGAAGAAAAACCTCCTGCTGTTTCTTTTGAAACTACCTCCCTTCAGTCACATGTTGTGTCCCCTTGTCTGTGTATTCATATTCTCCCTGAAGAGATCCTGTGTTTGTACTGAGTTGATACCTTTGAGGTATTTAAATATCTTTATCATATCTCCCCTGTCCCTTCTCCTCTCCAGTGAGCACATAATAAGATGGTTTACTCTGGATTCATATGGTTCTTCATGTAGTCCATGTATCATCTTCGTAGCTCTCCTCTGCACTGTTTTCAGATGATCCTTGTCCTTCTTGAGGTGTGGTCTCCAGAACTGGATGCAGTGCTCCACATGAGGCCTCACCAAGGAACTGTACAGCAAGACTATCATTTTGCTTTTCCTGCTTCTAATACCATCCAAGAATACTGCTAGCTTTTTGCGCCACCTTTTCATTCTGCCTCGTTGTCCTTAAATCATCAGATATGAGTACCCCCAGATCCCTCTCTACCTTGGTTTCAGTCAGCTGTTCCTTCCTAGGGTATATTCCCAGCCTAGGTTCTTCCTCCCCAGGTGCATAACTTTGCACTTCTTAGTGTTGAATTTGAACTGCCACTGTTTTGACCATTCCTCCAGTTCTTTTACATCAGTGATGATTTCAGTGGCTCCCTCTTGTGTGTCCACTCTGTTGCAAAGCTTGGTGTTGTCTGCAAACAGGCATACCTTTCCTTGAAAACCCTCCGCAATGTCACTGATGAATATGTTAAATAGAACTGGCCCGGGCATCAATCCCTGGGGAACTTCGCTGGTCACTATTCCTTCCTCTGACAGAGTGCCATTTATTAACACTCTCTGGGTTCTCCTTGGAGACAGTTTCTAATCCAGCCTACTGTTTTATGTCCCACTTCTGTGTGTCCCAACTTATTTATCAGCCTCCTATTTGTAACGGAGTCAAATACCTTACTGAAGTCCAGATACCTGTATACTACATCTACTGCTTCTCCTTGGTGCACCATTCCGGTTACACAATCAAAGAAATCAGTGGTTTGCCCTTAGCTGCACTGCCACCTCTGGCCTCCAGGTGTCAGTATCACAGTGAGGATGGGTACCCTCACCTATGGGATGCTTATGCTCAATTCTTTCCCCCCTGGCCAGCCCCGGATGACTCAGGCTCATTTTCAAATCTGAGTTGCCAGCATCACAAGAGTGGTCAGGACTTAGCTGAGGACATCACCAGTATTCCATGGCATTCCACAATAAAGAGAGCAGAGGGAGTGTTGTTTGCGAGTTACTTTTCAGTGTTCTATTTATTCCCCCCCTCACCTTTACGCTTTTGCAATGTGTTTTTTTCTGTAGGAGGTGAGGTCTACATGACTCACTTTAACGAATTTGTTTGATTTTTTTTTTAGTGATAGACTTGAGTTTTTGTGTTATTACAGGGAGCCTGTAGTTAGGTTGTGTTTGTTTCTTCTAGTTCTGTATGCAGTTTCAATGTATAGTTTCTGTTTTCAGTCAGTTATTGTCGTGTTCTTTCAGCTATAATTTTGGGTGTATAATTTTGGAAATAGATTTTGTTAGTGATTTTGTATCTGCAGTGCAGGTTGGGAAGGGGGCTGTTCTTCCATTTTAAGATTTTCTGGCTGTTCCTAAAAGAGTCAGTTAATTTTGACCGTGAAGTAAGATTTCAGTCATTTTGTTCTGTTATTGGTTGATTTTTTTTCCTTTGAGTGTTAAGTGGAGGTAGGGGAAGGGGTGGATTGGTCATATCGATGTGCATGGATGGGATTTTCTTGATACATGGGGATTTTGCTATGATTGAATGGAGTTCTGTCATTTTCATAATGATCTTTGCCCTCTGCAGTAATTTTTGAACAACAAGCCTTTCAGACCATTTTATTTATTGGGCAGCATGTGATCACGTCTCAACCAAAGAGGACGCAAAATTAGCCAGACCACATTTATTAATCCACAGCAGATAACCAATCACTGAAAAATGGCAAATAATATGACCCCATGTGCAGCATGGTCTGGGCTCCCACTCAAAGTAGCAGTTTTTGTTAGTCGGCAAAACAATTTTGTCATATAGCTTTTTAGCAAAAATATATTTCTGGCATCCTAAGATTGGTGCTTAGTGTACTTTTAGTTTTCTAGTCCCAGTAATATTCAGGTATTCATAACTTTATGCAGTCATCCTTGCAAATAGAACTGCCCAGAAAGAATTTAGAACATACGCAAATGATGGAATCTTTTGCACGAGCCACTTTTCAAGTGCTGCCTTATACTAACTGCTTTTGTTCTAAACCCCTCAGATTTCTCTCTCTGCCTGTCAAGTCTAGATGCTCAGAGATCCTCTCCTCATGTTTTGTACTGATGTAAGAAACCTTATAAAATATTACAAGCATTCTTTACATTTATTTGCTGCCCTTTTACTTGTTATTTAGGTAAACCCATAGTTTTAGTGTTTAAATTGTAAGTTTTCTCAGTTTCTCCTGGTTTGGTATAACTGGGGGTAAACCAAGGTTAATTTTATATTTATCAGAGTTTTCTGACTAAAAAACTCCATTAGTTATGCTTAATTTTATTAAATTTGTTTGTTTTAGAACCACTAATACCTGTTCTTGGACCGATAGCCTCGTTTATTTTATCTCGGTTCCCGGGTCCTGCAACGGTTCTGAAACCAATCACAACTGCTAAATAAACTTAAATTTAAATATTTATTTTTTAGCGGTTGCAACTGTTGTAGGTTTTACATTGAAAATGTTATAAAAAGAAACTGGGTATTCCGGTTTCAAACCTTGTATTCAATTTGGTGAACTTTTGTTAAGTCAAACATTTTCTTGTTTTGCCTATCTGGACATGAACATTTAAAAGCAGAGTGAAATCTGCATTACATGTCCTGGAAAAAAACTACTGAAATGCCTGGTTAAGGCTTAAAAAAAAAAAAAAAAAGTTTTACCACGTAAGGGTCCCTCCAGCTCTAACCAGCTGACACCCTACGTTACTATGGGTGACTACACAACAAATACTGTAACTGCTGCCCTGAGATGGGCATATAAGCAGTTTTTTAAGAAGTTTGTTGAACCAGCTGACTCCCTGGTTCCCTCAGTGAAACTGAAGAAAACTAAGCACACATAACCCCCTGCTGACAGCATTTTGGGGACTTCTGTGTCTGCTAGAAAACCTGCCAATTCCTTCAGAAATTGCGGGCTGTTCTGATTGGGGAAGTATTTGCCAAGACAGGTAAGCACAGTTGTGTATTGTTTCCTTTGGCTATGATCACCTAAATGAATATGGTGAAATCTGTAAACTTTCCAAGGGGGGGGGGGAATGTGGAGAAATGGCTAAAGAAAACACTTTCAAGCTTATAAGGGCTGTCTGTCTATTAGCAGCAGACTTTTGTAAAGCAGTCTTCCTAATATTTAAAAGGAAGAATACATAATTATTATGAAATGGAGGAGAACCTATTGAATCTGAGGTTTCCTCTGAACATGAGTTTGTCTCTCCCACAGAACATCTGAGGGTTATTCCTCATTCTTCACATTGGTGAGAAAGATTGGGCTGACACCCACTAAAAGCTTCCCATTCCTGTGAATAAATTATTCAGGAAAGATATTTTAAAGATTTTACAAACTCCAAGCTCTGTTCCCCCTCTGGATAAGAGGATGTATAAGAAATTTCAGCTGGACAGGAAGGGAACTGAAATTTATTCCCCCACCCTGTCCACCAAGGAGTGGTTAAAGTGACAACCTGTGACAAATCCTATCCTCTTAACAAGGATTCTGGGAAAAATTGACAACATGGCTTAAAAATACATACATTTATCAGGTGCCTTGGCCAACAGGCACCTGAGGCAGGCATACATCTCAAGCCTATGTCAATACTAAAGTCACTGTGGTTGTCAGCCTCTGCTATGTCAGCCAAGGCCCAGACTCCCCCGTCAGATGATCTAGTTGAAACAAGATAAATTTGGTTTGAGAGCAGCCAAATAACAGTTTAAGTGGCTGCTGCCAGAACAGGGTTCAGAGGAGGTTTGCCTGGCTCCGAGTCACAGACCTCACACAGGATACCCAAATCAAGGTTATAGACTTTCCAATCGAGGGTAATTCCTCTTTGGAGAAAGATAAAGGCTTGCATAAAAAGGTGTGTGTATATATATATATATATATATATATATATATATATATATATGTGTGTATGTGTATATATATATATATATATATATACACCACACAAGCCCCTTTCTTTCTATCAGGCTGGGGCTATGCCTCAGTATCAGCAGTTCCCACAGCAGGGGTATTTCTGGCACCACTGACAAGTGGTCTTGGATGTGCTGAGTCAGTGATTGTCTCTGAATTTAAATTCCTTCCACTAACAACAATGGAAAAAAGGACTAGAAAGGTTGCAAAAGAGACCAAATAAGGGCGCTTCAGGCTCTGACCAGCCAACACCCTCGCAAATGTGCATGTGAAACTGCTGTCTCTTACTTACACACCCCTGAGAAGGGTGATTCAGGTTTAAAAAAGGAAGGGTGAGTGGTCCAGCTGTTACTCCAGTCCCCTCCACAAAAACCAAAAAGACAAAGTATGTCAAACCCCAGGAAAAACCTAAAGGGGTTCCTGGCATCACTGTATTTAAATTATTTCCACACTCCCATAAGGGAGTCTCACAGGAAGTACTTCAGGTTCAGACTCTCATCAGGTCACTCTCTGGGAGTGTACACAGGGGTTGGATCACCTTCAAAGATAAGGTATCACAGTTTTCCTATATCTAGATGACTGACTGATGGTGGTAGAATCACTCCAGTAAGTGAGTCTGCAACTCACCTAGGGTCTCCTGGACTCTCTAGGGTCCTTGATAAATCTAAAGAAAGTCTGACCTTCAGCCTGCTCAAGCACTCCAGTTCATAGGAGCAGAGCTAAATATCCTGCAAGGCAGGTTCTACCTGACAATATGCAGGGCAAGAAGTATGCCACTAATAGCAGGCTCATTCAGGCTGACTGAACCAAAAACTGCAAGACAGTTTTCTTCGGCTACTGGCCACATGGCATCTGCCACTGGCACAGTCTTGGAATCCAGATTACAGATCAGGGCCATTCAGTATAGCTTCATGGCTCAATGGTGTCAGAGACAGGACCTTCTTTTAAAACTAATTCTAGTAACAAGGACATTGTTACAGGCCTCCAGTGGAGGAAAAGAGGGAACCAATCTAAGGCAGGGGCTTCTTCTTTTCGGCAAAGATCCCCTATCAGTTGTCTGACAACAGATGCATCCCTACTAGAGTGGGGCTCCCATCTGGGGGTTCACACTACCCAAGACACATGGTCAAGTGCAGATTTACACCTGCAGATAAACCTGCAGGGGCGAAGAGTAGTGTTACTGCACTAATTATCTTCACACAACTGCTACAAAGGTGGTACAGGTCAGAACAGACAATACCACCACAATATATTACATCCACAAGTAGGGAGGGACAAGGTTAAGCCCTCCCTGCTCAGGACTTATGAAAATATGGACTCTAGCATGTTCCATGGGTCCCTGCAGGATGTTCATTTGCCAGGTAGGGACACTACCCTGGCAGATACCTTGACTCAGATCAACCAGTCCCATCAGGAATGGTCCTTGAATAGTCAGGTGGTGCAAGTTGTCTTCGGGAGGTGGGGCATACCAGAGATAGGCTTGATCGCATCCCAACGCAACCACCACCTGCCACAGTACTAAGCCAATCAGAGATCTGGGATCAGTCCCCCTGGATTCTCTGGTTCTGAGTGGGCCAGGGAAGCATCTGTATGCTTTCCTTCCTTCCCTTTGGCATTTCTCAAGCTCAGGTCCCAGCCAGCATCAATGGTCTTGATAATGCCAGACTGGTCCAGGCAGACATGGTTCTCTCTGCTACTCCCCATGTCTGGTTCCAAACCAATACATCCTTTCTCAGAGGCACAACCAGCTAATCTCCAGCCAGGAGGCTTTTGTGCCCAAACCTTGGGTCACTCAGGCCCAAGTCATGCCTCTTGAGGGTCTACTGTACAATATGCAGCCTTGCATCTTTTTCACAGTGTCTATACATTGTATGTGGTTACAGGAAGCCCTCCATTAGGAAACTGTATGCTTCAGAAGGGAAAAGGTTTACTATTGCTGTTCAACCAGAAAACTGTTTCCAGCACATTCTAGGTCAAGCAGTACTTGACTAACTTACCTATTTGTATTCATTGGACTTGCAGTCGCAGCATCCTCAAAGTCCACCTAGCTACAGTATATGCTTGCATATTAGCTAGACAAACTGTTTTAATGGCCCCAGATCCTAGCCTCTCAGAGGTTCTTTTAGGGCATGGCACATGTCAGCACAGGCTGGTGTTCCAGCTGTGCTGGACTATTTTACGTATTTGCTTTCATTGGGCTTGCAGAACAGTACCTTACAGATCCACCTGGTCTCAGTATTTATTTACTTCTGAGCCAGACAGAATGTTTTTTCAAGCCTCAGACCCTATTGTTAGGGATGTAAGTTTGTCATGGATGAGGTTTTAATGACTCATTGTTTGTTCATGAAATCATTAATAAACAGTAGTAAATGTTGTGGCACTGTCATCATTGATACATTCTGATGACACTAGTGAAAGTCATGGAAGTCCTGAATAAAGATCAAACGTTATGGAATCAATCACGTGTATGACTGCCATGACAAACTTACATCCCTACCTATCGTCAAAGGGTTCTTTAAAGGCCTTGTCCATTTGCACCCCCTCACAGGGAACCAGTGACAGCATGGGACCTAGATGTGTGCATAGTTAGGCTCAGGGGTCCCCCTTTTTGAGCCTATGGTTTCAGCTTATTTTAAATATCTAAAATAAATAAATAAATATATATATATATATATATATATATATATATATATATATACTTTGTTCCTTGTGGTAATGATTTCTGCCACAAGAATCAGTGACCTCAAGTCTCTTTGCAATGAACAGGACCTCATTTCATTACACAGAGACAACATTATTCTGGGAACAATTAAGCTTCTCTTTTAAATGACTTCTGGTTCCCATTTGAGTCATAGCATTATACTTAAATACATAGATACATAGACAGTGTCTCCAGATAAGGGCCTACAGTCCACCCAGTTTGCCCATCTTATCTATCTTTTTCACTGAACACCTTAGTTTTGGTGAAAAGAGTCTTCATGGTCTGGATGTCAAAGGAGCTTTTAGCTATTACTTGGTAACCACTGAAGTCCATAGGCAGGACAGAAAACAGCTGTTCCTGACCTATGAGAATGTGGGAAAGGGTAACCCAGCATCAAAAAGATCAATTTCTCACTGGATAGTACAGCTTTTTCAGTTTTTGTTATTCTAAGGCTGGAAAGGAGCCCCAACAGGGTTGAGGGCCCATTCCACAAGGGGCACAGCTGCTACTATAGCAGCTGTTGGGCATGTTCCTCTGGTTGACATCTGTAAAGCAGTTACCTGGAAACAGTACACACCTTTACAAAGCATTACAATCTGGATATTCTCTCCAGGGGTGATGCTAGGTTTAGCAACGCAGTCCTGCAAGGTCTGTTCCCAAAATAAGGTTCTGTGCCCACCTCCAAAGGTACTGCTTAGTAGTCTGCATAAAGTTATGAATACCTGAGTATTACTGGGGTTCGAAGGAAAAATTACTTATCATAGTAATCTTGTTTCTTCCAGGTGATACTCAGGTTATAACTTCCTCCTCCTCCCTTCTGGAACCTTTGGCCTCTGCACTCCTGAATACTGTGCTCATGGGTAGGAATGCTATTTCTGGCACACATGTTGTGACTGCAATCACTACTGTTGTCCTCCTCCCCTTTTTAGGTGAGCTGGACATTCAAGGGTATCCTTTCATAAGTTATGCCCTCTAGTTGGAGGCCCCTTTTTTGGGTGTTAAGGAAGTTCCTCTATTATTATTATTATTATTATTATTATTATAATTAATAGTGTTGTTGTTGTTATTATTAATATTATTGTAATTATCATTATTACAATTAGTCCCCATGGGCCTGTCTTTCCAGGCTTCCAGGAAATCTGAGGGTTTAGAACAAAAGCAGTTAGTATAAGGCAGCATTTGAAAAGTGGCTCACACAAAAGATTCCATCATTTGCATATGTTCCAAATTCTCTCTTGGCAGTTCTACTCTACTTGCAAGGATGACTGCATAAAGTTAGGAATACCTGAGCATCACTTGGAAGAAACAAGATTACTATGGAAAGTATTTTTTTTCTTCTCAGACATTGTTAAAAAAGCTTTTAGAGCTACATTTGTAATAATGCCTCATGTCATTAAAGATGGCTAACATCTGCAATTTTAAAAAATCTCTACTGCTGAGGTGACCTGTTGAATGTACAGTACATGCTAGATTCATACTGCAGATTTATTAGAATGGGGCTACCAAGTGTTTCTGATGGCAAACAGCACAACACTGTACCAAGATATTTAAACGTTTTCATGGCAGGCATGGCTCAGGAGTGGGAACTTTTGAAAAATTCAAAATACCATATCTTGGTTCAGGACTGAAATAAAACAAAAAGGAAAATGTGTATCTTGATATTTTTGCCAGATAGACATTATTACTCATTAAACTATATGGCTACTAACAAATACTGCCAGTTTCAGTTGTTATTACACTTTCTGGAGGTTGTGCCACTTTGTGACACTGTGGAGGCATCAGATAACAAACACAGTGTAGCATAATTATCTTTTACAATCCCGCATTTGTATTTGACCTTTGAAACATCCTTCTTTTTGGCATCTTAGTGCTACTTATCAGGGATTTTGAGCTTGACCTGCTATATCATTTGCTTTCATTTGAAACGTCAGTCTTTATTGGTCAATAAAAGAAAAAATCTCAGTGACATTACAAGATCAGCAACACTGGTGATACATATCAGTTAGGAGTGCATAACAGTTATTTGGCATACAGAAATTGAATAGTTGCTGTATTGGTCCTTGAAAGAACAGATCCAGAAGCAAATGGTTTGATACCTTTTATTGTACCGGCATACATGTAGCAAAAAGAAAATAATGTCTGAGCTTTCAGACCAACCAAGTCCTTCCTCAGAGACTTACAACAATTGTTTCAGAGTCCCAGTCTATTAAACCCAGATCATGCATAAAAAAACAGAAAAATCTCATTGATTAAAAGCACTTACTCAAAAAAATCACAAATTTAAATGGAATGAACAGCATCCCTTTAGCTTCCTATTAGTGAGAATCTTTTCAAGATCAAATCTATTAGATGTGTTGAACTCTCAAGCAGGCGAAGTCTGTAACTGAAAGTATTAATGAATATGTGTGTAAGGATAATACATCCATAATTAAAAGCAAGAACTTTAGATTTAATACCACAAATGTAAGTTACAACTTGACAGTACTGTATGATAAAAAACTGTACAACAGAATTATATGTATGGAAATGAGGGGAATAAGAAAAATATACCTTGTATGAACAACTGTTTAAAACATTCATACAGAATTAAACTTATCTAGAGATATTCTCTAAACTATACTCACAACCTGTTAACACACTCCATAAACATTAAAACCTATAGTGCTGTAACACTATCTTATACAAGGTAATATAATTGTCAGTATTATTGCCAGTTAAAAAAATAATAATAAATAAATAAATCTCTCAAAGACCACCTAGAAAATGAGTTCATGCATTTTAAAACGTTCAAAGTTCAATAATGAGTCAGTATATAATAAATTAACTATATGAGCAGAAACAGTCTGAAGAATCTGTATAAAACCCAATGGAATTAACCCCCCCCCCAGAAAAGACAACTAAAAATGTGTATATTCACTATGTATGTGAGCCAGGAGACCTAACACCCTATAGCATAAGTATGACAAGTATCCAAATGTAAGCCTACCTAAATATGTATACCCAAATATGCATATGTGTGTGTGTATTTGTGGGGAGTTTGGGTTGTCTTGGGTGAGTTTGTAAGAAGGGGGAGTTTAGTTGTGTGTGTGTGTGTGTGTGTGTGTGTGTGTGTGTGGAGGGGTAATTTTTTTGTGTTTTTGGGGGTTAGAGGATGTTTTTGTGGGGGAGGGTACTGTGTGTGCGGGAGGGCTGGTTTTTGTTTTAGTGTTTTATAAAATGGGTACAGACAGTCCTCGAATTTGATTGCCTAGCAACTCTTGCCAGCTATATCTTTTTTTTTTTTTACCTTATTCCACACCAAGAAAACAAGTCCACAAAAGTGGCAAGAACCCCCAAATGGTAACCATTTGTCACCCTCCCCTCACACCTCTAAAAACCACCATCTTGATTCCTCACTAACGAGAAATTTAAAAATCCATGGTACATGCCCTGCTTTCTTCAGTGACTGAAAACTCAGTCAAACCACAAAAAAAGAAGTATATAGAAAACCTCAGAAAGGATAACTTACAACACAGAAAGCAATGCCTTATTCTAGACCTGGATGGGTCTGTTGTCACTCAACTCGCTGACAGTCTCTTGCTCTCAGTTCTGTCTGGCAGACAGTGAGACCGCTGGCACTCTCTTTAAACCTACAACTGCAGATGGAAGCATGCTGCTGGCAAGATCACAAGGAAATCTCAGTCTTGCTGTGGTCTAGCCACCCACTGTGGTCATGCTGTCTGAAAAGCTGGTGGGAAACAAAACCCGGAAAGTTAGCGCAATGAATGACAGAAAGAGAATGGTGGATGGGAGAGAATGGGTGGCAGTCAGTTGAAAGAATAAAAGGGAAGGTGGGTGGGAGAAAATGGGTGGCATACAAAACTTGGAAAGCTGTCTCGCTTTCCAGTGCCCCTACTGACAAGTGAAGGAACAATTTTGTTTCAAAAAAGGAAAACTTTTGTGGCCGGCTCGGTGGTGCTGAGGGTTGAGGCACCTAGCCTTACCCTGTGTCACACTGGCGACCCATGTTTGTGAATGATCTCAGGTCATCAGGGAGCTGGCCGGGGGTTGGAGCAGGATTGAGTAGCTCTCCTCTCCTCTCCTGGGTGGATGGTGTTCCTCCCATAGTCCCGTCACCACCAGGTGGAGGTCCGATGCTGGCGCAGATGGAGAGGGCAGCTAGTAGGGCGGGGCGCTCTGTAGTGCCTGGCATGTGCGTGCCTCCACACGCATACATTCAGCACCCCGGATGCATGTGGGAAGAGGATGAAAAAGAGGGAAAAAAGAAAAACTTTTAATATTTATTTTTTTTTAAATGACAATATTTCCCAACATATACCCATTTTATAAGCACAATAACATACTCCAGGAGTGAGTTATGCTCTGACAAATGCACTTCTGCTATAGGGGTAGTAATGTACTCAGCTTGTAGACTTTGCCTTACTACGCCCCTAGGTGTGCGTTTCTCAGAGTATAACCCACACCCCATCATGTGTTATTGCTTACATGAATCATGATGTAACTATTAAATAGAATTCTAGATTTGGGGAAGAAGTAAATTATAGTGATGTGTTCTGGGAGGAGCACTTAAGGCAAAATGACAAATACTGTTAAATGCAGTTTCTTTATTTTTCTGATAATTTTTGAAATACTGCAAAATATCTGTGAACGGTATTCTAAAATGTTTATGAGGACCTGTTTAACGTCTATTTTTTCTCTTAGTGAACAGATATATCAACCCCCACCCCATACTATCTCTGCAATGGCCAAATGTATTTATGTTGTTGTAACATTGGCAGAGAGCCTTAAAGGGTACCTAAACAAGGATGAGACGTTAAACCGAGGTCCCATCTGCCTAGATTGGTGGTAGTTCAGGTGGATGTTAAAGATCCCATGGCACTTATCAAAAAGAGTAGGGGAATTTCCCCCGGTGTCCTGGCCAAATTTCCCTCATTCACTAAAAATACCACCAACAGCTTAATCTGGTTCAAATTCAATTACTTATCATCTGTATCCCCCACCGGGTCGCCCCTGAAAAAGGGACTTCTAGGCCCAGTGGGCTTACCGGGTCAACAAAATTCAACAAAAACAAACAAAAAACAAGCAGATTTTTAAAACTGCAAACTCCAAAATCTGGCTTCATTGCGAGGTAAAATAAAGGCTGCTGTTTACATTTATGCTAAAACTGCATTTATGCAAAAAACATAAATGCAGTTTCATAGCTTCTGAAAAATGTAAACATCAGCCTTTCACTTTCAAAAAACAGCCTTGGTTTCTCCCTAAGATGTCTGCCAAGTGTGTTAAGTGATAAGCCATGATGACATCATTGGAGCCAGAACCAGAGACCCAGATAGCTCCCTATAGTGCTAACTAGTTCTTCTTTCCCTCTTTGTTTTGAATTGTTTTACCAGAATGATCAACACCATGTGTTAACTCATGGATTATTTTGGTCAGTACACTTTAGGCTATGATTTTGTTTACTTTAACTTGCTGAAAATGTTTTGCAATCCATCTGACTTTCTCTTTGGCAAACCACAGTACAGTACACCACTTCAAATACCTGATGATCTAGTGGTAACGCGATTTGATTCCCTGAATTGTTTTTTTTTTTTTTTTTTGTTAACAGGAGAGATACACTAAGCTGAATGCTTGTTTACAGGTGTGATCTTGGAGCACTTGGAAATTAAATGACTTGCTCAGGGTCCCACAGCAAAGTACTGGTCTGGTCCAATTCCAAAGCACATGCTTTCTTGTTAATCCACAAATAAGGCTTTCTTTTTCCACGTGAACCCCTTGCACCTAGCCTGTCTTCTGTTGAACACCCCAAAATCCATACCCTGTCCTTAATACTGCCTGGAGCTGCATATGAGCTTACGGTCTCATGAAGAGAATTATCACATCCCATTGTAATCTTGCACCTCAGAGAGTTGTGCACACCTACTGTATATGCTTCATCAGCTGGCACTATTAATAAATGCCTCCAAAATCACTCTCCAGTCTACTTTCTCAATGTTTGACTTCTGCTCCCACAATAAACATTGAATGGATCACCACCCTTCTACACAGTAAAGGTAGTATGTATAGTTCCCCTGTCATTTTATTTTCCCATCTCATTAACCAACAACTAGGTCTTCCTGGAGGGCCAAGCAATAAGAATCAGGACCCACCAGAAAAACTGCTGTTCATGTCCTCATAAGGGCTCCATTTACTATGGATAACAATATTATTAGCAGGAGAGGCATACTAATGCCTTGAGCGAATCCATCCGACTTCCAGTGTCAGTCTACTCCATTACCTGTGATCTGCAGAACCCCACAGGACAGTTCCCAGCAATTCTCCAGTAATTTTCTGTGCTCTACTCCACAATGTGAGTTAGCTGGTTACAAGTCTTCCAAATCTTGAATGAGCTATACACAGCTCCCTCAATACTGTCCTAACAAATATCAACACCCCCCCCACCTGAGGGTAATCTCCCTACAGTGAATTCAAGTAATAGTTTATGTGCAGCCCTGCCACTCTGAGTATTTTTTTTTTGTGTAACTTCTTTTTTCCCCGATGTGCTACTATGTTAGCCACTCCTTTAAGTGTGCCAATGATACTTCCAACCCATCCTGTCCCCCGAGCCTCCGCTCTCAGATAGCAGCCACCTCGGGGTGACCCGACATAACCCTTCATGGGGTGGGTCCCCCTCCTCTGAGGGGGAAGGCACCAGCCTGGGCAGGGCAAGCAGACCAGCACAACATCTTAGCCCCGAGGTACTGCTGAGGCGGATAGCTGCAGGGGCATTGATGGCCTCAGAGAGCTGGGCAGCCATCATCTGGTGTAACATGTAGCCATTTTTCCATTTTTCTGGTACGCTTCCCTCCATATGCCATCATGCAGTGCTTCTGGCCTCCACCAGAGGCTACTGCCCACCGGCACCTACCGCAAACCCACCCCAGGAGAGGAGAGCAGTCCTATGGATGCTCAATCCTCTCCTTCCCCTTCCAGCACCCGGCATCCTGAGTCCATTCCCGAACCTGGGTCACAGACGAGGGTTGAGGTAAGGTGCCAGCACCTCAGCCCTCTATGCCAGTGGGCCGGCTGCTCTGAGTATTTGTCATCACTGGCTGCTATCATCCACAGTCAGGTAGTGAGCATGATGCTGGCAGCCCCACATTTCAGATCTCACAGTGATCTCAATGTCCTCCTTCCTGTCTTCCCCTAACCTGAATATAGCTGTACCCTGCTGGAATGGCCTCTTTAGTCCCTCTCTAGCAATCATTCTTCTCAACTGCTCCGCACACCAAAAATAGGTGAGCTCGCTACCCTTCTGCATCATGAATGTGGTTAGTACAGTCTTCTGTGTTATTTTTACATAATAAACATGATCTTCTGGTAAGTCAGGCTGATAGCAGCAGGGCACAAGTGGAAAAATAGGATTTCCTACCCATATAAGATCTAAGCCACCTATGATTAGGTACTAATAAATGACATGCATAATAATGCACACCCATCATTTAATACTGCCTAATCAGAGGGTAGCCTAGATCTTTTAAGGATAGAAAAGCCCATCATTCTCCTTGTTCCCTGCTGCTATCAGCCTGACTTACTGGAAAGATTTGTTTATTTTTGATATGTCAAAAAAAGAGACTGTACTACTTGCATTCATAATGCAGAAGGGTGATGAGCTCAACAGATTCTGGTGTGAGGAGGTGTAGTGAAGAATGAATACCAGAGGGGGACTGAGAAGGTCACTCCTGCAAGGAACTGTTATATTCAGGGAAGAGGGAAGTCAGAAAGGGAGAAATCTGGGCAGATCACTGTGAGAAATAAGATGTGGGACTGTCAGCACCATGATCACTACCTGACCCCATTGTCCTGGCCAACATTCCCCCTTCCCATAAAACCAGTTCATGCAATTGTCCAAGGCTGTGTGTTGATATTAATGTGTGAAATGGCTGCCACTACATGGTCAGTCAATTCACTACCAGTCTAGCATTGCTTGTAAAGCACTTTGGGATACAATATGTATGAAAAGCACTATATAAATGCTGATTCTTATTATTACATAGAAACATAGAAACATAGAAGTTTACGGCAGATAAGGACCACAAGGCCCATCCAGTCTGCCCCTTTCTTTTTTTACCTTATGAATGTGCCATCGGCCTTTGTTCTGTCTATGGCCTATCTGTTCATACTCATCTGTATTGCTCCCTTATTCCTATCTCATGCCTGTTTGAAGCCCTGCACTGTATTCATATCCACCACTTCCTGAGGTAGGCCATTCCATGCATCCACCACCCTTTCTGTGAAAAAGAACTTCCTCACATTACCCCTTAATCGGCCTCCCTCTAATCTCAAGCTGTGTCCTCTTGTCCTGCTGTTTTTCTTATATTGAAACATGTTAGACTCTTTCACCTTGTTAATGCCCTTAAGGTGTTTGAATGTTTGATCATATCACCTCTCTCCCTCCTTTGTTCTAGGGTATACATATTGAGCTCCGTTAATCTGTCCTCATATGTTTTCTGATGCAGTCCCTGCACCATTTTGGTTGTCCTTCTCTGGACTGCCTCAATTTGGTTAATGTCCTTGTGAAGGTGCAGGCTTGCAGCCTCCAGTACTGCATGCAGTACTCCAGATGGGGCCTAACCAGTGTCTTGTAAAGAGGTATTATTACCTCCCTCTTTCGACTTGTGATACCATTGCTAATACACTGCAACATCCCCTATCTTTACCTACTGCTTTAGTGGTCTGCTTGGATGATTTCAGGTCATCGGTGATGATGATGCCCAAGTCTCTTTCTTCTCTTGTGACTGCCAGAAACTCACCTCCCAGCATATAGGTGACTTCAGGGCTTCTCTTCCCTATGTGCATGATTTTGTACTTCTTTGCATTAAACCCCAGTTGCCACTGTTTCAACCATTTTGCTAGTTTATCCAGATCTCTTCTCATTCTGCTCACCCCATCTGGATCATCTACTCTTTTGCAGATCTTGGTGTCATCTGCAAACAGACAAACCTTACCCTCCAGTCCATCTGCAATGTCACTGATGAAGATACTGTAGAGGACAGGTCCTAGGACTGATCCCTGAGGTACCCTACTTGTGACTTACATCTCTTCTGACTGTATACTGTTTACCACCACTCTCTGTTTTCTGCCCGCCAACCAGTTTGCCACCCAGTTCACCAACTTCTGACCCACCCCAAGCCTACCCAGCTTATTAATCAATCTTCTATGTGGAACAGTATCAAAAGCTTTGCTGAAGTCAAGGTAGGCGACATCAACTGCTCCTCCTTGGTCTACCACTCTGGTTACCCAGTCAAAGAAATCTATGAGATTAGTTTGACAGGACCCTCCTGTTGTAAACCCATGCTGTCTTGGATCCTGTGCTCCTATGGATTCCAGGTGTTGTACTATCCTTTCCTTAAGGAGTGTCTCCATAATCTTGCCCACTACTGAGGTAAGACTGACTGGTCTGTAGTTCCCTGCCTCCTCCCTGCTACCACTCTTGTGGAGCAGGATCACATGAGCCCTTCTCCAGTTTGCTGGGACCTCTACTGTGCTCAGAGACTCACTAAACAGTTCTGATAATGGCTCTGCTAGTTCTACCATTTGCTCCTTTAGTACCCTGGGATGTATGCCATCAGGTCCCATTGCCTTGTCCACCTTGAGCTTATTGAGCTGTTGTAGGACCCTTTTTTTGTGAAAGGACTAGTGCACACCTCCCTCCCCCCTGTGTCCATGGTGCTGAGCTATGGGCCCTGTCCTACCTTCTCTTCAGTAAATACTGAGCAGAAGTATCTATTTAGGATAGCTGCTTTTACATGGTCCTCTCCTCACATGCCCCCTTATCCCCTTTGATCTTAGCAATACCCTCTTGGGACTTTCTCCTTTCACTAATGTATCTATAGAAAGTCTTGTCACCTTTTACGGTTCGTGCTAGTGTTTTCTCGGTTTGGGCCTTTGCCTGCCTTACTACCTTCCCTGCTTCTCTTAGGGAAGTTTGGTATGCCTCCCTATCTTCATCCCGCTGCGTTCCCTTATATTTCCTGATGGCCAGCCTTTTGGCTCTGACCTTTTCTGCTACTGTTTTTGAGAACCAAAGTGGTTTCCTTCTTGTTTTGCATTTCCTTTTCTCTCTAACACAATGGGATGTTGCTTCAAGAGTTGCATCCTGAATGCTTGCCCACTTTGCCTGTACCCCCTCACCTGTATTTCTTACTGTCAGGGCTAGCTTAACTCTGTTGGCCATCTTATCAAAGTCAGCTCCTCTGAAGTCCCATATTTTTGCCTTGGAATGGGATGATTTAGTTCTAGTGGCCATAGAAAAAGAAGACAAGACAAGCATATTTTTGATTTCTGAGAAAGTATGAACTCTAACATTGTTCTACACAAGAACTTTGCTACAAACAAGTGGTGGATCTAGGGGTGGTGAAGGGTGCAGCTGCAACCCCTCTCCCACACACACATTGTAACATACTTGCTTGCTTCTGTTTCACATTGTTGAAGAAGTCTGATTTACTTATTGTACAAATGTTTACATTCAAAACTATGGATTACATTTGTAGGTTCTGTCAAAAACGTACTAGAAAAGAATAGTATCAGAAAATATAAAGGTTTAATAAAAATGTTAAAAGGTGCATATTAAGTATGCACACCACCCCAGTGCCCCATTGCAGTATCCTGGATCCGCCATAACCACTAGCCCACCAGGTTATTCACGATTTGTACTGCACTGTGGTTTGCCACAGAGAAAGTCGGTTGAATTAAAACACAGTTTCAGCATGTTAAAGTAAACAAACTGAACAGAAACATAGACTATCGTGTATTATACAAAATAATGCACATGGTTTTGACCATTTAGGTGAAACAGTTCTATACAAAGGAAAAAAAAGAATGAGTTAGCACTATAGAGAGCCATATAGCTCTTTTACTTTGGCTCCACTAATGTCATCACTTAACACATTTGGCAGCTGTTTTAGGAAGCAGGAAAGGCAGTTTTTTTGAAATTGGAGGGCTGATTTTACAATTTTCAAATGCTTTGGAACTGTATTTAGGTAAATTATATAAATGTAGTTTTAGCATTAATGAATACGGCAGCCTTTCCTTTAGTCCCCTATGAAGTCAGATTTTTGAATAGTTTGTTGTCAAAATGTTATTTAAATATCCTTTAAGACGCTGTTATTGTCTTTCATGCTCAGAGATAGAGACAGACAGAGAACATAAATGTATACAGTACCAGTGGAGATAAAAATGGCAAGGTAATAAGAGATATCTTTATAGCAAACCTCATGATATCATGGTATCTTGTTAGTGCTGTCATAAACAATACTTTGAAGGTTAGATGGGTTGCAGTTAAATAATGAACCAATCAGAGAGCAGTGGAGAGAGGTGAAGGGTGGCTGAGGAATGTGAATAGTAAAGGCTGAATATAGAACTAAGGGGTGAACAACCGAGACTAGAAGGTAAGTGGGAGGGAGAAGGGAAGGAATAAAGAAATTAATACAGTGGAAAACAATGAAAAGAAATACAAAACAAGAGGTGAAAGTGGAGCTGTGCTGCCACTGGGCAATAGAAAAGGGGGGTTACTAGTGGGGTACCGCAGGGTTCAGTATTAGGACCAGTCCTCTTCAATGTCTTTATAAGCAACATTGCAGAGGGACTGGAAGGAAAAGTATGTCTCTTTGCAGATGACACAAAGATCTGCAACAGAGTTGATGCACAAGGTGGGGTGGAAAGGATGAGAAGGGACTTGGCAAGGTTAGAGAATGGTCAAATGTATGGCAGCTTAGATTCAATGCAATGAAGTGCAAGGTAATGCACCTGGGAAACAAAAACCAGGGAAGAGTACACAATGGGGGTGAGATACTAACAACAACAAAAATGGAAAAGGACCTGGGGTAGTCATATCAGATGACCTATAGGTGGGCAAGCAATGTGAGAGGAAGTAAGGAGGACTGGGGGATTCTGGGATGCATAGGAGAGGCATCACCAGTAGAAAATAGGAAGTTGTTATCCTCTGTGCAGACAGCTGGTGAGACCCCATCTGGAGTACTGTGTGCAGTTCTGGAGACCCAATCTCAGCAAGGACATAGGCAGGATGGAAGCTTTCAGAGGAGATCAACTAAAATGGTGCAGGGTCTGCACCGGAAGACATATGAAGAAGACTTAAGGAGTTTAATATGTATAGCCTCGAGGAAAGGAGGGAGAGGGGGGACATGATAGAAACTTTCAAGTACCTCAAGGGAATCAACAAAGTCCAAGAGGGTAGCATCTTTCAGAAAAAGAGGTGTGCAAGAACAAGGGGGCACAATTTGAAGATGGGGAGGCGGCTCAGAGGTAATGTAAGGAAGCATTTTTTCACATAGAGGGTTGTTGATGCATGGAACGGCCTTCCGGAGGAGGTTGTGGGGTCAGAAACAGTGGTGGAATTCAAACATGCATGGGACAGTCATAAGGCAATTCTAGGGGGTTGGGGTAGGAAAAAGTAGGCTGCTGGTTAACTAGGATCTGCAGCTTATCCATTAGGTAGGGAAATGGGCAGACTGGGTGGGCCAAGTGATCCTTATCTGCTGTCAAATTCTATGTTTCTATGTTTAATGATACAAAGGCAAACATGAGCTCTGTTCTTAGCTGGTTAGTGACAGGAAGCAAATGTAAAGGAAGAGAAGTCAGCGTTGAAAGTACAATATGAGATCACAGTATTGCAGAAATGGTTCCCAATCCTTGGAATAATTAAACCCATGTGGTTTTAGGGTTTTAAGTTTAAAAATCCACGTCGACTCTCTTTGCAAAAGGAGGCAAACTCTGTCTCTACCCAGTAGCGTAGCAAGGTCCCAGAGGGCCTGGGTGCAAGGGTATGTTATAGGGCCCCCCTGGTTTTGAATAGACATCAGAATTATGATTTGGGCCCCTCAAACCTCATGGGCCCGGGTGTGACTGCACCCCTGCACCCTTGTAGATACGCCCCTGTCTCTACCTCGGAGATTGCTTGGAATGGCCTCCATGCCCATATAGCAAACTTTGGCATTACTCTCATGGGAACTGCAGCCAAATGAAGTGCTATGGAGTGCTCCTTGTTACCTCTATTTATTGCCCTATAGTGCTCCTGTTTGTGCTCTTTTAGCGCACAAATTGAAATTGTTCTTTCAATGTACATTTTGCCGCAGGAGCAGCACAAAGCATGCACTACATGGATCATTGGGCAAATTATAAACCGTCAAATTTGGACATTTCTGATGCCCACAGGAGAGGGATTGGACAAATGTGTTTCCCTGCACTTCATGTCTGCATATAATACAGTTTTTACAGGCGTAAAGACCCACTGGTTTCACTGATAACCAACAGGATGTATGATCTGACTGTAAACGTACTATGTACAAGAGTGTCACCAATGCTGTTTGCTTTGCAAAAGGTTACTTAGGAACCAGCCTCTGAAATCTCCCTAAGATACTTGTCCAAACCCAAAAGATTACAGTTTTGTGAATGACAGATTTAATATCCTTTGCTGCTAGACCATAAGTAGTGACAAAAGTGAGCTGATTGTCAACCTGCTCCGTACGTTTTTTTTGTCAGTAACAAAGATCTATCAGTGGTCTGTGTGTTAATGAGGGTATTGTGAAGTGTATCTTCACTGCAGCCTCTTACTACTACTACTAATAATAATAATAATAATAATCTTTCTTTATAAGCACAGATCAAAAATATCAAAGTGTTGTACAATCTTAAAATTTTGATATATTGGCAGTATAGCCTAGTGGTTAGAGGAACGAGGTGTGAACAAGCTTGGTACATCCAGCAGGCCAGACCTGAGTTTGATTCTCACAACCCCCACTTGCATACTGTGTGACTCTGAGCAAGTCACTTAACTGCCCAGTGCTCCCAGGTCACCCTTGAAAACAGGTACTTGTGCCTAGTGGGCCTTACCCGGTTACCAAAGACTAAAATAAATAACAATAAAAAAAATTAAAAACACTCTAAAACTAATTGACACATATCAATACATAAAACAGATCCAGATAACAGAGATATGTCAGAAATCAGGGAAGACCAATAGGAACAGGTGTGTTTTGAGAGCAGTTTTAAAGCTCTCCACTGTCAGGCACTCTTGCATTCGATGAGGTAGAGAATTCCACAGGCTAGGGGCAGCAAACACAAAAGCCCGTGCTCCAAATGTTTTCAAATGCACCCTGGGACTCTCTAGCAATCCGTCATCAGCTGAGCGGAGTGGTGGGAAGAGGCAGTAGGGGTGCAGAAGCTCTTACAAGTAACTCGGACCCAAACCGTGTAGGGCTTTATAAGTCAGTAAAATGACTTTAAAGGTGATCTGCCACTAAACAGGCAGCCAGTGCAGAATGCACAGCACAGGAGAGATATGGCTGGATTGAGATGAGCCAGACAATAGCCTGTCTGCAGCATTCTGCACTAGCTGCAAGCGGCAGATATCCACCCCAGAAAGCCCTAGGTAAAGGGAGTTACAGTAGTCAAGGCACGAGGTCACGAAAGTGTGGACCAGGGTTGGCAGATCACCAGGCGTAACGAGGTGCTTAATCTGGGTGATGTTCCTTAGATGGTAAAATGAGGATTTGACAATGTCTGACACCTGAGAATGAAGTGTTAGCCCGTCATCTAAAACTACCCCCAGATTCTTCACCCATTCAGAGGTCAATAGCTAGGAGCCCCAAGCCAAAGTCTAGCAGGCCGTCCAGCAGCCAACCCCTCTATCCGGTGACCTGGCTCCACCACTAACACCTCCGTCTTGGCAGAGTTTAGCTTCAACCAGCTGGAATTCATCCAGTCTTGGATTTCTATGAGACAGCTGGAAAATACTGAGAGCACACTATCCTGGTCAGGCACAAAATATTGATACAGCTGAGTATCATCTGCAGAGCAGTGAAAACTCAGCCCATACCATCTCAAAATGTCTCCTTATGGTAGCATGTACATCGAAAACAGCATAAGAGACAGCACTGACCCATGCAGAACCCCACACGGAAGGGAGAAAGAGTTGGAGGAATAAATTCCCCAAACTGCTCTCTGAGACCTGCCAGAGAGAAAAGAATGGAACCATCTGAGGACTATACCAGACAGACAGCACATGTACTGTAGGCGATCAAGCAGCACCCCATGATTAAAGGTGTCAAATGCTGAAGAGAGATCCAGAAGGACCAAGATGGAACAAATCTTCTGGTCTCTAGCCATCAGGAGGTCATTTAGTACCCGAACCAGAGCGGTCTCAGTATTATGTCTCTTACAGAAACCAGACTGGAGAAGATCATAGATAGCATGGATGGTAAGATGGCTCTCCAGCTGTAGCGCAACAGCTTTCTCAATAACCTTCCCTATAAAGAGGAGGTTAGAGATTGGTCTGTAGTTTGCAGGGGAATCTGGGTCAAGAGATGATTTCTTGAGAAGGTTCTCTCCAGGAGTTCAGAGTTCACAGTCAGGTCCATGTCCACTGAGGTGACTCCTGCCATTGCCCACGTACCAGCTTAAACTCTACTGGGTGACCCCTGAAAAGGTAGAAGACAAAAAAAATAGAAAGCAGTGAACAGCTGCAAAGAAAATATGCATGCACAGTACTAACCCCCAGAGCCCCCACTGGTGGTGCAAACATCATTGTTCTCTTTAGCACTGTGATATGCCATAGTGATTTCTGGTAATCTTTGTACAGGAGTGCTCCTACCTGGGCTAAAGCATATGGCAGGTCCACCTCTGCTGTGGTCTAGTCAGCCTGGCGGGCTTTGCTTCTCCTTCAGTCTCTCCACACTCCTTTTTTATAGACCCCATGCTGTAGAATTAACAATGTTAGGCATGATTTTGAGACAAGGAGTGCCAGCACCATATTTAAGAACCCCCAAGTCACTGTATTTTTTAAAGAACCCTGACACCGCTTATACCAAAAACACTGTACAATTCCAAAGACATGAGTTTGCACAGTGCTGTTAGATTGCAGTGGCATTTCACCGCAACTTCAAGTCAATTTTCCTGTATTTTCCTTTAGATTACATTATTTATAATGGAAGCAGAATTGCTTTGTTTTCCCATATAACCAATGCATGTATGTGGGAAGAGTTTCCCTCTGTGTCTCCATTCCCTAACCTAGGTCCCCCCCCCCCACCACCATGGTCAAGCCTTAAAGGCTCAACATTGCCCACATTAACACGAGCAATATCCTGGCAAATAAAACTGACATTGAGGCTTGGGTGTCACACTACACTCCCAATATCCTAGGTATATCTGAGTCATGGCTGAAGACCAGTTACTGACTCACTTTGTAACCTGGACAACTACTGCTTACTTCATGTCAGTCACCCTTCCCCAAAAAAGGGTGGT
Organism: Neoceratodus forsteri; assembly: GCA_016271365.2. Taxonomy (NCBI): domain Eukaryota; kingdom Metazoa; phylum Chordata; order Ceratodontiformes; family Ceratodontidae; genus Neoceratodus; species Neoceratodus forsteri. The sequence continues at coordinate 487,423,415 of CM057454.1, read as the reverse complement.
GGCCTATTCATTTATTATAGGTCCCATCTAAACATTTCCTTGATTCCACACATAGCTGGTACTGGGATTGCTTGAGAAGTACTACATGCTTCCCTCATATTAGGCCACACCAAAAACACTCCATCTTGTCTGCATTTACAACCCCCCGAAATGTTGTGACTCTGGTCTAACTGCTCTCCTTGACACCATCCTCCCCACAGTTGGTTGAAATGAATTAATTATCATGGGTGATCTGAATCTTGACTGGCTGAGTCCCAACTCCAAATCTTAACAACTGCTTATTAGCTAGGCTGGTCTTACCCAAATAATCTCCAGTCCCACCCACCTCTCTCACCATGGTATTTCCTCCACATTAGTAGACTGTATATTCACTAACTGGCCTGACCAGACTCAAGCATCTAGAGTGCTTCCTGACTCAATCGGGTGATCACTCCCCCACCTTTTGTCTGTGGAATGATCAGATCCTAAAAGTCCCTCCCAAGGTAGTCACCCTCAGGAATCTCTCCAACCTAGACCCCTCTACCCTCAATGCTGAATTTTCTCTTACTGGCTGGTCTCCACCCCCCCCCCCCAGCCACCTCCGACTTTAACTCTGTCATAGATATTTTCAGTCCCTCATCTCCTGTCATGAAGTTAGGCTAATTCCCTTCATAAAGTTCAAGACACTGCCACTCCATGGTTGCACAGTAACCTTCTCTCTCTCTCTCTACAAAAGCAGGGACAAATGCTGGGCTTCTTATAAGGCCTCACCCAAATTATAACATTGCCCTCCTTACCAGCAGTTGTAAAATCAATACAAAAAGGCTACCCCTTCAGCCAAAAGCTCCTTCCTTAAGGATGAATGCCTAGCTTTCACTGGAAACCCACATAATTTTTTGGGTCAGATAAAAGGGCTCCTGGGGGCTCCTTCTTAAAGCTTCACTAATGGATATGATCATCGATGGCATGCATTGTAATAACCAACATGGCATAGCCAATGCCATCAATGCCCAGTTCACTGACCTCTTCTCCTTCTCTTCCTGTTCACTGCAGCCCAGGGCACCATCCCTCCTCTTCTTCAGACTTTCCTCCCCCCAAACCATCCCTCTTTCCACTTGAAAACTGTCAAACTGTCACTAGAAAAGAAGCCTGCAAACTTCTCAGTTCCATACCCCTTGATGTCAGCCAGGGCCTGGATGGGCTAGAGCCTAAATTGCTCATTCTAGGGTAACATGCACTCACTCTTCCTATTTCTCATATCTTCAATCTCTTCTTTATCTCAGGTGTAGTCCCATCCCAATGGAAAGTCACCAAGGTAGTCCCTGTCCCTAAAAAGGGTGATCTCAAAAGTATTTCACAATATTGCCCTATAGCCTTTTTGCCTGTCCTTGCAAGCTGCTTAGAAAGGTAGTAGCAGACTAGCTAATAATGGGCTACCTGCAAACCCACCACCTCCTTAATCCATGTCAGGATGTTTTCCATAAAGAACACAGCACCACATACACCCTCATCAAGATCATGGACAACTTTAAATCTTCTGTGGACAAAGTATCTCTTACTGGAGCTGTCTTCATTGATTTGTCCATGGCATTCAACCTTTTTGATCATGCCCTTCTATCCTGAAAACTAACCAACATTGGTGTCTCCTCTTATGCCAATGCATGGTTTTCTAGTTACTTGTTAGACAGGCATCAATTCATCAAATTTGGGGATGACTCCTCCAGCCAATTACCAGTTACCCAAGGTGTCCCCTAGGGATCTATCTGAGGTCTTCTACTCTGTTCAATTTTCATAAAAAAACCTTCCCTCAATCTCCACCTCCTGTTCTGTCATCATGTATGCTGATGATATTGCCCTATACCACTGTGCCCAGAGCCCTCAACTCATTAATGCCCAAATTACTAAAGACTTCGCCCACATTCAGAACTCATCTGTGGTCAGAAACCTGGTTCTCAATGCCCAAAACTCAAGCAGTGTTATTGGATTCCAGGGGCACAGATCTTCCTGCTCTCATTCCCTGTCCATCAGGTTTGGAGATGGCTCTCCTCTCCTCTCCCCAGTGGAGGAATTTAAATACCTGGGTGCTACCCTCAACCCCATACTGGATTTTGATTTACACACCTCAAACTTAAAAAGGACAACTAAACAGGTTATTTTTCTAAAATGAAACTGCCAAAATTGTAAGTCATGGGGTATAATATAATCCCCTACCTTTTTTGTGCAGAGCTTTCTGTGGTCCAAAATAGTAATTTTATATGGTTTTGTCATGTTTGTAAAACAGTAAACAAATCGGCAGAGTTTTCAAATTCCATAGCTTGATAGTACCTTAAGATGGCCGCTATATAGCAATGTGATGATGTTATCAGAGCAAGAGTACTCAAGAATGATAATGGTGTTTGTATAAGGGCTTGCTGAGTAGTGTGGAATTAAAACCTTTTGACTGTGCGTTTGGTCAGATCCTTTACTGTGCATGTGTGATACCCTCTTCATGGATGATCAGGCTTGTTCCTCATTGACCCCAGGATATGGAACTCCTTCCCTTTGAGGTTTGCAGTTCTCCCACCCTGTCATCCTTCAAAACTAACCTGAAGGCACATCTGAGATTATCTACTACCAGCAACTGTCTCTAGCCCCAACTTCCATACATTTCTGTGCCTCTCATGTCAACCTACCAATTTTCTTCTCTAATTTAGTCTTTTTTCTCTACTTGCTTGTACCCTTGTGTGACAGGGTTGAATAAGGCCCTGTCCCATTTGTTATACAAAAAGAGTTAAATGCAAGGATCTGTTCTGTCCTCTCCTTTTCTGTCTCTTGTTAGTCTGGTTGCACAACCAAATGTTCTTGTGAGATCTAGCAACCTATCACTCTGACGGTCTTTGCTTCTCGGCCTCTCACTATCTCTATGCCTTCACTTGCTGTTTCTGTCTTTTCTTCCCCCTTGCGTATCTGCAGTTATAAAAATATATATGAATCTTTATGTGAAACTGTGATCCCTTTGTTTGAAAATGTATATAGTTATACAGTTGAAATGATTACAAAAAGCTACTTGGAATTTAGGGGGGTTAACCTGAGATGCAGTTTGAGGTCCTCTCAGGCTTGTTTGCAAACCCTTTTACAGAGCTGTCAGCAGGAGACAAGCTTGGGACACTGTTCTGTTTGCATGCCTGCTCTGCAGGGAAACCGACAAGATGCATTTTGTGAGAAACAGGATGTCTTCTTAATGAGTTTCCAGGTAAAGACTTATAAAAAGAGCAATAATAATTCTGCTACAGTGAGAGCCAGAGACTGAAACTTGGAATTAGAGATACCCTCAGATGAAGATCTTTGTTTTCTCTGTGTGTACTGCCTTTGTAAATAGTTCTACTGAATATTTTTTAATTTTTATTTTACTGTTATTGATAATGGAATGCTACTTGTGAATTTTACAACTGCTCCTGGTCTTCCTGTGCTTCCTGGCCTGTGTCTCAATGACAGATCATGTCAGCCTAAGTGGGATTTATGCCGTGCATACTCTGAGCCAAAAGTTGTGTGCATGGGTACTAGACCTGGTACTAGGGAAGCATAGAAGAAAGTTATGGATTCTGCAGCAGCAAGTCCAGTAGTGATTATCAGATGAATAGTAGCCAGACTAGCAGAGACAGAAGTCCAAGCTGAGACTATATAGCCAGTGCCAGTCATGGAAAAAAAGAACACGCAGTGACAGAACCTGAAAGCCTGACTGCCTTTTTCAAATGGTGTGCTATACAACAAAAAGAGATGGAGAAACAAAGAAGAGAGGAGATGCAGCAGAGAGAAAAAGAGTTTCAACGTTTAAAGGCATACAGAAAAGAAGAAATGCAGAAACTCAAGAAGCAGAGAGAAGAAGAGATGCAGCAACAGGAGCAGCGATGGCTGGATGCCTTGGAAGCTATTAAAGCTGGAGGATCTGGCATAGGTCCAGCAGAGCAACAAAACACAAACAACTTAAAAGATATTAAACTTACAAAGATGTGTCCTTCAGATGATATCAAAGCATATCTGACAGCTTTTGAAAGGATTGCCACATCTTGCCAATGGCCAAAACAGCAATGGGAAATAATGCTGGTACCTTATCTGACAGGTAAAGTCCTACTTGTCTACAGCAATATGGACACTGCACAGTCAGAAAAGCATGACCTGGTGAAAAGAGAAATCCTGAAAAGTTATGACATCTCAGGAGAGACCTGCAGGCAGAGATTCCAGTCTCTGAAGTAGAACTCAGTTAATAATCCTTGAGAAGCCTTCATCCGACTTGGAGAACTCCAGTGATAAAGGACAGCTAAACCACATTTTTACACATTTTTTTAATGACTCCATAAGTATATAAAGGAGAGGCTGTTGTTTACATTGATACTGAAACTGCATTTATTAAAGTAGGATAAATGCAGTGTCATAGCATTTGAACATTTTAAACACAGCCTCTCCTGATTCAAGAATCCTGAAATGGCTGCCTTGATTATGTCAATGAAGAGAGAGATGCCAGCTGTGGAGATGTATTCTAGCTCCACTAACCGTATTCAAATGCGAACAACTTCAAAATGAAAAATCGTAGCATGGTATTTTGAGCACAAAACTTGTTCAGCACAAAAATACCTACAAAATGAGTGTTGTTTTATTTACAGATACCTTTGATTTTTTTTTAATTAGCAAAGAAAGCAGCAGAAAATTCTATTTTATGTCCCTTTTTCAACAAACAAATGCAAACAATTTTAAAATAAAAAATGATTGCATGGTACTGTCAGCATGACATTTGTTCAGCACAAAAATATCTACAAAATGAGTACTCTTTTATTTAAATTAACAAAAAAGCAGCAGAAAATTCAATTTTTTTTCACTTTTTCAACAAACAAATGCAGATAACTTTAAAACAGAAAATGATAGCATGAGCACAACATTTGTTCAGCATAAAAATATCTACAAAATGAGTGGTGTTTCATTTATGGATACCTTTTAGCGCTTTTTTTAATTTTCAATAAAAGCAGCAGGAAAATTATATTTTTGTCACATTTTCAACAAACAAATGCAAATAACTTAAAAGCAAAAATGACAGCATGGTACTGTGAGGACAACATTTGTTCAGCACAAAAATATCTACAAAATGAGTGGTGTTTCATTTATATATACCTTTTAGGTTTTTTTTTATAATTAGGAAAAACAGCAGAAAATTCAATTTTCTTTTTCACTTTTTGCATCAAACAAATGCAAATAGCTTTAAAACTAAATATGATAGTATGGTACTTTGAGTACAAAAGTTGTTCAACACAAAAATATCTACACCATGAGTGGTGTTTCATTTATAGATACCTTTTAGATTTTTATAATCAGTGAAAAATGGCAGGAAATTCAATTTTTGTTTTCACTTTTTTGGAGGTATGGCATAAATGAAATATGCTCCCTCCCTACTGGAAATATTGTTGACATGTTTTGTTCTTGTGCGACTGACCTGATGACTTCACTTATGGCTTTGCCACTCATGATGTCATTAGGTCAATTGGCACTTGAACAAAATATAACAACAATATTTCCAGTGGGGGGGTAGCATATTCCTAATATATTCTTTGTAAAAAAAATCCATTAATGCATCAGTTTGTGTTGCTATTAAAGTGACAAAAGTATGGAAATGTAGTCTTAGGGTTTTCAGCACTAACTCCCCATTACCCCTAAGCAGCCCAAGGGGGTAGGGCAACATAAGCAACCACAGACATCCAGCATCACATAAGACAAGCAACATACAACTCTTTCCAAGTGACATAAGAGACATCCATCATCATGGTCCAGTGCTTCTGTAGCCATGGATACACATGCACACTATCTGGGAAGTGCAGTAAAAAATTCCTAAGTAAGAAAAATAACACATAACAGGGTGTGTGGCAATGTTAAATAACTACATGCTCAGGGTGGGTTGTGAGGCATGAGGTGCAGCCAAATGCCTTCAACCACCTGGGAGGTACAGTATATGATTCCTATAGGATCCCAATGTAAATTGTAAGTAAGCAATAACACACAACAGGGTGTGTGACAGTGCTAAATTGCTGCATGCCCCAGCTGTATTGTAAGGCATAAGGTGCAGCTGGGTGCCTTCAAACACCTGGGAAGTGCGGTATATAATTTGAATAAGATTACATTATAAATGTTAAGTAGTCAATACCACACAAAAGGGTGTGTGGCAATGCTAAATTGCTGCATACCCCAGGTGGGTTGTAAGGCATGAGGCACAGCTGGGTGACTTCAACCACCTGGGAAGTGCGATATAAAATTCCTATAGGATCACATTGTAAATTGTAAGTAAGCAATAACACATGGCAAGGTGTGTAGTAATGCTAACTTACAGACCAGGTGTGTTGTGAGGTATGAGGTGGAGCTGAGTGCCATCAACCACATGGGAAGCACTGATATCTTCATTCAGATGCCAAAGGCATGCAAAGGAAATGAGACAGTCAGCACGTGGCTGCTCTAAAGAGCACCAGGCCCATTACTTTTTTGCCTGGAAACAGAGGTAACATTCCAACTTAAATGGCACACAGCTGAATGACACAAGATGAAGCTAAAAGAAGGTAAACAGCAGCAGAGCAAGAAGTAGCTCTGGGTACTATGGCAAAGGCAGTTTTCATGTGCATGGACACCTTGGATCACGGATCAACTATTGACCCAGTTGCGATCACATGACTCCCTTTGGCACCTCTCCAATGAGTCTGGCCTGCCATCTGATAGACAGAGGTACCGAGAAGCCCAGAACCAATGCACATGGTCTCTGCAAAAAGCCAAGGCTGAATTCTACAAATCTGCCCTTACCTCTACATGGGGTGAGGGGTGAAAATTCTGGAACAATATTAAGAACATATGCAGCAAAGCCCCCAACCTGGCACTCACACAAATCTTGGTCAGAGGGGGCCTGACCACTGATCTCACCCAGATTGCCACTGCATTTAACCACGCCTTCACTGACCTCAGTCATGTACTCCCTCGCCATTGCCTCAATCCACCCCCTGCCAACACCTCCACCACCAGTCCTGCACACCCTCCATTTCACCTATGATGCATCTTCTCCAAGTCCGCTGAGCCGTACCTTAAAAAAGCCATTAGCAGCTCCCAGTATAGTAGTGACTCCTTGGACGTTAGACTTCTTTGGCTCACTCTTCATGAGGTGCTTATCCCACTTACTCACATTATAAACCAATCTCTATGCCTTGGGAAATTCCCATCCCACTGGAAATCTACCACCATCACCCCCATATTTAAGAATGGGGATCGAGCCTCAACAAACAACTATCACCCAATATCTATTCTCCCTCCCCTATTGAAGGCTCTGGAGTGAATTGTCTCTAACCAGCTCATAGAACACCTCAACACTCACACAATTCTCTGCACCCAGCAACATGGCTTCTGGAAGGGACACAGTACTACTACTATGGCCCTCCTCAAGTTGACCACCCACCTTCATGTGGCCCTTGATAGTGGTCAGCTCTCTTGTGCAGTCTTCCTTGACCTCACTAAAGCATCTGACACCATCTATCACTCCCTCCTCCTAACCAACCTCCACAACCTTGGTCTCTCCCAAGATGCCCTTGGTTAGTTCTCTAACTACTTCGCTGACCACTCACAGCAAGTCAGAATTGGCACCTTACTATCCGACAAGCTACCTGTAAGCTATGGTGTCCCCCAGGGGTCTGTCCTTGGACCCTTGCTATTCAGCCTCTTTCTTAATTCCCTTCCCCAGTCCTGCTCAGGAAACATCCTACTCTATGTGGATGATGCTGTCCTCTACTCCTCAAACATTGACCCCTCTCAGCTGCACTTCTCCCTCCAATCCTCTTTCTGAGAGGCTGAAAAATGGTTCACCTCACAGTGCCTTATTCTAAACTATAACAAGATTAAAGTATTGTACTTCTCACACTCACTAAACTCCAAAAAGGACCGCTATCCACTACTGCTTACTGTGAACTTGCCCCCACTCGAGCAAGTGGACTCCTTTAAATATCTGGGCATCACTCTTGACCCAGCCCTCAATTTCCACCAACACATTCACCAACTGTCATCAACCCCTCAATATCCATCTGGGCATTCTCTACTGGTTTAAACACTGCCTCACTCCTGATGCCCTGTGGCTGGTGGTCTCCTCCTCAGTCCTCTCCCTTCTTGACTAAGGCATTATAATCTGTAGTGCTGCCAGTGACTCAGCCTTATCCAGACTGTGGCTCTCACTCAACAAAGCCTGTCGCCTCATCCTAGGCTGTGATCGTCTAACCCACACATGTTCTCTTCACAATACCACAAACTGGCTTAACCTAGATTACGTAATCCGGTTCCATACTTGCCTCATGACCAAAAAGATTACCCTTGGACTCGCCCCCTAGGTCTCTCCCCCTCTAATCCAGCAGGCCCAGTCACTACAGCACACCCGTAGTGCTAGTAAGCAACTTCTCTTGATTCCCCAGTGCCACAGCTCCCAATTCCAAAGAACCTTTAGTTACCAAGCCCATTTCTGGGTCAATAAACTGCCTAGTGCACTCTTAAGAATGAACAGATTTGGCTCCTACAAATCCTTACTTAGGAACCACCTAAGTCCTCGAACCTATGTGACTGCAGCAGGACCTGACCGCCCCCCCCAAATTCCACTGATCTAGGCCTGCTGTAAACTCCCTCCCCCCTCCACACACACACTCTAGTAGCTCCCTTTAGCCCTCATCTGGATCTTTACTGAACAGAGTTATTGTGGCTAATACTTGTATATTTGTACATAATGTGCTTGCCTGTTATTCTATTTCTATATTGCACGATACTGTCCAATTTGTTTTCACCTGTACTGAAATGGAACCTTTGAAAATGAGTCTGTGACTCAAAGGTATTTCTGAATCCTCAATAAATAAATAAAAATAAATGCAAGGAAGAAAAGGAAGTGCTGGTAGGTGGCTGGGTGAGAAATGCAGCATGAGCTAGATCACTTTGCCTGATAAAGAAAAGTGGGAATATGAGAATCTGTGGCTGACACTGTCATGGTAAGGCAGCATTGACAGAGCAAGGGAAAACAGAAATGGAAATGCTGAGCATAAAACAGTTTTGCACCTCCTCCCACTTTTTGGAAGGCAGGAAGTGGAAGCTATTTGAAAAGTAAATTGCAGTTTGGTTAATTGGGAAGGGCACGAAAACAAAAAATAGCAACAATCTTTCCAGTAGGGAGGCAGCATATTCCATTTATACCGCCAAAAAAAGTGAAAAAAAAAGTAATTTCCTACCATTTTTTGCTGATTATAAAAACATCTAAGAGTTAATCAAGAGGGAGCAAAACCTGAAGTCTCAGCAGCTTTTATGACAAGAACACAGGTAAAGAAAGCTCAGATGGTGGGGGCTCTTTTCCTTTAAGTGATTTTGATTCAGACTTGTTTGAACAGAGCTTGAAGATCTGGAAGTCCAGGACAGAAAGAAGATGCCTGAAGAAACAGTGGTAATAATAGACTGATGGACATGAGGGGTTAACATATGAAAATGCGAAAATTAAACTGATAACTGATTGTGATTTTGTTTCAGAGCAAGCTAACAATGTTTCTGTCCAGGGTTATTTTAAGCAGCTGAGAATGAAGCCAAAACAAGGTGAACCAACATTTAAACAAATAAATGGGTTACTGTACAGAGTTTGGGTTAAACCTCAGATACAGGAACAGACAGAACAATTTGTTATACCACAAAAGCATAGAACTGCATTGTTACAGTTAGCACATGATAGACCTATGGCTGGTCACTCAAGGAGGGATTGCACTCTTGCCAGATTGCTGTCCAGATTTTACTAGCCTGGAATTCCTGAAGATGTTGCTACCTATTGCAGTTCTTGTGCTGAGTGTCAGAAAGTAGCCCCAGTGACTAAAAAAGACAAGGTGCCCCTGATGCCCCTACCCTTGATGGATGTGCCTTTTGAGAGAATTGCAATGGATATGGTTGGCCGCTTAGACAAAAGGGTAATCAAATTATTTTGGTAGTATGTGACTATACTACTTAATACGCACTGTTGTCACCCAAATCGTTGGCAGTCACTTGCTCTCCATTCCAACCAGCAGACAGTGAAACCACCAGTACTCTCTTGAAACACACAGCTGAAGTTGGAAACATGCTGCTGACAAGACCACAAGGAAATCTCAGTCTTACTGTGGTCTAGCCACCCACTGTGGTCATGCTGTCTGAAAAGCAGGTGGGAAACAAAACCTGGAAATTCAGCTCAATGAATGACAGAAAGAGAATGATGAGTGGGAGAGAATGGGTGGCAGTCAGCTAAAAGAATAAAAGGGAAGGTGGGTGGGAGAAAATGGGTGGCATACAAAACTTGGAAAGCTGTCTTGCTCTCCAGTGCCCCTACTGACAAATGGAGGAACAATTTTGTTTCAATAAAGGAAAACTTTCAATATTTGTTTTTTTTTTTAAAGTTACAATATTTCTCAACATAAACACATTTTAGAAGTACAGTAACATACTCCAGGTGTGGGTTATGCTCTGATTAATGCACTTCTACTGTAGGAGCAGTAAGGCACTCAGCCTGCAAACATGTACCTTACTATGCTCCTATGTGTGCGTTTCTCAGAGTATAACCCACACCCTGTCATGTGTTATTGCTTACATGAATCATGATGTAACTATTAAATAGAATTCAAGATTTGGGAAAGAAGATTAAAGGTACTGTAAATTACAGTGATAGGTTCTGGGATGAGCACTTAAAGCAAAATGGCAAATAATATTAAATGCAGTTTTTTAATTTTACCCCGATATTTGAAATATTGCAAAATATCTGTGAACAGTATTCTAAACTGTTTATGAGTACCTCTTTAGCTATTATATTTTCTCTTAGTAACAGATATACCAAGCCTCCCCATACTGCCTCTGCAGTAGCCAGATGTATTTATGTTGTTGTAACATTGGCAGAGAGCCTTAAGGAGCTCTTACTGTCTTTCATTCTGAGATCGAGACAGACAGACAGACAAAGATAAATGTATGCAATACCAGAGGAGATGAAAATGGCAAGGTAATGAGAGATATCTTTGTAGCAAACCTCACGATATCATGATATCTTGTTGTTAGTGTTGTCATAAACAATACTTTGAAGGTTAGACGGGCTGCAATTAAATAATGAACCAATCAGAGAGCAGTGGGGAGAGGTGAAGGGTGGCTGAGGAATGTGAATAGTAAAGGCTGAATATAGAACTAAGGGGTGAACAACCGAGACTAGAAGGTAAGTGGGAGGAGAAGGAAGGAATAAAGAAATTAATACAGTGGAAAACAACAGAAGGAAATACAAAACAAGAGGTGAAAGTGGGCTGTGCTGCCACTGAGCAATAGAAAAGGTACCAATACAAAGGTAAACATGAACTCTGTTCTTAGTTGGATAGTGACAGGAAGCAAACATAGAGGAAGAGAAGTCAGTGTTGAAAGTACAATAATAGATCACAGTATTGCAGAAATGGTTCCCAATCCATGGAATCATTAAACCCATACGTTTTTTTTATTTATTTTTTATTTTTTATTATTTATCCTCCTGGACCACCTCTCTGCCCACTTTAGACCTCGTATCCTTTTTGCTGGGGATCCGGCCACCATCTGTCTCGACCGGGACCGCTGGCACCCTGAAACCCCTGCAGCTTGCCCCCCACAGTGGGGCAGCAGGAAAACCCCTAACTCCCCACCCTCATGGATCCAGTTCGGGTGCCAGCTCCTGATGAACACTTGCAGACAGCCATCAAGCCACGCGAGAGGTGCCATATTTTCCACTGTTCACTCCACTCCCCTTGCTGGAGCCATGGGCATGCAATGATGCTGGCAGGGGCAGAGGTGCATACGTACACACATCTCTCCCCAAGACATCTGCCCAGACTCCTCCCAAAGCATCACCCCATGCCCTGACCCCGAGCCTCCACCAGGGGGCAATCGGGCATTGGAAAGTGAAACCCCCCCTCCCAGGAGAAGGACAGCAGTCCAACGGATTCTCTACCATTCTCCTTCCCACCAAATCCCGGCGACCTATGCTTGTTTGCAAACACGGGTCGAAGGCGCAGTGTGAGATAAGGCATCCAGCACCTCAGCCCTCAGCACCACCGGATCAGCTGTTTTAGGGTTTTAAGTTTAAAAATCACATCAACTCTTTTTGCAAAAGGAGGCAAACTCTATCTCTACCTTGGGGATTGCTTGGAATGGCCTCTATGCCCATATAGCAAACTTTGGCATCACTCTCATGGGGAACTGCAGCCAAATGAAGTGCTACGGGGTGCTCCATGTTACCTCTATTTATTGCCCTATAGTGCTCCTGTTTGTGCTCTTTTAGGGCAGAAATTGTTCTTCCAACTGAAGCAGCACAAAGCATGCACTACATGGGTCACTGGGCAGATTATAAATTGTCAAATTTGCACATTTCTGATGCCCTTGGGTGAGGGATTGGAAGAACGAATTTCCCTACACTTCATGTCTGCATATAATACAGTTTTTACAGAAGTAAAAACCCACTGGTTTCACTGACAGCCAACAGGATGGGTGATCTGACTGTAGATTTACTATGTACAAGATGTGTGGGGTGGAACATGTCGGATGGTCTGACCATCACACTGTGAGATTCAATTTTCGCACCCCTCTGCATAGGCCAACCCCTGTGGAGATGGTCAAGTATTGCCCTTTATGGGATGTGACTCCCAATGGCCTAACTGTGGTACTTGATCTATCAGAATTTCCTGTGATGAGCTTGAATCCTGAAGTTTTGTTTCTGGCCTATAGTAAGGCCATTACTTCTGCACTGGATTCTATTGCTCCCACCTATGTGAGCCCTCTTTCCCTTCACCCTCGTTCCCCATGGTTTGATGGGGACTTGAGGGACATGCGGCGATTAAGACTCAGGTTGGAGAGGTGCTGGACAAAATCTGGCTTAGATGACGACCATCTTAGACTCCTTGAGCATTATCAACTCTATCAGTCAGCAATTACTCATAAGAAGGCAGTATTCCTGTCTGGAGAAATTGCTGCTGCACAGAACCGACTGGCCCAGCTCTTTCGAACCGTAGACAGACTGTGCAACCCAGCCTGTCTACAGGTTCATCGAGCCTTTTCACAAATGCAGTGTGAGGAGCTTGCTCGGTTCTTTGTAGATAAGGTGGACGACATCAGGGCCGAGACCCGCGCAGCACTCTCTATGGGAGTTGCGGTGGACCAGCCTGCAGTTGCAAGCCCTCCGTTTTCCTGGAGTTCCTTCAAAAGGCCGGAAATTGAAGATGTCATGAGGATTGTCCAGGGTATGTGCACCACATGCTGTAGTTTAGATCCGGGCCCCACGGCCCTGATTATGGGCTGTGGGGAGGTTATCATCCCGGTGCTAGCTAGAATAGTCTGGTGCTCCTTAGACTCTGGTGAATATCCCTGCTCCCTGAAGGAAGCAGTGGTGACACCAGTGCTGAAGAAGACTTCTTTGGACCCAAACTCCACAGCCAACTACAGACCTATCTCAAACCTTCCCTTTGTGGGGAAGGTAATTGAGACAGTGGTGGCTGCCCAGCTAGACAACCATTTGTCCATCCCTTACATCTACGACCCTCTTCAATCAGGTTTTTGAAAGAGGCATAGCACTGAGACCGCACTGGTTTGGGTGCTCAATGATCTCTTGATGGAGAGAGACCAGAAAAAATGGTCCATTTTGGTCCTATTGGATTTGTCAGCAGCATTTGACACCGTAGACCATGGGCTGTTGCTTGAATGCCTGAGATGCATCTGTAGGCTGTCAGGTCTGGTTCACAGATGGTTTACCTCCTTCCTCACAGGTAGAACTAAGAGGGTGGTGTTGGGGGTATTTTCCTCCGATCCTACGTCTCTGTCCTGTGGGGTACCTCAGGGCTCTGTGCTGTCCCCCATGTTGTTTGCGGTGTATATGCTTCCCCTCTGAGACATTGTAAGACAATGTGGGCTGGAGTTTCATTGCTATGCTGATGATACCCAGCTCTATCTGTCTTTTGTACCTGACCAGGATGGAGCAATCTCGGTGTTTAACAACTGTCTCGGCGAGATCCAGGGTTGGATGAGGTCCAGCTGGTTGAAGTTGAATTCTGGGAAGACGGAGGTCATGGTTGTGAATCCTGGCCACCAGATTGGGGGGTGGGGAGCAGACTGTCCCTCAGGTTTATTCTTGGGGGATGTCGAGCTCCCTATCTCCGAACAGGTGCATGACCTAGGGGTGATCCTTGACGTTCGGCTGACATTGCATGCGCAGGTGTCAGCGGTTGTTAAGGTATTCTTTTACCATCTGAGGAACATCGCTAGGATCAAGCACCTTGTTCCATCTGGCGACCTGCCTACGCTGATCCACACCTTTGTGACCTCGCATTTGGACTACTGTAACTCCCTTTACTTTGGGCTTCCACTTGCAGCTAGTGCAGAACTCAGCAGCCTGGTTGTTAGTGGGGATTCCTTGTTCCTCCCACATTACACCAGTGTTGCGGGATCTGCACTGGCTGCCGGTTCAGTGGTGGATCACCTTTAAAGTTGGTTTACTGACGTATAAAGCCCTACACGGTTTGGGCCCTGACTACCTGAAAGATCTTCTGGTGTCTTACCTTCCGGACGACCGCTCCGCTCAATAACGAGAGGTTGCTAGAGATTCCGAGGTAGTTTAAAATCTTCTGGCACCGAGCTTTTATGCTCGTGGTGCCGACCCTCTGGCATTGTCTACCCGTTGGATTAGGGAGTGCGTGACTGTGGGGGGTTTTAAACAAGGACTGAAGTCCTTTCTATGGAAAAAGGCTTTCGGAGATGGTTATGACATGGACTGATACTGTTGATTTTATTGTTGATTTTAATGTTTTTATGATGTTTTAATACAATGTTATCTTATTGTAATGTGCCTTGATTTTAGGAAGGCGCAATATAAATAAAGATTATTATTATTATTAAGAGTGCTATCAATGTTATTTGCTTTGCTAAAGGTTACTCGGGAACCAGCCTCTGAAATCTCCCTAAGATACTTGTCGAAACACAAAAGATGCCAGTTTTTGTGAATGACAGATTTAAGATGCATTGCTGCCAGACCATAAGTAGTGACAAAAGTGATCTGATCACCATGGTCACATATACTGCAAGCACAGCGATGGCCCTACAGCGACTCTCCCACAGCGACTCCTCCACAGTGACGGACATTGCGGTGATGGGTGTTTCATGCTGATGGACTTTGCGGCAATGCGGGATATGTATCTAACTCCACTGTGCGACATGGAGTTAGATATATAAAATGGAGGGTGCGGGGGGGGCACAGCCCCCCTGCACTGATCTGACCAACAGTGTTGGTCGCCATCGCAGTGTTGCTGGTCATCATTGGGTCACGTCGGTGTCAAGGATGTCACTGTGTGTCTGTTGCTGTTGGGGGGAATTGCAGTCTAGGATGTCACTGTAGCAACATGGAACCCCAAGGTCAAGCCTTAAAGGGCTCAACATTGCCCATATTAACACCAGCAGTATCCTGGCAAACAAAACTGACATTGAGGCTTGGGTGTCACACTACATTCCCAATATCCTAGGTATATCTGAGTCGTGATTGAAGACCAGTTTTACTGACTCACTCTGTAACTGGACAATCACTGCTACTTCATGTCAGTCACTCTTCCCCAAAAAGAGGTGGAGACCTATTAATTTATTATAGTTCCCATCTTAACATTTCCTTGATTCCACACATAGCTGGTACTGGGATTGCCTGAGAAATACTTCATGGTTCCCTTATGTTAGGCCACACCAAAGACACTCCATCTTTTCTGCATTCCTTATCGTCTTTATGTTGTCCTCCTGCATCTCAACAGCCATATAGTGATTAACAACTTATCCTTACACTCCACTGCTTAAGTGGCTGATTGAAGTCCCATAACAACTCCTCTCCTCCCCTCCCCTTCTCCTCTCAGCTGTTGCCCTTTGCAGTGCCACAGCCAAATACTGAAAAACATTCTCCCCAGACACCAAGCTACTGAGTGGCTATGTATATATACACCCTACAAACAGCCCCAAGTCACCTTTATTCCCTTGTGAACTCTGGCAATAACCACAATGCTGGGACACCATAAATTGTCACTTATATTAGTCACTGTAATCTGCCTTGTAGTAGAATTATGCAGGGAGATGGCTGGACCCACTATGGACCCTTCCACACCTGACATACTCCTGGCTGTAATGCGCATCATGGGCGGGATGCTCGCCGATCCCCTCATGCGTCAAGCCTCCATATTACCACCATGGATCTTCGAACCCCAGATTCCCACTAAAATCCCTATAGCTGCCTTACTATTCTACCGCTCCCCTTCAGTTACCACCTATGACCCCATACCCTCAAAAACTAAATCCAATCACTCGTCCCAGGTACTCTGGCCATGCTTCCTCAGGAAGCAAATCCTGCTCTTACTCCTTAAATCTGGTAATCTGCATCTGAACCCAGCTCCCCCTCATGTAAGACAAAACTCAAGTTTGGGACACCTCAAGATTGCCTCACTAAACATAGGCAGCCTACTACCCAAGTTCTCGATATTCGAGGCCTGGGTGGTGATGCTCAAACCTGACATCATTGCTCTCACACAGACCTGGCTCTCTGCTAAGATTGCCAATTCAGCTTTTTCCCTGGATGGCTATACTTCTTTCTGCCAGAACGATTGTCCAGGCAGGGGGGAAGTTGGTGGTTGCATGGTCTAACTCAGGAGTGACATCAAAGGTCATACTCTGCCCAGCAGTCTGCACTCCAAGGAAGCCCAAATCCTAAACTTAAAGCTCAACATAGGCCAGCAAAACAAAGTACTACTGCTCTCCACATATTACATACCCCCCTGGCAAGCACAACACAGGCCTGGAACAGTTTATCAACAATCAACAGCAGCTAGGGCATAAATGGGAATGTGTAATTGTTGGTGACTTCAACATCAATTGACAATCCCAAGTTGAGGTATCTGCCAGAGACCAAATATCTGGGCTCTACCTCACACAGATGGTTACACAATCCACTAGACAAAATTATAGGATGGGTACAAGCACCCTGTTAGATTGGCTCCTCTCCTCCTGCCCGGACCACATCACTGATGTCTCTGTCTTACCTGACTCCCTTCAGTGACCATTCTCCAGTGATACATACCTGGATGAATAAGTTCTTAAGCATCCCTCAGGTCTCTAGAAATCATACTCTAAGGCCCGGGTTATTGCTTACCTTTCAGCAGTACCTGAAATATGCCGACTGATCACCGCTGAATGATGCAAAATATGGGAACTAAGCCCTGGACAGCATAAAGGCCTTGATTTATTAATTTTCTCTCTAGAGCCCTGACCATTGGTTCTACTGACATACCACCATACATTCTATTAAATCGAAGAAGGGCAGAGGATGTAATCCTCATTTTTGCCTCTAGAATCCTAATATGCTTATTCCAAGACATTGTATTCGATATTGTAACCCCTAGATAAGTATATTGATTAACAAATTCTAACGGATGATTGGCCAAGAACAGACTTCTGTACTTCTTTCTAGAACCTGCGACCATAACTTTGTTTAAGTTCTGTTAATTGATAATTTCAGTACATTACAGAGAGCGCTTGTAGTTTATAGAGACTTCTTTGAAGACCCAATCTTGATGTTGCAATAAGCGTAAGGTCATGTGCATATGCCAGGACCGGGATGCAATGTTCAAGAACTTTAGGCATATGCTGTTATGGATTAATTAATTCTCTCAAAAAATGATTTATCTAAAGATTTAATAGTGTTAGTGCCAACACACACCCTTGTTGAATGTCAACATTGGTAGAATTGTTTTCTTATAGACCACCATTATTATTGTATCTTACCTTGATCCAGGTGTCATCGTAAAGTCCTTTTAATAAGATTTATTAGATTAGAATATATGTCTAAGGCCTACATGCTGACCCATAATAAATCTCTGGAAATTGAGTCAAAAGCTGAAGTAAAATTGATAAAGGCAATGAATAATGGTTGCTTTTTAACTTTGCATTGCTTTTCAATAATATGTAAAAGAATAAAGATTTGTTTAGTTGTCCCATAATTTTTTTGAAAACCTGCCTGTAAAGGGGATATTATCCTATTGCATAAAATCCGTAGTTGCAACTGATTTAGTAGAACTTTTGAATATATTTTAGCCATATGATCTATTAAATTTATTTGCTGATAATTTCCAGGAATACCTCTATCCCCTTTCTTGAAAATTGGAACAACATAACTCCCTTTCAGGAATCTGGGAAGAAACCGTACATTATGAACTTGTTAAACAAGTCCATAAGTGTAATTGCCCACCACCTTGGATCAGCTTTGTAAAAATCAATTGATATTTGGTCTGGGCCCAGAGATTTATTTGGGTTGCTACTGTTAATAGCAAAAAGGGTTTCTTCAATGGTAATCCAAATATTCTCATAGTTAATGAAACTCATGTGATAGACTGAAGTTTTGCTAGGCTTGTAGAAGATCTTACTGAAAAAGTATACCCATGTTGTTACAGTGATAGAAGCCTCATAGTTCGTTTTATAATTATTTATCCCAGTAGCAACTAGCTTCCAGAAGGCTCTATCATTGTTTTGCTGTATTACATTCAAATTTTTTTTCACAAATCTCACTGATTATTCTGTTTTTGTTTCTGTACATGGTCGCTATATATTTTCCTACTTTTACTTAACTTCTTGATATTCTCTAGCGTTAGATGAGTTCTTACGCGTCTACCCTGATTGGTCAACTGCTTTTCCTGAGTACGACAAGTTTTATAGAACCAATTATGATATCTTAACTTTTCTGATTTATGAGTTGAACTATATTCAGTTATAAGACAGTCATAAAGCTGGACTATTTTGTAATACAACCTCTCAGGGTCAGAGTCAGTAGAGATCAGATCATCTATTTTTTTGGAATATGTTTTGATATTTTTTTCCAATTTATCCTTAGGAATCTGATTCCATAGGATAATTTTCTTATTATTATAGATTTCAACCTGATCTGATTTATCTCTACTCAGCCTGGCTCTGCGCTTCCTGCTTAGGCAGAGAGGAAGATTATCACTCTCAGGCCTAGAGTTTATATTAAGATCAAGCTATCTGTAATAATTACAAGGAGAAACAAAAATGTAATCAACTATAGGATGATCATTATGCGTAAAACATGTGAAGTTACCCAACCTATCTGAAGGTAATCTACCATTTAATACGATTAGATTTAATGAATGTAAATAAATGGTTAAGTGATTATTAGAATTTGTATTTCTTAGATCATGCAACTTCCTCAGCTCAGTTCTATATATCTCCTCTTGTAATTGGGCCACAGAGTTGTCCAGTTCACTGTCCTGGCCCAATCTTATATTAAAGTCTCCCATGACTATTATTTCTATATCATTAACATGGTTATTCGTCTCTTCTATGGCCTCTGCATGTTTAGACAACAAACTATCATCCAAAAAAGGAGAATTTTTAACCGGGTTATAAATATTCACAAAAAGAACCATCTCACTCAGAATTTCAACCCCTATCAGAAGATAATTCTGAGTAAGAACAGTATTCTTCCACTCCATGGTTGCATAGTAACCTTCTCTCCCTCTACAAAAGCAGGGACAAATGCTAGGCTGCTTTTAAAGCCTCACTCAAATTATAACACTGGCTTGATTACCAGTAGTTGCAAAATCAATACAAAGTGGCTACTCCTTCAGCCAAAAGCTTTTTCCTTAAGGAGGAACACCTAACTTTCACTGGAAACCCACATAATTTTGGGGGGCACATAAAAGGGCTTCTGGGTGCTCCTTCTAAAGCTTCATTAATGGATATGATCATCGATGGCATGCATTGTAATAACCAACATGGCATAGCCAATGCCTTTAATGCCCAGTTCACTGACCTCTTCTCCTTCTGTTCCTGCTTCACTGCAGACCAGAACACCATCTCTTCTCTTCTTCAGATGTCCCTCCCCACAAACCATCCCTCTTTCCACTTGAAAACTGTCACTAGAAAAGAAATCTGCAAACTTCTCAACTCCAAACCTCTTGACACCAGCCCAGGCCTGGTTGGGCTAGAGCCTAAATTGCTCAGTCTAGGGTTACATGCACTCATTGTTCCCATTACTCATATCTTCAGTCTCTCCCTTATTTCAGGCATGGTCCCATCCCAATGGAAAGTCACCAAGGCAAGGATGTAGCTACTGATACTCCAAGTAAGCCATGGTGTACCAAGTTCAGTAGCAGGGGGTAGCAAACAAGCTGGCCAGCATTGCTCTGCCCTCTCTAGTCCATCGTTTCTAAATTCCTTTGTTTGGCTTTGCAGGCTTTTTCTTTTCTCTTTCAGCTTTGTGTTGGGTTGGTGGTAGAGTGGACCATGGATGTTGAAGCTAAAGGTCTCAATTATGTCCGCATGGTCTGCTTGCATAGTGATTGCCTGCAGCACCTGGTAGGGGATGTGGCAAGTCTGGGGCAGTGAGTTTAAATGCTTCAGCAAAGTTAGAAGCCATACTATTAGTTCAATTGTACTGGGAGTGAGAGAAACAGTAGAAAACTGAGGAGAAGCAGACAGAGGAACAGACTCAGAGCCAGCTAAAAGAAAAAACAGACTTCACGTGGAGGGGCAAGTGGAGCAAATCTGCCTACCTGTGGGGGGAGAGAAGAAATTTCTGCCAAGGTCTTGGACTCGTGGTGCAGTCACTGGTGTCTACCAGCAGGCAGCAAGCACCACACTAGTAGTGCAGACAGACAGACAGCAGGTCTAGTGTGGGAATGATCTGATTGGAGCAAGGAACCTTGGACTCGAGTTGTGGGGGGCAGGCATGAACAACAGTAGGGTAGGGGGTAGCAGTGTGGCAGGTTGGTGTACAAAACTGAAATGCCTGGCTACACCCTGAACCAAGGTAGTCCTTGCCCCAGAAAGTGATCTCAAAAGTATTTCTCAATATTGCCCCATAATCCTTATGCCTGTCCTCTGAAGCTGCTCAAAAAGGTAGTAGCCTACCAGTTAATCGACTACCTGCAAACCCACCACCTCCTTAATCCATGTCAGAATGTTTTCCATAAATAACACGGCACCACATCCACCTTCGTCAAGATCACTGACAACATTAAATCATCTATGGATAAAGGAGCTCTTACCTGAGCTGTCTTTATTGATTTGTCCATGGTGTTCATCCTTGTCGATCATACCCTTCTATCCTGAAAACTAACCAACATTGGTGTCTCCTCTTATGCCAATGTGTGGTTTACTAACTACTTGTTAGGCAGGCAACAATTCATTAAATTTGGGGATGACTCCTCTAGCCTTTTGACAATTACCCAAGGCAACCCCTATGGGTCTATCTGAGGTCTTCTACTTTATTCAATTTTCATAAAAAAACTTCCTTCCATCTCCATCTCCTGTTCTATCATCATGTATGCTGATGATATTGCCTTATACCACAGTGCCCAGAGCCCCCAACATATTAATACCCAAATTACTAAAGACTTCACATATATCCAAAACTCATCTGGGGCCAAAAACCTGGTTCTCAATGCCTCCAAAACTCAAGCAATGTTATTGGATTCCAGGGCATGCAGATCTTCCTGCTCTCATTCCCTGTCCATCAGGTTTACAGATGGCTCTCCTCTCCCTAGTCGAGAAATTTAAATAACTGGGTGCTACCCTCAACCCCATACTGGATTTTGATTTACACACCTCAAACTTAAAAAGGACAACTAAACAGGATATTTTTCTAAAATGAAACTGCCCAAATTGGAAATCATAAGGATGTAGTATAATGCCCTACCTTTTACTGTATGTGCAGAGCTTCCTGTGGTCCAAAATTGTGATTTTATACAGTTTTGTCAGGTTTGTAAAAAAGTAAACAAATTGGCAGAGTTTTCAAATTCTGTGGCTTGATAGTACCCCAAAATGGCCACAATGTATTAACGTGATGATGTCATCAGAGTGAGAGTGCTCCAGAGTGATAATGGTGTTTGCATAGGGGCTTGTTGTGTAGGGTGGAATTAAAACCTTTAGACTTTGTGTTTGGGGCAAATCGTCTGCCATGCATGTGTGATACCCTCTTTATGGGTGATCAGACTTTATCCTCATTCACCCCTAAGCTATGGAACTCCTTCCCCTCTGAGGTCAGCAGTTCTCCCACCCTGTCATCCTTCAAAACTGCCCTTAAGTCTCATCTCAGATTATCCACCACCTGCAGCTGTATCTAGCCCCAACTTCCATACATTTCTGTGCCTCTCATGCCAACCTACCAATGTTCTTCTCTAATTTACTCAGTTTTTCTCTACTTGCTTGTACCTTTGTGTAAAAGGGTTAAATAAGGCCCTCTCCCATTTATTATGCAGAAAGAATTACATGCAGGGATATCTTCTGTTCTCTCCTTTTCTGTCTCTTGTCAGTCTGGTTGCACAACCAAATGTTCTCGTGAGACCTGGGAACTGATCACTCTGATGGTGTCATGATTCTTTGCCTCTTATTATCTCTCTGTCTTCACTTGCTGTTTCTGTCTTTTCTTCCTCCTTGCGTATCTACAGTTATAAAAAATATATGCGACTCTTTATGTGAAACTGGAATCCCTTGGTTTGAAAATGTATATAGTTATACTGTTGAAATGATTGCAGAAATCTATTTGGAATTTAGGGGGTTAACCTGAGATGCAGTTTGAGTTCCTCTCAGGCTTGTTTGCACATCCTTTTGCAGGGCTGTCAGTAGGAGGCCAGCTTGGGACACTGTTCTGTTTGCATGCCTGCTCTGCAGGAAACTGACAAGAACTTTGATACATTTTATGAGAAACAGGTTGTCTCCTTAATGAGTTCCAAGGCAAAGATGTATAAAAAAGCAGTAGTACTTTTGCTAGAGACAGAGATTGAAACTTGGAATCAGAGATACCCTCGGATGAAGGACTGTTTTCTCTGTTTGTACTGCCTTTGTAAATAGTGCTACTGAATAATTTTTATTTTTTATTTTACTGTTATTGATAATAATAAAATGCTATTTGTGAATTATACAACTGCTCCTGGTCTTCCTATGCTTCCTGGCCCGTGCCGTGATGACAGCTGGTGTCAGCCTAAGTGGAATTTATGCTGTGCATACTCTAAGCCAGGAGTTTTGTGCATGGGTACTAGACCTGGTACCAAGGAAGCATAGAAGAAAGTTATAGATTCTGCAGCAGTAAATCCAGGAGTGATTACCAGATGAATGGCGGCCAAACTAGCAGAGACAGAAGTCCATCTAAGATTGTACATCCAATGCCAGTCATGAAAAAAAAAAAGAACAGGCAGTGACAGAACCTGAAAGCGTGACTGCCTTTTTCAAATGGTGGGCTATACAACAAAATGAAATGGAGAAACAGAGAAGAGAGGAGATACAGCAGCAGAGAAAAAGAGATTCAATGTTTAGAGACACAGAGAAAAGAAGAAATGCAGCAACTCGAGAAGCAGAGAAAAGAAGAGATGAAGCGACAGGAACAGCAATGGCTGGATGCTTTGCAAGCTATTAAAGCTGGAGGATTTGGCATAGGTCCAGCAGACCAACAAAACACAAACAACTTAAAAGACATTAAACTTATGAAGATGTATTCTTCAAATGATATCGAAGCATATCTGACAACTTTTTAAAGGGTTGCCATAGCTGGCCAATGACCAAAACAGCAATGGGCAATAATGCTGGTACCTTATCTGACAGGTAAAGCACAACTTGCCTACAGCAATATTTACACTGCACAGTCAGAAAACTATGACCTGGTGAAAAGAGAAATCCTGAAAAGATATAACATCTCAGGAGAGACCTACAGGCAAAGATTCCAGTCTCTCAAGTAGAACTTGGTTAATAATCCTTGAGAGGCCTTCATCTGACTCAGAGAACTCCTGATTAAATGGCTCTAACTAGAGGGCAAAACAGTCCCACAGGTCACTGAGACACTTGCAATGGATCAATTCGTCAGCATCCTGCCTACAAACATGCCACTTTGGGTAAAAGAACAGTGACAAGAAAGTGGGGAAAAGGCCATTTCTTTGGCTGAAGGCTAGCAGATGGCCAGACAGATGCCACAACAGCAACATAGCAGCCAAACACCAGAAAGACAATCTTTTTCCCAATTTAACTCCAAGTCTGATAAGAAAGCTGATGGGGGTAACAAATCTGCACCCAAAGACTTGATTTGCTATAATTGTAACAAGCCAGGCCACACTGCAAGAAACTGCCATAGTAAGAAGGGTAACACTAGAGCAGATTTGTCCTTAGCAAATTGGGGCAAGTACTTTACAAATGTTAAGGTGGGAGATAAGGCTGTGAAATAATTTATAGATTCGAGAAGTAGACGTACTCTGTTGCATGTTGAAGTGCTGGGAAGACATTGTGCAAAAGGACCAGGTACTGGTGTTTTCTGCATCCATGGAGACATTCGATATGATCTCACCACCCAAGTGACTCTGAAGAGTAATGGGTTGTCGCACCAAATTAAAGTGGGAGTAGTACCTACATTACCTATATCTGTGATAATTGGAAATGGCTTTCAAGTATTTAGTGTGTTAATTAAGAGGGAGTAAAACCTGTAGTCTCAGTAGCTGTGATGACAAGAGCATAGGCAAAGAAGAGATCAGATGGTGGGGACTCTTTCCTTTCAGTGATTTTGATTTGGACTTGTTTGAACAAAGCTTCAAGATCTGGAAGTCCGGGAAAGAAAAAAGACATCTTCAGAAACAGTGGCAACAAAAGACTGATGAACATAAGGGGTTAATATATAAAAATGCTAAAACTGAACTGATAACCGATTGTGATTTTATTTCAGAGCAAGCTAACAATGTTTCTCTTAGGGTTATTTTAACCAGCTTGGGGTGAAACCAAAACAGGGTGAACCAATGTTTAAAAAAAGTAATGGGTTACTGTACAGATTTTGGGTTAAACCTCAGACACAGGAACAGATAGAACAAATGGTTATACCACAAAAGTATAGAACTAAGTTGTTACAGATAGCACATGATAGTCCTATGGCTGGTCATTCAGGGAAGGATTGCACCCTTGCCAGATTGCTGTACAGATTTTACTGGCCAGCAATTCATGAATATGTTGCTACCTATTGCAGTTCTTGTGTTGAATGTCAGAAAGTAGCTCCAGTGACTAAAAAAGGCATGGCACCTCTGGTGCCCCTACCCTTGATAGATGTGCCTTTTGAGATAATTGCAATGGATATGGTTGGCACCTTAGACAAAAGTAAATAGGGTAATCAATTCATTTTTGTAGTATGTGACTATGCTACTCGATACCCAGAGGCAGTTCATATGCATACTGTCACAGATCCAAAAGTGGCAGCAGAGCTTGCCAAAATTTTCAGCAGGGTGGGCATACCTAAAGGGATTATTACTGATCAGGGTAGTAATTTTGGTGCTACATTACTGAAGGAGCTGTACTGACTATTAGGTATCACTGCCATAAGAATCTCCCCTTACCACACTCAGATGGACGGCCTTGTTGAGCATTTTAATCAAACCCTAAAATGCATGTTAAAAAAGGTTTGTGAAAGGGGAAGGGAAAGATTGGGACCAATATTTACTTTACCTGCTTTTTGCTTACAGAGAAGTGCCACAAGCCTTGACAGGTTGTTCACCATTTGAAATGCTGTATGGTAGACAACCTAGAGGCCCACTAGATGTAATAAAAGAAACATGAGAAGATAACCCCACTGAGAAAAAATCTATTACATCTTACAGTATATGTGTGCGCTGAGAAAGAAGCTGGCAAAATATGTTGAAATTGCCCATACTTATCTGAAAGAGGCTCAAAACCAGCAGAAGGCATATTATGACTATGGATTAAAAGAAAACGATTTTGAGCCAGGTGATAAAGTCTTGCTACTGTTATCCACTACAGAAAATAAACTGTTACTAAAGTGGCAAGGGCCTTATGAAGTGCTTTGATGTACTGGCACAGTTAACTATGAAATTAAGACCCCTCATAGAAAAATCCTACCAAGATATACCACGCTAACCCCTGAACAAATGGTTTAAAAAAACATCAAAGGCTACTTTGTTAGTATTACCAGAGACTGATAAAGAAGATATTTATATAGCTTATGACAGACTGGAACCAACTGTAACTGCTGATGCTGTAAAGGTGAATTTTCTTTAACCTCCGAACAAACCACAGAAATTCGTAACTTGCTAAAGAGATTTAACAGTACTTTTACCACAGTGCTTGGCCGAGCAAAAGGGGTCAAGCATGTGATAGTGACAGGGAATGCACGCCCTATCAGACAAAAGACATACAGATTACCAGAGCAGTTAAAAGCAGATGTGGTTAAGGAAATATAAAAAATGAAACAACTAGGTATCACAGAAAAGTCAAGAAGTGCTTGGTCATCACCAATGATGACTGTAAATAAAAAAGAAGGGAGTGTAAGACTCTACCTTGATTTTAGGAAACTTAAACAAGTGTCAGAATTTGACAGTTATCCTATGCCCAGTAGAGATGATTTGGTGGACAGATTGGGGAGTGCCATGTACTGTACATCAGTACCCTCAATCTCATAAAGGGTTACTGGAAAATCTCCCTAGCTAAAGAATCCAGAGACAAAACTGCATTTGCCACTCCTATTGGAGTCTATCAGTTCACCACTATGCCATTTGGTTTACATGGTGCACCCGCTACATTCCAGTGAAACATAGATGTAATTTTATCTCCTCATACTGGTTATTGTGCTGTGTGCTTGGATGATGTTGTGGTGTACAGCCCAGACTGGAAAAGCCACCTGGAACACCTATAAGCAGTTATCCAGTCTATCAAAAAGGCAGGTCTGACAATTAATTCTATCAAATGTGCATTGGGCATGCAGGAAACCAGATATTTGGGCTATGTTTTGGGAAATGGAGAACTGAAGCCAGACATTTCTAAAATAGAAACTGTAGGTAACAGCCCTGTCCCTAAAACAAAGAAACACGTTAGATCATTTTTAGGGCTGGCTGATTATTATCAGAGATTTGTTCCCAGCGTTGCCCAGCTAGCTAATCCCCTCACTGAAGTCATGAAGAAAAAATACTCAAATAATGTGAAATGGATCCCAGAGTGTGATGAGACTTTTTGTGCCATTAAGGCTGCATTATGTTCAGCCCCTGTTTTAAGAAGTCCAGACTCTGAAAAATAATTTATGTTACAGACAGATGCATCAGAGGTAGGCATGGGTGCAGTCCTGAGTCAAAATATAGATGGAAAGGAACATCTCATTCTATATATCAATAGGAAGTTGCATGATAGAGAGAAAAGGTACTCCACCATTGAAAGGGAAGTCTTGCAGCAAAAAGAGCTATGGAGTCCCTTAAGTTTTATTTGCAAGGAGCTGACTTTGTACTTATAACAGATCAAAATCCTCTCTGTTGGCTTAACCAAATAAAGGATAACAATTCCAGAATCATATGGTGGTTCCTGGAACTACAGCCATTTAAATCTAAAGTGATGTACAAATCTGGGAAAGAGAATGTCAATGCTGATTTTCTGCACCGATACGGTTCAGGAATTGAAAATTTCGAAAGTTGAAAAAAACTAAATGTGTAAGTTTAAACTTCTCTATTTGCTATACTACATATGCACTGAACTGTAAAGGTTATAAGGTAATGTTGGACAAGAATTAAAGGCAAGTTTTAGAAGGTTCCCTCTTAAAGAGGGGGGTATGTGACAAGGTTGAATAAGGCCCTGTCCCATTTGTTATGCAAAAAGAGTTAAACACAATGATCTGTTCTGTCCTCTCCTTTTCTGTCTCTTGTCTGCATGGTTGTGCAACCAAATGTTCTTGTGAGACCTGGGAATTGATCACTCTGATGGTCTTGTGATTCTCAGCCTCTCATTCTCTGCCTTCACGTGCTGTTTCTGTCTTTTCTTCCCCTTGCGTATCTGCAGTTATAAAAATATATGTGGATCTGTATGTGAAACTGGGATCCCTTGGTTTGAAAATGTATATCGTTATACTGTTGAAATGATTGGAAAAAGCTATTTGGAATTTAGGGGGTTAACCTGAGATGCAGTTTGAGCTCCTCTTAGGCTTGTTTACAAACTATTTTGCAGAGCTGTCAGCAGGAGGCCAGCTTGGGACACTGTTCTGTTTGCAAGCCTGCTCTGCAGGGGAACTGACAAGAACTCTGATACATTTTATGAGAAACAGGACAGTTCCTTAATGAGTTCCCAGGCAAAGACTTATTAAAAGTGCAGCAATACTTTTGCTAGAATGAGAGGCAGAGACTGAAACTTTGAATTAGAGAAACCCTCAGATGAAGGACTTTGTTTTCTCTGTTTGTACTGCCTTTATAAATAGTTCTACAGAACAATTTATTATTTTTATTTTACTGTCATTGATGTTAATAAAATGCTACTTGTGAAATTTACAACTGCTCCTGGTCTTCCTATGCTTCCTGACCAATGCCTTGATGACACCTTGGATTATCTTATTGCACCTCACATTTCTCAGCATTTTACAATGTACATCATATTTTGTACTCTGTACACTACTTGTAAATTGTCATTATTTTTTCTATGTACCCTTCCTGGTCTTTGGGCTTTCAAAATGTGTCTCTGTATTTGCCTGTTCTATAATGGAATTTTGTTCTGTACCCTCCTGGGTTGTAACTGAAAATAGATATTTAATTTCCTAATTTACCTAGGAAAAGAAGACGCAGAGGAATCAGCATTTATTTAGCACTTTTCATACATATTGTATCCCAAAGTGCTTTACAAATAATGCTAGACTGATAGTGGAGTGAGTGAATGTGTAGTGGCAGCCATTTCACACATCAACACCCACACACAGCCTTGGACAATTGCATAAACCAATTTTATGGGAATGAGAATGTTGGCCAGGACACTGGGAACATTCCCTACTCTTCCTGCAGGGGGATCCTCTGGCCATCTGGCTGTTTGCCAAGATGACTGACTATGGTGACAGTGAGAGGATGGATGCAACAGAAGCAGGGGAGCAGGCCTCCTTCTCTGCTTCAAAAATGTCTGCGGCCAGTTCAACTGAAGATATGACATTTGTGGAGGCAGCAAATAAGATCAGATTGGGATTAATTCAAGAAAAGTCATTCTTGGGAAAATGAAGGAAAAGACCTGCTTAGACAACAAATACAAGAAGAGGATGAAAGCTCAAAATCGCATTACAGGAAAGGAAACAACACCTTTTACAGTTGGTTGTAGAAAAAGAGTTAAAATATAAAAAAAAGGAAAATGATCAGCCATTCTGTTAAATTCAAACGCTCCAATCCCTGACAGCTTTGTGAAACAAAAACTGTTGACACAAACAGTAGACTGTGATGTAGCTGTGTCATAGACTTCTGACAAGGCTGAATTAGATGGCCGTGGTAAAGTGACTGAATGTAAGTCACAAACATGTGGCACAGTCATGGAAGATAATTTTTCGAAATACAATACTGATCAAATGTCTTCTCAATCTGTCTGTGCCTCACAAACTGTTTTAATATTGGGAGAAAACATGGAAAATTTTCCAGTGGACAGACAAACCTTGGCTGGAGTAAACACAGAGCTGGTTGCTGCAAGTATGTACTGTAAGCAGAAAGGACACTCTAAGCTGATTCAACCATTGGGGCGGGGGACAGACTGAGACTGCATTGTGAATGACACAAACAAGCTGGAGGCTTGGCCTAAGGTGTGGTCTCCTGGTCTCTGCTTCCACTGCTACACAGAATTTGGAAGAGCCATCAGGTACAATGGAAAAAGAGCAGCAAGGCATTGAAACTGAAGGTATGCGCCAGAAAGAGAAAAAGCAATGCTGACTTCAACACTGTCTGTAATGGGAATATCAGAGTGGAGCCCACAACAAGTACTAAAAGCAGTGGAATGGGTAAAATAGGGAAGCAAGCGGAAATTGCTGTTTGTACCAACTGCAGTAGATATTATGCTGGAAGTGGAAAGGGGGCAGGGGTTAAAAAATACAGGCCATCAGCCAGTCCTGGTTGGACCTATAAGTTCAAATAATACTGGGTGTAATCAGGAAAAGATTATTCTAGGGACGTGGATATGATATTCTCGCCACACTTTCTGGCAGTTGCCTTTCCCCTTTATGATTGGCCAGAACATCTTCAAGCTGGCTCCTCCCACTCACCCGAGTGGTAACTCCCTCGACTCCACCTGTGATGCCAGATCTTCCTTTCCGCTGAAAGAAGCAGGTTACCTCCTTATTGCTCTTGCACTGAGTAGGCCCTTTGCTTTCAGTCTTCAGATTTCCTTCCACATTTATTAAAATAACTTGTATTCAGGCTCATTCTTTTGAATGTGATGGATGATGACAAATCTGCTCCAGGTGCTTCCTCTGCAGGCAGATGTCCTGAACAGATCTGCACACTATGTGCGTTTACTGCCTGGGCTACAAGCACGATCCCCAGGCCTGCGGCATCTGTTATACTTTTCACCAATCTGTTCTCGAGGACTGCCGTGCCTGCTTAACTCTGGCTTACTCAAGTGAATGGAACCCGCCAGTCAAGTCAAAGGACACCTGCCAGGTGGTCTCTGCAGATGCGGGGTCTGCTGAACAGCTAGCGGCTTTCGAGGAGGCGGCGGCCCATGCTGCAGCTCAGTCCTCCTCGGCTTTGGCCTTTTTGCCACTCTCTTTGGACAGCTCCTTTATGGGGGTGTTTAAGGACTTGTGCTAGGCTCTCCCAACTCATGGTCAGGGCTCCTCGTTGGTACTCAAGTCCAAGCCTAAAAAAGAGGCCAAAAATTGGTCTCAACATTGATCGTGGGATTAGGAACGCTCTCGTGCTTCTGATTCATGCGCTTCTCCAGATCTGACTTTGGTCAAATCTTTGTCCCAGGCCACCGGCTCTATGGTTTCCACCATCGGGCTAGTTGACTGAGATGCTAGTCAATCTTCCAGTTGAGATTTTTCTCAAGCTGGTCGACCGAGGAGGCTGATACTTCTTTGTCCAGGACTCTGGTCTTGACCCGGCTCCAGGGATGGACGGATCAGTCCACTGACTTGCCACCTCTCGCTATCAAACATGATCCGGAGCTGCCCTGGCTCTTGTTGACACCCTCTGAGGCCCACCACTGTTCCCTCCTAGCAGTCGAGGTCCCAGTCTTATTTCTATGGATCAAGTGGCTCATGCTGGCATCAGCGCTCCTGCTCTAGACACCCGGGAAAGCGCCGCCGCTGCTAATCTTCATCTTTGTCCTCCTCCGGTGAGGAGAGGTTTGGCACAAAATGCATTGATGCTATGAGGATCTACTGTGGCAACAGATGATGTTCACTGGTATGAAGCCTGTCCCAGCTCCTACTCCAGCCATCATCTGGCTTTCGCCACAAAGGCTGATTCCTTCTCTGCCACAGCAGCTGAACAGGTCAGTCCTGGCTCAGCCTACCCCTGCATCTCAGCCAATTCTGGTGAAGCCACCACATAAACAGCCAAACTCCATTGCTCTGACCAAGGATTCTCAGCCAGCCTTGGGTCTCCCACATCGGCTATCGGTCACCATCACCCCTGACTGTCCATGCAGGGTCAGCAGGGATGCAGGTGGTTGACCCCTCTTTGATGACTCCTCAGAGTCAGAGGGTCTGTCCTTACACTCCCATCCGATGGACACAGAGTTGGCTGGGGGTCTCTTGATGGAGAAGAGCCCTACCTCCTTCATGGGCCTTCTCCACCTGATCTCAGAATCCATGGGTTTCAAGATGGACCCCATTCAAAAGAGGGCTCGGTACCCTCTCCCTGAGATCTTGGACAGGGGTGACTCCCCTGGGGAAGCTTTCCCAGTTGCAGTGACCATTCTTGGCCCTGCCTTAGAGTTCTGGTAATGACCTGCCTCCTGCCAGCGCAGTCAGCTTGGATGGCCTGCAAAATATGCGGTCCCTTCTGGCTCTCTCTCAGGATTCACAGAACACCCCTTGGCAGAGGGCTTGGTGGTCAATTCTGTGTTTAGGCATTCTGGCAATGTGGGAGATATCAATAAATTGCCTGATAAGGAGTCCCAAAAATTGGACCATTTGACAAAAAAGGTCTATGCCACCTCTTTGCTTACTTCACCAGGTGAGCTCGGCCCTCCTGATGGCCCACTTCTCCAATGCCTTGTTAGGCACTTTAGATGAGGTGCTCCCTCATCTTCCAGTGGACCTCCAGACTATGGTCAAACAGGTCCGAGATCAAGGTCAGGCTGTGACTAAGCAGTAGCTCCAGACGGCCATGGACATTGGGGATTCCTGTGCCCCCTCCATAGGGCCACAGTGGTCATGTGCCACAGGACTTGGCAGATACACAACACAAGCTGGTGGATGTCCCTTTCCTGGGCACTGACCTGTTCAGGCCCAGGGCTGAGAGTCACCTCACCTGCATTGAGAAGTCCAGTCCAACTTGGACTCTGTGACATCCACTCAGAGGGACCGCAAGGGCTCCAAACAACAGAAGAAGAAGCCCTTTCAGTCCACCTCCACTCCTGTAGCTAAACCAGTCCAGCTTCAAGCTGGGCAGCAGGCTCAGGGCTAGTGACCTCGGCTAAAGTCAGTGGCCTTGGTCATCCACAAGCCTGGAGGATGAGGACCCAGTAGTTCTTCAGCTGATCCCTCCTCCTTCTCCAAGTCTACCCAGTAACAGAATGAGGATGGTCTACCTTCACACTACCCCTGGGTCCTCCCATTGGGGGCCAGCTCTGCCACTTCCTTTCCACCTGATCCGCTGTCACCCCAGACAGGTGGGTTCTCAAAGTGGTCAGTCGGGGTCTGCCTCTGGAATATGAGCAGTACCCCCCTTGTGGAGCCCATGCCCCATGGGAGGACATGGTGTCTGCAGACATTCCGTCAGCCCTATGAGATGACATTGCCCGGCTTCTCTGCAAGTAGGTCGGGGTTCCAGTCACAGATCCTCCGGAACACCCAGGGTTTGCCTCCAGGTACTTCCTGGTGCCAAAATAGATGGGGGGCTGGCACCCCATTCTAGATCTGCACAACCTGAACAGGTTTTTCAAGTTGCACACCTTCAGGATGGTCATTCTCTCTCAGATCATACCATCACTAGAGCAAAACATGTGGTTCTACTCCCTGGATCCTTGGGATGCATTATTTCATGTCCCAATACATCCATCTCACAGATGATTCCTTCACTTTTGAGTAGAGGGAACCCTCTATGAGCTCCAGGCCATGTCATTTGGCCTCTCCCTGGCCCCCAGGGTCTTCATCAAATGCATTGCAGCAGTAGCAGCCTACCTGAGGCATCGAGGGGTCCAGGTTTACCCCTACCAGGATGACTGCCTAATCATGGGTCCCTCTAGGCAGGAGGTGGGGTGGTCTAGGGACCTGGACCTCCAGACCTGTGTCTGTCTTGGTCTCCTGGTCAACAAGGCCAAGTCAGAACTCATGCTCTCTCAGGTGATTAGTTTCATTGGGGCAGAGCTCAACTCTTACAGAGCCTAAGCTTGGCTCCCAGTGGACTGGGAGGAGGCTCTCTTCTCCTTTGTCCAATCATTTTGGGTTGGGCAATTGTGCCCTGCCCAGGAGGTCCTGTGCCTGCTGGGTTACATGACAGTCTGCAACAGCATGGTCCATTGGGCCTGTTGGAGAATGCGCTCTCTGCAGTGGGAGCTGGCCAACCAGTGGTCTCAGCACAAGGGTCACTTTGACCAGCCGGTCACTGTGAGCCAGAAGATGTGGGACACTCACCAGTGGTGGTTAGTCCTGGAATATCTGCAGGAAGGTATCCCATTTGTCTGCCTAGAGCTGACAGTCATTCTGACAGACACCTCTCTCATGAGCTGGGGTGCCCACCTGGGGAACATAGAGTTCACAGGCTCTGCACCCCCAGAGGAGTCCCGATGCCACATCAACCTGCTGGAGCTCTGAGCAGTTCAGCTGGCACTGACTGCCTTTGTTCCACACATTCAGGGTCAGGTGGTCCAGGTCCAGATGCACAACAACCATGTACTACCTCAACAAGTAGGGTGGGATGCACTCCCTGCCTCTGTGCAAGGAAGCTCTCCCCATGTGGACCCTTGTACACAACCTGGAGGCTGACCTTCTGGCCATCCATATAGCCAGTGTCTCCAACCAGCTGGCAGACACTCTCAGCCATGTTTGTGAAGTGTCTCACAAGTCATCACTCCACCCAGAGGTAGTGCATAGTCTTTTCTCCCAGTGGGGCACCCCTCTGGTGGACCTGTTTGCCTCCAAGGAGAATGCAAAGTTGAGGCTGTTTCATGCCCACCCGCCCTGCAGGGAACACTGTAGGGGGATACCTTCTCGAGGTCCAGGACCCAAGGCCTCTTCTATGCCTTCCCTCTAATTTTCTTGATCCACAAAGTGCTGCTCAAGGTCAGGAGGAACAAGGCATGAGTGATCCCTGTGGCTCCAAACTGGCCATGACAGTTCTGGTACCTTGATCTCCTCAGCCTCAGCAGCATGCTCCTGAGGAGTCTTCCTCTCTGCCCAGACCTGCTCTCCATCAGTCAGGGGAAGGTACTCCATCCATACCTTCAGTCCCTGTACCTGACAGCCTGGTTCCTGAGTGGCTAGAGTTCCAGGCTCTGGGTCTCTCTGAAGATGTTCTCATCTTTGTTGAGGCATCACAGAAGGAGTTGACCAGGAAATGCTATGCCTTCAAATGGAAGCGGGTCTCCATTTGATGTCAGGGCAAGGGGCTGGACCCTATGTCCTGTCCAGTGGCTAGTATCCTTGACTAGTTTCTGTGAGCAGGACTAGGATAATCTGTTTGCTGGTAGGCTTGTGATTTTTTGAAATTGGCTGAGGTTGTGCTTTAACTGCAGGTATTACATTTCAGCAGGGGATTAGGGAGGGTTGAAATTCAGGTGTGTGCCTAACTGACATTCAGTTGGATTTGCCAGTTTATGTGAGCAAGACTAGGAGAATCTGTTTGCTGGTAGGCTTGTGAATTTTTGAAATTGGCTGAGGTTGTATTTTAACTACAGGTATCACATTTCAGCGGGGGATTAGGGAGGGTTGAAGTTCAAGTGTGTGCCTAACTGACATTCAGTTGGGTTTGCCAGTTTGTGTGAGCAGAACTAGGAGAATATGTTTGCTGGTAGGTTTGTGAGTTTTTTCCCTGTAGTTTAAAAAAGTCTGTCTTTTTTTACCTGATTGTTTTGTAGACACCGAGTATCAAAGGAAGAGCCCCACCCACCACCCCCACTCCCCAACCACCCCGAGTGCTCTGCCTTTATAGTGAAAGGCCAAGCCACACCTACTTAAAGTGACAGGAACAGTTAGGCAGCACAGCACAAGCAATAGCCTAGCTGATATATATACAGAATTACAAAGGATGTAGCTAGCAAATAGGTCCAAAGGGCACATACAAGAAGAGGAGAGAGAAGCTGTAAATTCCTGCAGAAGGAGGGAGTAAGAGTTTTGCAGCACTACTACTAAAGGTTTAGAGCTCTTATAGAAATATGGATGCAATTGTAAAGAGCTGTGGAATATTTCTAGACTAAGAGAGACAGGAGGGATGTGGAGCCAAGGCAAGGAGGCAGGTGGATGTATGGGAGGGAAGAGTGGAGAGGTACAGATGACTGGGGTTGGGGCACAGGGAGGCTGTGAGGGTTGTGAGCTGCAATGGGTGTGGGGCAGCACTGTTTCTGGGAACCTGGTGGAAGGTGGGGGGTGTCCAGTGTACAGGATGTTTAGCTTATGCTGGAGATAGAGAGCTTGAGATGGGAACTGGGGGAAGGTGACAGGTATGAGAGGGTGAGGAGGAGATGGGGTAGAGGGGCAGGGAGGGCTTCATTGCAGGACAGACCAGGCTGCCATGAGCCAGAAGGGGGTGCTCGGTCATGGAGGACAAGTCCACAGGGTCCTGGGAGCACCAAAAATGGGTGTTGGCAGGTGGTAGAGAAAATGGGAAGACAGAGAGGAAGTAGAAAAGAGGTTCCTGGTAAGCAAAGGCAGGAAGGGATTTCAGGGGAGGGCAAGGGCAGGAGGTTGGAGACAACAAACAGGTATGCAGTACTGGTTGATGAAACAGAGCAGGAGGTTGGGGAAGGCACCACAGAATGAGAGTCAGGGGAGCAGGATGGAGGGAGGAAATACAAGGTACAAGGAGAGAGGGAGGAAAGACTGGGGGGGCTAAAAGTGGAGAGGGATAGGGAAGTAGGTCAAGTTGGCACAAACACACTAAACAAATGGGGGAGAAAGGCCAAAACATATTGGCAGGGGGGAAGGGGAGGCACAATGCAGGGGGTAGTGGGAGGACATAAAAGTAGTGGAGGGGGAGTTGTGAATGGGAGAAAGCACAGAAAGGATGAAGGAGAAGGAGAACAGGTGGAGGTGCAATTGAAGGAGAAGGGAGATGGAAAAAGGGTAGGGTATGAAAGGAGAGGACACTGAGGAAAAGGGGCTCATAGGAGGGCAAACCATGAGGGAAGTGCAAGGGATGGGGGAATGAATACTTGTATTAGGTGATTCTGTGCTCAGGGAGGTGAGATGGGGAGGTAAGAGAGCAAGGAAGAGCTGAACTTGGGTGGAGTGAATGTCAGGTATGACAGTGGGGAAGAGTATAGAAACATAGAAACATAGAAGTTGATGGCAGATAAGGACCGCAAGGCCCATCCAGTCTGCCCATTTCTTTTTCTACCTTATAAATGTGCCATCGGACTTTGCTCTGTCAGTAGGACAGTGCATTCAGAAATGTGTGAAGGTGGGAGGGAAGCCTCAAATCATTGTGCACCTAGGAACAAATGACCTAGAGGGCAGCACAGTGAAAGAAGTACAGGAGAGGTTCAGGGAAGTGGTGGGTTTCTGCAATCAGGTGGGAAGTTCAGTGACATTCTCCAAGGAACTCCTGGTACCTAAGGCTAGCACAGCGAGGAAGCTAAGAATATAAGAGTTTAATGGGTGGCTAAAGGGGTGGTGTTCAGAAATGGGATATGGAGTAGTAAGGAAGTGGGGTGAGACATGGAACAATAAGGAGCTTTATGCCAAGGATAGGCTGCATCTCAACATCGAGGGTACAAGGGCATTAGGACAGGGGCTGGAGAAGTACATTAAAAACAACATAGATTTAAACAGAAGAGGGGTGGGCTGAATCATCTAGCAGGGAGAAGGCACCTTACAGGGGAGACCAGAAGGCCTCACCCAACCCAAAGAGGGAGGAGGAAAATGAGGGGAAGTTACCAATACAAAAGTGAAAGGGGAAGAGATGGGAAGAGGAGGGGCAGGACACAAGGTAGACTGTAGTATCCTTGAATGCAAGGAGCTTAGCAAACAAGGTGTCAGAGTTCCAGGCAATGATGGTGGAGGGTGAGGTAGATATTGCTGCCATCTCAGAGACCTGGGCCACCCAATACTATGACTGGGATCTCACAATCTCAGGATACAAGGTGTTACATAGGTACTGGGAGGGGGGAAGGGGGAAGGGTGGAAGGGTGGCTATTTATGTCAGGGAGGGGATATTGTGTACCAAGGAGGAGGGGATATAGGGGAGGCCAGATGCCATATGGGTATTGCTTCAAAGCCCTAAAGGTAAGAAGCTGAGGATGGGGGTGGTGTACAGGCTACCCTCACACAGTGAGGAAGTGAATAGGGAGCTGGGGGAGCAAATCAGGAAGGTCAGTGGCAAAGGGAATACAATTATAGTGGGAGACTTCAATCTACCTGGGGTTGACTGGCAGATAGTAACTACAGCACACATCAGGGAACCAGTGCTGCTGGAGGTTATCCAATACAGCTACCTAGTGCAAGGGATGATGTATCCTACTAGGGAGGGGAACATACTGGACTTTGTGCTAACAAATGGGGATCAAGTCCAGGATGTGTTAGTACAGGCCCCTCTAGGAGGAGACGAGCACCACTCAGTGTAGTTTCTCCTCAACACAGGGAAGGAGTCAGCTAAGACCAGGACAAGAGTGTTGTACTTCAGGAAGGCAGATTTTGCCAGAATGGGCAGCATCCTAGAGGGGTATTTAGCTCAAAATAACCCAGGGATGGATGCTGAACAGAAGTGGGCAATCATTAGGAAGGGGCTGAATAAGGCCATGGACACGTGTGCCAAATCTCAGAGTTAGCAGCCCAGGCCAAAAAAACCTAGCTGGCTCAACAAGGAAGTGGAGGGGAAGGTAAGGGAAAAAAGACTGGCCTTCATGAAGTTAAAAAAATCGGGGCATGAGGAGGATAGAGAGGTGTTCACAGAGGCATCTAGGGAGGTAACCAGGTCAGTCAGGGTAGCCAAGGCAGCAAAGGGGCTGACATTGGCTCAGGGGATCAGAGAGGGGGGAAAGGTTTTTTTTAAATACATAAGGGAGAAGAGGAGTTGTAGGGATGACATTGTTAGAATTGAGAGAGAGGTGGGATGGGCGGAACAAGGGGAAGATTAGGCAGAGGCACTCAATGAGTATTTCTGCTCGGTGTTCATGAAAGAAAGGATGACCCAATACCAAAGAGAAAGGGGGAAGGGGTGGGGGGAAAGATAACAGATGGGGTCATCTAGGAGGACAGAGTTCTGAAGGGTCTTAAAGCCTTGTGGGTTGACAACGCACCAGGACCCGATGGTGTGCACCCAAGGGTCCTGAAGGAACTGGCAGAGGTGTTGGCAGGCCCTCTGATGGACCTGTTCAACACCTTCTTGGAGATGTGGAATGTACCCAGGGACTGGAGGATGGCTCATTTGGTGCCCCTTCACAAGAGTGGACCCAAGGACCAACTGAGCAACTACAGACCAGTGAGCTTGACTTCCATAATGGGGAAGTTGATGGAGACTATTCTGAAGGAGAGATTGATAACCTTTCTCGATAGCAATGGTCCATAGGATGAGAGACAACATGGGTTTGTCACAGGAAGATCTTGCCAAACTAACCTGATTGACTTCTTCAACTGGGTCACCAGGGTGGTTGATGAAGGCCATGCTATGGATGTCCTGTATCTGGACTTCAGCAAGGCTTTTGTCTCAGTGCCGCACAGGAGGTTAATGAGCAAGCTGAGGGACATGGGGCAGGGAAAAACTGGTGGGGTGGGTGGAGAGCTGGCTGCAGGGCAGACAACAGAGGGTAGTTGTAAAGGGGGGAGACATCCAAGCCAAGGCCAGTAACGAGTGGGGTACCACAGAGTTCAGTGTTGGGCCCTGTTTTGTTCAATGTCTTTACTGCAGAGATTACTGAGGGGGTCAAAATTAAGATCAGCCTGTTCATGGACGACACTAAGATTTATGCAAAAGTGGACAATGAGGAAGAGAGTCAGGCACTCAGATAGGATCTAGCTAAACTCAAACACTGGTCTAGGAAGTTGCAGTTGGGGTTTAATGCTAAGAAGTGCAAGGTCATGCACCTTGGAGCCAGAAATCCCAGGAACAGCTACTGGCTGGGGGGGGAGTGCAGGGTAATTGTTACAGGGGACATGAAGTTATCAGCACAGTGTAGGAGGGTGGCAGCAAGGGCAAATAGGATGCTGGGGTGCATTGCCAGAGGGGTCACCTCTAGAAAGGCAGAAGTCATCCTGCCATTGTATAGATCACTGGTGAGGCCACACTTGGAGTACTGTGTGCAGTACTGGTGAGCATACCTCAAAAAGGATGGGAGATTACTGGAGGGGCTGCAGTGTAGGGCTACAAAAATGATCAATGGACTAGGGGAGTTGCCATACAAGGAAAGGTTGAAGGGGCTCAACATGTACTTGCTGAAAGAGAGAGAAGGGAAAGAGGGTACATGATAGACACTGTTAAGTACTTGAAAAGCATAAACTAAGTCAGGGAGGGAGGAGTGTTCCACTTAAAGGGGGGAAGGGTTACTAGGGGACACAGTCTGAAGTTGGAAGGGGGAAGGTTTAGGAGGAAGATGAGAAGACAATACTTTACAAAGATAGTGGTGGTGGATTGTAACGCACTGCCGGAGGAGTTAATTGCTCAAAGGACAATGAATAGCTTTAAGCAAGGTTGGGATGAAGTCAAGGGCAGGGTTATTAGAGAGAGAAGAACACAAAAGGGGGAAGGATTGGGAAAGAGTAGGAAGGGTGGGGTTTGGGTGGTGGTGGGGCAGCTGTAATGACATGAAACTAAGAGCTGCACAATCGGGCAGACTTGATAGACCTGTGGGCCTCTTTCTGCTGTCAATTTCATATGTTCGTATATGTGGTCCCTCTCTCAGTCGGGCCTTCAGTTGACAACCCTCAAGGTGAACCTAGCAGCCATCTCTGCTTACCAGGCTTGGGCTGATCAGCAGTGGGTGGTACAGGAGAAGATGGTCTGGTGCTTTTTTTAAAGGCCTTGACCACATTTCCCCTTTGGTGCGTGAACCACCACTACCCTGGGACTTGTTGCTGTGTTGGCAAAGTTCATGGGCAAGCCGTTCGAAACAACACACAGGTATGATATGTTTCACCTGTCATGGAAGACCACCTTCTTGGTGGCTATCATATCAGCCAGAAGGATCAGTGAGCTCCAGGCACTATCGGTGGAGTTTTCATACCTGGTCTTCCACAGGGACAAATTTGTCCTTTGCCCCAACCTGAAGTTCCTCTTGAAGGTTGTGTCTGATTTCCTTAACCAGGTGATTAATCTCCCAGTTTACTTCACCAACCACACCTCAGAGGCCAAGCACAAGCTCCATACCTTGGACCTGCACTAGGTGCTCACCTAATACAAAGAGCACATAGCTGGAGTTCGGGGAGAGGTTCACCAACTGTTTGTCAACAGAATCCAGAAGAATTTCTATTATAATAATATTGAAAGCATTGACTGGGAGTAACTACTTACTTGTAACCAGTAACTGTAATCTGATTTCTTTTCTAGGTAACTAGTAATAGTAATGGATTACTTTAATAAAGTAATACATAAGTGTAATAATATTACTTTTCCCTAAAAATAACTAGTTACTGTAATATAAATAGAATAACAGATGGGCATCCATCTGTTACAGTTGCTGTAATCCATAAAGGGGTTCCTGTGACTTCATAGACCCCTAGAGTGAAGCTCAAGAAGTTTATGATATCACAGGAATCTGGAGATTGTGCAGATGTATATGGATATTCAGGTTTCAGTGTAAACAAGGGCTGCTCAGCTGACTGTGTGCTCTATTTATTACAACATCAGGCTAAAAAAACTGTCTTCTGACAGTTCCACAATCCCCATGAGCTTCCCTCCCTCCCTCCCCTATATTACTAGCTTACCCGCCTTGCTATTTACTCATTGACTTGCTCAGCCCTTATGGACTTTCCTAATCATACATGCCCTGTTCATTCACAGCCCTAATAATCTATTCTTATCATACCTGTTCTGGTCCTTCTTGATTTTCCCTATATCTGTAGTCCTCATGAACACCACTTCCTCACCCAGGTTCCAAATCCCTTTTGAACATCTTTTCCCCACCCTCCATCTTGTTTTTCATACCCTGCTCTGCTGAATCTGGGGAGACTTTCATATCTTAACTGCATTGTCCCCTTACTGTGAATAAAGAACTTTGGTGTTAGTCTTATCAAATGTATAATCACCCTGTGTTGCTTCCTCTTTGTGAATACTAGAATCAGGATGTTAGCTTTTTTCAGAAGCTCAATTACTCATGTATTGTTAATGTTTTGTTAAAATGTTTTATTTGCTGTCTTTACTTGGAATTGTTTTGGGGCTGTTGGAAATTTAAAACCTAGACTGATGTACTTCTAGTGGTGCAGTTTTCCTTTGCTGTCTTTACTTGGAATTGTTTTGGGGCTGTTGGAAATTTAGAACCTAGATTGATGTACTTTTAGTGGTGCTGTTTTCCTTTACTGTCTTTACTTGGAATTGTTTTGGGGCTGTTGTAAATTTAAAACCTAGATTGGTGTACTTTTACTGGTGCAGTTTTCCTTTGCTGTCTTTACTTGTTGCAAATTTTCACCCTCCCTCCATCCGTCCCCAACCCCCACTCTTAATTATATACTCTGTTAAATCTGAGTGACAGGAGTCAAGCACAGGGGAATAACAGGGGTTGTAGAGGAGGAGGGGCACCAGAGGTAGGAAGCCTGCCCTTGGCACAAGTGTTTTGACTCAGTTTTTGTTGTTGTTTCCTTCTTTAAAAAAAGTATCTGAGGATCGGTGGCAGGATTTTCAGGACAGTGAATTAATAAAGAGGGAACTACAAGGAGAGCTTCAGTAACAGACAACTACAGGAATAGCAGTATGATGTGGGGAGTGGTGCAATGCAGTGGATGCAGGGCAGCCGTATTCAGGCAGACCTTCTGGATGCTGAGGTGCTGCCCTATCTGCATGCATCTCTCTGGACTGTGGGATGAGGTAGTCAGACTCAGAGTGGAAATAAACTGGGTCAGGAGTACCTTCACCCCTATCCAGAGACTACCCAGTCCAGTGCCACTGCCTTAAAGGATACCAAGAATGAGGAGCACTTGGATGACAGTGGGCTCAGGGAGGAATAGAGTGGTTGGGCAGAGGCACATCCTGAATCCTATTCCACTCCAGAACTCATATGCTGCACTGGCAAATGGGGACAACCAAACAGAGGTATCCAGAGAAGTGGAAGGGAAGGATGTGGAGGTCAACCGAGGAGGTGACCTCAGTGCAGAGAGCAGTGGACCCCAGAGGAGGAGGAAGTGAATCCTGGTGGGGGACTCTATCATTAGAGGGATCCAGCTAGGAACACGTGAGGGGGAGGACAGGGAGGTGAAGTGTCTACCAGTTGCCATCGCGTGGAGGGATGGGAGGAAGATCCTGGGGATTGCCGGGAAGGCAAGATGGGAGGGTGAGCTGGATGTTATTATCTACCTAGGTACTAATGGCCTGGCAAACAGGGAGCCTAAGGAAGTTCAGAAAGAGTTTAGGAAATTGGGGAGAGTCTCAAGCAATTAGCTACATCACCTTCTCAGAAGTACTACCTATGAGAGGCATGGGAGAGCATAGGGGTGCATGCACCAGGAACTTTAACACATGGCTGAAGAATTGGTACTGTGAGGAAGAGTTTGGATTCATTGGTGACTGGGGACCCATCTGGAGGGATGGGGGCTTGTTCAAGCCTAACTGCCTGCATCCATCCTGGAGGAGAATCCAAGCACTCAATTATAAGTTTAAATGCTACATGGACAAGCATTTAAACTAGCCAAGGAGGGTGACAGGCCAGCAAGGAGGGTACCTAATTGCCCACCCCCAATAGCTAGCAGTGGAACCAGTCAACAGGGGGCAGGGATAGCTGTATAAATACTTGATACTTGTTGCAGCATGCCCTTCAACTTTCTCTTAATTAAGAGAAAGCTGGGGGGCATGCTACAACACTTGGAGAAACTTGAAAAAAAATTAACAAGGGTGAAAAAATATTGCACTACAAATCCCAGTTACTGTTTTTGTTAGCAGAAATAACATCTAAATGGAAAAAGGAATAAGCAGTGTGAAGTATCAAAGCTGGATATGGTGTGTACACTGACGGATACAATCTGAAACGTTTGTTCGCTAACACTGCATCTTCAATAAATAAGCTTTGATGAAATATTACAATATAAACAAGTATCTTTACTTACCTAACCTGGGTGAGTGGATTCTATCTTGTACCAAACAGTTCTAGTTTTGTATGGTTTGCTAAGATTGGTAGCAGAACTACTCCCTTACATCTATTTTTCTTTCTACCGAGGTTGGCTGTACAATTCTTTACTTTGTGCAATCTACAGACCGTCAGCCCAGGAGGAAGAAATGGATAGGGAGTTGATGCTA
Organism: Neoceratodus forsteri; assembly: GCA_016271365.2. NCBI lineage: Eukaryota > Metazoa > Chordata > Ceratodontiformes > Ceratodontidae > Neoceratodus > Neoceratodus forsteri. The sequence goes on along the minus strand of CM057454.1, from coordinate 487,379,859 downwards.
GCCATCCGAAGGATGACAGACAAGGGGGAGGTAGTGCTGGTTGGAGATTTCAATATTCCAGATGTGGACTGGAGCCTCCCAGCAGCAGCAGCATCAACCAGGAACAGATTTATACTGGACTTCCTCTGAGGTGCCTTCCTTAAGCAACTGGTCATGGTACCAACTTGGCAGAAGGCAATACTGGACCTTGTGCTCACAAACGGGAACAGTGTGATGGGGTAACAGTGGGGGAGCACCTGGAGAACAGTGACCACCAGTTACTGTGGTTTGAAATCACAGAAGGAACATAACCCAACCACACAAAAATATGTATCCTGGATTTTAGGAGGGAAGACTTTGGGAAAATGGGTACATGCTTGAAAGATGCACTAATGGGAATGGGGAGGGAATCAGGGGTGGAGGAACAGTGGGCATTATTTAAAACAGGAATTACAAGAGCAACAGAATTATACATTAAACAGGTTAGCAAGGGGAAAAGGAACAGGAGGCCATTATGGTTGTCCAAGGAGGTAGTGGAGAAGGTGAAAGCCAAAAATATCACATTCCGGCAATACAAAAAGACACAGGCAGAAGGGCATAGGGAGAAGTACCAGGAGAAGTAAAGAGAGGCAGGGAGTTCAGTAAGGGAAGCCAAAGCTCAGACAGAAAAGTGCATTGCAAAATCAGAGGGTAGGGGGGCCAAACCTTTTACAGGTACATAAGTGAAAAAAGAAGGGAAAAAGCAGGGATAGTGAGACTGAATGGAGAGGATAGGGGCCACATGGAGGATGATAACAGTAAAGCTGACATAGATAACAGATATTTCTGCTCAGTCTTTACTGAGGAAGAGGAGGGTAATGGCCCTGAAGCGAGTACAAGGGGTGGGAATGGCACAAAAATGGACATAAGTCCCTTTACACAGGAAGGAATGAGTTGATAAAGTGATGGGGCCAGATGGGGTGCACTACAGGGTCCTAAAGGAACTAAGAAAGGTGGTGGCTGAACCTCTGGTAATCCTGTTTAGCCAATCACTGGAAACAGGGGAGGTACCCAAAGAATGGAGGACAGCAGATGTAGTCCCCTTATACAAAAATGGGAAGAAAGAGGAAGCAAGGAACTACAGACCAGTCAGCCTGTACTCGGTAGTGGGTAAGATCATGGAAGCACTACTCAAAGAGAGAATAGTGGAACATCTGGTTGCCAATGGACTCAAGGCAGCATGGTTTCACCAGGGGCAGGTCATGTCAGACCAACCTCATTGAATTTTTTGACTGGGTGACAAGGGAGGTGGATTAGGGAAGGGCAGTGGACATGGCCTATCTGGACTTCAGCAAAGCCTTTGACACAGTGCCACATAGAAGGCTATTAAGCAAACTGGGGAATATGGGAGTGGGCAGGACAGTAGTGCAGTGGGTGGGTAATTGGCTGAGTGGCAGAACACAGAGGGTAGTGGTAAATGGCTGTCACTCCACAGAGGGAAGCGTGACCTGTGGGGTACCACAGGGATGAGTGCTGGGACTGGTCCTATTCAATGTCTTCATCAGTGACATTGTGCAGGACCTAGAAAGCAGAATTTCTTTGTTTGCTGATGACATGAAGCTTTGTAACAGAGTGGACACGCCAGAGGGTGTAAACAGAATGAGAAGGGACTTGTAGAAGCTTGAGGAATGGTCAAGGATTTGGCAGTTGAAATTCAATGCGAAGAAGTGCAAGATAATGCGTATGGGGCACAAAAACCCAGGAACAGCATATCAGTTGGGGGGCGGGAGGATATAGTATGCACCAAGCAGGGAAGGGACATTCGGATTATCATCTCTGATGACCTCAAGGTTGAGAAACAGTGTGACAAGGCAGCAGGTAAAGCAAATAGGATGCATAGTCAGGGGCATCACCAGCAGGAAAAGGGAGGCCATAATTCCACTATACAAGACACTAGTGAAGCCCCACCTGGAGTACAGTGTACAGTTCTGGAGACCTTACCTATATAAGAACATAGACAGAGTAGAGAAGGTTCAGAGGAGGGCAACAAAGATGGTGCAGGGATTACATCACAAGTCCTATGAGAACAGACTGAAGGACTTGAATATGTACTCCCTTGAGGAGAGGAGGGAGAGGGGATATGATAGAGACATACAAGTACCTTACAGGGAGGAACAGAGTGCAGAACAGCACTATTTTCCAGAGAAAAAGATGTTCCAGGACTAGAGGGCATGCAATGAATTTGGAGGGAGGGCAAGTCAGAGGAAATGTGAGGAATGATGTTTTCACAGAAAGGGTGGTGAAAAAGTGGAACACCCTGCTAGAGGAAGTGGTGGGGGCTGAAACAATCATGGGATTTAAGAATGCATGGGATAGACATAAGGGAATTCTGGAGATCAGGGGTAAGAGGCAACAGACTTCTAGAAAAACATAAAAGGAACTTAAAAGCTCAAATAAGCATACTGGGTGGGCTATAGGCCCTTATCTGCCAACAGTGTCTATGTTTGTACCTATGTATGTATTGTCCTTCTACGAAATGCTGTTTTGCATCATCCCTTATGTTGTGTCCTCCCAGGACCAACTAGTAAATGAGCCTGCTCATGGTGTCTTTTCCTGGTAAAAATAAAATTGAATTGAATTGACAAGCACTCCGTGAGCATCCAGCATCTTCACCTTGCACATTGAATGCAAGTTGCCTACCATTTTTTGCCTTTTTTCACAATAAAAAGTTTAAGCAACATTTCATGGCTGTGAGGTGCTATTTTTTGTAGCTTTGCTGATATTCATGTTTGTGTAGTTGCAGTGTCTAGATATTATGAGCTGCCAGAGCTATGGGCTGATGTGAACCATTGGCTCATCAACTGGAGTAAAGACATGCAGCCTTGTGATGATTAGGCTAGGAATTTTGACCTAATATTAGTTTGCCCTATGAGATCTTTGCTCTAACATGGTGGCTACGCCTACAATGTAACCTCGTTTATCACACCACTGTTTTCTACATGGTTACAGTCCCACTGCCGGTGGGTGTCAGGGTTGTTTTTGCTAATTGTCTCATTACAAAAAATGTTGTTAGGATGAATGGCTCTGGTGAGGTGTCGTCATTTTGTTTATTTATTTATTTATTTTATTTAAATATTTAGTAACCGTGAAAGGCACACTGAGCCGGAGCTCATTTCCAGGTGCCACCTAGGGGAAGGGGGTGTAAGAATGTTATAAGCATTTAACAGTCATTTTACATTTGAGATAGTTGTGCTGGGTGTCCTTGTACCAATTGTCATGGATCCAATGTAAATCACTGGCCCCTCCAGTTTGAGTATGACTTTGATCTATAGAAAATGAAAATGAGTGTGCACACATAGCTTTCACCTTTCAGCCTTCTTACTGGGTCCTGTTCATTAATTCCCAATTAAGGACTCCTCAGCTCGTTCATGTCTACTATGACTTTTCATAACGATCATCACCTTTTCATTTTCCAGATTTATTTCTGTCCTTGCCTATTATCACTTTTTCTCCTACAGCCTCTCCCAATCCTTTCTTCACATATATTTCTCTTATTTCCCTAACCTGCTTTTTTCTTTTAGATAATTCATGAAGAAGATCTATGGTTGAAACATTGATTCTAACTCTTATTTTCTATTTTCAGCATGCATTTAATATTACCATTTTGTTCTATATCTGTAACATGTGCTGCACAAATAAAAGTCAGAAAACACAATTTTGTCAGTTCATTATTAAATATATCATTTTGCAACATTTGATATATAAATTATACTACTTATGCTCTGCCACATGGTATAGCTAAAAATCACTATAGGAATTCATTAATTTTGTTTGAGGGGGCAACAGATTGGCCAGATGATGTACAATTTATAGATAGTTAGCTACACCCCTGCATGTCATCAGTCATGGCCCTCTGTTGTAGCCATTGTGAACCCAGAGGGAATCGGGGCCAGCCTAGCCATGTAGGGAAAAAGGCAAGTAGTCCATCAACAGACAGGGCTCAGGGCCAATTTCCACCAACACTACATGTGCTAAACTGCCACAGCAGGCCACTTGATCATCTGTCTGCCCGCCTACCTGCCAGGTCTGTAACCATCACCCAACCCATCTCAAAGAAAATCCTCATCAAAGGGGCATGTACTGGAGTGCAACAAGTGTGTTGTGTTGTGTGATAATTTGAGTGTGACACTATTTGACTTCAGCTGTGGCATACTGGCAGTGGCATAATAGTCATAACAGACTTAGTTATAATTATTACTATGTCTCAGTGGCAAGTCAAGGTTCAGCTGTGGGAAAGAGTGTATAAATTATGTTGGGGTAAGCACGTGTATGCTGGTCGAATTTATTGTATGTGATGTGGGGCGAATCTGTGGCTGGCAATGGCAACGTTAGGATTCAGGCTGCTGTGGGGAAATGAGAAAAGATCACCAAGGCAAGGAAGGGCACTGGATCTGCAGGGTGCATGTGTGTGAGTGTAAGGGGAGCTATGTGAGGGTGAGATTTTATTATGGAAATTTAAAGGGATAGCTGTGGCTCTTGCATAGTCAGGAGAAGAATACAGCCTAGATGTGGGAAAGATTGCCAAGTGCAGATGCAGAAGATGCAGCAGGGTGGGTGTGGCGGTGGGGTATGGGTGGGATGTAAAGGGGTAGTTGTGGCTGGCATTGTCAGGGTATACGGCCATGTGGAAAAGATCAGCAAGGGCACTGGCAGTAGATGCAGGGTGTGTGTGTTGGAGGCTGAGTTTGGGTATTATGTAAATGAAAAAGGTGAGGGACAGCAGTGGCTGACAAAGCCTGGATTCAGCTGTGGGGGGAAAGATTGTGGAGGGCAGCAGTAGATGCAGGGTGTGTGTTTGAGTGTTTTTTTTTTAATAGAGCTCTTATTTATGGAAATGTAAAGCGATTGTTGTGGCTGGCAAAGTCAGATGGGTACTGCATTATAAATTAACATATTCATTGTCTTTAGAATCTGTTTTGTTTCTTTTATACACTTCTTGGAGTTTCATGAATATATAGGTATGTTCAATGAGTAAATACAACCATGTTATCAAAAGTAATATAAAGCAGGGCCCCCGTGTTTTCTGCGATTCTGCGGTTGCAGCAACTGCTGCAGAAAGATGGTCCTACCACAGAAACAAGCCTCTGCTGCAGAAACAGCATTTTTTGGTGCAGTAAAACAAGCTTAAAATGGCGTTAGTGTGAGTTATTGGCAGCTCCATTATATACCCCCCCCCCCGGGTTGCAGTAGTGAGTGGGGCCACCCTTTCCAATCCATTAGCACTCAACCCTGAAGTTTATGACCATTATGATCTTCTACAAACACTGAGGGCACGTCAGGAAATCTGTTTCATGAGAAAGAATGGCAGTTCTATTTGCCAATTACAGAACTGTGGAATGAAAAAGTATTAGTAATTATTGCAGACAAAAAAGGGAGGCTTTCTGGACCTTTGTCTAATGTAAAATGGCCTAGCTACTCTCTAGCCTCACAGTGAATCCTTACAGAATGGGAGAGAAGAAGATCTGGAAGCCAAGTGGCATTGACACAAATTACACCATTGGTGTTGAACTGCATGAGCAGTAGGAAGCAACTAGAGCTGCGTTTTTGCACAAACCATCACAAACCATCACTACCAGGCTTCAAACAAGTGGGTGGGAGGGAGCTACTGGAGCAGAACTGTTTTGCAACCAGGCAACATTGGTCTTTAAGCAACTGGGTAGGAAGGGGGAGAAATTCTCAGAAGCTGAGATGTGATAAACCAGCACTGGGCATGTAGGAGGAATCCATAGGACAATAAAACAGACTGCAGTAATAAAAAAAAAATAGCCCTTCAGTTCTCCCACGCTCTACATCCAATCCAAATCATGATGCCAGAACTGATTTGCATTACCTTGCCTGTGTATCTGCCAAACTGCCCCAGGCTGCCTTTTTCTGAGCAATCTTTATGGGTAACTAGATTTTATTTTGGGGCTCATTTGAGTTGCCAGAAAATGTAAATCCCATCACAGAATTGCTGCAGAATCATGAAAGAATTGCTCATAGTCTGACCGCAGCAAGCATGAGGTCCTGCCACAGCACTAGGATGATTAGTCGCCGGCTATAATACCGTGGACAAATGCTTGCGGGTTAAATGTCGCATGGGCATTTCACTGCCGGAGTAAACGTCGACGAAAATGTTTCCGAGATGTAAAGCAGCAACCTACTGACCGCTCATTATTGCCTATGCTTATTTATTTTTGGCAGATAGTTTGACCGCTTTCTGTGTACCATGGGGGAATTTTTGTGCAGTATGAAGATGAGGTGAAGGGAAGCAAGATGGTTGGGTGGTGAGAATAAAGAAGCAAAGGGAAAGTATGGGAAATGTGTCCAGGGTATTCGGGGCTATGAGTGCTGGGGTAACAAGGTGAGCATGTTTTTTCAGAATGGGGAGTGAATGGAGATGGAGTAGATAATAGTGATGAACATTGCTCAGATAAAAGGACGCCTCCGGTTGTCCCGTGGCTGGGTGTAACAGGAGTAGCGAACTGGTAAAAAAAACAGTCACCGCTAATGTCTCTGACAAAGCAATAACCAACCGGCGACATCCTCTGCCCATGCCAGGGACTAAATTCGTGGGGCCATGCCATGCTGCGTCAATGGGGCCTTTTGTGAAAGTACCCCTAGGCCAGACAACAGGTTGGGCATGTCGCAGAGATAATACAGCAGAAAGCAACAGAGACAGTGCTTTTAGGCTGCGTACACCTTTAATTTTAGGAGCCGCCTATCTGTAGTTTTTTGTGGTTTGATGTTATTACTGACAGACACCAGATGATGATAAACTATAAAGTGAGAAACATTCATCTGCAATTTTCCAGTTGTCTCACATTTAGTGGCGACATTTAGTCCGCGACTATATGTGAGACACGACTTTTAAATGCAACATTATTTTGACCACTCGCCTTTTTATCCGCTGTATTATCTAGGCGACATTTTGTCCGGGGACAAATCGTCTGCTTTCGCCTGCCACAGAATGTAGGTCTAGTCTGCCGCAGTAAACTTGGGGCCCTGATATAAAGTAATATGAAAAGTAATATGCATTGCAGTTACAGTTACTATTTACTTTTTATATAAAAGTAATATGTAACTGTAACTGATTACATTTATTTGAAAGTAACTAGTAACTGTAACTGATTACATTTATCTGAAAGTAACTAGTAACTGTAACTGATTACTTTTTGAAAGTAACTTACCCAACACTGATTGAAAGCCAGGCAGAACAAAGCACTGAAATAGAAAATACTGGGCCAACAACATCAGTAAAAATCCTTTAGAATGACTAATCTTTTTTCAGGGGCTGAAGAACCAGTTCAAAGGAGAAATGCAGCATGTTCAAAGTATAAAGGGGGTTTGGAATATGTACCTACTAGGCAATATGTGATTAAGCAGTTGTTAAAATCCTATTTATGTTTTGGGCAAGCTGAACTGTATGCTGTAATACATGTGGGAGGTGAATCTGCTTATGACATTAGTTTTAAAACCATTCAATCATTAGAAAAATGTTGGTAGCAATATGACCAGGTTAAAAATTCCTCCTTGTAGTCTCCATTTATTTCCACCCCACTAACTAAGCCAACAACAAAAATGGTTACTCTGTTTTTTTTAAATGAAAGTGTGAACAAAAATGATGTACTGTACTGGCTATGGCAGAGATGTGAGGTGCTGGACAGACCCGTGCTAATGTTGAATGAAGATTGTATCTGGACTGAAGGGTGGAAGGTAACAGTAAAGCTTCCACAAATTAATACTGGCATCAGCCATCTGCCGGGGGTAGCTTCTTCACTGGAAGGGATGGGGGGGGTCAGTTTCTATCCAGGGCAGCCCTGAACATGTTTATTTATTTATGTTTTTATTTATTTGAACATCGGTTTACAACCTTTGAGCCAGAGGCTAATTTCCAAAGGTACCTCGTCACATTGAGGACAGACAGAAAAAAAATTTGGGTTACAGCATAAAAGTCAACTGAGTTCAAAGTTACACAGGAATGGTTGCACATATTTAAACAATTTACACAGAGAAGGTTTCTTACATTTAAACAATTTAGTAGTAAATACAATGATACAGCTGAGCACATGCTGGTAATGACATAGGCAATACGCAAAGGGGGAGAAAATGGGGGGGGGGTGAGGTGGAGTGCCACCCAGTGGGCATTGTCAAGTGTGGAGAGATTGAGGCCTTATTTAGAGACAGGAGCAGCTGCGAGTGTTAAACAGTTGGCTCCGAAGGGTGGTTTTGAATTTGGAGATGGGGGCATTGGAGATGGGCGCTAGGAGAGAGTTAAACCAGGATGGAGCTCTGTAATAGAAGGACCTCTAACCATGGGTGGTCCTGGTCTGGGGACCAGTAGAGTGGACTCGTTGTAGGTTCGGGTTGCGATAGTGGGTTGGGCATGGCAGATGGAGGCTGTCGCCCCAGGAGGGGATAGCCCGAGTAGAGTTTTTTTTGTGAGGAGGCAGGTTTGATAGCGTAGCCGTCTATCTTGGTTAAGCAGTTTTGCATCGTCATAGAGTTGACAAGTATGTGTGAGCCTGGGGGCACCAGTAATCAGCCTGCAGGCCTTATTTAGGGTGAGGCGAATTTTGTTGAGGGTGGTCTTGTCAGCGGCACCATAGACTGGCAGGCCATAGTCAACAAGGGACAGTACTGAGGACGTAACCGCAAGTCGGAGGGCATCGGGGGGAGGCAGTTTTTATAGCGGTAGAGGATGCCAAGCCGTGTATTAGTGGCGGATGCAAGGGCATCACTGTGGGCGTGGTAGGTGAGGGCTGAGTCGAAAGTAACCACAAGGTATTTGTAGGTGCAGACTTGTTCAAGTGGTTGTTTGGTACTAGGGAGGATAGGGAGGATAGGGAATGGGAAGTTGCAGGCTTTGTTCTGGGGCTGGGCAAAAAGCATTGTTTTGTTTTTTTTAAGATTAATGACGAGTCTGTGCTTTTTAAACCAGGCTTCGGCATCATTGTAGGATTGTTGCAGGGTGTCCTGGAGGGAGATGGGGTTGCGGTGGGTAGCAAAAATGACAGCATCATCTGTATACATAAGTATTTTGCCCGAGCATGCACTGGGCAGGGTGTTTAGATAGAGTGAGAAGAGTAGGGGGACCAGGATGGAGCCCTGGGGTACCCCTGAGTGGATGGGATGAGTTTCGGAGAGTGTCTCATTGATTTTACATATTGGGAGCGAGTAGATAGATAGCTTGTGCACCAGGTGAGAGGGCCAGTACAGAAACCAGTGTGGCAGAGGGCATCCAGCAGAAGAGGGTGGGAGACGGTGTTGAAGGCCTTAGAGAGGTCAACAAACACTGCACCAGCTAGGGAGCTGGTGTCCAGGGAGGAGCGTAGAAAATTGGAGAACTTAACTAGCGTGGTGCCGATACTGTGATCGGCATGGAAGCCGTGCTGCTCTGGGCATAAGATGTTATGCTTAGTCAGATATTCAGTGATTTGAATGGCCATCATTTTTTCTAGGGCTTTGGGGGGGAGAATGGAGATTGGTCGGTAGTTCCCGGTGGAGGACCTGTCACCCCCGTTATGAATGGGTGTGACTATAGCTGTTTTCCATGCTGAGGGGGAATTGCCCCAGGCAGAGGGATCAGTTAAGTAGGCTGGTGAGTGGGGCAAGGACTTTGTCCAGCACCAACCGGAGAATACTGGGGTCCAGGCAGTCACTGCTGGGACTATTGCTATTTAATGCTTTAATTAGGAGAGGTCTGGCTTCCTGGGCAGATACCTTACGTAGGAGGAAGCTGGGGCGTTGGAGGACAGGGGGAGGTAGGGGGGGAGGGTCAAAGAAATTACTGGGGAGGACAGAGCTAAGGTCAGTAAAGGAGGTGTTAAGGTAGTTAGCTATGCAGGTAGGGTCGGTGGAGGTAGAGCCATCAATAGTGAGCTGGGATAGGGGAAGGGAGCATGTGTTCCCATTTAGTTGTTTAACATTGTCCCAGAAAGTCCGGGCACACCCCCAGGAGGAGGTGAGGGTGGCCTGGTAATGGTCAGCCTTGGCTTTACGGATGGCCCATGTGCACCTGTTTCATGCAGCATTGTAGGCCTGTCTATCAGCCAGCTGGCCCGTTTCAGTGGCAAGGTGCCAGAGGTTATCCCTATTTCTGATCATTTGTAGTAGGGCAGGGGTGATCCAGGGTGCATTACGTTTTCTGGATAGAATTCTTGTGAGGGGTGCAAAGAGGTCACAGGCCTTGTTAAAGGTTTGGGAGAAAAAGGCGAGGGCAGTGTCTATGTCTGATGCATGATGAATGGGGGACCAGTTAATCTGGGTGATAAATTGTTTGAGTTTTATCAGCCCACCAGGCCAGAGGTGCCTGCGGAGTGTGGTCTGGGCTGTGGGTTTGGGAGTGGGGGCCGCCCAAAGGAATAGGATAGGGGAGTGATCACTTAGTGAGTCTGGGAGGACCTTGATGTTATGTATTTTTTGGGGGGGCGGTTGGTGATAATTACGTCCAGAAGGATACTGGTTCCTCTCTTTGGGTTAACTCTAGTGGGCTGGGAAATGAGTTGTGTCAGGTCTAGGGTAGCGAAAGAATCTCGGGTAGAGGAAGAGGAGGCGCTGAGCCAGTTCACGTTAAGGTCTCCCACTAGGATTTTTTCCGCCTTGTGGTGGAGGGTGGCAAGATATTCTGTTAAAGATATTAGCACCGGGTTCTGGTTCTTTGGGGGAATGTAGGCAGTGGCGAGATAAAGAGGGCATCTGGAGGGGTCAAGAGCAAGTTTGAGGGTTAGGGCCTGTGCTCCATTTACAAGAGAAGGGGCAGGGAATGCTTGTCCAATGATTGTGTCCCTGGTATAGATTGCACAGCCACCCCTGCGTTTGCCTACTCGGTCCTCCCGGTATAGGGTGTAGCCTGGGAGGGAGACAAAGGAGTCTGAGCTAGATTTGGACAACCAGGTTTCAACCAGGGCTACGATGTCTGGTTGATGTAGCATGGCCCAGCATTGGAGGCCATGGGGAACAAGGAATGGGCAGGGTTCGAGGGGTCAGGAGGGCGGGGACGATTAGCAACCATGGGGAGCCAGGGTAGGCAGCAGGGGGGCATCCAGGAGGTGGGTGCTACGGGCCAGGGTACATGGTCAGTGTGGGGTGGGAGCAGAGTAAGTCGGGGAGTGCTGGTACAAGTGGGCCAGGGGAGATGTCTGGCTGATGGGATGTGGGTACTAGCATGTAAATGAGGGGGAGACATTAGAGGAGGAGGTGCCTAAGGTAGTAGCATGGCAGAAAGATTCAAATATCTTGGCTGCCCCTCAGAAAGTGTAGATACCACTTTGGAGTAGTGGTAGTGTCATGGACTCTGGTAGACAGGGTACAAGGTTCGAGACCCTAGCAAGGCAGTTTAAATAGGACCTGGGTGAGAGCAGGGATCTAGGTTCTGGGGACTTGGAGCAGGCTGGGTTTGAGCCAAGATTCAGGGTAGAAACAGTGACTCCTAGTGGTCACTAGGGGTTAGTGGCAGGCTGGGTGAGGGTCCGGTGGTAGGGCAGGGGGTCAGTATATAGGGCTAGCTGGGTGTGTGGGCAAGGTGTGGGCAGAAGCAGAGATGAGAGTAGGGGAGAGAAGTAGAATATGTAGGTAGAGGGGTTCCAGAAAGTAGGAGGAAATTCAGGTGGGGAGACAGCCATGTTAGTTTGCAATGTCCTAACCCTTTCAAATGTGATCTTTTTGATGAGGCTGGGCATTCATATCGACAGTGTCCATGGGCAGCTCACAATCATATGGACCGAGTCTCACAGGATTAAGAGGTTATCATTACAGAGTCCCAAGCACGGGCTCAGAGTTCTACAAATTTTACCACTCCACCATCTCAAAGAGAGAGCAACCTGTCTTCTCCTGCAGTCATGAATATAGCCATGACAGCTGCTCCCCAGTCACAAGAGGCAGGGAATGTACATTCTGTGCTATCTGTCACCATGCAAACACAGGAAGAGATTACAGATAAACAGGGGTCTGCAGAAAAAATTCCCTTGGTGAGGCCAGAAGGGGCTCTGCTGGTCGAAACTAGGGAGGACTTTGAGCAAGTAACTGAGGAAGCAGTAGTACAAATGGCCCCTCACCCACCCCCACCTGATCCCGCCATACCTGTACCTGAAATATGGGTGTTGGAGAGACATAATCCTAGGAGAGGCAGAATTCAAAAACTGGTCAAACCTGCTTCAGTACCCACCAAGAATAGATATAGCATCATAACTAAAAGAAAGCAGTGGGGGCAGGGATACTAAGGAGGAGGATGATGATGATGCTTCATCAGTAACATCTTCTCTTGTGAATGTTTCATCAGTCTCTCAATCTGATATATCCAAAGCAAAACAGTGTTGGGGTAGGACCAGATCCCAGTCTAGAGTAAACTGAAACAACCTTGCTATTCCTAAATAATGTGAAGAGGAGCACTCTTAAACCCATTTACGCTTAATGGGCCCTATGCACTATGCCAATGCGCCATGTAAACCAGGCACATTGGCATAGATAAGTCAGAATGCCACAGAGTGGTGGTTCCATGGCATTCACAACTGTGGCATGCAGTTAGTACATGCCTGATCCCCTGGCCAGGTGAACAACAACACGCTGGGGGCGAGCGGGGGGGCATGCCAGGACTACGTGTCATGTACCATGGTGAGTTGTGCTTCGCACCGGGGCACATAGGGGGCTGGCTAGTATGCAAGGGACAGCCCTGCCATAAGTGCCCCTACATGCCCAGACCCCATGCACACCAAACAGCGGAACAGTCACGTGGCCAGCAGGCAGTCCCCCCAAAGATAGCTTGGGCTGACCCTGACCCCAACCCCATACCTCCATGAGAGACACCCCTGCACACACAACATGGCAGTCCCCACCCGATGCTGGACCCCCCCATCCCAGGGCTGCATGGCTGTGCCCATGCAGCCCATCAGGACACAGTGCTGGCATGGCACCCACTGAGAAAGAGCCAACCCCCCCACCGGGTGGCACCTGTCCATGTACCGTACCCCCCGTGGAGTCACCCAACCAGCGTAGCACTTAGCAGCCCCCCTAAACCCACATAGGCAGGGGTGCCCTTGTCTCACCCTCCAACCCTGTACCACCCCCCCATTGCCTGAGGTCCTCCCGTGGCACTGTCCCCCCCATACCTGCAGTGTCGGTGATGCAGTGAGAGATGGCCAGTGGCACAGCCCTCTGCTTACCTCCATGGCTGCTGGCCATCTGACATAAGCAGGGGTGTGCTGCAAATGTGCACCCATGGAGGTGTGTGGAGGGTTGTTCCACTGGTCGTCTCTGACCGCAGCACTGAAGTTGCAGGTCCTGGAGGTGACACTGCTACCACTGGGGGCAGCAGGATTGGGGGTCAGAGTGTGTGTGTTGCCTCATCAGGGCAGGCACAGATGTGTGGCGGGACAGGGTTTGGGTCCACCTGCTGGGGTTCCTGCAGTGTGCCGGGAGGGCACTGTGCATTACTGGCTGGGCCAGGGGGTACTCCGGACATTGGGGTCATGCTGTGTGGCTCTACAACTCTTCCCCTGGCCACCCTGAGGAGTCCTGTGCACCGTGGAGGTGGAGCCATGGGCTGGTGGCTGCTGGTTGTGCATACCGGCATGTGTGCACCTGTCTACAGATGCGGAACTACACGGGCAGGATATACACCTTTGGTGCAAATTTCATGCCCATTAGTGCATAGGGCCCAATGTGAGTAGTATTAAAGAACATAAAAAATGAATAGCAACTCTAAATATTTCACAAAATATGCCTGTGAATATTATATTTGTTCAAGACACAAGAATAAAAACAATGTGTGAGATATCTTAGGAAAAACATTTATAGATCTAGGGCATTCTTTCTGGTCTCAGGGGGAAGATACTTGTGATGGGGTAGTTGTTTTGTTAAAAGGGATAGATGTATCGGCGATAGTGGAGAGCATCAGACCACCCGAGCTTGCATAGCATAAACGCAACCTGAATTGCATGACGTGTGCAACATGTAAGCGTTACGCTATGCAATTCGTGAGGTGAAGAGAGCTCGACAAGTGAGCTAACAGTGGCAAGAGGCACAAGCCAACATTTTCTGTAATTTTCTGTAATCGGGGGGCTGTGCTCCCCCACACCCTGTTTTCTTTACAGCAAACATGTTTTCTTGCAACATACTTAAAATAAATAGTAAAAAAAACATTACCAACACTGACTAACAAACAATATAACACCAACAATGACGATAATCTCCACTATCGCCAATCACTGTGGGCATGATCATTGCATTATTTAATCAGTAGATACTGCCTTTAATAGGGGGGGCTGTACCCCCCCGCACTCCCCTTTTTCTTTTTTTTTTCTAAAGGTACACAGCATTTGTTTCATATGCATATTTAACGTGGTGATGTAACATGTTATGCAATTCTTGCGCAGCATCGTCTACACATTAAACGTATTTCTAAGAGTGGTCCAACACTCTCCACTATCTCCGAAGTATCTGTATCATGGTTGGTTGAGATATAGTCAAGAAGAGCTTTAATGGTAGGTTTTACATGCTTTAATGAAAAACGTCATTTTGTAAACATTTATGCTCCCTAAGGTACTGCAGATAGAGTTGCTTTATTTAAAACAAATTCAACCTCTTTTTTACATACAAGCAAAATACTGATTTTTGAGGGCGCTTTCAATTGTGGTTTATCATTAGAGGAGAGAGGCGGTCAAACCACAAAAACATACAGTGATTCTACATATCTGATAGATATGATTAACACTGCAAAGGCTGTAGCTAAGAATGTTGGGGCCCTGGGCAAGTCATTTGAGATAGGTCCCTGTCTCCCAAATCATCTAATGCCAGGGGGTAACACCAACTCCTCGAGTAGACCCCCCCTGAGCTCGGGGCCAGGACAATAGTTCCCACTTGTCCCCCCAAAGCTGCAAGATGGGTATAAAACAACACATTAAAAAGGTGCCAAAACAAGCTGGCCCAGTGGCACTGAGGGCTGAGGCACTGGACACCTTACCTCGCACCACACTGGTGACCCTTGTTCGAGAGCGAACATGGGCTGCTGGGGGTCGGCAGGGGAGGAGAGGGACTGAGCATCCAATGGACTGCTCTCCTTCTCTGGGTAGGGGGATCACTAGCTCTCGGTACCCTACTGGCTCCTGGTGGCAGCTGGAGGGCAGTGTGCCGAGAGCTCAGAAAAGGGAGGAGATGGGGCAGATGCCTGTAAAAGCGCGTACGGATACATGCACGCTCTCTCTGCCGGCATCACTGCACACTCCACCTCCTAGGGGAAGAAAAGCAGAAACAGATGCTGGCTGGGCCAAATGAAGCTGTCCCTGCAGGTGCCAGCCCCAGGAAGGCGTCTCCCTGGTTGGATCCGTTGGGTGGATCGAGTCACTCCCTACCACCTTGTGTCAAAGGGCAAGTCATGGGGACTTAAGGGAAGGGTCTGATCCTTCGGGGACAGCCCTGGAAGACAGTGGATAGGGAATAGGAATGCCAGCCAGCACCACGGGAGAAATACCATAACAAAAAAGGTGCCAAAACATATGTGAGGGGAGTTTTAGCAACAAGAATTGACTTTTTGTTTTTCTCTCAAAATGTATAAATTCAAGGGGTGCGTACAAAAGCTCTGGAAAGTTCTGATCATATGGCTGTGTGTTATAGTGGTATACCAAGAACTTGGTCTAAGCATCAGAGGAACAGCAGGTGGAGACTTAACAACAGTCTGCTACAGAATGATGTATTGCACAAGAAATGACTACAGTTGTAAGGTGCACAACTTTGAATACAGTGTGCCTATGAATCATGTACAGACTGGTGGGTTGCATCAAAACAGGAATGTAGGGAGTTTTTATTAAACATGCTGCACAAGTGTCTACAAATATTTTCATTATTTACAGTTACTGTAAGATCACATCTGCATAAGCTGATTTCTAAAGCAAATGAAGATAAGTGTAACCTTACACAGCAAATCTGAAAGATAAAAACCGAAATGTTTAAATTTCAGTATAATCAGGCTGAATCCCTCTGACCAGGGTGATGGTTCCTCATGCAAGAAAAGAACTGCAGACACTGCCTCTGAACTGTCACGTGTGGTTAAAAAGAAAAGAAAGGAGAAACAGTTAAAAACCCCATCAGTTCCTACCACAGAAGAAATAGCTAATGCGATTAGAATAATACAGGCACTACAAACTGGAACCGCTGTCCCGGTTCAGCCTCCCGGTTCATAGACCTTGGTTCAGGATCTGGGCTCAGCCTCAGTTCCTGGTTCCCTGGAGAGGTTTGCAGAGGTTTATACAGAGGAAGAGGAGGAAGAGGAGAATGATGTGAAGACTTCAGGGAATGCCGTGAACCAGAGGTATCCCCTGATCCACAGTGCCCTGACTCCCCTGATAAGGCAGAAGAGGATTTTTCTACCCACTTTGCCTTTATGAAGCAAGTGGCACAAACCCTGGATCTTTCCATCCAGGAGTCAACTGAGGAGGATAAGGAGCCAGACTACATGGAAATGATGGATGTGCCAAGAACAAAAAAGTTGTTGTTGCCCATCTATAAATCCCTGAAGAGACAAGCCTCAAACATTTTACAGACCCCAGCTTCCATCCCTCCAGTGGACAAGAGGATGGACAAGAACTACTGGGTAGCCAAGCCTGGGGCAGAGTTTCTTTTTGAGCACCCCAGCAATGAAGGGGTGCTGCAGGCTGCTGCATATGACAAAGCTGGCATCCCCCTGGCATCACATCCACCAGATGCCATCCTTGCTTACAGCCTCACCCAGGTTGTCCAATCCCCCACCAGACATGACCCAAGAACTGGGTCCTCCACCCTTATCAACATTATCCTCACTAACCACCCAAACAACCTCTCCAGGATTAAAGTTCTCCCAGAAGCGATAAGTGACCACTCCCCAGTCACCTGCAGGTGGTCTAATAAACTCCTACCCAGCCTCCTAAAAATTACAGTCCAACGGCATCTCAAAAAAGGAGCCCTCTCATGCCTAAGAATGCTCCTTACCTTATGCGACTGGTCACCCATCTACACTGCCCACACTGTAGATGCTGCCCTCATCTACTTTATCACCACCTTTAACACTGCTTGCGATATCTTTGCCCCTTCACAAAACAGAGCCTAAAAAACAGGGATACCCCATGGATCTTGCAGCCCCTACTTGACCAAATGCACCATAGAGACAACCTCTGGCATAAGGCCCTAAACTCCCAGGCACCTCATGACAGACAACTCTACAGAGCAGCCAGAAACAATTGCACCTGGGCCATCAGGCAAGCAAAGGCAAACTACTACAGGCAATCCCTCACCACCACCACATGGGGCTTGGGGAAAAACTTCTGGAACAATATTAAGAAGCTCTGCGGGAAAACCATCTCCCATGCCCCTACGCAGCTTCAAGTCAATGGGGCACTATCCCAGGATCCCACTACCATCTCCAACACCCTAAGCACCACCTTCTCAGACCTTAGTCACATACTCCCGCATAACTTCTTTGACCCAATCCCTAACTGCCCCTCGGGCAACTCAGGCTGTAAGGTCCCCCCTCCCTTTTGGTTGCGCATCATCTCCTGCAGGGAGGCCATGCGCTATCTATCTAAAGCCTTGGTAAACTCATGCTATAGCAGTGACCCCCTCAACCTCAAAATTATCTGCCTAACGCTGGATGTGACCTTGCCACATCTTACCAAAATGCTCAACTGGCCATTACGCCTCAGCCAATTCCCCGCTCTATGGAAAAACAGAATTATAACACCAATTCTGAAGAGTGGTGACCCCACTTCCCCTAGCAATTACTGACCCATCTCGATCCTACCCCCCCCACAAAGGCGCTCACAAAATTGTGTCAGACAAAATCACAGACTACTTAGCCAAACATAATCTGTTCTGCCAAGAACAACATGGCTTCAGGAGGGGTCACAGCACTATCACTGCCCGCCTCGAATTTACATCGTACATACATGAAGCCCTGGAACAATGCTTTGTTGCAGGTGCAATCTACGTCGACTTGACAAAAGCGTTTGGCACAGTCAATCCTGCCCTACTTCTCCACTCCCCTCCCTCCTACTATTTCTCCCCTGAGACCATCTCCTGGCTCAAAGACTATCTCTCCGACCGGACGCTACAGGTCAAAATCAACACCACCCTCTACACCACTAAACCAGTCCTAACGGTTGTCCCGCAAGGGTCTAGTCTAGGGCCACTGCTTTTCACTCTTCCTAAACTCCCTCCTCCAAGCCTGTACTGGGAAGCTCCTACTCTATGCAGACAACGCAGTCGTCTTCTGGAAACACCCCCATCCTCACTCCCTCCAAACTGCCCTACAAGGTTTTTTCAAAGAATTAGAATCCTGGTTCACTGAGCATCACCTAATATTCAACTACAACAAGACAAAATCCATGATCTTTGCCCATCATCAAAGCCCTCTCTGTAGCGCCCCCCCTTACCATAGCCAACGCACAGGGTCTCCTTCTCGAACAGGTCTCTACCTTCAAATACCTGGGTGTCACCCTGGACACATCCCTCACCTACCACACACACTTTCAGCACCTTTCCTCCACTGTAAACACCAGACTGGGGATTTTATATAGACATAAGCATTGCCTACCCCCTCAGGCCCTGTGTCTGGCTGTATCCTGCTCTGTCCTCTCTTTGGTGAACTATGGCATTGTAATCTATGGCACCGCAGACCAAACCGCCCTACATTGTATCAACCTAGCTCTCAACAGAGCTTGCTGACTGGTCACTGGCTGTGACAGATTAACCCACATGTGCCAGCTCTACAAGCTTGCTGACTGGCTGACCTTCGAAGGGAGGCTTAAGTACCACACATGCCTCCAAGCCAAAAAAATACTTATGAAGTTAACACCCATAGGCCTCCACCCCCCTCATTCAGCCAGTATCACATAAATGGCCGACTAGGCACCGTACTACTACCTCCCTCCTAGTTCCCCAATGTAGGACCTCTCTAGGGCAAATGTCTTTCTGTTATCGTGCTCCCCTCTGGCTCAATGACCTACCACCCTCAATCTCCCAGGCCCCTAGTCTTGGACAATTTAAAGCTGGTATCATGAACCTTCTCCTTAACTCTGATACCTGCGGTTGTAGCTAACTCTCCTCTCCATTGTGAGTTCACCAAAGATAGCATGGTCATGGATAAAGACCTAGCTTATCCTATGACTACATCCTTAGTTCCCACTATCCAGCTGTAATTTCACTCTGACTCAGGGCTCTGTTTATGTCCCTCCGAATTTCTGTAACCAGACTTGCCTCACAACTGTGACTCAGGGTCTTCCCAGGCCTTTGAGATGGTAACTATTACGTAATGTAAATACACTGTGCTGAGTGACCTATGTATTACTGTTATTAAATGTAATGTTTATGCTTTCCTGTACTGACATGGAGCCTTTGCAAAAGAGTCTATGACTCAAAGGACTGTAATTCTGATTCTCTCAATAAATAAATAAATAAAATAAGGATTCAAGAAAGATTGACTCTATGGCCAAGAAATCCTATCTGAGTGCCTCTTTGGCCATTAGACAGGCAACTTATATGGCCTATGTGTCCAGATACTAGAAGAGTCTCTGTAACACAGTGACAGAGATTGCCAGGGTGTGCCCTGCTCCTAAGGCATCAGACTTAGCTGAAGCTGCAAGAAGAGGCATAGAGTCTTCCAAGTGCTAATTTCGGATGGCAATGGATGCCAACGACATAGCAGCCAGACAAATGGTGACATCAGTGTCCCTAAGGAGATTTGCTTGGCTGAGGACCACTAATTTATCTCAGGATACACAGACAAAGGCACTGGATTTTCCTTGTGAGCCAACATCCCTTTTTGTTGAGCAGACAGAAGCTTACATGAAAAAGATAGATGATTATAAGGTGGCCTTTAAAAGTGCTGCTGCAAAGGAGAAAGCAGCAACTCCTCAGAAGTACCAATGCAATGGGGGTAGGGGTAGAACCCAGTACAGGCCCTTCTTCCAGGCCCAGGCATCACAATCCTACCAGCCTCAGAGGGGGTACTTCAGAGGCAGAGGCAGAGGCAGAAGGGGCAGTGGACGGGCTGGCCACAGCACTCAGCCAAGTGCACAGTCTAAGCAGGCCCCCTGAGGGGTCGGACAGGGTCACTCCCTACTTCCAGTAGGGGGCAGGCTGGCTCACTATCTCCAGGCTTGGCAATCCATCACCACAGACAAGTGGGTCCTGGAGGCAGTGAGGCAGGGTCTTGTCATCAGTTTCAAGGTCCTACCAAAACTCAGGGCAAGAGTTGTCAGACCTGCCACACCCTCACAAGCAGCACTGCTGGAGGAGGAGGAGGAGGTAGCAAAGCTCTCTCAGGACAAATCAGTGGAGCCTATTCCCTTCACTCAAATGGGAAAGGGTCTCTATTCAAGGTAATTCCTCTCCTGAAAGAAAACACGGGAGTGGAGACCCATAATGGATCTCAGACATTTAAACAGGCATTTGACAAAGCCAAAGTTCAGGATGATCACTCTGGCTATCATACTCCCCACACTCAGGCAGGGA
The DNA here is from genome assembly GCA_016271365.2 of Neoceratodus forsteri. Lineage (NCBI taxonomy): Eukaryota > Metazoa > Chordata > Ceratodontiformes > Ceratodontidae > Neoceratodus > Neoceratodus forsteri. The sequence goes on along the minus strand of CM057454.1, from coordinate 487,359,384 downwards.
GATTGGATAGCTTCTCTGGACTTAAAGGATGCTTACTTTCACATTCCCATCAAGCAGTCTCACAGAAAGTACAGTACTGTACCTCAGGTTCAGGCTGCCATCAGGCCACTACCAGTTCAAGGTCATGCCCTGCGGCCTAACTTCAGCTCCACGCTTGTTTACCAAGTGCCTAGCAGTAGTAGTGGCACACATAAGGAGATGGGGGTTACAGTCTTCCCATACTTGGATGGCTGGCTGATAGTGGGTCAGTCCCCACAGCATGTCAAAGAGGCACTGTCCATTACTCAGGATACCCTGGCTACACTGGGTTTTCTAATAAACCTGAAAAAGTCAGTGCTGACACCGGTCCAACTCCTAGGGTTCATAGGGGCAGAGCTGGACACTGTGAGGGAAAAAGCATTTCTCCCTGAAGAAAGGGTAGACAGTCTGTTACAGCTGGCAAGCTCTTTCCAGGTGCATATGCCTAAACCAGCAAGGCAATTTCTTCAGCTCTTGGGGCACATGCCTGCATCAACAGCAACAGTGTCAGGTTCAAAATTCCAAATGAGGGATATTCAGTTCCACCTCAGGTCTCATTGGTCTCAGAAAAGAGATTCACTCTCAAAACTGGTCCCAGTCACAGGAACCCTTCTCAAAGCACTTCAGTGGTGGCAGAAAAGGGACAACCTCAGGGAAGATGTATCCTTCCTCCAATTACCACCATCAGCAATTTTGACAACAGATACCTCCCTCCCTCCTAGGATGGGGTGCCCATCTGAGGAAGTTCACTGCACACGGTACTTGGCTTCAGAAGGAGTCTCTGCTCCACATAAACCTGGTGGAGCTGAGGGCAGTTTACCTGTATATCCAGTCCTTTGCTTCAATGCTGCAGGGCAAGATGGTTCAAGTCAGAACAGACAATACAACCACAATGTATTACATAAACAAGCAAGGGGGCACAAGATCCTCACCTCTCTGCACAGAGGCTATGAAGGTGTGGAATTCAGCTTACTCCCTAGGGATCTCCCTTTTGGCAGTTTACCTCCAAGGAAAGGACAATGCCCTCACAGATGCCCTCAGCAGGATCAACCAGAACCATCACGAGTGGCCATTGAACAGGCAGATCCTGCAAGTGGTGTTCAAAAGAAGGGACACTCTGGAGATAGACCTTTTCACAGCCCCAGACAATCACCAGTTGCCAGAGTTCTGTTGCAGGCCTCCTGCAGTGGGCACAGTTCCTCTGGATGCATTGTTGCTGGACTAGACAGGGATGTTTCTGTATGCTTTCTCTCCCTTCCCCCTACTGCTCAGAGTGCTGAACAAACTCAGGACTCAACCAGCAACAATGATCCTCATTGCTCCAGATTGGGCCAGGCAGCCCTGGTATTCCCTGTTACTGGTATTCCCTGTTACTGACCCTGTCAATATCCAAGCCAATCTCCCTGCCCAGGAGGCACATCCTGCTGACCTCCTCCCAGGTCTTTTTCCCCAATCTCCAGTCCCTCAGGCTTAAAGCTTGGCTCTTGAGGACTTACAGTATGCTAACCTGAACCTCTCTGAAGGAGTGCTAGAGGTCTTTAGGGTTTCTGGAAAACCCTCTACCAGAAATACTTATTTCTCTAAATGGAAGAGGTTTTCCACCTAGTGCCAGCAGAAGGAGATAGACTGCAGCCAGGCTGGTTTATCAGTTGTTTTGAACTATCTCGCACCCTTACATTCCCTCGGCCTTAGGCCTTCCACTCTCAAGGTGCATTTGGCAGCTGTGTCGGCATACCTTTCAGCTAGAAAAGGGGTATCCCTGGCTTCTAACCATGTATTCAGAAAGTTCTTCAAAGGGTTACTGCACTTACACCCTCCTCATAGGGAACCCACTCCTGCATGGGACCTCAGCATATGCATTGGCCAGCTAATGCATCCACCATTTGAGCCCATGTCCTCAGCAGAGCTGAAGCATGTGACATGGAAGACAATATGCCTGGTAGCCATCCCTTCAGCCAGGAGGATCAGCGAGCTCCAGGCTTTGTCCACAGAGCCAGGTTACATATCAGTCCACAGGGACAAGGTAGTCCTTAGAACTAACAAAAAGTTCCTTCCTAAGGTGGTTTTGGACTTCCACCTCAATCAGTCTATCACCTTATCAGTCTTCTTCACCGACCATTCCAGTTCAGGGGAGTGTAGACTGCATAGCCTGGATGTCAAGAGAGCCATAAGCTATTACTTGAATCACACAAAGGTCCACAAGCAGGATAGAACACAGCTCTTCCTGACCTATGGGAAGGTTAGAAAGGGCAAACCTGCCTCAAAAAGGTCAGTTGCCCATTGGATTGTTGTCTGCATCCAATTCTGCAAAAGTAAAGTGGACAAGGAGCTCCCTGTGGGACTCAGAGTTCACTCCACAAGAGGTACATCTGCTTCAATAGCAGCTGTAAGGGATATTCCTTTGTTGGAAATCTGCAAAGCAGCTACCTGAAAAACAGTTCACACATTCACCAAACATTACAGCCTGGATACCCAGGCCAGAAGTGATGCCAGGTTTGGCATAGCAGCACTACAGATCCTGTTTCCTAAATAGGTTCTCTGCCCACCTCCAAAGGTACTGCTTGGGTAGTCTGCATATGTCAGAATACAGTAAGATTTCCTGGGGTTTGAAGAAAAAAATACTTGCCATAGTAATCTTGTTTCTTCCAAGGGAATCTTACTGTATTCTGAGCTCCCACCCTTCCTCTCCTGCTAGAACCTAAGGTCACTGTAATACAGCTGTCCATGTTGTTGGAAATTCAGGGTGGTTCTTTCTTTTGGGTTTAATGATTTGAGTCTTAGTGTTGCCCACATGTTTAAACAAAGCAGTTCCTTGTTATAGTGTGTTGTTAATTTATTATTTAACTGTTAGCATAGTTTAAATAGCTTGTTATTATGCATGTTATGTAAGAATCTGGCAGTTACAGAATGTTTACCTGGGGCAGTGGTTTCAAAACAGAGCTCAAACCTAACATTCCATCATCAGCATAGGTTCTATTAGCCATTTTGGCTCCGGGACAGTCCCATGGTAAGATCACACAGCATGTGTCAGACTATGTCAGAATACAGTAAGATTCCCTTAGAAAAAACAAGATTACTATGGCAAGTATTTTTTTCTTGTTTCTTGCTCTGGAGCGAATGGTTACTAGTCATTACTCTCACCTATGCAGAGATAATGAACACTGGCTTTGGATTAGTGAATAGGGTGGGCCTTGAGGGGCTATCCAATCCTCATCAATCTCCAATTCTTTGTTTCTGTGAACATGTTAGGTATTTAGTGTTATTGACTCAGTAGATTGCACACTTGCCTCTGGGGCCAGAAGGACACAGGCAGGTGCCCCACATCAGGAAATTGGGCTAATACCCAGTACTGATACTGTAGTGTAGCACCCGGGTATGGGATGTACTACACTGATGTTGAGGTGCTAGCCTTTGTATGAGATGTTAAACCAAGGTCCTTTCTGTCCCTCTTTTCTGGTTGTCCAGGTGGAAGTCAAAGATCCTATGGAACTTAATGCAAAAGTCAAGAGAACTTTTTATTTTAAAATCAGTTAGCAAATACAGTATTCATAAATATATCAAGTCATTATTTCCTACACCTAGGACCCACCCCCTTATTATAGGCACTTCTTTTACACATTTTCTGCTACACTGTATTTCTAGTGACATCATTACAGGGATATTGAAAGGTTTTTCCCATTAGTTATGGAAAGCTTTGTGTCCATTATTAGCAATTCCTCCTAATATAGTAACCTAATTAAGACTTAAAATTGTCCAACCATAATTTCAGGTGCCTCCTCCTGGTTAGTATAAGAGATACTTGGCACTGTGCTTGCCATAGAAAATATTTGAAGATGATGAACACCAGCTGCTGCATTCCCGCCTCACACTTCCCTTGTGGAAGGGAGTTTGGACTGTAAACAATCCATCCATCCTGAGGATTGCACAAAAGGGGCTCCCTTAAGACCCTTAAAACATAGCCCCAATGTTGTGAGTAAAGGAGCATTCTGAGAATAAGTTCTTTGTTGTTTTGCTTTGCTTTACAAAGGAGGCTATTGGATAGTACTGTTTAATCAGGTTTTTTTTGCATTAAGTTTGCTTTCAATTATAGTCACTGAAGTAGACTTAACCATATGATTGCCTCTCACTTTTTTATCAGGATCCTTGCATTTTGCACATCACAAGAGCCACACTTTAAACAAAGAAATTTATGGCAGATAAGGACTGCTAGGCCCACCCAGTCTGTCCATTTTCTCTATCTGCTGCAGAAACCACAGACCCTACTTGATCTCTGGCTTTATTCTCTTTCCTGTGACTCGGGTTTGGCAGCTTGCTTGTTGTGGTGCTTCACAAGGGACCACCATCCTACAATGGAACCAGTCTGGCCCAGATTCCTCACCTGCTGCCCTATCAGCTCTGTCCAGAATTTGTTACAAGAGGTAGTGGTTCCCCTTTACCTGAAGGGATTAAAACAGATATAGCTAGACCTTTTTTCTAAGGATAAGGTCTCACATGTCATTAAGAGGATGGATTTACAGCAGAATTTTATAAAATATTTGGTGAATACAAGTGCCCAGTACTTACAGAAGTGTTTAATAACATATTGAAGACAGAATCCATACCAAAAGAGATGTCTATGGCAATCACATTTTTTTCTGTATAAGAAGGAAGACAAATCTCTTATTATCAAATTGGAGACCAATTAGTTTACTAAACAGAGACATTAAAATTTTAGCTCAGTTATTGGCATATAGATTAGTGAAGGTGGCAGAGGTACTGATTTCTGCTTACCAAACCTGTGCCAAACTATAAAGATACATTTTGATAATTTTATTTTACTTATGGAAATATTTGCTAAAGGTCAAGATGTCAAACTTTCAGGTTTCGTGTTGTCATTAGACCAAGAGAAAGCTTACAGCAGAGTTTGTCATACTTATCTGTTTAAAGTATTAAAATATTATAGCATACCTGACAAACAGCATAATATGAAAATGCATGTATCATGCCAATGGTTAATTAGTATTATGGTAAATGCATTCAGGCATGTAAAAAGTGAGACAGGGATATCCCTTGAGCCCACTTTTATATATCTTTACACTAGACCCTTTAATTTGACACATCCAAGATTGTTCGAACATTTATGGGATTAGTATATCTTCACAAGGACCAGAGGTTAAAATTTTAGTTTATACAGATGATGTATGTTAATGTCAGGGACCACAGCTGAGCAACAGATGTGGGGGGGGGGGCGCCAGTCCTTTCACAGAGGACAGAGTCCTGAGGGAGCTCATGAAGGTGGACAAGGTGATGGGGCCAGATGGCGTACACCCGAGGTTTTGAGGGAACTGCAAAGAGAGCTCGCAGTGCCTCTGACAGCCATGTTCACAGAGCCACTTAACACATGAGTGGTTCTAGAGGACTGCAGGAGGGCACATGTGGTTCCTCTACAGAAATCTGGCAGTAGGGAGGAAGGAGGGAACTATAGGCCAGTCATTCTCACCTCAGTGGTGGGGAAGATCATGGAGGCACTGCTAAAAGAACAAATAGTGGGACATCTGCAATCCAGTGGTGCCCAGGACCCAAGGCAACATGGATTCACAGAGGGTAGGTTGTGTCAGACAAATCTGATAGATTTCTTTGACTGGGTGATGAAGGAAGTAATGGTGGGGTGGGGAGGTGGTGGACATTGCCTAGCTTGATTTCAGCAAGACCTTCAACACCATCCCACATAAGAGGCTGGAGAACAAAATGGGTAGTCTGGGCATGGGGCAAAAGGGGATAAACTGGGTTAGTAACTGGCTAATGGACAGAAGACAGAGGGTGGTGGTAAATGGGATACAATTTGGGGAGGGGGGATGACCAGCGGAGTACCTCAGGGATCAGTCCTTGGGCCAGTCCTGTTCAATGTCTTCATTAGCGACATTGTGGAAGGGCTGGAGGGAAAGGTATGCCTGTTTGTGGATGACATCAAGATCTGCAACAGGGTGGATACTCCAGACAGGGTGGAGACAATGAGAAGGAACCTGGGGAAGCTTGAAAAATGGTATGAAGAGTGGCAACAAAGGTTTAACTCTATGAAGTGCAAGATTATGCACCTAGGACAGAGAAACCCTGGGGAGAGCTACAGGATTGGGGGAAGGATTGCTGGCAATCACCAGGGCAGAACTAGACCTAGGGGTTATTATTTCAGATGACCTGAAGATGTCAAAGGAGAGTACAAGGTTGCAGGGAGGGCCAGCGGCATGCTGGGGTGCATAGGTAGAGGTATCACTAGCAGAAGGCGAGAGGTAGTGATGCTTTTGTTCAAAACACTGGTCAAGCATCACCTAGAGTACTGTGTGTAGTTCTGGAGGCCGCATCTTTGTAAGGACATTGCCAGGGTGGAGGCGATCCAGAGAAGGGCAACCAACATGATACAGGGCTTGCACCACAACACTTATGAGGAAAGATTAAAAGACCTCAATATGTACTCACTGGAGGAGAGGAGGGAGAGGGGGGACATGATAAAAACATTCAAATACCTCAAGGGCATTAACAAGGTGCAGTGGGGAGACATCTTCCAGTACAGGAGGAATACAAGAATGAGAGGGCATGCTATGAAATTGGAGGAGGGAAGCTTAAGATGGAATGTGAGAAAGTTTTTCTTCATAGAGAGGGTGGTGGACACATGGAATAGTCTGCCACAGGAGGTGGTGGGAGCAAGCACTGTGGAGGGATTTAAACATACCTGGGACAGACATAAGGGTACCTTAGAGATGGGACGGAGGGAGGGGAAGCCGCAAACCAGATTGGCTCAGAGACCAACATCAGATATCAGGCTTAAGGGAAGAGTAGATGGGCCTGGTGGTCCTTATCTGCCAACAAATTCCATGTTTCTATGTTTGAAGGATAGTACACCAGCAGCACATCTTACTGAGTTAATAAATTCTTTCAGAAATACTTCTGGAGCTAAGTTAAATGTAGGAAAAAGTAGAGGAATACCAATAAGTTCAGGTATTAAAGACATATTGCCAACTCATAATGCTCATATAGCAATTGAAATAAGCCATGTACAAATTCTGGGAGTTAATTTTGGAATCCCAAATGATGCTCTATATCATGGGGAGAAAGCGGTGTTTCAAACCATAACCAAATTGTCTGTATGGAAGAGAAGAATATTGTCTAAAAAGAAAAGGATCTTTCTTCTTAAAACACTCATTTTACCTTTGTTTTTTCATGTAGCTCATATTTTTCAACCACCATTAGAATTAGACATAAAATTATATGGGGCCTGTTTCTAGAAGCTTGGAGCAAGTCGCTGCCAAAGACGACTTGCACCAAACACAGTTGCGACATGGACCCTGTGCCCTATTCTAGAAGGGGCAAGATCCCTGCGGCTAAGTCCTGCGACTTGCGACATGCCTAGGGCGATGCCAAACTAAGGACATAACTGAGGGGCATGTCGCAAGTCGCATCTGCCCAGCGAGCGCAAGTGCCCCCCCAAAGCCCAGCAGGACAGCAGTGTCCCCCCAGCCTCCACACATGGGAACTACCTGCAGGGTAAGTGTGACCCCTGACTCTGTTTCCCTACCTCGGCTTAGAATACAACTGTACAAAATTAATAACTCCCTTTGTATCTTGGGAAAGTCTAGTGGCTTGCATCCAGCAGTGTCAGTCCATTTCAGAGCCTTCACCATCTCAGCCGGCGAGCTAGCCTCACTTCTCACCTTCAGTCAGTTAGTGACTGAGTCCTGTATAAGCGTGTACTGTAAATATGTGCTTAATGAAAGAATACGCTTATTCATTGAGCGTGTATTGACAGTAAGCGCATCACAGAGCTCAGTCACTGGCTGGCCATGGAGGTAAGAGGTGGGCTGTGCCAGTTGCTGGCTGGGGATGGGTGGGGGTGTGGGGTGGACTGGCACTGCTTGGTGGGGGTGGGGGCTACTAGACTATCAGGGATTACGGGAGTTATTAATTTTGGTACAGCCTATGCACTGCAGGGACCTGGGATCTGTGGGTCGGGGATCAGATCTGGGGAGACAGAGCTTCCTGTGGGGCTTATAGCAGTGTGGAGGTTCAGGGGCACGGGGTGTGTGGGAAGCTCTTTGGGGCATGTACTGGTTGGGGGAATTGGGGCCGGGAGGGTGTGACAGCCATGGGCGGTGGCTGCATGGGGATCGTGGCCGGGGAGATGCCCAGTGGGCACCTACAACAGTGTTCTGGGCATGGGGGGTGGGCACATGGCTTGGGTGTGGTCTGCTGGTGGGGCTACATAACCCCGGGAGGGCGTACATACAGATACGCCAGCTAAATGCTGGTCTCACTTACGTTGCCAGTTCTCCTCTGGCAGTTGTTGTAGAATCCCAACCTTGGGGACTTTGTTGCTGCCCTACCAGAATTGGGTGCAACTGCTGCTGTAAACACCTTAGTGCCATGTCGCAGGGGGTTTAGGGTGTAAGTGCTGGCATCAGTCCACTTTGGTGCAGGTGGCCTGCGGAATGTCGCAGGCCACTTTGTAGAATACCATTATGTCACAACTCCTCGCGTAACTTGCTACTTGTGCCATTTCTTGTGGTGTAAGTCAGGTTACGCCAAGTGTAACCCTTCTAGAAGTGGGCCCACAGTCTTCTTTTTCCAAGGGTTGTAGGGAAGTAGACTAAACCCCATTAAAAGGGAACACACCTATCCTAATTATAATAGAGGAGGAATACAAAGAATTACTCCTTTTGTTTGTTTTTTTCACACATTGTTCATGGTTTGGAATCTTGGACCAGTTTTACTGGGTAAACCCAGACTATGGGTTTCATGTATTTCAGATTCATTATCCCTTTTGCAAGATAAATGGAATAGAAGATACTTATGAATCCCACAAACTCAGTCAACTCCTGGTAGGGGACTCCATTGTTAGGAAGGTAGAACTGGGGGAGGAAGGGGAGTGGGAGGTAAGGTGCCTGCCTGGTGCCATGGCTTGGAGGGACAGGGAGTGAATCCTCAGGAATTCCGGAGCAGCTGCACAGGGGAGGGAGCTGGATGTCATTGTCCACCTAGGGACAAATGACCTGGCTAAGAAAGGGATTAGAGAATGCAGGAAGAGTTTGTGAATTGGGAGGGGCCTTAGTCAAGCAGCACGATGGTAACCTTCTCATGGTGCTACCCATCTATGGCATAGGAGGTTAGGTGTTCCGCATATGGGATTCAATCAGTGGTTGAAAACTGGTGTGGAGCTCAGGGATTTGGCTTCATTGGGGACTGGGGGTCCACCTGGAGTGATGCAAGCCTATACTGGCATGATGGGCTGCATCTGTCCGGGAGAGGAACCAGGATCCTAGGTGATAGGTTTAAATGCTTCATTGGCAAGCTTTTAAACTAGCCAAGGGGGGAGGCACTGGAAAGGAGCAGGAAAATCCTAGCCCCCAAATAATCACGGTAGTAAGTGCGGCAAACACCAACATAGAGGTGTCAATAGGGAGAAGGGCAGGGGTAAATGGAGAAAGTGACAAAGGCAAGGAGGACAGGGATGGGGCAAAAGGAGTAAGACCATCAGGAAATGGAGGGTAATGAGTACCAATGCCCGTAGTCTCGGCAACAAGCTCCCGAGCTGATGGCCTTAATGGAAGAGGGATGCCTGGATATCGTAGCAGTCACACAAACATGGTACACAGAGAACCATGACTGGGATGTTAACATACCAGGGTACATAACCTACAGGAGAGACAGGCAGGGGAGAAGAGGGGGAGGAGTAGCTCTCTATGTAAAGGAAGGGATAAAAGCAACTGAACAAAAGAGTAAACAGGGAGGAGAGGAGGCACTGTGGGTCACCTTGGAGACTGGAAAGGGCACCACAATCCGCACAGGGGTTGTGTACAGACCCCCATGTCAGGGGGAAGGAATGGACAAGGATATGATAGAAGGCATTCTTAGAATGGCAGAGAAAGGGGAGATACTGTTGATGGGAGACCTGAATATGCCAGATGTTAACTGGAGCACATTTGCTGCAGCCACATCCAAGAGCAGGGCCATTCTTGACGCCCTACAGGTGGCAGGCATTAGACAGCTAGTTTCGGAACCCACTCATGAGGGAGCAATCTTAGACCTCGTACTTTCAAACGGGGGCAGTGAGAGGATCTCAGATCTAGAAGTGGGTTGCCATCTGGGGACAAGTGACCATCAAACAGTGTGGTTCACGTTAAACTCAGCTACAGAGTCCAGCCATACAAAAGTGAGGGTACTGGACTTTAGGAGGGCTGACTTTGGCAAGATGGAGAGTGCCTCAGAAAAGCACTGACAAACAGGCTAGAAGGAGGTGTGGAGCAACAATGGGGAATTATCAAAACTGCCATCACAGAGGCAACAAGCCTTTGTGTGAAGCAAATAAACAAATTAAAATGAAAGAAAAAGCCACTATGGTTCTCAAAAGAGGTGGCTGTGAAAGTCAGGAAGAAAAATATAGCATTCTGGAAGTATAAGGAAACACAGAAGGAGCAGGACAGAGAGCTGTACCAGTTAAAGCAGAAGGAAGCAGGGAGGGAAGTCAGAATAGCAAAGGCCCAAAGTGAGGAAAAGATGGCCAACTTGGTTAAGAAGGGGGATAAAACCTTTTATAGGTACATCAGCGAGCGTAGAAAGACAAAGGGAGGGATAGTGAGGCTGAATAGAATGAACGGTGGGTGGGCAGAGGGGTCAGTGAAAAAGCAGGAATACTGAACGAATATTTCTGCTCAGTATTCACAAAAGAGGAGGGGGAAGTGCCTAATCCAATTAACAGAAGCACTCTTGATGGGGAGGGTCAATCCCAGTCCTTTCACAGAAGAAAGGGTTCTGCAAGAACTCCTAAAACTGAAGATGGACAAAGCAATGGGTCCTGATGGAATTCACCCCAGAATTCTAAAAGAATTAAGGGAGGAACTAGTGAAACCACTGGCTACTCTTTTTAATAAATCATAGGAGGATGGTGTGGTACCCGAGGACTGGAGGAAGGTGGTTGTGATTCCCTTCACAAAGTGGGACCAAGACAGAGGCAGGAAACTACAGACCTGTCAGTCTGACCTCTGTGTAAGGAAAGTGATGGAGTCACTTCTGAAGGAAAGAATAGTTGAGTACCTGGAGGCCAGTGGAGCACAGGACCCAAGGCAGCATGGGTTCACAGCGGGAAGGTCATGTCAGATGAATCTAATAGATTCTTTGACTGGGTGACCAAAGTAGTAGACCAGGAAGGGCTGTGGACATGGCCTACCTAGACTTTAGCAAGGCATTTGACACAGTCCCACACAAAAGATTAATAGTCAAATTAACCAGCCTGGGAGTGGGACCCAGGGTGGTAGCCTGGGTAAAACATTGGCTGGACAACAGGACACAGAAGGTAATTGTAAATGGAGTCCACTCTGAAGAAAGGGGGTTACTAGTGGGGTACCGCAGGGTTCAGTATTGGGTCTAGTCCTTTTTAATGTCTTCATCAGTGACATTGCAGAGGGACTGGAAGGAAAAGTATGCCTTTTGCAGATGACACAAAGATCTGCAACAGGGTTGATACACAAGGAGGCATGGAAAGGATGAAAAGGGACTTGGCAAGGTTGGAGGAATGGTCAGAAGTATGGCAGCTAGGATTCAATGCAAAGAAGGCAAAATAATGCACCTGGAAACAAGAACCCAGGAAGAATACACAAGGGTGGGAGGTAGTAACAACAACAAAAAGGAAAGGGACCCGGGGTAATCATATCAGATGACCTTAAGGTTAGCAAGCAATGTGAGAAGGCAGTAGGGAGGGCTGGGTATACTGGGATGTATAGGGAGAGGCATCATCAGCAGAAAACAGGAAGTTGTTATCCCTCTGTACAGACAGTTGGTGAGACCCCATCTGAGTACTGTGTCCAGTTCTGGAGACCCCATCTCCAAAAAGACATAGACAGGATAGAGGCAGTCCAGAGGAGGGCAACTAAAATGGTGCAGGGTCTGCAAGAGAGCCATATAGGAGAGACTAAAGGAGCTTAATATGTATACCCTTGAGGAAAGAAGGGAGGGGGGTCATGATAGAAACTTTTAAGTACCTCAGTGGAATCAACAAAGTCCAAGAGGGTAGCATCTTTCAGAAAAGAGACTTACAAGAACAAGGGGACACAATTTAAAGATAGAAGGAGGGCGTTCAGGGCAATGTGAGGAAGTATTATTTCACAGAGAGGGTAGTGGATGCATGGAACAGCCTTCCTGAGGAGGTTTAGGGTCTAAAACTGTGGGAGAATTCAAGAAAGCATGGGACAGACATAAGGCAATTCTTGTGGGGGGCAGGAAGAAATAGGCTGTTGGTTAACTAGGATCTGCGGCCTATCCTGTAGATAGGGAAATGGGCAGACTAGATGGGCCTAGCTGTCCTTATCTGCCATCAAAGTCTATGTTTCTATGGTTCGGGTATACCAAAATACCGTATGGTGGCAGGCTTCTAACATGCATGGGGCAGGAATAAAGGAATATTAGAGATGGGATGAAAAAGCTAAAGCCAGTGACCAGATAGGGTCACTGGCAGCTTTGTCAAGTAGCATAAATGGGCAGACTGGATGGGCCTGGTGGCCCTTATCTGCCAACAGTATCTATGTATCTGTGTGGAATACAGGGACAGTGGAGTTCCAAAATGTAATGTTTATGTACAGACATACTGTGTGTAGTATTCTTAGTTTTTTTACATTGCTGTGGTTCACACATTGGCCCAAACAACAGCTGGCATGGCTTTGTCCACTGTCAGCACTCTTTGCCAGAACTGTCTGATGCTGTAGATCAGCTGCACATGTTTTAGACAGTCTAGCAGAATTTTGCAAAAATCATTCAAAATGTGAAAGAAGCATGAACAATGGAACATAAGTATTTTTTTATGTTTTCTTTAAAATAGAAACAGGACACACATGATCTGATGATATCATGGTGCTCAACATACAGTTAATGTACAATTGTGTTAAAAACACCAAAAATATGCATACGTTGACTCATTGGTCCACAAATATATTTTCAGATTATTACAAATTACATCACATAACCTTTTATACTTTACATCACTATTTTAAACCAAGCATGCAGACCTTTGGTTCGTAATTAATCTTGTATCATGTGGAAAAATGTTCAAAATTATTGTACCATTTGAAATATACAGATACCTGTGATGTAGAGGTGCTGTCATTTAAACACAAGCAAACACTTATTATGTTATCTTTAGAAATATGTAATATAGATATATCTTTAAAGATAAACTTTAAAAAAATTGCTTGAAATGGTAATGGAACGGAAACAGGATATGTTTACGGTCATTATCTCACAAAAGTAAATATCACACAAATAACATTTTGTGATTGCACATAATCAGGTCACACAATTTCAATATTAAATACCTGCTACAGTTGCCGGCCCAGTGGAGCTGAGGACTGAGGCACTGGATGCCTTACCTTAACACCACGCCGGTGACCTGTGTTCGGGAATAAGCATGGGCCACTGGGGGTGGTGCACTACCGGTGCCTAGCAGAGGCTGGGGGCTGGTAAACCAAGGCTACAGCAGGGGAAGGTGAGGCAGATGCTCAGAGGAACACATACGGGAGCGTGTGTGTTCGCTCCTTGTGGCGTCATTGCATGTCATTGCCTTAGGGGAGAAAAGAACACCAGAGGAAAAAGGATCCCAACGTGCCCTATGGGAGCCGTTCCTCACAGGCGCCACCCCCGTGACTAGCAGAAACACCCCTCCAGCACTGAATCCTTGAGTGAGGTGGGTTGAGGGACCCCCTACTGCCCTGCCACGGGGGTATAGCTGTGGGGCAGCTGTAGGTTGAGCTGCGAGCAGGGGACGGGGCTGGGGGATCTGGCCAGAGATACTGCCGTTAGGAGCCCAGGAGGATAAACAAATTAGCCAAAAAAAAATACCTGCTACAGTTAAGGGATGAATGAAATTTAAATTCTCATGCTTGTTTACAGAAATTACCAAAATACTTAGGTATCACTATCATTGTCTCTGTAGCACAATCCTGCACAAGCACATATAATAGATCAGTACACGGAAGCGAGGCATTAAAGCATTTACATGGTGGTCTGCAAGCCTTTCTGCAACCACATTGATCAACTCTTTTGCATGATTTAGCTGTCCCTGGAAAGACTGTCCAAATGGGGATCTAGTTCTTTTCGCTGTCTAGTTTCCAACCCCAGCTAGCTGGGCTTGGCAGTTCTTGCTGTGCCACTAGTATTTTTCCCCAGCAATGGCCTCCCTGACATGCAGCTATTTTTGTGTGCTCCACTAAGGCAGCCTGAGTTGGAGTGATGTGTTTCAGCTCTTCCTTTTGCAAACATCTGCTAGCTTGCCTGGTTTATATGTTGGCCGTCACTGGTTCTGTCATAGAGAACAGCAAACCTCTCAAGCCCTTTCATTGTCCCCTTGGAAATAGACATGGGTGAAAGGTACAGGTTGAGAAAAGCTTCTGTCACAGATGACAACGCTCTCCATATTTCCCCAGCTGTCTTCTTCCCTATACCACTAAATGCTGACACTGTACAGTATCATACCCCGTAAAGGCATAGAAGAATGGTAAAGCCTTTGATTTCTGATCTCCGATATTTTCTGCAATGCCATGAGCTGATATATACCTGAAGTACTGTTTTACTCCAAAGGCTATCCATAATTCATCCAGAGAAAGAGAATGAAATGCTGCTACTACAAGGATTACTATATCCGTGTCAACTGTCCTGATCATGATTTTGTAATGACCTCGGTTTGCGCAGTGAAGAGTGTGCAAAAGAATCCTGGTATCAGCTTCCTCATGATCATGTGGTACCAAGTCTGGACCAATGTTGCTTCTATGTGAGAAAACTATTCCTGTGTCTTGTGTACTGTATACCTCTTTTCCTTCAACAGACAGGGTAGAAATGTATTTTGCCAGCAAGTTGTACAGTTTGGTATTATTCTCATCTACTTGAAGAAAACTGTGCCAGTTTTTTAAAGTGGTGTAGATTCTCTTATTACAGCACTGTACCCATCTCCCCTTTTCTGCCCGGTTGAATTTTTAAGACTGTGAGCAAGGTAGTGATCCCACACAGTATCTGAATGATCCACTGACTCCAACTGCATGAGGATAAGTTGTATAAATACCTTGTCTGCATAGTCATGAATGGTCTTACAGCCTTTGGATGTCATGTGAATAACAGCAGAGCCATCAAGGATTTTAGCTGTGACGCTTGTAGCAATAGTTGTAGCTGGAGCACATGTTTCAAGGCAAGTCACAAGATCAGACTTTGTGCATGCTCTCAACATGCCCCTATCAGACAAGACTGGTGGGGCAGATTGATTCTCATGCCTGAAGAAGTCATCCACATCCCCATTTCTAGATTGGCGTGATATATACATCCTGCCAAACAGTTCACAGTTGTGAACTGGTGTGCAGTCCCTGATTGATTCTTTGGTGATGAATTGCTAAACAGTTGCAATGTGCTTTGGGGATGATATTAGTAATTGCAGTGGAGCACTACGCACGTTTTCTTCAACAAATGCATCATACTGTTTTTGATCAGTTGCTTTGATGGTCTTAACAGTGTTAACAGCATCTAAGCTCATGGCATGCTTTGTGTCCAAAGCAATCAAATTCTGACCGTCCTCTGAGAATGGGTTGCCCGTTTCCTGAATTGTGGAAACCACTGCTTTAACGTTTCTAGTAAAATTGCATTTGAACTCCAGGTGCCTACTCATGGTGCTGAGTAGCTGTACTTTTATCAGAAGCTATGAAGCTGGATTCAAACTCTTCTATAACCTTTTGAATCTCTGGACTGGCAGTAATCCACCAAAGTAATGCAGTGGGCGTTCTCTGTCAAGCCAATCACACCACCATCACCCTTAATCTTTTCATTCCTCTGTTCATAAGCCTGGTCATTGACCATGGTGGAAAAATGTGACCAGATTTCTGAAAGACAAACTGATCTCTCATGAACTCTACGTAGATTGATGGGTTCCTAGCTGGCAACTGGACCATATCTCTTATATGAATGGGAAGCCACCTAGCATAGTTTGTGTGATCAAGGGCAAACTATTCATGGTACTAACTCACCAAATCATTGGACATAGAGCTTGAAGTCTCCCTTCTGTAAGGAACACAAAAACTGCATGGCAAGCAACTCGAAGGTCGAACCATAGACCAGTACAAGACGTGGGGATTCTGATCAAATTTGTGTTGACACCATGTGCTGAAGTTAAGTGGTGTTTCATTTGCTTCAATTGATTCTGCAGTATGTTCCTCATGTGTTGAGCATCTGAGTAGGTGTAGTGCTACTGCTGTTACCTGGAGAGCATATTTGGCTCTAGCGACATGGGACCCTTTCAGTATGGCATCAGCCTCAGCAGAGGTAGTGTCAGCCTACACAAGAACACTGGTCCATCCAGTGCCATTTAGCTAATCTCCTAAAAGTTTAAGTACATTCATCTCTATGTGATTGCCTTCCATCATCACCACATATTTTTCCTCACCATGAGTCTCATGCCAATTCCATTGGACTTGCTGTCTTATAGAAAACAAAGGCTGGTCCATGGTTATGACATATCTGTCTTCCATAGATATGTTGTGTGGCCTTCTGTACTACCCTGTAGATTCATGGCATGCAAATGCATAGCTGTAGAATGAGCTTGCTCTGTAAACAGATGTTTGGGAGCAATGGGTGACTCAGGATGAGAAAGAGGTGGCTATCTGTTTGCATGGTAAGCTGCCCATGAAACAAAGTCCCCAGTATCAAGCATCTCTTTCTCCAGCAGTTCTGCCACACAACTAAGCCAGGCATTCTTCTCTCTCGAGGTAAGTATGCAGATGACTCTGCTTTTACTGGACCTATATCAATCTGCAAAAGCTGATCCACTACATACGAGGGTGCAGAGACCAAAAAAACAAAACAGAGAACTCACAGCAAAGACTCTGCACTCCTCAGCTCTTCAGAACAAAAGGCTTAATTTTAAATAATTTTAAAAAGACCGCCACAACATACGGGACAAAAAACAGTCAGAACCCTGACCGGATTCTTGACTTAGACGTCATCAGAGGGATGAACTAACCATTCATTACACACCATATTTTAATTAGCACCTTAAAGTGATAGTGCATACAATTCATATCGGTAATGAGTGCAATAGTGCTGTACTCACATAGACACTGGAAAAACTCATTCAATATTCTGTGTACTGGACCTTCCTCAGATGGGACAGTAGGCTCTGAAGTGTGTAGTGCAGCTGGATGTACTTCAGAATGTTCTTTAGGCAAAGGATCTATGGTTCTTTGTGGACAATTTCTGGGTTGATGTATACAACACCTCTATCTGTGAAAGGAGTGTCTGCTGTTGGAAACTGAATCATGGAGATGGCTATACCATGAAAAGATGCCTTTGCTGTCCTAGCTGAGAGATTGTGATCTATATTGTCAATAGCCCCCACTGTAAACACATCCTTTTTCATGGTGGGAGGGCAAACACATAGCTCATGATCAAAATGTGCACATATACTGTTTGCCAGATTTGTAGATATTTCTAGTGTTCTGTCATATGAAATGCACAGTTCTTGCTTGTAGAGTTTATCAACCAGCTCCCTTTGTCTGGTTTTAGAATAAACCATCAAACTGTTGTAAATTGCAAGTGGTGTTTCCCTCGATTTAGCATGATGAACTGCCGATCCGGATGATTCCCTTGATGTCTTCTTTGTGTTAACCATTAGTAACTCTAACATTGATAAGGCCATTTTCATCTTAGCATATTTTGTTTCTTTTTAATCTATAATACTGTGGCCAGGTAATATCATTCTCACCAGAGCAAAAGACTGTGGAACTACATATTGTTAATACCCAGGTTAAAAAGACCCATCAAATGAGCAATCTTTGGAAATAATTTGTATTCTAACAGTTTGAGCAGCATGGGCCAAGTGAATTGCATTGTCATCAGAATCATGAGAACACACAATCTTGACAATCTCACCAATGTCTGCATTAAACAAGAGTACTGCATCTGTTCCTTGAGTTTGTGCTCTTAAATCTGGACTCATCCCCAGCAATCTCTCATTCAGTTTTGTCATATTGACTTTTCCAGAGAAACCTGGATCCAGCTCCTGGAGTCTGCACTCACACAACTTCCCTAAATCTGACAGTTTGAACACAGTACATACTGTATCTCACCATCTCTGTGCTCTTCTAAGTATGACGCCGGCTTAACTAAAACTATTCCCTCAAATATCTTTTCTGTTTCTGTTGCATTCCTCCAGCCTTGTGTCGTCTAACATGATTGTGCAAAGCAAACAACTGAGGTAATATCTGGAATCCAAAGCATGAATATCTCCTTCAGACAACTTTCCTAATAACTTCTTGTCTTGCAAACTGTGTGCATATTCAGAAACTCGATGATCTATTGCTAATGTGTCAGCATAGTGCAGGCATTCACTACTTTTATCATTGCCACAAAAAAAGAAACACTTATTTGTTCTTGACAAAGACTCCAACCTGCACTCATTCATGTTTTGACTGGACTATGTTCAGGTTCTTTCTCAGCATTTGCTTTCCTTTTCTGAGCACGTTGGAGCTTTCAACTGTCTAACCTATTTCTGCAACTTTTATGCCACACTGCCTTATTTACTTGGAATGTAATTTCTGTGCCAATGCCACCATCAAGTCTTCTTGTGTCAATGTCCAGTGGTACACAGCCTAGTTTTTCAAACTGAAGGATGTTTTCTGCAATAACTCTGTAACCAGATTCTTTTCCACTGCTCCTGAATTTTGCTTCTCTCAGATTCACAAGTTTTTCACCGTTATCTGTCTGACATAAAGCCCAAAGGCACCAATCCAGTACAGGCTTTGTGGACTCATACTGCATTATCAAAGTTCCCTTCCCAGGATTTACAAATGTACACTTCTAAGACATTGTCATATCCATATTAGTAGACTACAGCACTAACACTGTGTCACTGAAGCCACTACCCCACAATGTTTCATCAGATGATTTTTATGTTTGTTTGCACACATGTGCAAGAAACATAGTGCCATCATCCAAGTTTTCGGAGGTGTGGCAGCCCTCTTCCAATTCAGGCAGTGTGTTTGCAGGCGCGGCCTCAGTTCTCCAATGCCTGCTCGAGCTGTCTATGACAGCCCCAAAATGCAGTGGCATACAGTTGAAAGGGGGAGCTACGCTTCAGTGAGCAACAATAAGATATCACCTGCTCATGCGTGCTCTCCCTACACACACACACACACACACACACACACGCGCACACGCGCATACTGCATGCTCGCCCCCTCCACACACTGTGGCTGGGGTGCCCAATCCCCATCGGATGTGCAGCACCCCAAAAACAAAGTTCTGTATGCCAGCTGGGTGCCCACCCAGCGTGGCTACATTGTGTAACCCGGCAGTGCCCAATCCCCGTCGGCTCACTGCCCCCAAGTACAGGGTGCCACGCTGGAGCCCACCCCAGCTGGCAACACATGCTATCGCCGATGGGGTGCCCAATCCCCGCCGGCTCCACGCCCCCGCCAGCCATGTCTTGTGCCATGCTGGGAGCCCACCCAGCATGGCAAACGCCCCACATCGTCATCATTTTAAAGAAAAACACCTGAAACTCAAAAACGGTTCTTCGCTGTCTCTGCCCCCACCTGCGCCCACCCATGCGCACCTTGCCTCCCCACCCCACCCCATACTTACCTCTGACCTCGCGCCACGATCTTGGTGGACTGGGAACACGTCTGCACTCTTCAAAGCCGACCGCTAAACTGAGGAAATTCGTAAGCTGTATAATGGGATAGATAGGGTTTTTCAACTTTGCGGCATATCTCAGGTATTTTGGAATTTTGCACCAAATTTTCAACATGAGGTTTTGGGACCTTTTCATGCAGATGATGTCCACTGTCGTGGTGTTAATCAGCCCGAAGGGTGATTCCGCCGTCACTGCGGCGAAATCACCTTTGGAACTGAGTAACAAAATGACACTGCCACTGTTCATAAGGTGGGCTCAAAAGTTGGCGTTGAAAATTTGAGGAAAAATCGAAAATGACTGGTTTTACGAGCGCAGGTTATGCAGTTCCCACGCATGCTCGTAAGTTCGTGAATTTTCAATATTTTCACTCCACATTTTCAACATTGCTATTTTACCACACCTCCTTATGAGCAGTACAGCTGTCATTTTTCACATCTTGCCCAAAACATGTTTCCACCCAGGTAGCGCAAAATGGCGCATTCAGTGTGCGAAATCAATGTATGGAACACATTAAGAAAATCACAGTGACACTGTTAATGAGCAGAGGTCTTAAAATGGCTATGTTGACAATTTGGTGAAAAAATTCCTAAAAATGACTGTTTTACGAGCGTGCATTGCGCAGTTCCTATGCATGCTCGTAAGTTTGCGAATTTTCAATATTTTCACTCCAGATTTTCAACATTGCCATTTTATTAATACTTCCTTATGAACAGAGCAGCTGTCATTTTTCACATCTTGCCCAAAACATGTTTCTGCCCATGTAGCGCGCAATGGCGCAGTCGGTGTGCGAAATCCATGTATGGGACACATTAAGAAAATCATAGTTACATTGTTCATGAGCAGAGGTCTTAAAATGACTATGTTGAAAATTTGGTGACAAAAGTCCATAAAATGACTGTGTTATGAGTGAGCATTGCGCAGTTTCCACGCACCCTCGTAAGTTCATGACTTTGTAATATTTTCAGTCCAGAATTTCACCAGTGTCATTTTTCCATACTTCCTTATGAACAGTACAGCTGTCATTTTTCACAACATGGCCGAAATGTGTTTTCACACTTTCAGCGCAGAGATGCGTGGTCGCTGTGGGAAATCATTGTTCGGGACAGATAAAGAAAATCACAGTGACACTGTTCATGATCGGAGGTCCCAAAATGCCTGTGTTGACAATCTGCTGTAAAAAGTCCCCAAACTAATTACATTACAGGTGTGCGTTGCACAGTTTGCATGCATACTTGTGACTTCACCAGTTTTTTTAATATTTTTAATGCAGATTTGCAACATTGCCATTTTTTACACCTCCTCATGAACAGTACAGCTGTCATTTTTCACATCCTGTTCGGAATGTGTTTTGCACCTGTGGTGCTAAATGCCGTAGTCGCTGTGCATAAGCAGCTTTTGGCTAACAAACTGATATTGCCACTGTTCATGATGTGGGGGTCACAAAAAAAACATGTTGAAAATTTGGAGTGAAAATACCAACGAATGCCTGAGGTGTTAGGGTTTCCAACCATAACACCCCACCCTGTAGAGAATAGCAGGCATCAGGGGTGTGACTTGGGATTCTTGCCTCTATTGCTCATACCATTCCATACCCTGCAGCCAGTGAGAGGCATCGAGGTATGCCTTGGACTCTTTGGCCCCAAAGTTCACCCCATTCTCCTATACCGCACCCATCTCACCATATTTCCTGATGGAATGGGGTGCGCATAAGGGCCAAAGACCCCAAGGCACACCGTGACACTTGTCAGTGTCTGCAGTGTAGGGTGTGGTGAAATGGCATGGCCGTTATGCCTGACGACCCAAAGGCACACCCCGATGCCTGTCACTCTCTGCAGGGTGGTGGTGGGGTTGACTTCAGTTCAATACTTCACTGCCATTTCTGTTATGCAGCTCTGTAACTTCTACACTACCAATGCCAATGCCAGCAAGCAAACATTCGGCATTGACAAATGCTTGTTCTTCTACCTTCTATAGTTTCCCTGCAAGTAAATACAAGATAATTACTAAACAAGATAATTACAAGAAAATGGTGACATTCCTTCCTTTGATACTATTGCTATTAAATCTCTAACATGAAGATTTTGTGATATATAAATCTATCTGCTGGCCAAGCATGCCCATTGCCTTTGGCACTAAAGGCTGCAGCTGGGGTAGGCTTAAATAAAAACTCCATTTGCAACCCCTAAACTGCTGGATCACTTGTGTCCCGCTCTTATATGAAATAGCATACAAAAATCTACCTTTTATGCCAATGCATGTTTGCATGTTTTTCTTTTTCAAATTCTGAATTATTCTTGTACTATGTTGACCTTTCCTACTAGACAAAGAGGTTTTACTCTCCAGTTTTGTGATGGATGGGGAACAGTATTTAAGGATGGGTTTGGGGAGACTGAAGATTGCTATCACAGACATCTGAGTGCAAGGCAAGACACTGAGCTGTATTAAAGATGACCTCCAGATTTGGGACAGCAAACTTTTATGGGATCCCAAAGCCAGCAAGAGCTTTCAGGATGAGAGCATTGGTGACACAAGAGCAAATTAGCATGCCTGTAAGAAGAAAAGAGAGTGAGAAGAGAAAATGCTCCACTACCAGCCATTAAATAACAGAGAAATGAGCCCCAAAAATACACAGCAATACTTCTTTAAAATAGTATTTGTTTTAACTGGATTTTGACTGAATTCTTTGCATGTAACTGAATTTGGAGTCTCTCCACACCTGTTACTATATTTTGACTTTTACACTATTATTACTTTATTGTACTTACTGTACTTCGTTTATTTGTCTGCTCTCACCCACCCCACACTTGACACAAATAAGTACCTAAAAAATAAACAAATCAATAAAATAGATTCATTAATTTGCATTTAACTAAATATATTGGCTACCCTGTTTTGGAAGCCAGGGCTCTTAGATTAGTTGGACAGCTGCCGAATACAGTAGTTTGCGTGTTGTAACTAAACCTACTGTACAATTTCTGTATTCCACACAGTGTGATATAATCACCAGGGACAATGAACCCTCCTTTAATAAAGCTGAAGAGCAGAAAGAGCAAGAAGAAGAACCACACATGGCAGCACCCAAGCAACAAACAGTGACACTGCTTGAGGAAAAGGCAGCACCCAGACAGCAAGCAGAGGCACCACCCGAGAGAAAAAAGCCTGCATCCAAGCAACAAGAAGTGACACCACCAAGGGAAAACAGAATGCCATCAGTGGAGCAGCATGAGACAGGAAGTATTTCAAGGTCTGCACAGATACCCAAAACAGAGCACTGAGCATGAAATTCCAGTATTTTATGTGAGAAAAACTAAGGAAAGCACAGCTGGAATGAGAACAGAGGAGGGATATCCTGGTTCAAATAATGGTGAGACAACTCCAGCTGCATACCGTGACACACAAGGTCAGAAGGAAATTGAAGGATATACAGCTGGCAAGCCCATGGACATCCACACCAATGGAGTGGCATGCTGTAACACAACAGCCGGTCTTGTTGAGGACAGTATGGCATGAGGGGAGATAGAGGTGGAGAAAATGCCACCACCAGCACCCGGCACAGACCAAGTACAAGTCACAGCCACAGAGCTGAAAGCATGACTGCAGAGGAAGTACCTGCATCAGTTCAGGTACCTGTACATTCCTGTGCATGTCAGCCCACAGTGAATGATTGGGTGCAAGCAGGGCCTGGGCACACAGTAGGTCAGCAGAACATTCTCCTGGACACAGACCTTTTGCCACTGACAAAAAAGAAAGGGAGCTGATGGTCTGGTGTTGTAATAAACCAGACCTCTATGTCACTCTGTTTTTTTTGTACCCTTGTGCTGTTCAAACTATATGTTCAATGAGCAAATAAAGTGAACTACAACAGCAGAAGGCGACAAAAAAGGGTTGGAAACAAGAAAATGTGCTGCAGGAAATGAAGCTGAAACAGTAATCAGCTTGTAAATGACAGCTGCCGCTGAATACTGTGCAATCACTGAAGGGGGGGGCGCCCTGAAAAAAAAACTTCTCTGTGCAACATTCTGTTTAATTTTCAGTAGGTGATGTTCATTCAGGCTTGCTTGTTTGTCCCCAACATTTTGCCAGATGTCTTCAGGGAATTTGTTTTAAACACACCTTAAATATTAAAAAATTTTTTTTTAAGGAACTCCCCAAGATGGTGGTAAAACTTTAGATTTTTGACAATTTTATGAGCTGTTTGCATAGTAGCATACCTCCGTTAGGACTGAAATTCTTTTAAAGCATGAATAGTTGTAAAATGCCTTTATTTCAATCATGCCTGCAAAAATTAAGCAAACCTCTGCTGAACAACTGCTCACAAAAGCTTCATAATTTCTCTTATCATTTAGTTACCTCCCGCCTGGACTACTGCAATGCCCTTTACCTAGGGCTACCGGGGGTAGATATCCGCCGCTTGCAGCTAGTGCAAAATGCGGTGGCCAGGCTTTTGATTGGTACTTCTAGGACCAGTCATATAATGACTGTCCTCTGCGAACTGCACTGGCTGCTAATACAGTGGCAGATCACCTTCAAGGTTGGTTCACTGACCTGTAAGACCCTACACGGACAGGGACCTAGTTACCTGCATGATCTTCTTCATCCCTACTGTCCCCCCTGCCCTCTCCAATCCACCGATGAGGGATTGCCAGAGATTCCCAGGGTCTGTTTGAAGACATCTGGGGCCAGATCATTTAGTTTTATGGCCCTGACCCTGTGGAATTCTCTACCTCATCGGGTGCGAGATTGCCTGACCGTCCAAAGTTTTAAATCAGCCTTGAAAACATATCTATTTAGCCTGGTATATTCTGATTTTTAAGAATGTTTTATTGAATGATTTTATTATATTGTTTTATTTTATGTGTTTGTTCATTTATTTATTGTAAAAGCACTTTGGTTTTGGAAAGGTGCTTTTTAAAATAAAGAATGACTAATTGAGTTATTTTCAAACAACCTTCATGTGGTCACACACCTCCACCAAGGACACCCTGTAAATATTTCACTCAGCAAAAAACATCATGCCTTTAAACTCCTCATAAATGTGTGCAGCCTGTAAATACCTTTCTGCTGATTACAAACTCTGATGTGAAACAGCTTCTTTACCTTTATAAATGCTACTATGTAGCTTTATACACTCTATCTGTAAAGATAAAATACAAGTATTTTTTTAATTTAAAATTCATGCTACATTTGCTTGATTTATGTTAAAAATTATGCTTTAAAAAGTTCTGTTAGCTTACTGGGTCCTATTTCTATAAGCGCCATTGCTAGCATGTAGATGAGAATGGAAGACTGAACATCCATTCCTGTTGAGCCTGCAAGGATACGTGATGCCACCTGACTTGTGACAGACGGTGTGCATGCATGATGATGCATGTTGGGTTGCTAAGCAACCCACTTGTAAATGTGAATTTTGCCATCTTTCCTTGCAGGCTCATTCCAGGTATTGGACATGTGACTTGCTACTTTTGCAGGGTCTCCATATTCTTTTTTTTTCAATTGTTTAACCAGGAGTGGCACACATAGCTGAAAGCTTGTTTACAGGCGTGACCTGGGAGCACAGGGAAGTTAAGTGACTTACTCAGTGTCACACAGTATGCAAGTGGGGGCTGTGGGATTCAAACCCAGGTCTCCAGATTTGCAGCTCAGAGCCTTAAACCACTGTGCTATACTGCCTCCCTAAGTCTTTAAAGTTTATTTTCCTATAGAATTAGCTCTTTTAACTGAGCCTAAGCAATTCTCTTGTTCCCCTGCATATTTTTTACTAGTGGCCTAGATTTATTATATGCAACCTCCCTAGAGGATTTATAATTTCACGGAGACCATTATATATCCAGCCTATACTGTTTTTCAATTAAAACAGAAAGAGATTTTTTCACATACTATACCTTTTATTTGCCAATGGAATCTGTTAAAGACAACAACATACTTTAGCATACACTGCATTTCTTCTATTAAATAAGATTCTTAATTTCAAAAAAATTTTCTTTGAGGGACCCTGTATTTTAAATCAATTTGACCAGGTTACTATTTTTGTAAATTACAATACTATATATATGCTATATCAGATACAACCTAGAGGATAATTTATGGGCATACACCGGTAACTGGTGAGAGGTTGCCATGGTGACTATGTAAACCTCAGCAGTGACACTCGAGAGGTTTACGTTGCCATGGCAACCTCAAGCCAGTTATTCAAACTGGCTGCCAATGTATGACCATACATTATATTTTATAGTGTATGGTTGTACACATCTAGTTAAAAAATGAAGCAGGTTGATCCTTACTATTGTAATTTTAAGTCACTGCTGCTCTGCACCAGGTCATGCTCTCACCACTGCGGCCATTTTAATAAGGCCTTTGCATTGTGAAGTGCACATGTACAGAGCGATCATGGTTGTTATACCATCGATGTGATGTACCATTGATGATTTAACAACAAAGTGACATCACATCAAAGGTATAACGACTGAGTAAAAAGATAAAAATTGCCATATAACAATGTTCCACCACACATTATTTTATTTTTATTACAGAAACAAAACAGACAGTTTAATCTCAGGATTTTAATCCCTAAAAACTCGTTTTTGTTACCAAGCCTCTTTAGCTTTGGAAGACCATAAAGTCACCTCAGTATATCATTGCTTAGATTTTATGTGAATCTACTTTATGTTTTAGATATAGTGTTCATTTACAGAAGAGGAAGACAGAGTACATTTCACCTACTAAGCATATTTTAAAACAAAAGGAGCACAAAAATAGCCTGGATGGAGCTTTAAAAATAAATTGAATTAAGCTACTGTAAAACAGTGAATACCTGGAACAAGATTGTAACTGGACTGGTTTCCAAAGAGAACTACTAGACATATCTGAACTGAATAACCTGGTATGATATACATGATTCTTTAAACTACGTCTACAGAACAGACTCAAATTATTTATATTTTCAACAGTTTATTTCTACTCTGTATGTGTACTTTTATATTGATGCCACTCCGGAAGTGTAGGGGCTGATGAGGTGTGTGCTATAGCAGCCAATTCAGCTGAGCCTGCAGGAGGTGCATGAGTCAACCCCAGGCCTAACAATGCTGCTGCTGCTGCTGATGATGATGTTGCTTTGCTGGCTGATGGTTGGAAACTTCTCACATATGAAAGGATGCAGCAGCACCTATCACAGTGCAGCTGCAGCTTTTAATATCAGCACCACCGGGCTGTGAAGCAGCCTCTCTCATCCTGCCCAACCCAGCTTTACCCAACTCTGGCAGTCGGCTGCCCAACCCTGCTGCCAGAGAACTGTGCTGCCACCACCCCTCACCTGAATGTCCAACAGTTGGGTGTCCAACCCTGCTGCAGGAGAACTTTGCAAATCCCCTCCCCCATATTAATGTCTAGTGGTCAGGTGCCCAACCACACCATAGAAGTCTACAATTACACCCCCCACATGAATGTTAAGTAGCTGGGTGCCCAACCCCACCACTAGAGAAGTACTAACTCCCCCAACAGGATGTAACACCAGGGTGCCCAGATCTGGTGTCCACAATCCACACACCAACACTAGGGTGCCCAATTCCTATTGTTGGGACCTACAATAAAGAAACTGTCCCTCCTTGTCATCTTTGTTGTTTATTAACCTAAAAAAAAAGAACATGGTCCATCATTAAATACTGTTCCTCCCACCCTCCAACTACCAACTACCCAACCTGACCCACGTCTCAATACCTAACACCCCACACACTTCACTTACCTATCCACTCACCCAGCATGTCCTGCAGCTGCTGAGGCTGACCGCAAACTGACTGAAAACAGATTAAGTCTGGTTAATGGCATTTTAATGCTTTTTGAACTGCTACTCATGACTTTGTCGTTCTTAAACATTTTTGTCTCAAATTTTCAAGATAGCCATTTTAACCCCTCCTCATGAGCAAGGAAGGTGTCATTTTTTCGAATCCCCCCGAAACATGTTTTTACAGTTGCTCCGCAAAATCACCTTTTGGATGGATTTAAAGAATGTCACCTATCTTGACCATAAGGTCGGGTCAGAAAAAGGCTGTGTTGAAAATCTGGGCTCAAAATGTAAAAAAAAAAATTCTAAGGTTATGAAGGAAGGCTGAATTTTTCTGCGATTATTCATAACTTTGTGATTTTTGCAGATTATGGCCCCAGATTGTTAACACAGACTTTTAGTTACTCCACCACATTAACATGACAGGTGTTATTTTCAAATCCTCTCTGAAACATGTTTTTATAGTCGCTTGGTGAAGTCTTCCACTGGACAGCATTTAAAAAATTCCACTTGTCTTGATTATTAGGTGGGGTCTTAAAAGAACTACGTTGAAAATGTGGGGTCAAAATGTGAAAAAAACAATGAAGTTATAAAGAAATGTTGAATTTTTCCAACATTTACTCATGAATTTGTTATTTTTGCAGAGTTTGGCTGCAAATGTTTAAAATAACACATGTGTTACTGTATCTCATGAACATGACAGTGTCATTTTTCCAATCCTCACTGAAACATGCTTTTACTGTCAGTCCTAGAAATCACCTTTCTGACAAGATTCAAAAATGTCCACCTGTCCCGATTATATGGTAGGCAGTAAATATACTTTGTTGAAAATTGGCAGTCAAAATTAAAAAAACAATAAAGGTATGAAGAAACATTGAATTTTTTTAGTGTTTATCATAACTTTGTGAGTTTTGCAGATGCTGGCCCCAAATGTTTCATGTGGCCTTTTTGTTATCCCATCTCATGAACATGGCAGGTGCCATTTTTCAAATCCTCTCTGGATCATGTTTTCGCAATCACTTTGTAAAATCCCATTTTGGATGGCATTTAAAAAATTCTACCTGTCTTGATCATAAGGTGGGATCATAAAAACACTATGCTGGAAATGTGGGGTCAAAATGTAAAAAAACAAACAATTATGTTATGAAGAAACACTGGATTTTTAAACATTTTCGCATAGCTTTGGAATTTTATTTTGCAGATTTTGGCCCAAAATTTTCAACATAGCCCTTTTGTTACTTCTACCTCATGAACATGACAGGTGTCATTTTTTTATATCTCTGAAACATGCTTTTGCAGTTGCTCTGTGAAATCACCTGTTGGACAACAGGCACCTGCAAATGTTTACAATAGCCCAGGCACCAGGACCAGATGACAGATACCCTAGGGTGTTGAAGGAAATGGCTGAGATCCTGGCTGGACCACTGGTGGAACTATTCAATACCTCCCTGAACACAGGGTGCATACCACTTGATTGGAGGATGGCCCACATGGTACCTATCCATAAAATTGGACCAAAAGATGAGCTGGGTAATTATAGGCCGGTAAGCTTAACTTCCATCATGAGGAAGCTGATGGAGACAATACTTAAGGAAAGGCTGATGACCTTTATGGAAGACAATGGGCTCCAGGACAGCCACCAGCATGGGTTTGTTTCCAGAAAATCCTGCCAAACAAACCTAGTTGAGTATTACTACTGGGTCACAAGAGAATTGGACAAGGGTGATGCAGTGGATATCATATACTTGGACTCCAGTAAGGCCTTTGATTTGGTGCAGCATGGGAGGTTGGGAGGGAAGTTGAGATACGTGGGGATGGGGACTAAGATGCTTAAATGGATTGAGAACTGGCTGCAGGGAAGACAGCAGAGGCTAGTGGTGGTGATGGTGGGGGGACTCTCATCTCCAAGAGATGTGATGAGCGGGGTGCTGCAGGGATTGGTACTGGGGCTAGTGCTGTTTGGAATATTCATAGCGGACATCTCGTAATGCGTCAGGAATAAGATCAGTCTATTTGCTGATGATACTAAAGTGGGTGTGGTGGTGAATGATATAGCAGGTTGGCAGAGGCTGCAGGACAACCTGACCAAGCTGGCAGAGTGGTTAGAAGTGTGGCAGTTGGGGTTCAATGCGAAAAAGTGCAAAGTCCTGCACTTTGAGCAAAAAACCCAGGGAGGGGTTACCTGCTGGGAGGGATGCAGCTAAGTTCCACTGAGGAGGAGAAGGATCTAGGAATGGTTGTAACAGGGAAGATTAACAATACAGAGCAGTGTAGGAGGGTGGCAGTGAAAGCCGACAGGATGCTGGGTCGTATCACAAGAGGGATCTCCTCCAGGAGCAGGGAGGTGATCCTGCCTCTACAGGGCACTGGTCAGGCTGCACCTGGAGTACTGTGTACAATTCTGGTGCCCATATCTGAAGAAGGATGTGATATTACTGGAAGGGGTACAATGCAGGGCAACAAGGATGATCCAGAGATTGGAGGATAGACCATATGAGGAGAGGCTGAGAGAGATGAACATGTACTGCTTGGAGGAGAGAAGGGACCGGGGGGATATGATTGAGGCCTTTAAGTACGTAAAGGGGATAAACAAGGCAGACACTGAAGGGATACTCAAGCTGAGGAGGGGGAGGGATATGAGAGGGCACGGCCTTAGATTGGAGGGGGGGGCAAGATTTAGAATGGAAATGAGGAGACACTTTTTCGTGGAGAGGGTCTTGGCAGAATGGAATGCTACTTGAGGAGGTGGCAGGCTGTAAGACAGTGGGTAGTTTCAAAAGGGGATGGGACAAGGTGGGGGGTAATTGGAATGGGAGGGGGTTGGGCAGCTGCAAGGTGAGGGTGCTAGCTGCACACTCGAACAGACTTGATAGATCAGGTGGCCTATTTCTGCTGGCAAATTCATATGTTCATATGGACAGGAAATAAAAAATTCCACCTGGTTTGATCATAAAGTGGGGTCATAAAAAGACTGCTGAAAATTTGGTAACATTAAATGCACATTAAAAATAGAAAATAGAGTTAGAATCTATGTTTTGACCATATGTCTTCTTCGGGAATTCAGGAAAAGTGGCAAATGTGAAGAAAGGAGACAGAGACAGAGATATTTTTTTTTACAGATGTCTCTGTCTCCTTCCCCCACATTTGTTACCGTTCAACCTCCTTACTATGCCTTGTTAATTATTCCCTCTTGAGGACTCCTCAGCTCTTTCACTTCTACTATTCCTTTTCATATCCATCATCTTTTTGTTTTCCAGCTTCTATTCTTAGCTTGCCTATTGTCACTTTTTCTCCTAGATCCTCCCCCTATTTTCTTTCCCCACATATACAGTATATCCCTTATTCCCCCTTACCTCACTACTAATTGTTTTTTTTTCTCTTTTAGAAGAAGACCTATGGTTGAAACATCAGTTCTAACTCTATTTTCTATTTTCAGTGTGCATTTAATATTACCGTTTTGTTTTGTTTTCAGACCACATGCTGACACAGCATCTTGTCTTTTTTGGTCCTCCCTGTATCCACTTTGATGCCCGCCAGGTGCCTTTTAAGCACCTCGCCCATCTTCCTGAAATCTACCCTCCTGAAAAATCAGGATTTTTGTCTTAATGAGGATGCTTTCCCCATCCATGTCCAACCTGAACAACACTGTGCAATGGTCACTACCACCTAGGTGTTCCTTGACCATTATTTCTTGTACATGCTCCCCATTTGTGAGCACTAGATCAAAGATTGCCCCTTGTCTGGTGGGCTGTGTGATGCCCTGAGTCAGGAAGCCACTCTTGCATTGCTTCTAGGATCACATGACTCCTGGCACAGGTAGTGGATGGTACACTCTAGTCCACCCTGAGCACCCACTATCACCACCTCTCCCTTCCCTGCAGCTTCCAACATATGTGAGCTCAGTTCCCTGTCCCTTTCATCTTCTTGGTTGGATGGTCTGTAGACCACCCCAAACTCATCTTTCTCCCTCTATTGGACTGTAGCTGAATCCAGTGTTTCCACTTTTAATTTCATCTCCTCCCTCATGCATGATATTCCCTCCCTAATATAAACAGCCCCCCCCTTTGTCTATCGCCCTATTTATCCTATATAGTTTGTATCCTAGGATTGAGATGTCCCAGTCATGCTGTGGTATGTTGACCAAGTCATGGTTATTGCTGCTATGTCCACCTTCCCTTCAGCTAATAGCACCTGCAGGTCTTCCATCTTGTTCCCAAGACTGCACCTTCACCAACACCACCCTCTACCCTGACTCTGTGCCTCTTTCCCTTCCTTCTCTTCTTTTCCTTACATTTCTCCCCCCCATTGTTAATTGTTCCACTTTCTTTCCACATACACCCTCCCTACTACTTCTACTAAAATGGAGGGGAGGTTGGTTGACCTCCTCCACGCATGGTCTTTTGGCCTGCAGGTCCACCCCCCAGTAGTTTAAATTCATCTTGTTGACTATGTACTCCCCCAGTTTATCACTGAGTACCCTCGAGCACTCCTTGCTTTAGTTCCTCAGCCAGACATTAAAGCCATCTATCCTTTTCTTCCTGACTGTGCTGGCTCTGGGAACTGGTTACATCTCTGAAAAGGCCAGAAAATGTACTGCCTCCCTGCAGGTCTTTGCTGACTCCTTGAACCTGCCTTGCACTACCTCCACCTCCTCCTCCCCAGCTATGTTGTTGGTTCCCATGTGAATGATTAAGATTGGTTTCCCTCCAACCACCCTTATGATTTCCCTGATTCTTTGGCCTGCCTTCCCCACTGTCACCCCTGGCATGCAAGCCACCCACCTTATTGCATTGGGGTCCCTCTTCCTTCCCGATGAATACCCTTAATTATGGAGTCCCCAAGGATTACCACCCTTCTGTCTCCTGCAACTGTGTTTCCCATCCTCCCTTCCTCATCTAAGATCCCAGCTGGTCCCCCACTCAACTGTGCTCCCTCGACCCTGGTTAACATTCTGCACATCCACTACTTTCCCTCAACTGTTTCACCATTCCCTTCTATGCCCCTTGCTCCCTGGCTAGGCATGTTTGCTGCCTCTTTTCCCCTTCCCCCTCCTTACCCTGTTGTCCTCCTTCTTCCCCATCCTCTGCTTCTCTTTGACTGATTCTACTTACCTACCCTCCTAGGCTAGCCTCCTCCCTCCATCTGTTACATGCAACACTCAACACTGATTTATCCAAACCTCCTACCCTGTCCCAATCTATTTCCCCCTCCCCTATACCAGATATTGGTGCATATCTGTTCACTAAGGCACCCCATCTACAGTTCCCACCCCTGTTGTTTCTCTCACATTCCTACTCCTTCCCTCCCCTGTTGTTCCCTCTCACATTCCTACCCCTTCCCCTGCCACTTGCCATTCCTCCACCCTGGGTTCCATGGTTCTCTGTGGGAAAGATATCCCTGGATACTGGGTGATCCTCCCTGCTCTCTTCCTCTGCCTGCGGCCCACATTCCGCTGGGCACCTCCCACCTGCCTTTCTCTCCACTGCTCTTCTCCCCTGACTCCCCACACCTTTCTCCCCAGTTCCCACTTGAGCAGTCCTACTTCTTCCCTAAGCTGTTGTAGGCATCTAGACAGCCCCCTGCACTCCACATTGTCTCCAGGAAGACTGCAGCCCCACAGCCATTACAGCTTACCACTCTCCTCTCACTGTCCTTATTCCCCACATCCTCCTTTTCCAGAAATAGGAGCAACATTAATAAATGTGGTAAAAACATAAAGATTTCTTTTAATTGCTTGATTTTTGACTGCAGCCTATAGGAAAGGGAAAGAAGAGAATGGTTTGCCCCTTCAGTGCATAAACTGAATGGTTGACGTTCAAGGGAATATAACTGTATAAATGCTGTTATTCAGTAATTCAGAAACCATTATTTATGCCATGGAAGTCTTTGCCAAGAAAGCTTTATCTAAATGATAATGTCTACTATCTATTAAGGATTGAATTTATCATTTGAATAATGAGATTGCATGCAGTAATGTCAAACATGCTAGATATGAATTTAATTTTATACTAAATATTTATACTTTTAAGTGTATCTTGTTCCAAGGTTTTTAAAATGTCTGAGTTTATGAATGTTACAGTGTCACAAATTTTACATACTTTATTGCTAATAAACTTGAATTTGAATCGGACTGCTAGGTTAAGATTAACAAATAAATACTTTATTGTTGATAATAAACTTGAACTTGAATTGGACTGCTAGGTTAATGATAACAAATATCTATTGTAAAAGAATAAAAAAAAAATACCACCAGATAAGCTGTATGCAGCAAGTTTTAGGTGCCTACGCTCAATACCATCCGATCCTGTACTTTTACTTGTAGGCCATCTTTTTAGCAATTTATAAACCTCAGCTGCACTAGCCATTCTCAGGTAAAACGGAAGTGTTCAAGGATAGACAGAACTTCATTGTAAGGCTGGGATGGTGGAAGAGGGACTCATAGTCATTATGTTTGGTGGGGAAGCTGGGGAAGTGATACAGTAGGTTAGAGAAGTGAATGTTAAAGGTACACTGTCACCACCTCCCCCCCAACCTAGGGCTCAAACTGTCCCTAGTTTTAGAAAAAATGATTGCTCACATTATGTAGAATAAGCTGATGCAGCCGATTATGACTTCTTTTTCCTTTTAAAAGTGAAAAACAGACTGCCTGCCATATTGGTGTTAACACACTAAATGTGTTTGTTTACATTCCTTGATTAATACTCACTGCATCATTTCTGGACTTGGGAACAACCCCAACTCCATGCCATAGCCACTCATGACAATCTGGGAGAAGAGGAGGCGATTGCTTTAAAAGTGGCTGTATTGTTTGGGGTTGTTCCTAATGTTCAGAAAGTATGTAATATGAGAGATCATGGATTTGAAACAAAACAAGGTTGGGTATAATTACACCATTTGTATGCATTTCAGTCCTACTAGAAAGGAAGCAGACAAAGTAACCAGCAACATCAGTGAATTTTTGAGAAGGTAAGCAATTATATAATGTGTAGTTGCAACAGAAATAATATAATGCAGAAAGGGATGACAGTGTCCTTTTAATGGCATTATGTTCTTTGGGTCACCTACACAGGAGGACAGAAAGTTCTTTCTGTATACACAAATTAAAGAGTGCATGGATTTTTATGTTTGCTTGCACGCATGTGCAAGAAACATAGTGCCATCATCGGAGATTCGGAGGTGTGTCACCTCCTCCTCCAATTCAGTCAGTGTGCTGGCAGGCGCGGCCCCTGTAAGACAATGCATTTTGGAGCTGTCTATGACACGCTCCAAAATGCAGTGGCATACAGTTGAAAGGGAGCTACGCTTGAGTGAGCAGCGATAAGATAAGGCTGCTCATGCGGAGCTCCCCCAACCACCACACACAGATGCTAGCAGGCGGTGCGCCCCACTTACCGCATGTATAGCCGACGGGTGCTCAACTCGCCGGCTGTGCTGCGTCCCCGCCCCCAAAGACTTCAAAATGCCATGCTGGGTGCCCACCCCAGCGTAGCAACTAATCATATAGCCGATGGGGGTGCCCAACTCCCGGCTGCACTGTCTCTCCCCAGTAGGAGTGCCACGCTGGGAGCCCACCCCAGCGTGGCAAGCAAGTCGGGGCTGGGACGGGATGCCCAACCTCTGCCGGCTGAATGGCCCCCCCTCCCAACATCCTTGTGCCACGCTGGGAGCCCACCCCAGCGTGGCAAACGCCCCACGCCGCCCGCTTTTGTAACCTGTAAAGGAAAACGGTCTCAACGGCCAGTCTCCCCGCCCCCTCCCACAACCCGCACCACCCACTGTGCACCCAGTTTCCCACACCCCCACCCATACTTACCTCCGACTCGCGCCGACGATCTTCGTGGACGGGAACACGCCTGCACTCTTCAAAGGCGACCGCGAACTGAGGAAATACCGTAAACTGTATAATGGGCTAAATAGGGGTTTCAACTTTATTGCATATCTCAGGCATTTTTTATTTTTGCCAAATTTTCAACATGGGTTTTGGGTTCGTCTCATGATTGATATCATTGTCATGAGCGAGCCAGCCCGGCGGTGATTTTGCGCAGTGACTGTGAAATCACCCTTCGGGCCTGAATAACGCCATGACAGTGACATCAATCATGAGAAGGGGTCTCAAAAACCCCATGTTGAAAATTTGGTGCCAAAAGTCCCAAAAATGACTGTTTTACGAGCGTGTGTTGCGCAGTTCCTACGCAGGCTCGTAAGTTCAATATTTTCACTCCAGATTTTGAACATTGCCATTTTACCACACCATCATATGAGTAGTATAGCTGTCATTTTTCACATCTTACCCAAAATGTGTTTCCGCCCATGTAGCGCACAATGGCGCAGTCAGTGTGCGAAATCAATGTATGGGACAAATTAAGAAAATCACAGTGACACTGTTCATGAGGTGAGGTGTTAAAATGGCTATGTTAAATTGGTGAAAAAATTCCAAAATGATTAGTTTTACGAAGGCAGCGTTGTAAAGTTCCCACGCACTGTGAAGGGTCGGAATTTTCAATATTTTCACTCCAGATTTTCAACATTGCCATTTTACCACACCTTCTTGTGAGTAGTACAGCTGCTATTTTCACATCTCACCCAAAACATGTTTCCCCATGTAGCGCACAATGGCGCATGATCGGTGTCTTGAAGTCAATGAAGGGCAAATTAAGAAAATCACAGTGACACTGTTCATGAGGTGAGGTATTAAAATGGCTATGTTGAAAATTTGGTGAAAAATTCCAAAAATGACTGTTTTACTTAGCGCATGCTAGAAAGTTCTTACATTGTAAGGTCGTGAATTTTCAATATTTTCACTCCAGATTTTCAACATTGCCATTTTACCACACCTTCTTATGAGTAGTACAGCTGCCATTTTTCACATCTCACCCAAAACATGTTTCCGCCCATGTAGCGCACAATGGTGCAGTTGGTGTGCGAGATCAATGTACGGGACAAATTAAGAAAATCACAGTGACACTGTTCATGAGGTGAGGTGTTAAAATGGCTATGTTGAAAATTTGGTGAAAAAATTCCAAAAAATGACTGTTTTACGAGCGTGCGTTGTACAGTTCCTACGCACGCTCGTTAGTTTGCAAATTTGCAATATTTTCACTCCAGATTGTCAACATTACCATTGTACCACACCTTCTTATGAGCAGTACAGCTGTCATTTTCACCATCTCACCCAAAACATGTTTCCGTATATGGTACACAATGGCGCGGTCGATTCAATGCGAAATCAATTACAGGACAACTCTGAAAATCACAATGACACTGTTCATGAGCAGAGGTCTTAAAATGGCTATATTGAAAATTTGGTGAAAAATTCCTAAAATGACTTTTCTGAGCGTCATGCTGCACAGTTCCTATGCATGCTCGTAAGTTTGCAAATTTAATATTTTCATCCAGATTTTCAACATGTCCATTTTATTAAACTTCCTTATGAACAGTACAGCTGCAATTTTTCATATGTCACCGAAAATGTGTTTTCGCACATGTAGCGCACAATGGTGCTGTTGGTGTGCAAAAGCAATGTTTAGGACAGATTAAGAAAATCACAGTTACACTGTGCATGAGCAGAGGTCTTAAAATGGCTATGTTGAAAATTTGGTGACAAAAGTCCATAAAATGTGTTACGAGTGAGCATTGCACAGTTTCCACGCTCCCTCGTTAGTTCATGGCTTTGTAATATTTTCAGTCCAGATTTTCACCAGTGGCATTTTTCCACACTTCCTTATGAACAGTACAGCTGCCATTTTTCACAACATGGCCGAAGTGTGTTTTCACACTTTCAGTGCAGGGATGCGTGGTCGCTGTGGGAAATCATTGCTCGGCACAGATAAAGAAAATCACAGTGACACTGTTCATGATCGGAGGCACCAAAATGCCTGAGTTGACAATCTGCTGTAAGAAATCCCCAACCTAATTATATTACGGTTGTGCGTTGCACAGTTTCTATGTACGCTCGTGACTTCACCATTTTTTTAAATATTTTTACTACACATTTGCAACATAGCCATTTTTTACACCTCCCCATGAAAGAGTACAGCTGTCATTTTTTACATCCTGTTCGGAATATTTTTGCACCTGTGGAGCTAAATGCCATAGTCACTGTGCATAAGCAGCTTTCGGCTAACAAACTGATATTCCCCCTGTTCATGAGGTGGGGTCACAAAACAAACATGTTGAAAATTTGGAATGAAAATACCAACGAATGCCTGAGGTATTAGGCTTTTCAACTATAATGCCCAACCCTATAGAGAATGACAGGAATCAGGGGTGTGACTTGGGATTCTTGCCTGTGATGTTCATACCATTCCACACCCTGCAGTCACTGAGAGGCATCGAGGTATGCCTTGGACTCTGGCCCCAAAGTTCACCCCATTCTCCTATATCGCACCCATCTCACCATATTTCCTAATGAAATGGGGTGCGCATAAGGGCCAAAGACCACAAGGAACACCGTGGCACTTGTCAGTGTCTGCAGGGTGGGGTGTGGTGAAATGGCGTGGCCGTTATGCCTGATGACCCAAACGCACACCCCAATGCCTGTCACTCTCTGCAGGGTGGTGGTGGGGTTGGCTCTTCAGTTCAATACTTCACTGCCATTCCTATTACGCAGCTCTGTAACTTCTACACTACCACTGCCAATGCCAGCAAGCAAACATTCGGCATTGACAAATGCTTGTTTAAGCCTGTTCCTCTGTTTTCTATTTTCTTCCCAGACAGCTGTCAAGGCAGAAGCCTTGAAACTGCCCAGTACTTGTCCTGATTTTGAATAAGGATAGTGATTCATGGTTTAGCCATTTAGTGATAGTGCCAAACACAAACAGAAGTCAGCCCTGTCAGTCATCTTAGTAATTATTTATTAGACAAGTTACTTACATCATGATTTGGCGTGCAAAAAATGCATAAAACTGCTGTCAAGTGTGTGGAAGAGCAGAGTGAGGGTTATGTGACTATGTTTGCCACTCTGCTCTTCCACACACTTGACACAGCAGTTTTATAAATGTTTTTGCACTTCAAATCATGATGTAAGTAACCCCCAGAATTATGGGACTTTCTGTTTGTCACTTTGCTTTCACATACACTTGGCACAGTGATGTTGTTTGCACTTCAATTTGTGATACAAGTAGCTTCTAATAAATTATCTCTAAGCTGACTTCTGTTTGGCGTTTCGTTAAATCTCTTGAGTGTTAAAGGGACACATTTATGTGCAGTAGCAGAGATAGTTTGAAAGCCCATGAAACATTCTTTTAATTGCGGTATTGGGCATACCTGTAGCTGGAAGCAGTCCAGAGATAAAGATGACTGAGTCTGTGCAATATAAATACTACACTAGAGCCATTCTTAGAACCTTGTGATATCAGTGATGATCAAGCAGTGCCTAACTGCATTAAGCACTGCTTGATCATCACTGACATCGTTAAGGTTCTAAGAATGGCTTTAATGTAGTATTTATATTGCACAGATTTAGTCATCTATATCTCTGGACTGCTTCCAGCTACAGGTATGCCCAATAACTCAATAAAAATAATTTGTCATGGGCTTTCAAACTGTATCTGCCACTGTATATGAATTTGTCCCTTTAAAGCTCTTTTGAGTCAAGCATGCCTTGTAGTGAAGCTGCTACCACAGTTTAAGTTCCATTTAATAATACTACTACAGACAAATTTTTATGTTGTCTTATGTGTGCGCAAGCAACATTTTGTGGTAGTAGCACATTTAGAGGTGCGTCAGTGTTGACGAATGCAGGTAACGCTTTAGTGGGTGCGTCCCTCAGCCACCAATTAACAAGCATGCTAGCGATGATGCAAAACTTCAAAGAGAGCCAAAATCTTGAAAGAAATCTGCTGCCCCAATGAGGTACAGTTTCCTCATGGGAGCATCAGATAACAAGACTCTGTTACATTCCTTTCCTGGTGAAACATTCCAATAAATATTTCGGCTCCTGCAACCCATCACACAATACCCACAAAGCTGACATCTGTGATGCCCAATCTCTGTGTCAGCTTGTCTCCACCCACAGTTCAATTTGTTTGACAACGGGGGTGCCCAATCCCCATCGGCATCATGCTCCCCCCCCACACATACTTTCTTTGCTGACAGGGGTGCCCAATCCCCATCAGCATTGCATCCCCCCAGATTCATGGCACACTGGACGCCTACCCCAATATGCCCCAAATCCTTTTTTTTTACTTGTAAATAAAGAAAACCATCTCCCAAAGTCCAGTTTCCTTTTTTTACCTGCAAAAAAAAAGGTCCCTCGTCATCCTGCCGTGCCCCCTCCCTCAACCCACACCTGTCCTCTGTGCATCCCACCTCCCCGCACCCCTCACCCCATACTTACCTCCAGAGGGCAGGTGCTGCAATCTTCTGTGGAGCAGAAACACATCTGAACTCTTCAAAAGCCAACCAGGAACTGAACAAAATGCGGTAAGTTTTATAATGGCAGGCAATGGGGGGTTTCAGCTTAGGTGGCTATCTAAGCCATTTTTGGGAATTTTGGTACCTGATTTTCAACATGGGGT
This sequence comes from Neoceratodus forsteri, assembly GCA_016271365.2. Lineage (NCBI taxonomy): Eukaryota > Metazoa > Chordata > Ceratodontiformes > Ceratodontidae > Neoceratodus > Neoceratodus forsteri. The sequence continues at coordinate 487,319,387 of CM057454.1, read as the reverse complement.
TCTTGGGACCCCACTTCATGAACACATGCACTGTCATCTTGTTAGTCCTGAAAGTTGATTTCATGGTCACTGCATGGAATCACCTTTTGGGACCGATTAATGAAACGACAGTGCCACTGTTCATGAGGTGGGGTCCCAAAGAGTCCATGTTGCAAATTTGGTGAAAAAATTCCAAAAAATGACTGCATTACAAATGTGTATTGTGCAGTTTCCATGCAATCTCATAACTTCAACAATTTTTAATCTTTTCACTCCAGATTTTCAACATTGCCACTTTTTCACACCTCCTTATGAACAGTACAGCTGTCATTTTTTCACATCTTGCCAGACATGTGTTTTCACACCTGTGGCACACGATGGCACGGTTACTGTGAGAAATCAACTTTCGGGACAGATTAACAAATTTACAGTGCCACTGTTCATGAGAGGAGGTCCCAAAATGCTTATATTCAAAATATAGTTAAAATCCCAAAAATAATTGCATTAAAAGTGTGCATTGCACAGTTTCTATGCATGCTTGTGACTTCACCAGTGTTTCATATTTTGACTCCAGATTTTCAACATTGCCATTTTTTACACCTCCTCACAAACAGTATAGGTGTCATTTTTCACATCCTGTCCAAAATGTGTTTTCACACCCGTGGCGGGTGCAGTTGCTGTGCAAAATCACCTTTCGGCTAACAAACTGATAGTGCCACTGTTCATGAGATGGGGTCACAAAAAGACCATGTTGAAAATTTGGAGTGAAAATACCAGCAACTGCCCAGGGCATTAGGGTTTCCAACCATAACACACCACCCTGTACAGACTGACAGGCATCAGGAGTGTGACTTGGACTAGTTAGCTGTAATGCTCATGCCATTCCACCCCCATCCTGCAGACAGTGACACACATTGAGGTGTGCCTTGCAGTCTTCGGCCCCAAAGTTTACCCCATTCTCCTATACTGCACCCATCTCAGTGTATTTCCTTATGGAACTGTGTGAGTGTAAGGCCCAAAGACCCAAAGGCACACCGCGAGACTTGTCAGTGTCTGCAGGGTAGGGTGAGGTGAATGGCATGAGCGTTATGGCCAATGACCCAAAGGCACACCCCAATGCCTGTCAGTCTCTGCAGGGTGGGGGTGAGGTTGGCTTCAGTTCAGTATTTCACTGCCATTCCTATTATGCATCTCTGTAACTCCTGCACTACCAATGCTAATGCTAGCAAGACAACATTCGGCATTGACAAATGCTTGTTTATGTTCACCCTTGTGCTTGTGCAAGGGTGAACATATTGGTATGACAGTGGATTTTGAGGGGTGTGTCACTCTCAGTCCAATGCAGGGCAGTCTGCAAGGGGTTTGACAGTGTCAGACCGGTCATCAACCAGACTGATCATGACACTCTTCTGGTCTTGCCAGGCAGAAACTTCATGAAGTTCAAAGAAAAGAGAAGCCTGAATCATAGGGCAGCTCTGTCCTTTGATCTGCATAATGCTGCCCAGCAAGCAGAGCTGATCCACATCATGATTAACTTGCTGTGGTCACCCCCTCAACATAAAAATAATCCCTCCCACCTTCCTTCTTAATTTTCTGATACTGGGGTGCCCAATCCCCAGTGCCAGCTAGTATCTCCATCCCACCCATTTTCACTGTGCGACACTGGGAGCCCACCCCCAGTGCCACCAAATATAACACTGATGCTGGGGTGCCCAGTCCCCAGTGTCAGTACCCAAAATAAAGAAAATTGTCCCTCAAGCCCTCCCATCCCTTCCTTCTTAATTTTCTGACACTGGATGCCCAATCCCTGGTGCTGGTTAGTGCCCCCACCAATTTTCACTACAACCCCAGGAAGCCCACCCAGTGTCAGTAGCTAAAATAAAGAAAACTGTCCCTTGTAGTATTTTTTTAATTTTTATACAGCCTGTAAAAAATAAAACCATCCATCGATGTCAGTTGCTTCCACCATGCTGGCTAGTACCCCCTACCATGTCCATTTTCACTGTACGAAACTGGAGAGCCCAAGACCCCACCTCCAGTGCCACCAATCTTAACACTGATGCTGTGCTGTCCAGTTCCCAGTGTCAGCACCTGAAATAAAGAAAACGGTCCCTCAATCCTTCCCACCCCTTCTCTCTTAATTTTCTGACACTGGGTGCCCAATCCCTGGTGCCGATTAGTACCCCCCACCCATTTTCACTGTGCAACACCAGGAAGCCCACCTAGTGTCAGTAGCCAAAATAGAGAATACTATCCTTGTAGTATTTTTATTTTTATACAGCCTGTAAAAAAGAAGCCCATCCATCGAGGTCTGTTGCTGCCACCATGCCTGCTAGTACCCTTCTCATTTTCATTGTGTGACACTGAGAGCCCACCCCCAGTGCTGCCAAACATAACACTGGGGTGCCCAATCCTCGGTGCCAGTACCTGAAATAAAGAAAACTGTCTTTTGTAGTCCTTTTTTTTTTATTTTTATAAATCCTCTAAAAAAAGGAAAACGTCCATCGATTTCTGTTGCCGCTGGCCCACCAACACTGTTACCCTTCCCCACCCAACTCTCAGCACCCCCACTCCTTTCGTACCCTTTGGGGGTCCAACGCCATAATCCTTTCTGGACAGGAGACATGTCTTCACTCTTCAGTCCCGGACCAGGAACTGAGGAAATCACATATACAATTCTATATATTTCAATGGGCTTTGAACTTGTCTTCATAACTTGGTCATTTCTAAATATTTTTTTCCCCAGATATTCAACATGGCCTTTTTGGGACCCTACCTCATGAACAAGTGTGGTGAAATTATGTAAATCCATCTGAAGAAGTGATTTTGCAGTTGCTACGTGAAATCACATTTCAGGCAGGATTTGAACATTTTGTCCACCCTTGTTCATGAGATGGGATTATAGGAAGGGTATTTTGAAAATCTGGAGAAAACATATTTAAAACAACAAAGTTATGAGAGTATATTGAATTTTTCAATGTATGCTCATAGCTTTGGTAATTTTCAATATTTTTACCCAGATTGTCAACATGACCATTTTTTCACACCACCTTATAAATGCGACAGAGATCATTTTTCAAATTCTGGCCAAAATATATTTTTGCACTTGGCGCTCTGCTCTTGTTCATGAGGTGGGGGTCATAGGAAGGTTATGTTGAGAATCTGTAGTAACAATATTAAAAAACAACCAAGTTATGAGCTTATGTTGAAATTTGATAACACACACTCATAACATTTGTAATTTTCAATATCTTTACCCCAAATTGTCAACATTGCCATTTTTCACACCACCTCCTGAACATGACAACTGACATTTTTCAAATCCTGGCCAAAATATGTTTTCACACTTGTGACAAGAAATGACATTTCAGCCACTGTTTTTTAAATGACAACCGTCATGTTCAGGAGGAATGGTCATAAAAAGACTATGTTGAAAGTTTGGGATCAAAATGTGAAAAAAACAACTAAGTTTTGAAGAAACATTGAATTGTTCCAACATTTTTTCATACTGTAACTTTATTTTTGCAGATTTTGGCCCCTAATGCTCAGCACATCCTTTCTGTTACACCACCTCCTGAACATGACAGGTGTCATTTTTCAAATCCCTCCAAGACTTGTTTTCACAGTCGCACTACAAAGTCACCTTTCGGAAGGGATTTTAAAAATTACACCTGTCTTGAGCATAACCTCAGGTCATAAAAAGACTGTTGGAAATCTGGGGTCAAAATGTGGTAACCCACTGAAAATTAAATATTGCCAACTCAGGTGGCCTATCCTGGGTAAATGCAATCTAAACATGTGTAAATGCAGGACACCACTGAAAATGAGATATTGCATCTCATATGGTCAATCCTGAGTAAATATAGAATAATGGCTGGGTAGGTGTGTATAATGAGACTTTTACACACACACAAGATGTGGAATGTCACATAAACCCCGAGAGTGAAGCTCAAGGGGTTTATATACTGTAGGCATCCTACACTTGAGTTTTACACACTTACACAGCTTTTATTTTATATAATTGCTGGACTTTGTTTTTTCACCCTCAGCAATAGAGGAAATCAATAGTATGGCAACAACCATAAGTATTCACAGCACAGAACAACAGCTTTAGTAGAACTGATTAACATTTTGTTGCAAATTCACAAAACAGTAACAGGTAACATTTTTTAAAAGGTAGTAAAGTTTACTCAGTTTATTCAGTTTTATAAGGCAGTAGAAGGCTGTTAGCCCATCTTGACTGTTTCCCACTCCTTGCGGGTGCATTATTTTACCTAGATGAAAATATTAGAATCTTATCAAGCTCTGCCTTAAATAGACTGAAAGTTGTTACAATTACTGGTATGCACTTTTTCCCATAGGGAAACCTGGTTATAATTTTCCATTATAACCAGCTGGTTATAACGGCAAATGCACACCAGGTTTTCCTATGGTGAGGCATGCAGCAGTCACCAGTCTCATTCCCTTGGGAAACTCTGTATGGCTGCAGACTTCACCACCCCTTGCTGTCTGCGTTAACTTGATTTTTTTAAATTAAAAAAATGAAAAGAAGAATATCACTGATCTGGAAACAAAAGGGAAATATTACCACCACATGACTTTTCTATCTGCACGCACCAGCAGATCTCCAGACCTCTACATACCGGAAGGACACCGCAGAGGTCACTATGTGGTAAGTTTAACCAAAAAAAAAAGACAAATACAGCAATAAAATCTCCACCTCTGTTAACTTAAAAGATAGCAGACCATGCAGAATCGTAACTGGTCTGCAGCTGTGCTGCCTTAAAATCAATCTATTTGCTTATTTTATTTTATATAATTGCTGAGGCAAAAAAGCACACACCAGCAATTATAAAAAATAAAATATGGGGTAGCGTGTGTAAAACTCAGTTTTACACACACCTTCGTTATGGGATGCTTTTCACAAACCCCTTGTGCTTTGCCCTTGGGATTTATGTAGCATCCCACAACTCGGTATGTGTGAAATCTCACTCTCGAGGGTTATGGCTCATCACTTACCTTGGGTGGGTAAAATAAAAAACATCATAACACACACCTACTGAGCCATTACTCCCTATATATCTACCACATATTGTGGAAGTGAGTTCCAGACTCGAGGTGCTCTAATAGTAAAGTAATGGAACCGGCCCGGTGGTGCTGAGGGTTGAGGTGCTGGATGCCACACCTTGCACCACGCCAGCGACCTGGGTTTGGGAATGAGCCCGGGCCATCAGGGGTTGGCAGAAGAGGAAAGGGATTGAGTATCTGGTGGACTGCTTTCCCTTCCTGGGGAGGGATCAGGGGATAGTGCCACACTTGGGCAGCCACTGGGATTAGCTGGGGGCAGTGCAGGTAAATAGGCAGTGCTCACAAGAGTGTAAGGGTGGAACTGTGGCAGACGTCAGTTCCAACGTCAATGCACGTCCAAGTTCAGCAGGGAAAACAAATAACGAAAATCCCCTGCAGGCCAGGGAGGCAATGAGAGCTCCAGTGGCTGTCCCTCACATCCACAATGCTGGGCCATCTCCATGACAGCACGGTCGGCCTCCCTCCACAATGGATGGACCCTATAACCACAGAAAGGCCACCAGGTAGGAAAGGCGGGCCCTCCCCCGGAAGGCGATCTGGGGGCTGGAATGTCCAGGTGGGGTGGGGGCTGGACAGGAGAGGGCTTCAGGCGTGGAGTAGAGGAGTCATGCTGAGAGGGCGCCTTTGAGAAATGCCCTGGTCAGTGGATGCCAGAAACACGATTGACAAAAAAATAATAATAAAGTTGTTTGCCCCTTTATTAGTGTTTGCTCTTGATAACTTACATATTAACATACTATTTGCCAGCAGATTAGGCCTTACAGTCTATCAAGTCTGCTCGAATCTCAGATCCCTAGTTGGGTGCCAAGACCCCCCCCCCCCCCGTGTTCCAGAAACCCCTATCATCCATCCCCACCCCCCTTGGACAGGCTATCATCTGTTACATCCACTTTCTGTGTCTGTCCCACCCTCTCTTGAAGCCCTCCACTGTGGATCTCTGAACCAGCTCGTCAGGCACTGCATTCCAAGGGTCCACCACCCTCTCAGTGAAAAACCTCCTCCTCTTTTCCCTCCTCACCCTTCCACCTTCCAACTTCAAACCATGCCCTCTGGTGATACCTCCCTGCTTTAGACTAAAGATCCCCCCCATGTTTACCCTATTTATTCCATTGAGGTACTTGAAGACCTCAATCATGTCCCCCCGTCTCTCCTCTCCTCCTATGAAAACAGGCAGAGCTTCTCAAGCCTGTCCTCATACGTCAAATCCCCTAGCCCTCGTATCATCTTAGTTGCCCTCCTCTATACCCTTTCCAGAAGCTGTATGTCCCTCTTCAAGTGTGGTCTCCAGTACTGTACACAGTACTCAAGGTGTGGTCTAACCAGTCCATTGTACAGCGGCAGAATCACCTCCTTGCTCCTAGAGGTGATCCCCCTTACAATGCATCCCAACATCCTGTTTGCCTTGCTAGCCGCTCTCCTGCACTACTCAGAGTTATTCATACATGCATCCACCATGACCCCTAGGTCTTTTTCCCCCTATTGAGGCCTCCAGCGACTCCCCTCCCAGGGTGTACCTGTGTTTAGGGTTTCCCCGCCCAAGATGTAACACCTTGCACTTGGTGATATTGAAATTTAATTTCCATTTGTGAACCCAGCTTTCCAGGGTGTCCAAGTCCCCTTGCAGGGCCCACCTCCCCTCTTCTCCCTCAACTACTGCTCCCATCTTGGAGTCATCAGTGAAGAGACTCATTTCACACCCTATACCCTCCCTGATGTCCGATATGTGTGCATTAAACAGGATCGGATCCAGGACCGAACCCTGCGGTACCCCACTACCAACCTCTCTAGGGTTCGAGAGCTCCCCACAGACCACTACTCTCTGGGTGCGTCCAGCTAGCCAGTTTTCAATCCATCTGACCATCAAAGGGCCTGCTCCCAACCCCATCAGTTTCTCCACCAGACCATTGTGGTGGACAGAGTCAAATGCCTTGCTGAAGTTCAAGAATAATACATCCACAGGCTTTCCCCTGTCCAGTTCTGATGTTACCCATTCGTAGAACTCCACAAGATTGGTTTGACATGAACTACCTGGCACAAACCCATGTTGCCGACTATCCAGACCTCCCACCTCCTCCAAGTACACCCCCAATTGTTCCTTTACTATACTTGAGTTGTTTATTATGAGTTATAAGCCTGAATGATCTTTCACAAAAGCTAATACCACACTGGGACATAAGTTCAGAATTTTGGAGTATATTAAAAAGTAAAAATAAGTCACCCCTTGATCTTCTGTCTTCCTAACTACATAATCAGTCTCTTTTAGTCATTCCCCATGTCATATACTTCAGTTTTGGGATCAATTTAGTTACATATCTTTGGACACCCTCAACCATTTTTATGTCACCTTTCAGAGATGGGGACTACAAAGGAGAACCAAAATCCAAATAAGGGCAAAAGTATATTCTATAAAGGGGTAAGAGAAACTGCTCATTCCTTAGACACAAAGGACTTTTTATAGTTATTAACATACTGTTGACAGTCTGCGTTGCCTTCTTACATTGGTTTGAAGAAGAAAATGCGTTATTTATAATAACCCCTAAATCCTGCTCATTTGTTACAGATTTTAATGGAATGTTGTTTAAGGTGTACATATTTAAAGGATTGTTTTTTCCCTAAACGTCAAACTATACATTTTACATGATCAAATTTCATTCTATTTATGCTTGCCCATATTTCAATCCATTGCAAGTCATGTACTAATGATTGATATTGGACGATATTACTAACGTCCCCACTTAATTTAGTGTCATCCGCAAATTTGGTTATATTGTTGTTTATGTTAAGGTGCTTATCACCAATAAACAGCCCAAATAGAGTCAGTGCAAGCATCAAAACCCTGTTTTTTGCACTTTTCATTGTTCCATCCTCAGAATAGTTGCCACCAATCCTTACACGCTGTTTTCGATCTGACAGCCAATTTCTAACCCATTTTACCAGATATATACTAAATCCCATGCTTGCTAGTTTTTCCACTAATTCTTTGTGGAGAACAATGTCAAATGCCTTGCCGAAATCTAAGTGAATGACATCTACTGGGATACCAGAATCAAGGCTCCTATTACCTTTTTCATAGAAGTTAACTAAATTGGTTGTGCACGATCGATCCTTTGTGAAGCCATGCTCTTTCAAATCCTTTAATCCCATATACTCAGTTTCCTCCTCAAAACGGGTGTTAATCAGTCTTTCTAAAGTTTTACAAATTAGAGATGTAAGACTAATGGGTCTATAACTGATCACACTACTTCTGCTGCCTTTTTAGGGCTGAGGGTGGAGCCTACAGCCATTTTGCGACAGCTTTTTTGCTCTGAAAATGGCCGATCTCACAACCTGTTCCATTGGACTTTTGGAAGTATCCTTCCAAAAGCTCAACGGAGCTAAAAGCCCTCCACTGTGATCGGTGTATGGAATAAAAGTCGCACTGTTTCGGGTGTTACTTCCGCATTCTGATGCATGCACTGCGCATGAGCTTAAGTCGCAGGTATGCGAGTGCTGCGGTGCCGGAATGTTGCAGATTGGCACGATGCCATTCATTATTTTGTGCCCCCCTCTCCAAGTCATCCCTAATATCAATATATCGCAACACTGAAAGCCCACCCCAGTGTGTGAAATTGTTTTTTCTCTGTCAATCAAAAAATGATCCCTCATCATGTTTCTTGTGTTCTGGACTCCTGGTGCCTCCTGCCCACGCCATGGCCAACATTGGAGTGCTGGTAGCAGCCAGGTAGAGCACCTACTCAACAGCACAGTCTCTGGGGGAAATCCCAAAGCACTGCTGCTGAAAGAGCGAGTGCACAAAATGGCAAACAGACAGTGGAAGTGTGAAACACTCTTCCACACAGTATGGGTGCCTCCAGTAGAAACCAGCGGCAAGACCGCGAGCACTGGCAGGCCTGCACCTGGGGGAGCATGTATGCAAACCAGGCCGCACAGGAGGGCAAGCATGGGACAGCCTGAACAGTAGGCCATGGCAGGCAGAGGCATCAGGCAACAGAGGGGGCAAGTGAAGGTGGTGGCACTGGGGAACACAGGGGAGGAGGGCACACACAGGGACAAAGGGCAAGAGTGGGAGACTGCACCACCCCCACACCACATGGGGGAGACCAGGGCACGCAGACGTCCAAACCAGCTGAAAGGGCAGGGAACCCCCCCACAAAGGCCCACAAGTGAAGTACACAGTCACCCGCATAGGCACATGACTGGCAGGGGCCACTGGCCAGCACACAGGCAGAGACCACACCATGGCCATTGATGATGGACCGCAGCGAGTGAGACCCACAGGCCACAGGGACAGAGAGGGGTGGGGTGCGGCACTACAGTGCCAGTTATTGGCCCCAGGCAGGAAGGAGGTGTGGCTAGCTGCACACAGGGTGAGGAACACAGCACCTATATGACAGCTGGCCCCAGCAGCCCCATCAGTTTGGACTGCATCGCTAGCAATGGAGGTGCGCTATGTCCAAAGCCAGAAGGGCAAGCCAATGGCAGTCCACAATGGATTTGTATACAGATGAGACAAGGAAGGGCCTGAAAAGGTTTATTGGAGGTATACAGAGGTGTGCAGGTACCACTGCCTAGCCCACCTGCACACGGTCGAGGATACGGTGGTAGCCACCATCAGAGAACACAATCACACCCCTGATGCAACTAACGTGGGTGTGCGATGGGTCCTCAGGATGCTACGGGACAGGGTGTGGCGGTCGATGGACAGTGCATCCCAGGTCATCGTGGCAAGCACATCGGGCATCCCTGCGGCCATGACCAGTCACGTCCCGGGAGTGCAGCTACTGTGGTGGATGGTGCAACGGGTTTGGCATGTGGCACAGAGCTGGCCAACCACCCCACAATCAGTAGAGGACCTTGTAATCCCAGAGGAGTACTCCCTTGCCTCTGACGGAACATGCTTCCTCCTGTATGACAGCGGGAGGGAACGGGACCACATCATGGTGTATGCCATGGACCGCGATCTGCAGCAGCTGGCCAGCAGAATGGACTGGTTCATGGATGGCACATTCAGGGCATGCTCCACCCTGTTTAGACAACTCTACAATCTCCATGCAATTCTGTCCAGTATGGTCCTGCTGGCCATCTATGCCCCGATATGTTCCAGGTGGGCACAGACCTATGTCCGGCTGCTTGGCCAGCTCAAGCTGCACAACCTGGGCATGGCACCTGTCACAGTCCTGATGGACTATGAGCATGCCAGCTGGTGCGGGGTTGCCACCATTGTCTGAGAAGCCCGCATCAGGGGATGTTTCTTCTACTACTCCCAGGCCCTGTGGCGCAGGGTGCAACAGCTGCCTGACATTCTGGCACGGTATTCCACTGACCCCGATTTCGCCCTGCATGTGCAGATGCTGCTGGCACTGGCATTGCTCCCACAAGCAGATGTGCCGGTGGTATTTGATGATCTGCGGGAGTGGGAGTACGTGACCACCAATGAAGAGGACCTCCAGCCCATGCTGGACTATGTAGAGGATAACTGGATCAGCCGCCCCACCGGGCGCTCGGGGTGCCGACGTGCCAGCTTCCCCATTGAGCAGTGGAACTGCTATAAGGTGACTATCCAGGGCCTGGCACGTACCAACAATGTGGTGGAGGGGTGGCACAGGGCCTTTAACACCAGGTTGGTGCATGCCACCCCAGCATCTGGAGCTTTCTGGAGTGCCTCCGGGAGGAAGAGCATCTGACAGCCATCTGGTCTGAGATGCTGGTGTCAGCGGCAGAGGCACCACAGCCCCATTGTCATTACCATGACCTGGATGCCTGGATCCATGCTATTGCGGCAGAGTACAGCACCAGGAGCTACTACACCTACCTATGCAGCCTGGCACACAACTTCGCATTCCATGTGTGACTGTCCTCCTAGTGGCCTCTGGCATGCTCCACCCCCTGTGGGCCTGTACCATCGCATGTCTGCATGGTCATGTGCAGTGTACGCTGCCCTCCCTACCCTTTGTGGGTTTGCCCTGCCATGAGTGTCTGCTCAACCACTGCATCCCTCAAGTCACCCTTTTGACCCAGGCTCCCATGCCATGGCCGGCCCCCATCCATTGGAGCTGTCTGCCCACACATGCCTCCCCCCTACATGCTGCCAGCTCAGCACTGTATGCCGTTGCCACCCCCACGGGGATATGCCCTTGGCTGCGCCCTCTCATATCCCTCCCACCCACACATGCCCGGTGCGCAGGCCACTCTGGTGTGCATCTCCTGGTCCTGATGTCATGCTGCCTTTACCTCCACTGCTGCACCACACCTGGTGCCATACTCTGCCCGTTGCAGGCTTCTCCTACCACTAGCTCTGTCTGTTGTGCCCTTCCCTTGTCATCCTTGCCACAGCATGCATTACCCCTCTCCCCTGCAGCTCTCACTGTGTGCGTGGTGCCCTTCAGACTGCCTCCTGCTGCAGTCACTCATTGCATCATTCGGTGCTCTGGAATGGCCACCCACGTGGCGGTCGCTGTGTTTCGCTCTCCATTTCAGGCCACACCATTCAGGAGGTGCCCATATCACATAAAACCTGGAGTGCCCAATCCCCATGTTGGCATTCATGTGGCACACTGGGAACCTACCCCAGTGTTCCTAAATGTTTGTTGTGCTGTAAATTAGAAAACGGTCCATCGTTGTCACTTTGTTTTCCTGCAAAACTGAAACAGTCCCTCATCGCCCACTGCGGTCCCCTCCCTCCCCACCCTCCCACTGAGCACCCACCTCCTAACACCCCTTACCTCTGGAGGCGTCGTTGTCATCTTCTCTGGACTGGGACATGTCTGCACTCTTCAGAGCCCAACCGTGAAATGAAGATTTAAAGGTAAGCGTGCTATACAGCCAGTAAATGGGATTTTCAACTTATGCTTATATCTCAGCCATTTTTTGGAGTTTTTGCCCCAAATTTTCAACATGGGTTTTTTGGGACCCCACTTCGTGAAAACTGTCACTGTCATTTTATTACTCAATCCTGAAAGGTGATTTCGCCATCACTGTGCGGAATCACCTTTTGGGACCGATTCACGAAATTACAGTGGCACTGTTTGTGAGGTGGGGTCCCAAAAAGCCCGTGTTGCAAATTTAGTGAAAAAATTCAAAAAAATGACTGTGTTACGAGCGTGCATTGCACAGTTTCTACGCATGCTCCTAACACCACTCATTTTTAATATTTTAACTCCACATTTTTAAGATTGCCATTTTTGCACATCTCCTTCACAACAGTACAGCTGTCATTTTCCACAACCTGCCAAACCATGTTTTCGCGCCTGTGACGCAGAATAGCACATTTGCCCTGTGACATCACCTTTTAAGATAATTAAACAAAATTACACTGGCACTGTTCATGGGGAGGGGTCCACAAAAGGCCATGTTGAAAATTAGGTGAAATAATTCCAAAAACTGACTGCGTTACCAGTGTGCGTTGCGCAGTTTCTACGCACACTACTAACATCGCTAATTTTTAATATTTTCACTTCACATTTTTAACATAGCCATTTTTGTACACCTCCTTCATAACAGTATAGCTGTCATTTTCCACAACCTGCCCAAAATGTGTTTTTGCACCTGTGGCGCAGAATAACACGTTTGGTCTTGCAATCACCTTTTGGGACAATTGAACAAAATTACACTGGCACTGTTCATGAGGAGGGGTCCAACAAAGGCCATGTTGAAAATGTGGTGAAACACTTCCAGCATATGGCCAAGTTACACCAGGGTGTTGAATAATTTCTATGCACATGTGTAACTTTCATCACTTCATAGCACTTCACAGCCTTATTGGCTCTGGCTACAGTTTGTTTGTAAAGTGGAATGACTACAGCACTCCTCCAATCTCAAAGGATGTCACCATTTTTCAAGGATTTGTTAAAAAGGATGGTAAAGGGGATACACAAAACTACTGCCAGTTCTCTAAGAAGCCTAGTATGGATGTCACCAGGGCCTGGAGAGGTATTGATTTTGACCAAACTCAGTGCATTTTCAACCTATACAGGTGATAAATAATTGATTTCTCTTGCAGATATGTTATTTTCCAAGTCACATTTCCCTTTTTTTTTCAAAAACTGAACAAAAATATGCATTAAATAGGTTTGCTCACTCTGTCGGAGCCTCTTTACTAATACCATTGTCTGTTATGGAACTTATTGCCCTCGAGCTGTTTATATTATTTATGTAACTGTAAAATGATTTTTGATTATCTTTCGAGTGTACAATGCGGAGCGCCACCCATAGTTCATGTCTGTATTTTTTCTATGTATGTCGAATGGATTTTGTATTGAATATAAGTACACCTTCTTCTTCTTCATAATTAGTTTCTTAATAGCTGAGTTATACCATACCGGAATTTTACCCTTTTTGTTATACTTTTTCTTAAGGGGGACATACATTATTTCTGCTTCTTGGATCCTGCCCTTTAATATTAACCAGCTATCTTCAACAGACAACTTAAATGCTTCATTTTCCCAGTGAAAGGAATCTAAATGGGCATGAAAGCCATTGAAGTTCACATTTGAAAAATTATTGAATGTGGTATTACCTACATAGCTTAGATCAAAAATATAAAAAGGGGGGGTGGAGTGGCCCTTTATGTCAATGAAAATATCAAAGCTACAGAAATTCAGAATATACCTAAGGAGCCAGAAGAACTGTGGGTCACCCTGGAAACAGGAAATGGGACAGCCATACAAACTGGGGTTGACTACAGGCCTCCAGACCAGGAGGAGGACATGGACACATTACTGTTAGAAGATACACAAAACAGGACAGCTAAAGGGGACGTTCTGGTAATGGGAGACTTCAACATGCCAGAAACAGATTGGTCAATACCAGCAGGAACATCTGCCAGAACTAGACACATAGTGGATTCCCTACAGAGGGAGGGCCTCAAACAACTGGTACAACAACTCACAAGAGACAGGGCTATCCAAGATCTAGTACTGACTCACAGGGGAAAGGATCACAGATATCCAGGTAGAAAGTCACCGGGGGGCCAGTGACCATCACCTGGTATGGTTCAATTTGGCCACTAGAACTAAATCATCCCATTCCAAGGCAAAAATATGGGACTTCAGAGGAGCTGACTTGGATAAGATGGCCAACAGAGTTAAGCTAGCCCTGGCAAAAAGAAATACAGGTGAGGGGGTACCGGCAAAGTGGGCAAGCATTAAGGATGCAATACTTGAAGCAACATCCCATTGTGTTAGAGAGAAAAGGAAGTGCAAAAGAAGAAGAAAACCACTTTGGTTCTCAAAAACAGCAGCAGAAAAGGTCAGAGTCAAAAGGCTAGCATTCAGGAAATATAAGGGAACACAGCGGGGATGAAGATAGGGAGGCATACCAAACTTCCCTAAGGGAAGCAGGGAAGGCAGTAAGGCAGGCAAAGTCCCAAACCGAAGAAACACTAGCACGAACAGTAAAAGAAGATGACAAGACTTTGTATAGATACATTAGCGAAAGGAGAAAGTCCAGAGTGCATATTGCTAAGATCAAAGGGGATAAGGAAATGTGTGAGGAAGAGGACCATGTAAAAGCATCTATCCTAAATAGATACTTCTGCTCAGTATTTATGGAAGAGAAGGTAGAGCAGGGCCCATAGCTCAGCACCATGGACACGGGGAGGTGCACTAGTCTCTTCACAAAAGAAGGGGTCCTACAAGAGCTCAATAAGCTCAGGGTGGACAAGGCAATGGGACCTGATGGCATACATCTCAGGGTACTAAAAGAGCTAAGGGTGGAACTAGCAGAGCCATTATCAGAACTGTTCAGTGAGTCTCTGAGCACAGAAGAGGTCCCAGAAGACTGGAGAATGTGATCCCGCTCCACAAGAGTGGTAGCAGGGAGGAGGCAGGAAATTACAGACCGGTCAGTCTTACCTCAGTAGTGGGCAAGATTATGGAGGCACTCCTTAAGAAAAGGATACTGCAACACCTGGAATCCATAGGAGCACAGGATCCAAGACAGCTTGTGTTTACAACAGGAAGGTCCTGTCAAACTAATCTCATAGATTTCTTTGACTGGGCAACCAGAGTGGTGGACCAAGGGGGAGCAGTTTATGTTGCCTACCTTGACTTCAGCAAAGTTTTCTATACTGTTCCACATAGAAGATTGATTAATAAGCTGGGTAGTCTCAGGGTGGGTCAGAAGTTGGTCAACTGGGTGGCAAACTGGTTAAGGGGCAGAAAACAGAGAGTGGTGATAAATAGTATACAGTCAGAATGGATGCAATTCACAAGTGGGGTACCTCAGGGATCAGTCCAGGGGACAATCCTCTTCAATATCTTCATCAGTGACATTGCAAATGGACTGGAGGGTAAGGTTTGTCTGTTTTCAGATGTCAACAAAATCTGCAACAGAGTAGATAATCCAGATGGGGTGGGCAGAATGAGAAGAGATCTGGATAAACTGGCAAAATGGTCGGAAGGAAAAGGATTGTTTTTGGGCAACTGTCTGACTACGTGAAAACACATGGTCTATTATCACAATGTCAGAATGGTTTTAGAAAGGGGAAGGGTGTTGAGAGCACCTTGGTAGAGTTCACGAGCGCGGTCCTCAAGGGCATGGAGAGGGGATGCCTGACTGGGGTCACATTCGTGGACTTGACCAAGGCATTCAATTTAGTGGATCATTCCCTCCTGGTTGAGAGACTTAGATATATAGGGGTTGGGACTCCAGTACTATCATGGGTATCTAACTATATTTCTAATAGGTTTCAAATGGTAAAGATTGGAAGTAGTTTATCTGATAAGGCTTTGGTCAAGTGTGGAGTCCCACAAGGCTCCATACTGGGGCCAATTTTATTTTCCATCTTTTTTGATTCAGTTAGTACATCTATCAAGGATGCACATGTTGTTATGTATGCAGACGATGCTGTTGTCTTTAGTCAAGGGAGAACATTGTCAGAGCTTAATGTGACTCTGACTAGGGAACTTAAATCAATGCAAAACTGGCTGATAAATAATAAATTACTACTTAATAAGCAAAAAACTAAAACCATGGTATTTGGTACCCCAGTTAAGTTAAAAGCTATTGGTTCTAATTTATGTTGGATGGGGTTTTATATGAAAATGTAAACAGTTTCAAATATTTGGGGGTAGTTTTAAACTCAACACTGACACATGAGTCACATATACATGCTATTACATCTAAAATACATTCCAAGATTGCTTTATTATATAGGCTGCACAGTTTATTGACAGATGAGACACGTTTGGCAATAGCTAATCAATGTCTGTTGCCTATTTTAAATTATGCCTCAATAGTGGCGGATAATGCTCCTTGTGGTACATTAAAGTGGAAATCGGTACTGTTGCACAAAATAGGAAGATTTGCATTACTATCACCTAATAATGTACATCATTGTACCATACTGGAGAATCTTGGATGGTTATCAGTTGAATACCATCATAAGCTCGTATTGCCCAAATTTGTCTATAAAAACACAACAAACAGGGGTACCTTTAACAATGAAAAATCAGCTTATAATTTCTAGTTTTA
Organism: Neoceratodus forsteri; assembly: GCA_016271365.2. Taxonomy (NCBI): domain Eukaryota; kingdom Metazoa; phylum Chordata; order Ceratodontiformes; family Ceratodontidae; genus Neoceratodus; species Neoceratodus forsteri. Next base: position 487,302,848 of record CM057454.1, on the reverse strand, counting down.
AATCACACACTAGATCATCTGGGGATCCTACTATGTTAAAAATTCCTTTTATGTATACCACTAGAGGACAGCGCTCGTTTGCTTACCGTGCACCTAAAGTATGGAATGATATCCCAGTATACATTAGAGGTATGGGTAGCTATGGGTCATTTACCACAGCCTTAAAATCACACTTTATGAATTTGTATCGGTGTAGATGTCATTTAGATTGATATATTTTCTGATTGAATGTACAGTATTAGTTGTAGAACTACAGTCTCTGTGATTTGGATTTTGCACAATAGATAGAATTGTATTAGAGTTTTTAAATTAACACTAACATGTAGATGTGGAATTTATATTCCTATTTAAATATGTTTTTGTACTATGTAGTATTTTGTTCTATGATGTTTTTGTATGTATTTTTGATTGACCACGGGTCGTACCTGTAAAAGGGATTGTATCCCAGTGTACTTACCAGTATACAAATAAAAATCAAATCAACTGGGGTTTAACGCAAAGAAGTGCAAGATCATGCACATAGGGAAGGGAAACCCTGAAACCACCTATGGGCTGGGAGGGGAGTTGCTGGCAGTTACAAGGGAAGAAAGAGACTTGGGCATCATCATCCCAGATGACCTGAAATCATCCAAGCAGACCACTAAGCAGTAGGTAAGGATAGGGGGATGTTGGAGTGTATTAGTAGGGGTATCACAAGTCATAAGAGGGAGGTAATAATAATCCCTCTTTACAAGACCCTGGTTAGGCCCCATCTGGAGTACTGTGTGCAGTACTAGAGGCCACACCTTCACAAGGACATTAACCAAATTGAGGCAGTCCAGAGAAGGGCAACCAAAATGGTGCAGGGACTGCATCAGAAAACATATGAGGACAGATTAATGGAGCTCAATATGTATACCCTAGAGCAAAGGAGGCAGAGAGGAGATATGATCAAAACATTCAAACACCTTCAGGGCATTAACAAGGTGAAGGAGTCTAACATGTTTCAATATAAGAAAAATAGCAGGACAAGAGGACACAGCATGAAATTAGAGGGAGACCAATTAAGGGGTAATGTGAGGAAGTTCTTTTTTACAGAAAGGGTGGTGGATGCATGGAACAGCCTACACGAGGAAGTGGTGGATATGAATACAGTGCAGGGCTTCAAGCAGCCATGGGAGAGGCTTAAGGGAGCAATACAGATGAGTATGAATAGATAGGCCATTGACAGAGCAAAGGCCGATGGCACATTCATAAGGTAGAAAAAGAAATGGGCAGACTGGATGGGCCTTGCAGTCCTTATCTGCCATCAGCTTCTATGTTTCTATGTTTATTGTACCTCATGGAACAACAACTGATATCATATTGTGTTCGCTACTGCTAAAAGGTTCCAGCACTTTTGTATTTGTGGTATCCAAGTCAAAGTTAATTATCATGAGGTCCAGAATATTGGCGCCACATGTTGGTGAAAGTTTACCTATGCCAACGCGACAACATAGCTGTCAACATTCAGCATAGAGACATCCCCGATGCCGACAGGCAAAATTTTGCCTGTCAGACATCGGTTTGGTTTTCTGTCGGGGCTGCACTCCCCAATCCCCTTCTAAAGATTAACTCTGAGTCAGAGATAACATGAAGAGGGGGCAAAACTCACCAAAAGGGTGAAATTTCACCAGCGGGTCCGCCACAGTGACATTTTTAAAACTGTCAAAAATATTGCTCTGGGGGATTTCTCTGACAGGGTTGTGCCCTTGCATCGGTACACCATTGGTGAACTGACTAAATGATTAATTCCATTTTCCAGTTTTAGTTTTGTTTCTGTCAAACTTGTGTTACTAACATAGCTGGTGAATCAAGTCTTTTACACTGTTTCAGAGTAACAATGTCTGAGAACTTAGAAAAACATGCAAAAAAAATCAAAGAAAAAATAGGAGTACTCTTTACTCTTTTCTCGTAGGGCAATTCCGTTTGCCTGACACAGCTACAGAGACACAGAGAGTCTGTGGAGAAAACTGACAGGGACAGGTCAGTCTGAGAGAATCTCAAATGTCTTGATTTGCATGAGGGAACAGTGGCTCCCATTTTCCCATAGAGAAAGCTGACACATGTTTGCTGTTATGACAGCAAATTATAACCGGCTTTCTCTATATGAAAAAATTAATACTAGTTGTTATATAGTAAAAATGGTGTACAAGCAAGACCGGGTACAACAGCAATGCAAGCAGCAAACATTTGGTATTGACAAATGTTTGTTGATAATAGGGACATGTCTGTTTTGAAGTTCTGTGAACTTGGAAAGGAAGTAAGATAGGGTTGTATTACAGTACATCAGTCACATGCAAAAGATCTGACCAGTTTGTTCAGGTTAAGTGCGCTGTGCACTTGAGCATTTTATCCACCTTTCAACACAGCATGTGTCAAAGACGCCCCTTTTAAAAAATGCAAAATCAAAGGTCACTTTAACCTGTGGCTATCTCCTGTCATTATTGAGCTCCTGAATAATACAGACCATCTCTGGCATGTAGCTAAGGCCTCAGGCAATCAGTTCAACATCCAGAACTATAAAAAAGATCGCAAATACATGCACCAGAACTATCCACGTAGCAAAAAGACAATACTATAAAGAAGCCATTGCTCGGACCTGGAACGACAGCAGACAGTTCTGGAATAATCTAAAAGATGTCATGGGCAAGGAGACCAAATCTGTTCCCACCATGCTTAATATTGATGGTTCCCCTACCCTTCACCCTAAAACCATTGCAAACATGTTTAATAACACTTTCATTGATCTTAGTGGTGTCCTCCCCTCTGATTTCTTCTCCTATACCACCCCAGGTGAACCCAAACAGCCCCCAGTGCACCCCCCTTTATACTTCAGGATCATCATAGTAAATGAAGCTAGGGAAATATCTTCATAAGGTGCTAAGTAAAGCGAGATTCAGCAGAGATACCCTAGATCTCTAATTAGTCACCCTCTCCCTGGAAGAGATCTTGACTCTCCTAGCCCACATCATTAACTTATCCCTTAGGCACTCCCAGTTCCCACAAAGGTGGCACTCTGCTGTAGTGACACCTGTACATAAGAGTAGAGATCAAGCCTTACCTGAGAACTACAGACCTATTTCCATTCTCACACCACTCTCGATAGTGTTAGAGAGAATTGTAGCCACCCAGCTAGTAGAATATATGGAAAAATACCAGCTACAATGACCAGAACAACATGGGTTTAGGACTGGTCACAATACCACAACAGCACTGTTTGAATTCATAGGCTTTATCCACAAATCCTTGGATCAAGGTCATCTTATTGGGGTGGCGTACATCGATTTAAGAAAAGTTTTCGACATGGTAAATCATGTCCTCCTGGCTGAGCAGCTTACAGCCACTGGTCTCTCTGCTGACACTGTCTTCTGGTTTTGAAGCTACCTACAAAATCACTCACAGCGGGTGAAGATAGGAACTGTCCTCTCTAACAGTAGACCTGTCTGCTCGGGAGTCCCACAGGGATTGATCCTGGGTCCCGTCGTATTCAGTATCTTACGGAATATCTTCCTCTTGCTTGTAAGGGACGCATCCTTCTCTGTGTAAATAATATGGTTCTCTTTTCCAGTGGCCCTGACCACAGGGTTCTGGAGAACCAGCTTCAACAGGACTTTGCTAGCATTGAAAGATGGTTCAGTGACCATAAATTGATCATGAACTACAAAAATACAAAAACTGTGTTGTTCTCCTGCCCACAAAACAAACATAGATACTACCCTTACTCAATTTGTAATGATGTGGGATTCCCACTGGAACTTGTTCTACATTTTAAATACTTGAGGATTATGGTTGACAGCACTCTTTCCTATGCTTTCCATATTGATAATACTGCCAAAGCTGTCAATATGCACATTGGTCTGCTTCATAGGCACAAACTTAGTTTGACCCCAGAAGCCCTTAGTTTAGCCATTCACAGCTTGGTGGCTTCCATAGTTGACTACAGGCTGGTTATCTATGGGTCAGCAACTGACACATTTCTTTGGCATGTTAAAGTGGCACTAAACAAAGCCTGTCGATTCGTCACAGGAGAATCACGCATGACTCATACCTGCGACCTGTACACTCAAGCAAATTGGCTCCAACACAATGGAAGACTTAAATACCAAACCTGTCTGATGGCAAAAAAAAAAAAAATAAGCTTAGGTATGTTGCCCCCTGGGGTCTTGCCACTTCTCATCCCTTGCATCAATCCTCACCATACCCAGAGCTTTAAGAACCAGTTTGTCATGACTCCCCATTGCCACACTTCCCAAGGCCAAAGGTCCTTTGCATGAAGAGTTCCTCGCTGGTTCAACTTCTTTTGTGAAAATATAGCTATCAGACCCACCTTGGGTAGATTTAAACAGAAACTCCAGCAGCAATTAGTGTCTAGTTCCACCTGTGACTGCTTCCTCTAATTTCTCCATTCCTCCACTTCTGTTTTACTCTTCCCCCTTCCTCTGCTTCTCCTCCGGTGTGTTGATAAACCCCCTCACCCCTCCCAATGCACCACATATTCCCCTCTCCTCTAAATTTTCCTTTTTTTCTTTTACCCCCCCCTCCCAGCTGACTAGACCTACTGGTTTTCCCTTTATTCTATTGTCCTACCATTGTCAATTTCCCTGCCTAGTAGGTACTGTCTCTGTTGTATACCCTCCTGACAAGGCCCCTAGGATGCTTTTCTTCACTGTTCATTCTGGACCCTGTCACCGTCTGTTTTCCTGTGTTTCCTACAGCACTTAGCAACCTGGCAAATATTATACAATATCTATTACAACTGTACTTGTTTAACTCATTTTGTTAACCTTTACTTATCTTGAGTTTAAGCTCTGTATTCACTTGATGGTTGTCCTAACCAATGTTCGTCTTTTGTATTTCTCTAACATGGAACCTATGTAACGAGCTTTCAGCTCAAAGGTGTTAATCTGAGACCATAATAAATAAATAAAATAAAGTCATCAAGAAAGGCATTGGTTATAAACATTGAATAATTCCTGAACTGTATAACTCTCAAATGAACCCTAAAAGAGTGAACTCTCCACACACAGTAGAGGGGTGTATGATCACTGATTGTAATAGGGAGGGTACCTACACAAATAATTATGTATTTTCCATTAGTTATTAACCAATCAATTAAGGTGGACTGGGTTCCTCTATTAGACAACGTGGGGTTGGTTATTAATTGCACTGGTTTGACCTTCCTTAGAAGTGACTCACAGCTCTTTTCTTACCTTCAAGTCAGCCTAGGTTTACATCCCTAAGATAATTAGCTCATTGTTTTTAACAGAAGTACTCATACAGTTATAAGAGACAAAAAGCCTACATATCTTCCTGGAGGGGGGATTGTAAGTGGAAACCATACATAGATTTTTTTTACATTTCCAAACAATGACCAGTGTGACATCATTCTAAGATGAGTCAGGAGACATGGAATGCCCTAGTTTCTTTAGGTTCAGGTGAGAACTGCAACAGATCAAACCCCACCACCTTTTGTGGAGGAAGGACTTTCACACTTGAAGAAATTCAGTCCAGACAAGGAGAAGGTTAAATCTGGGATCAATGGTTTTAACCAGGACTCTGTGTTCCCTGGTATATCAGGGCTATAGAAGGTAACCCAAGATGTGAATTCAGTTTTATAAGCCAGAGACTACATATATTAATGCATGCAATTTTGAGCCTCTTTATATTGCACCATTTGGGTATAGTAGAGTAGTTCAGTTTAATTTTATTGTGTGACAAACAATATTGTCATTATAAATATTACATTCAATACACATGTTACAATATAAATAAATAGTACTCCTTTTACACATATAAAACCCATAAACATTAAATAATAAATCATTCCACCCTGAGATACCTTTGAAGAATACTTTCTTTCCTATTGCACATATCCCCTTATCCAGTTATTACAGTAGTCCTCTATTTTACCACAGATGTTAAATGTGTTTTTTTTTTGTTCTACATTTTTACAGAAGTTAGCTACTTGTTTCAGGACCTCTTCATTGGTTGATTTCAATAAATAATTTGCTTGATACCAAGATTCCATATCCAGCTTACTTAATACATTTCATAAGTATAACCTACATTGAAATTCATACAAAGGACACATTATCAATAAATGGACATAATTATCTATTCCCATGCCACAACCACATTTTGGTTCCTTCAGCTTGGTGTATATTCCATTTAACCTCTGTGAGGTATTGTACTCAAATCAGAATCTTGTAAGACTTTTTCTTTTAGTCTTTTGTTTATTATCAATAAATATGGTTCCAGACCAAATTTTCTCTTTTTAATTTTACCCAACCAGTTACTTATTTTACTATTCCTACTCAAAGTATTTTCCAGTTGGATATAACTATCCCTCATTTTATTCTTAACCTCCAAATTTATATATTCTACTGGTTTCTTATAACTATCCACCAAGTAGTTTATCAAACCAAGAGGTTTTATTATTTTTTCTAAAGTTTCATACTTGGGCAGACAAATCCACTATCCATATATGATATTGCCTTTTCCATACATATTCTCGGTAATCTCTCTTCATTCATTCTAAATACTTTTAACCAATATATGGTTAATCTTTGTTCTATCAAACATTTTACTGGGAATTGTCCTAATTCCATTCTGGTTAATACAGAGGATGCCCCCATAGGGAGACCTAATAATCTTTTGTAGAATTTATTCAAAGGAGTCTGTAATAAATCATTACTTCCATTCCCTCAAATCTCAGCTCCGTAGACAATTTGACTCTTAATTTTTGTGTTAGGGGCTCTCATATTACCCATAATAGAATGTCCTCCAAATCTATAAGCGAACCTTTCAACAGCGGGGGTAAATTTCTTAATTTTATTATACTCTTTTTATGTTCTGTCCAGGTCAAATTGTAAGTAAAAACTATACCTAGGTAGCAAAATCTTTGTACTGTTTCTATGATATATTTATCACATCTTAACTTCATATCCCCTTCCTTCCTTACTGGTTGTCCACAGCAAATCATATATTTAATTTTCTCAAAATTTATTTCCAATGCAGCTTCCTGAAAATGTAATTTAATCCTTTCCATCATTCTTTTAATTTCAATATAACTTGTTGACATTAGGACTATACTGTCCGCATATGCCAAGAATGGGCAGAACCTCCCCCTCATTCTTGGCATATGTAGTTTAGTATCATATAGTCCATTCAATATTTTATTCAAATAAATGTTAAAGAAAATAGGGACAATACACATCCTTGTCTCAACACTAGCTTGAGTCAAACTTTTCAGTTTTTTCCCCTTCCTTATTATATCTCACACAAGTTCTATTCTTTCTATACATAAAGATTATTATGTCAATTATTGCTGGGTCCAGACCGTATCCTTCCAAAACCTTCCATAAACTAATTATTTTTACCTTGCCAAATGCAGCCCCTAGGTCCACAAAAACACAATACAATTTCTGATTCTTTATATTGATATATTTGTTTATTAAATGTGACAAAACACACTGATCCAGTGTAGAGTGACCCGGTATAAACCCTTCCTGGGCTTCATCAATTATTCTTGTCTCCTGTATCCATTCCATAATTCTTTTCTATATGATTTTTAAAAATATTTTTAGGTTTGTATCTAATAAACTTATTGGTCGATAATCTTTTGGGTTTGTTTTATCCCCTTTTTTAAAAATTGGAATGATTATGTTCTTTTCTATGTTCCAGGCATTTCTCCAGTTCTTATTATATGATCATATCATTTCCTCAACAAAGGTACACATAAATTTACATAATTTAAAATTATATCTATTTGGATGCCATCTGGGCCTGGGGTTTTTTCTTTTAGCCATTCCTAAGGCTTCTACAATTCTATTTCTTTGATCTACTCCTTCAAAGACATCCATTTTCCAGGTGTATCATCCACTAACCTACTGTCCGGATCCTGGAATAATCTGGCATAATAATCTTGCCATGTACACGGTTCAATATAATTTTCTATAGCTTCTGGAAATGCATCCCATCTTCTTGCCACCATTCTCCAGAATTTCTTATCATCTTTGTTTCATACTGTATTTTCCAACTCTTCCCATAGAGTATTTCTATATAACTCCCTTTTTTTAGACAATATCCTTTTATATTTCTTCCTCATATACATTAAATGTTCCTTGTTATCTTTAGTCAGATAGTTTCTCACTTGCCTTGCCTTCCTATTTAATTCTCTTTTTACCTCCTTTCGTTCAGTGTCATACTACTTACTTCCTTTATGTTCTATAATAAAGGAGGCTTTAACTATAAGAGATCTTATTTTATTCATTATTTCTACAAAATCCTCTCTAATCCTATCATCTTTTCTTTTCTCCATAATTTCCCATATCTGTTCTTAGTCCACTTTCTGTTATCAACTTGTTAGAGGCAAAATTATCTATAGCTTCCCATTTCACTCCTAATTTTGTTCTTATCATATTTGCTTTACCATCATTTACCTCTATCTTATCCCACTGTTTTATCAAGATTATAAAAGGATTATGCTCACTCTCTGCTCTGTCCCCAACACTTAAGTGTATAACAAAAGGTATTAAACTTAAATGTACCCAACATAGATCGATAACTGATTCTCCTCTGCTTCCCATATATGTGTAATCATCAATATCATCTCCTTTTGTTCTTCCATTCAGTAAAACAAAGTTCCTTTCATCTAATTCTTGACTGATAATCCTGCCTCTATTTGTTGTCTTCTTGTCCCTAGTTTTTCTTTTTATTGATATTAAATCCTGTCCTATAGCTACGCAAAACTCAATTACTTCAGGTGATAATTCCTCACTATGTCCTACCCTTGAATTAAAATCTCCTACCAGCATAATTCCACAGTCTGGATCTTTTCCATTACATTCCTCTAATATTTTTTTTTCTAATTTCCAAGTTATATTACTATCCTTATAATGTGAAGATACCAGTGGGATATAGACATTAATAATTATAAAAGATTGTTTTTTTCCCTTAATTTTAATTCCTAAGATATTCTTAGAATCTGTCTGGTTTTCTACTGCTTTGTATTCTTTTGATATTTTAAGCAAGGTTATTAATCCTCCTGATAATTGTCCATATTTTTTAATTTTTTTGCTTTTTTACTAAAAGCTTTATATCCATTAAGATTTTTATCTTGATCCGTCCATGTCTCTTGCAGACAAATACAGTCAAATCTTTCTATAAAGTCAATCAATCAATCTTTATTTTTATAGCGCCTTGCAAAATCAAGGCGCAGTACAAATTATAAATTCCAATATAAAAATAGACAGTAATAATTATTTAAAATCAGTTCATCAATCCAGGAAGGCCAAAGAAAATTAATGCATTGTCAGCATGGATTTAAAACTGCTGATGGTCAGGCATTCTCTTAACTGATGAAGTAGAGCGTTCCACAGGGTTGGTGCTGCAAATGAAAAAGCACGAGCTCCAGATGTTTTAAGATGAACCCTGGGGATATCTAGCAATCCCTCATTGGTGGATCAGAGAGGACAATTGGGGGAGTAGGAGATCTTTAAGGTAGTCAGGTCCCTGTTCATGTAGGGCTTTAAAGGTAAGTGAACCTACCTTACAGGTGATCCGCCACTGAACTGGCAGCCAGTGCAGTTCATGCAGCACAGGCATAATGTGACTGGTCCTAGAGGTACCAGTCAACAGCCTGGCTACAGCATTCTGCACCAGCTGCAAGTGGCAGATAGCAACCCCAGAAGGCCTTAGGTAGAGGAAATTGCAGTAGTTAAGATGGGTAGTAATGAAGGCGTGGACCAATGTTGGAAGGTCGCCTGGGGAAATCAGGTGTTTAACCCGGGCAATGTTCCTCAGATTGTAAAATGAGGATTTGACCATGGCTGACACCTGAAACTTCAGGGTCAAGCCATCATCAAAAACAACACCTAGGTTATGCACCTGATCCGAGGTAAAGAGCTGCTCACCATTGAGCCAAAGGCCTGACACATGCCCAGCACCAAGACCTGCCCCCGGGTGGCCTGGATCTGCAACAAACACCTCAGTCTTATCCAGATTCCGTCTCAGCCAACTCGAGCTCATCCAGTCTTTGACCTCATAGAGGCAGCTATTTAGCATAGAGATCGCATCAACCTGTCCGGGCACAAAGGACATATACAGCTGAGTATCATCTGCATAGCAGTGAAAACTCAAGCTTTAACACCTGATGATATCTCCCAATGGCAGCATATACACTGCGAACAACATTGGTGCTAATATGGAGCCCTGTGGCACCCCACAGGACAGGGGGAGGGCATCAGAGGAATAAATTCCAGTGACCACCCTCTGAGACCTGCCTATGAGGAAGGATCAAAACCAATCTAGGACTGAACCCGACAGTCCACAAAAGAACCACAGGGTTTCCAAAAGCACCTCATGGTTCACAGTGTCAAAGGCTGCTGAGGGATCAAGAAGGACCAAGATGGTACAAGTCTTTTGATCTCTTGCCATTAGGAGGTCATTGAATACCCGAACTCACCATTAGAAGGTAATTTAATACCCAAACAAGGGCAGTCTATGAATGATGGATCTGCCAATCTATCTCTAATTCCTGCTACATTCCATGATAAAATTTTGTTCTCATCTAACTTTTCCTGACTATTTTCATTCTGGTGATCTTCCCATTTTGTTATATTTCTATATTGATGTCAGTCCTCTCCTTGGGCCCAGATATTCAAAAGGGATGCACCATGCGCAACAGAGATGCGCCAGTGCAAGTACAAAAATGTGCCATTGTGCGATATTCAGCGGGAGGCAGCTGCGCCACTCAAGTTGCAATGCGCAAGAGTGCAATGGTAATGAATGCATGTGCAACTGTGGGGGAGGAACCATGAATAAATGGCGCAGTGTGATATTCAACAACATGCACCATGCGCAATAGGGGAGCTAGCAGAAGTTGCACAATAGTGGAAATGAGCCAAAATGAAAAGGAACAAGAGAGAGGTGCAAGAACGCTACAGAGAAGCCAGAGGTGGGAGCGAGCTGGCAGCCAAAACAAAGAGGGAAGCAGTGAGTGGGACATTGAAGGAGCAGGACAGGGCACATCTGTGACCACACAGGACAGGAGTGGGGAGCCTGAGTCACTCGTGCAGGACAGACAGGGTAGTGCTGCAGTGTAGTGAGGGCAGTGGTAGTAGACAGGACAGCCAAAGGCCGGAGGTGTACCCGGTGCAGGGGGAGCATCACAGAGGACAGCGGGGGGAATGGGATGACATCTGCCGGGGGGACACCAGCCAGGGACATGGCCATTGCCACCATCCAGATGCAGGTGGTAATGAGGGGTATGAGAAGGCAGGCAGCAGGGGGCGCAGCCGTGGAAGGACCCATCAGTGGTATGCCCCCAACAGGCGGTACCAAGCCCGCATCACCTTTGAGCAGTACACCGACACAGAGATTGTGGGCTGGTACCACCTGAAGTGGGTGATCCTGAGGTGGCTCTGTGAGCTGTGCAGTGATGAGATGCAGGCACCCACATGACGGAGCCATGCTCTGTCAGTGAAGACAAAGGTGACAGCTGTCATGTGCCTGCTCACCATGGGAACCTTCCAGAGACCAAAAGGGGGCACAACAGGCATAACCCAGTCAGCCACGTCACGCCTACTCACACAATTCCTCAGCGCACTGCTGCTACATGCTGCGGAGTACATCCATTTCCCCAGCACACAGGCAGAGCACACAGCACACATACAAAAGTTCCACAGGGTAGCACGTATGTCTGGCATGCTCTGGGCCATTGACTGCACCCATGTGGCCATCCGCATGCCACCTGGTCCGGATAGTGTAGTATACATCAACCGTAAGGGTTTCACCAGCATCAACTGCCAGGTGGTGTGCGATGCCAGGGGGTGCATAACCAATGTCTGTGCCACGCACCCTGGGGAGCACATGATGCCTTCATCTGGCACCAGTCTGCACTGTGCCACAGGTTCGAGAGTGGGGACATCCCCACTGGTCATCTAGTGGGTGAGTATGCACATCACGCAGGATGACATGGGCAGATGTGGGGGGCAGACATAGTCAGAGGTGCCATGGGTACCGGCCTTGATGGCCCATGGCAGAGCGATGCAGACCACCATATTAATGTCCACCATCTATACACAGGTGACAGTGGCTACCCACTACGTCCCTGGCTGTTCAAACCATACTGGCGCCCCGTGATCCCATCACAGCAACGGTACAATGAGGCACATGCCACCACAGGTAATGTCATCGAGCAGGTGTTCAGGATGCTGAAGTCACATTTCTGGTGCCTGGACATGTCTGGCGGTGCCCTACAGTACAGCCCCTCGAAGGCCTGTGGGCTATTCCTGGCCTGTTGCATCCTGCACAACATGTCCAGTGACTGTGGGATAGCTGTAGAGGTCGAAGAGGGGGACAGCGATGGGGATGATGAGGATGCTGGTCCAGACGGTGATGGGCAGCCACCCCCTGGGCGAAGGGACCATCACCTGTTCCAGATGGCACAACTGCACCAGGACACCATCACGGAGGAGCACTTCGGCCAACACAGGTAGGTCATGGGGCCATGTGCAACCACCAATGGCAAGGGCACAACCCACAGACAGGCATGGATGAACCCCAGGGGTGGATGGCAGCAAGTGAATGGGACTGAGCATGGATCTGCACATGCCATAAGGGAAGGGCATGGCCAAACATGACACATGCTCACGCACGCGCAGCACACACACACACACACACACACACACCACAAGACATGCACAAGGGGTAGAAGGCACGCCAATCCCGACTGCAACCCCTTGCCACACACAGGTCCACACATGACCACACCCAGTGGCAGTCACTGTGCATGCCTCAGATGCAGGGCACCATTGCACACCGGTAGACAGCGCAACGCAGGCATCATGCACATGCCACAGTGGCCAGGAGGGTGTGCACATGGACCGTGTGTGTGCAGGGCCGGGTACCCCACCCATGCGTCGTACGGTGCACAACACACTGCACACAGGGCAGCGGCAGACAGTGGCCATAGTGGCAGACAGGTCAGTCATGCGGCACAGTGCCACAGCCACCACGGATGCATGGGCGGCCCTGCCAAAACCTGCCAGCCATGCAAGGCTGACCATTGGCCTCATGGGGTGGCACTGATGGTCCCCCGGGGTGATGCTGTGGGAACACGGCTGTGTTTGCGCAGGGGTCTGCAGCTCACCAAACATGTCCGCGCCAGATGTGCTCGGTATACCCACAGCTGAACCCGGGGTCGACATGGAAGGTGTCGCACAACGCTGGGTATGGGGGGTGGATGTGACACTGCGCAGTGTCTGTGGTGCCCACAGTGGCCATGAAAGCAGTGATTGCACATGTCTGCCTGTCAATGGCAGCAGTCACATCCTCCTGCAACCGGTCCATCCCTGCCAGGAGCAGACCATGGTCCCTGCTGCACCGCTCCTCTGCCTGGCGCAGAACCGCACTGAGTGCATCCACCGCCATCACAAGCCGCAACTGCTGATCCACTGAATCCTGGAGTATGCGGCTGTGCTCATCAAAGAGGTCATCCACCTGATCGGCATGCTGTCCCTCATGGTGTTCCTGGCCATGCCAGACAGCACCCCTTGAAGTTGGGCACTGCACATCAGAGCCATGCTTGGGCATGTCCACATGTGGTGCACTGATGCCACCCCCCAACACTGTCCCCCATCCCCATTTGCTGACTGCTGGCACTGCGCCTCCAGCCGCTGATTGCCAGGGCTCACCGGTGCCACTGCAGTGGCCGCAACAGCCCCACCGGCCTGGACGCACACCAGTGCTGCCCCATTGGGATATACAGGCACAGGCTAGGACTGTGATGTCATGCAGTCCTCCACGGCAGCACCACCCATGGCTACGCCTGTGCCATTCCCTGCTGTGGGACCATTCTGCATCCCACACGTATCACTGTCCGGGATGTGTGATCCATCATCATTGGTGCCTGATCCGGCACCAGTCCGTGTCCCAGCATGCTGGAGTCCGTGGCTACTGTCATGCTGGGACACAGGCAGGGCCTCGTATGCATCAGCACAACCATCTTCAGTCTGCACGGACAGGCAGGTATGCGGTGGTCCTGACCCTCGGACACCTGTGGAGGTGGATGGGTGCTCCTCTGTGTCCAGGGCCTCACCCACGGTGGACACACCCAGCACCGCTGACCCATGTAGATGCTCAGGAGCTGTAAGGGAACACAGTACCATTAATGTCTCTGCCCTACCCTGTGGCATTCCCCCCACCTCCCACACAGTGACAGCACAGGACCTACCATGCAGTGACGGGCTGCCACCTGTCTGGAAGCCACCATCAGGAATGCCTTCTATGGCACAACACTGCATGCTGCTGGCCACCCACTCCTCCAGTGGTGTCAGGCGTGGCACATCCGGCTGTCCACCATCGGTTGCAGCACGTGCTGCCCTGATGGCAGCCACCTTGTCCTTAATTCTCCTCTTGTCTGTGCCGACCTTCTTTTTACATTCCTGCACGGACCACTGGTGGCTGCCACGCTGGTTCATGGCATGCGCAACCTCACCCATGCCACAGCATGGGCCTGTGGTGTTCCCCGCTGTCAGCTGAGCAGTGGTTCCCTGTTGAGGTATGCCTCGAACAGGGCATCTGATTCCGCCCATGTGAAGTTGGGCCTCCTCTTTCTCCAACATCCCTGTTCCTCCTTTTTCTCACGTTCGGTCATTATAGAGCCTGTGGGAATGACAGGTGTTACCTTTCATTGTGCAGTCCCATGCATCTCCCACACACCACAGTCCACACTTCCAAACAGCATGAAATCTACCACAATAGACTGCAATACCAAACTATGACCTCTGCAGCCCCATGTCGCATTTATATAGCACAAGGCATGCAAAGTAGGTGAGGCGCAACTTTAAGTGGATGCTAATGCAGTAGCTGCGCCATGGAATTGCTGATGAGCTGATTTGCATATGCTGGCTGAATATCGTGCTGTTGCACCTTGCGCAATTGTGTTGAGCGTGCTCAGGCAAAGGTGCAGCTGTGTGACATGCGCAGTAGGCACCGCACAGCGCATGTCTGGGGTGCTGACGCCAACACCTGCTGCGCTGCCGATGTGCTGAGTGTGGGAGGCAGTGCAGGGCATGGCCACCACTGTGCCAGTGGTGCTAGTGCACTGCACAAATATGGCACTCGTGCCCTGGAGTGCCATAGGCACCTTGGTGCCACAGCATGGTAGGCCACTGTAGGGCATTTCACACAGGCACCCAACTGCGCTACATGCAGGGAGTCCCAATCGCACTGTGGAGGTCCGTGTGTGACAGACCCTTGACCCTGTGGTCGATCTTTGCCCCCTAGGTACCATGCATCCACATGGGTGCACCCCATTGCGCTGTTCGGTGACAGCGGCAATGGGGAATGGCAGCGCTGTACCGCATAACATCTGCACATGGTGGACGTGTGCTACAGAGTGCCATTTTGTGATCCTACCTGCAGCAGTGATGGCAAGGAGGAGATCTTCTTTATGGAGCCCACTGGAGCTGCCCAATTTGGTGGCCATTGTGGAGCCCCATGCTGGGGCCCTGTTTGGGGATGACCCCTTGGACAGAGCAAGGAGTGCAGTTTGGGAAGAGGTGGCAGAGACACCAGAGAAGGCCACAGGGATCACCCAAACAGCCAAGCAGTGTCGCCACCGCTACAGGGACCTCCAGCGGAGGGACCCAGACAGGCTTGCCCATCTATGGGCACGCACCTGGCGAGGCACAGTGCCACGTCCAGGTAGGTGCTCCATTCATACACTGGTAGTGTCCATATGGGTATCGCGGTGGGCATGTGTCCACCACATGGGGGGGCCATCCAGTGGGCGGTGGTGGTGGTGGTGGGTTTGCGGCATGGCTAGGCTGTATGGGATCGCACACATCGGGGGGGCCTTTGCTACTGGTTTGTACTGATGTTCCCCTCTCCATGTTTGCACCCTAGTCCCTGAGGAGAGGCGATGAGCCAGAGAGGCACAGGCACGCTGAGAGGCAGTGGAAGCACGGCAACAGGCACGGTCTGCCGGGCCCATCCAGCATCAGCACCCGGATCCAACGGATGCAGGTGAGTGCCTTTCTTCCAGGATATTCTATGCATGCTGTGTTGCGGGGTAGGCGGCAGGTCATGGCCACCATCCATTGATACCACTGACGTGCACTCCACATGGTACACCCAGCACTGTCCTGTGGCACTGCATGTGTGGGTGTGCATCGCTGGTGGTCCATGCGTACACCGGGTACATAGCTGTGCCACTGCCTTCACACCACATAGCGATGTCATTGTACGCTTGAGGAAAGGAGGGAGAGGAGGGACATGATATAAACTTTCAAGTACCTCAAGGGAATCAACAAAGTCCAAGAGGGTAGCATCTTTCAAAAAAAGAGGTGTGCAAGAACAAGGTGGCACAATTTGAAGATGGGGGGGTGGCTCAGAGGTCATTTAAGGAAGTATTTTTTCACAGAGAGGGTTGTGGATGCATGGAACGGCCTTCCAGAGGAGGTTGTGGAGTCAAAAACAGTGGTGGAATTCAAGCATGAATGGGACAGTCATAAGGCAATTCTAGGGGGTGGGTGTAGGAAGAATTAAGATGCTGGTTAACTAGGATCTGCAGCTTATCCAGTAGGTAGGGAAATGGGCAGACTGGGTGGGCCAAGCAGTCCTTATCTGCCGTCAGATTCTATGTTTCTGCAGTGGTGCTGTGCGGGACTTGAACGGTGTGTGTGTGCAGCGGTCTGCATGGCTGTGTGTGCCTGGGTAGGCAGGTCTTGTAGACATGATCACTGTGGGTGGTCGCACACCATCACGGGGCGTGGCCCATGGCTGTATGCCATGCACAATGGGTGGGCTGCAGGGGGATGGACATTCTCACATATTGACTCTGCTCCCTTGTCCTAGGTGGATGGCGGATGATGGAGATCGAGAGGGCCATGCAGGAGCTCCTGCAGCTCACATGGGCTTCTATGGAGATACTCCAGCGCATGGAGCAGCATGGAATAAGGAGGCAGAGGATGAGGAGGCGACACAGGAGTGGAGAGCGGGGTGGACGCTAGGCCCTCCATGCCCCCAGATTCACCCTACCCCCCTGGACCTACCCTCCCACCCCTTCTTCCCTCTCCCATTTGTTCACCCTGCTCCTTGCCCACCCCCACCTGGTATGTGGCCCTTCCCCCCCCTTGTACATAATTGTAAATAGTTTGTTTCACCTTTATATAATACATTTGTTTTGTTATGCCTACTGTGTTGGTCTCTGATTTGCAGCAGGCTACAGGTGCTCAGCTGCAGTGGTGTGCTTGGTGTCAGGGGTGGTGCAGACATGGGCGTGTGTGTATGTCCAGAGGGGAACCACCTATGGTGTGGGTGTGGGAATCAGTCACTGTCTGTGGTTTGTGTGTTGTTCCCTGTGCACTGGATGCCTGTGTGCAGTGGTCCATGGTGCATGCACTGTGTCCATGGTGCCCCTGTCAGACCGTCAATGGCCTGTGCAGCTGACAACCTTGCATGTCTGTGATCTGCACAGTCTGCTGGCATGTCAGTGGTGGCTGTCCATGCTGGACAACCACTGTACCCGGCACAATGCCGGGTTGCCTCCTGTCACCGGTATGGTGCATGTCTGCCTCGGGTGGCACTGTGGCCTCCACTGTTGTTGTCCCCCCCTCCATGCTGTCGCTTGTGTCTGTTGCAGGGGATGTGCTCCACTGTCTGTCACTTGTGCTCCGGCCGAATGCAGGTGACGTACAGCTTCATGGAGCATGCGCAGGGTGGCTGGTACACCTGTGCCATGGAGGGGTGCTGGCTGTGGGTACACAGCTGCCGTGGCCACATGCCAGTGGCTTTGTTGACCTGCTACTGTGTCCCTGTGTTGGTGTGCCCTTGGGTATGGGTGGGTGTTTGTCCATGCACTGTGTTGCATCCTGTGTGGCGTATGCTTCCATGCACCACTGTGGGTATGTGTGCTGACTGTTGTGGCCAGTGCTGAGATGGGGTGTGTCCTTGGGAGGGTGTGCAGGATGCTGTACCACTAGTGGTGGGGTCCAAGGCATGCCCTATCACATGTGGGGTACCTCGTGTGCCAACGCATGGTCGGTCTCTCAGCTGTACCTCGGGGGGAACGTGCAGGGCAGCACTGTGTATGCAGTTGTTGCATCGGTGTCTACTGCCGCCTGCTGCAGGGTGCTCGTGGTGGGGCTGCCTTGCATGGCTCCATGGTGCACAGGGTTGCATTGTCACAGTGGGGGTGGTGGCATACATGAAGTGTCCTGCACTGTTGGGTGCTGCTCCTGGGCAGGGTGTCTGGGGATCGCAGTGCAGGGTGTGCTCTGCATTGGTGGGATGGTGTGGCACAGGGTAACAGAACCTCCTTGTATGCCAGTCACAGCTTGCCAGGGGGTGTGCTGGGGCACCATGCCCCAGCTGTGGGATTGTTGCTGGTGTCCATGGGCTGGTGGTTCTTTCAGCTCTCCCCCGGTTGTGCGGTTCATGGGGTGTGGAGGGCGATGTCTGTTCTGCTGTGTGCTCCTCTTCTGCCCATATCTTCCATGGGTGGTGGACCCCTGCATCCTGTCCCTGCGCATCCCTGGTTGTGCTGATGCACTGCTACCCTGCTCCATTGCGCATCCCTGGTTGTGCTATTGCGCATCAGACCTACACCACTGCACATCCCTGGTTGCGCCATGGCACAGTTGGCACGATAGTCAGTTGTGTGGTGCAAGCGCATCTTGGCCTGTGCAGTGTTTGAATATCGTGCGTGTTGCGCATGGGCGCACTGGACTTGCACCTGCTCCTGCTATTGCGCTACTTTGTGGTGCAGTTTGAATATCTGGGCCTTGGTCTTCAAATAACTGGAACCCATTTGATGTTTGAATCAAATAGATCCATTCATTTGATTTTGGTTTAACCTGTATTGGAAGTTGTTCTTTTATGTCCCCAATTAAATTAATATCTATCTTATCAAGCAGATCCGCATATAAGACCATTTGCAGATAGTCCTCTATGTTGTTCTTCCATATAGTTATTTGACTATTACTTTCCCATCTTTTTACTCTTTTGATCTTCCTGTATACGCCCTCTATTCTTAACAAGTTTTGCAGTATCTCAGTGATTTTCATTTTCAAATTTTTTGTTGTTTCATTTATAAAGTTATGGATACCAAAAATAGAAATAGGCAAATCTATATTGCCATTTTACTTTTCCCTTATTGACTCAAAATATTCTGGAAACATTACCTTAATATTTACCACATTTTCTATTTCTAGCCCTACACTTTTTATTTTAATCTTCTGTGTTTCTATTCCTTTTAGGACATAATATTGGTCTGAAATTAAAAGTACCAATTCCATATCTGCTAATGGTCTGACCACACTTAAGCAATTTAACATAGGGATGTAATTCTTATTTCCCTTTAAAACAGTGCCCAGAGAATTTTTTAAATGTTTATCCAATTTTCCTTTAGTCTCATCTGGTATTATTGCTACCCTATACATGGGTAATACAAAGTCAGATTCTGTCATTCGTTTTAACATTAATTCCAGATGATCCTCCTGCAACCTTTTTCTCTCTTGTTCTCCAATGATCCATGTCTTATCATCCTTCACCTGTTCTATATCTTGTAGTTTTCCTTCCTCTTTCTGTTCTTGCATATTTTCTTGCCTCAAGTTTTTTACTGTTTTACCTCTGTTCTTTCTTATTTTTTTCTTATTTCCTTTTATTCCTTTTTCATTCCCCTTATTTATGTTAATCATACTTTTACATTCTCTTCTCCTTTACATTTATGACTCCTTCTTTGTTGTCTTCTCCTTACCCTTATTACCATCAGACCTTTTTATTTCCTCTTTATTTTTAACTTTCTTCTGTAGTGAACCAATTCCCTCCTTTCTTTGTTCCTTCTTATCCTTTCTTTCCTTCTGATCTCTTTTTTATATTTAACTTCCTGTATAAACCTTTTCCCCATATTTCAACATTCCTAAGTTCCATTTTTTAACACACTATCCTGTCTCCACTTTTCATCAGGAAGCATTATTAGTTCTGAATCAGACTTCCAAGTTCTAGCTATATTATACTCTGAATTAAATCCATACTCTGTACTTTCTACCTCTACTTCTATTTCCTCCTTTGTATTATCCTCAGTTAAGTTCACTATTTCTCTTTCCTTATACCTAGTTACATCTTTGGTCTCATCTTCTCCCTCTATTTTCACAGAGCTATTACTTCCTTTTATATTTTCTTTTATAATCTGGAGGGAATTTCCCTCCCTATTGATTACTGAAATTTGCTCTCTCAACTCTCTACCTGTCCCTTGATTTATTTCCAACTTCTTTTGTGTATCAATTACTTGTTCAATGTGTGCCCAATTTTCTAAACATACCCCTTTCACATGGGAAGGTCTTTTCTAATAACTAACAGCTGTTCCTAGATCATTGCATTAGCAATTAATGGATCTCGCAATGCCATACACACTTATTGTGTTACATTATCTGTCAACAATGCGTTTATTGTGTTACATTATCTGTCAACAATGCGTTTTGTTCAATTGGACTCATTGGGCTCATAAACTGTGTTTTCCCCTCTGAGAACCAACCTTCCCTTCCATCTTTTTCTTCTTCCATCATATTACCACCTACATTCTGCCTTTGGTTGTAATAACCCTCAGTAAAAAAGCACAGACCCTTTCATACTTAACCTAATATCCTTGATCTTCTGCTCTGTTCTTTTGTTAGTCTCAATAGTCTCCCTAATTTCCTCTACTGTTTTATTTACTTCCTTATTTACTAACTTAACTATGTCCAGGTCTTGAAAATCTTTTCCTTCAATATTCAATTTCCCCATTATTTCTATATGTGCTTCTATTTTAGGTTGTACTTGCAAACCTCCATCTGATTCCACTTCTGCTTTATTTTTACTTCTCCCAATGATATCACTAATCAGTGGTTAAATCATCTTAGTCCCTCTTAGATTACTAATCAGGGTTGAAATTGCCTACTTTTTTTCCCTCCAACGTATCCTCCATTCCTCTCTTTAAATTCCTACTTACCCCCTTATATGTTCTTTTTTCTTTATTTTAGTTATATCTTAACTAATACCTCTATCTACGCCCTTATAACCACTCTCTAACTTTCCCAGTTCTTCTGTAGTTAGGTTATCCATTAATCCTCTTCCACTTCTTGTCACAGTTGGCATTATCTGATTTCACTTTTTCTCTAAGACAATATGAATCTAACTAAATTCAGTTACAAACCTAAAAAATATCTTAATTATCTCAATTCCTTCAATAGACTAGAGAGAAGGTCCACTCGGTTCCTAATCTGTATATAATATATGGGCCCAGATATTCAAACTGCACCCAAAAAGTGCGCAACAGCAGAAGCAAGCACAAGTCCACTGCGCCCATGCACAAGAAGTGCGATATTCAAAAACTGCACAGGCCAAGATGCACCTGTGGCCGATGACTGAATATTGCACCACCTGTGCCATAGCGTAACTAGGGAGGTGAAGCTGAGCATATCTGATACGCCATAGCACAACAAGGGATGTTCAGCTGAGCAGTCCAGATGCACCATAGCACAACCAGGGATGCCCCCTGCAGCAGGGCAGCAATGCAACAGCACAACCAGGGATGCAGGGGCCCACCACCCATGCCACAGATGGGCAGAAGAACACACAGCAGAACAGATATCGTCCCCCCACACCCCATGCACTGCACAACTGGGGGAGGGCTGGAATAACCACTGGCCCATGGAGACAAGCAACCAACCCACAGCCGGGCCATGGTGCCCCATCACACCCCCAGGCAAGCTGTGACCAGCACACAAGGATGGCTGACCACCCTGTACCACACCATCCCACAAATGCAGAGCACACCCTGCACCATGATCCCCATACACCCTGCCAGGAGTAGCACCCAACAGTGCAGGACACCCCATGCATGCCACCACCCTCACTGTGACAATGCAACCCTGTGCACCATGGAGCCATACAAGACAGCCCCACCATGGACACCTTGCAGTGGGTGGCAGTAGACAGTGATGCAACAGATGCATACACAGTGCCACCCTGCACATCCCCCCTGAGGCACAGCTGAGAGACCGACCATGCATCAGCACACAAGGTACCCCACATGTGACAGGGCATGCCCCAGACCCCACCTCTGGTGATACAGTACCCTGCACACCCTCCCAAGGACACATCCTGCCCCAGCACTGGCCACAACAGCAACTACAACACGCCAGCAGACTGTGCATATCACAGACATGCAAGGGTGTCAGCTGCACAGGCCATGGATGGTCTGACAGGGGTGCCATGCACACAGTGCAGACCCCATGGACCACTGCACACTGGCATCCAGTGCACAGAGTACAACACACAAACCGCAGACAGTGACTGATCCCCCTACCCACACCATAGGTGGTTCACCTCTGCACACACACGCCATGCACATCACTGCAGCTGAGCACCTGTAGTCTGCTGCAAATCAGAGACCACCACAGTTGTTATAACAAAATGTATGTATTAAAATATAAGAACTCTGAAACATATTTACAAATATATACAAGGGTGGGGGGAAGGGCCACAAACCAGGTGGGAGCAGGCATGTGGCATGGGGCAGGGGTGTACAAATGGAAGAGGGAAGGAGGGGTGTGATGGTGGGTTCAGGGGGTATGGGTGTCAGGGGGTCATGGAGGGCCTATTCTCTGCCCCGCTCTCCACTCCGGGTTCTCCTCCTCTGGACCCCATGCCACTCCATTCACTCCAATGCTGCCAGGGACACCTGTACCAGCTGCAAAATCTCTTGTATGGCCCATTCCAGGGCCATCCAGCGTTGTCCACCTTGGACAAGGGAGCAGAGTCAATACATGTGACTGTCCAGTCCCCTGCAGCAAACCCATTGTGCATGGCATACAGCCATGTGCCATGCCCCTGTGAAGGTGTGTGACCACCCACAGTGACCATGTCCACAAGACCTGCCTACCCAGGCAGCCACAGCCATGTGGACCACTGCACACACCCACCGTCCATGTCCTGCACAGTACCACCGTGGCCATACAGTGACTTGGCTATGCAGTGTGAAGGCAGTGGCACAGCCATGTGCCCAGTGCATGAATGGACCACCATTGATGCACTCCCAGACATGCAGTGCCACTGGACAGTGCTGACTGTAACAAGTTGCGTGCATGGCAGTGGTGTCAATGGATGGTGGCCATGCCCCGCTGCCCACCCTGTTACACAGCATGCAATAGTAATCATGGATGTAAGGCACTCACCATCATCAGGCTGGTCCCTGCACCTCTGCGGACCTTCACCCCTCCTGGCCTGATGGTCCTCCTGGCGGCACCTCCTCTCTCTCACCAGCCTGTGCTCTTTTGGGCCTAAGGTGCAAACATGGAGAGAGGAACATCAGTACAATCCTGTAGCAAAGTCCCCCCGCCCCCATGTGTGTGCAATCCCACAGCCAGACCCACCACCCACACCCTGATAACACCACTATGGCCAACACGGATGGCCCCCCTATGTCCGGACACATGCAACCGTGATACCCGTATGGAAGATAAAAGTGTATGGATGTTGCACCTACCTGGCTGTGGCACCATGCCCCTCCTGGTACATGCCCACAGGTGGGCAAGCAGGTCCAGGTCCCTCCGCCTCAGGTCCCCATATCGGTGGTGGCACTACTCTGCCTTCCACCCCATACCGGTGGCCTCCTCCAGGGCATTGGCCACTTCCTGCCACACCTGACTTCTGGCCCTGTCCAGGGGTGCCTCCCCAAATAGTGGGCCAACATGTGGCTCCACAATGTCAACCAGGTTTGCCAGCTCCACCTGGCTGCACTGCACAGCATGCCTCCGCGCCAGCTCTGCTGCTCAGTTAAGTCAAAATGGCACTCTGCAGTGCGGTTCTGCCATGTGCAGATGCTGCATGGTACAGCACTGCCATTCCCTATTGTGCTGTCACCAAACAGCATGATAGTGGTGCACCCATGCCTGACGCATGGCACCAAGGGGGCAAAGGTCGGGCACAGGGTCAAGGGTCTCTGGCACACGGGACACCACAGCGTGATTGGAACCCAATGAGTGTAGCATGATTGGGTGCCTGTGTGCCACCTCCTGTAGCGGCCTACCTCGCTGTTGCCCCAGTGTGCCTACGATGTCCCAGTGCCACAGCACCATATAGGTGAACACGCTGTAGCGCGACTGGCACAATGGTGGCCATGCCCTGCATTATCTCCCACACACAGCACGTCAGCAGCATGGCAGGCGCCTGCGTCATCAACCCGGGCATGCACAGTTAGGTGTGTACTGTGCATGTCACAGAACTGCACCCTTGGCTCAGCATGTTCAACACAATTGCGCAAAGTGCAACTGCACGATATTCAGCCGGCATATGCAAATCAGCTAATCAGCCATTCACTGGCGCAGTCACTGCATTTGCATCCACTTAAAGATGCGCCTCGCCTCATTTGCATGGGTTGCACTATAAAAGTGCGACATTGGGCTGCACTGGCCATAGTCGGTTACTGCAGTCTATTGGTGAGTTGCATGCTGTTTGGGAGTGTGGACTGTGGATTTGGGGACATGCATGGGACTGCACAGTCACAGGTAACACCTGTCATTCTCACAGGCTGAATCATGACCGAGCGTGTTGTGGAAGAAGAGGAACAGAGTCATGGGAAGGAGGAGGAGGCCAAATTTCATGAAGGCCGAGATGGATTCCCTGTTCGAGGCCTACCTAGACTAGGAGCCGCTTCTCAGTGGATGCCAGGGAACACCACAGGCCCATGCTGCTGCATGGGAGGAGGTGGCGCATGCTGTAAACCTGCATGGCAGCCACCAGTGCTCCGTGCAGGAGTGCAAGAAGAAGATGGGCACAGACAGGTGGAGGATTAAGGAGAAGGTGGCTGCCATCAGGGCAGCATGGTCTGCGACAGGTGGGGGACAGCCAGAGGTGCTACGCCTGACCCCACAGGAGGAGAGGGTTGCTGGCAGCATGCAGCGTTGCACCATTGAGGTTGTTCAGGGTGGTGGATTCCAGAAGGATGGTAGCCCGTCACTGCATGGTAGGTCATGGTCTGTCTATTGGGGGGGGACAGGGTATGTCACATGCAGTAACGCGACTTTGCTTTCCCTTACAGCTCCTGAGCATCTGCATGGGTCAGTGGTGGTGGGCTTCTCCACTGAGGCCGGTCAGATGGAGATGGAGGAGGGCCCATCCACCTCCACAGGAATACATGGCACAGGGTGGCAGTGGGCCCACCTGGATGTCCAGACTGATGTTGGTGGAGCAGGTGCAGAGGAGGCCCTGCCCGTGTCCCAGTGTGCCAGCGTCCATGGATGCCAGCATGCTGAGACTCAGGCTGGTGCCAGATCCGTCACCGATGATGATGTCACTAATGTCATGGGCAGTGACACGTGTATGCCACAGGATGGCCACACAGCAGGTTACATTGCGGCCATGGCTGTGGCTGGTGCCACTGTGGAGGCCTGCGTGTCTTCACAGTCCCAGCCTGTGCCTGTCAGCACCAGTGGGACAACACTGGTGTGTGTACAGGACAGTGGGACTGTTGCAGCCACTGCAGCAGCGCCATTGAGCCCTGGGGAGTGGCAGCCAGAGGGGCAGCATCAGCAGTTGGCCAATGTGCAGGGGGGTACAGTGTCAGGGGGCAGCATCAGTGCACTGCCTGTGGACATGCCCAGGCCTGGCCCTGGTATGCAGCGCTCACCCTCAAGGGGTGATGAGCATCAGGGCCACGAACACCCTGAGGGACAGCATGCCGATCAGGCAGATGACTGCTTGGATGAGCACACCCGCATACTGCAAGCATCAGTCAATCAGCAGATGTGGCTTGTGATGGCGGTGGATGCACTGAGTGTGGCTCTGCACCAGGCAGAGGAGCATCACAGCAGAGAAACTGCTCTGCTCCTGGCAGGGGTGGACCGGATGCGGGAGGATGTAACCGCTGCCATTGAAAGGCTGACACAATCACAGCTGTCATGGCCACAGTGGGCACACAGTTATTTGCCCATGCATCGCAGACACCATGCACTGCAATGTCCACCCCCCATTCCCGGTGTCGTGCGACACCATCCTTGTCAACACCAGGTTCAGCTGTGGGCATCCCGAGCACGCCTGGTGCAGGCATGTTCAGTGTGCTGCAGACCCCTGAGCGAGTATGGTCATGTTCATGCAGTGGAACCCCTTGGGGACCATCGGTGCCACCCCATGAGGCCAGTGGTCAGTCTGACACTGCTGGTGGGTCTCGGCGGGGCCACCCATGCATCCGTGGCAGCTGGGGCACTGTGGCGCATGACTGACCTGTCTCCCAGTGTGGCTACTCTCTGATGCTGCCCTGTGTGCATTGTGTCATTCAGCAGGCAATGCACGGGTGGGAACCCGGTCCTGCATGCACACACACAGTCCATCTGCACACCCTCCTGGCTGCTGTCCGCAGTTGCGTGTGCATGATGATGCTTGCATTGCACTGTACACCAATGTGCAATGGTGCCCAGCGTCTGACACACGCACAATGACAGGCAGTGGGTGTGGTGGTCTGTGGACATGTGTGTGGCTAGGGGTGGCATTCTGGGTCAGCGTGCCTCCTACCCTTTGTGCACATCTGGTGAGTTGTGTGTGTGTGTGTGTGTGTGTGTGTGTATGTGTGTCTCTGACCGCGTGCCATGTTAGACCTCATCCATCCCTGCCAGTGTGTGTGGTTCCATGCCTGGCCACTTCCCTTGATGGCATGCACCCCTGGTGTGTGTCCATGCGTGTTTGTGCATTGTGCTTTTGCCACTGGTGGTTGCACATGGCCCCATGACTTACCTGGGTTGGCTGAAGTGCTCCTCCGTGATGGTGTCCTGGTGCAGCTGTGCCTGCCGGAGCAGTCTGGGGTCCCGTCGCCCAAGGGGAGGTCTGCCAATCACCATTATCACTGGCGTCCTCATCATCCCCATCGCTGTCCCCCTCTTTGACCTGTGTGGCTATCCCACATTTGTTGGCCATGTTGTGCGGGATACAACAGGCCAGGAATAGCCCGCAGTCCTTTGAGGGGCTGTACTGTAGGGCACCGCCGGAGGTTTCCAGGCAATGGAAATGTGCCTTCAGCATACTGAACATCCGCTCAATGACATTACGTGTGGTGGCATGTGCCTTATTGTAGCATTGCTGCGATGGGGTCATGGGCTGCTGGTATGGTGTGAGCAGCCAGGGACGGATTGGGTATCCACTGTCACCTGTGTGTAGAGGGTGGAGGTTAGTTTGGTGATCAGCATTGCCCTGTCCAGGGCCATGTAGGCCACTGCCCATGTCACCTCTGGCCATGCCCCTCCCAAGCCCTAAGTTTGTCCGTGTGGTTTGCATACTCACCCACTAAGTGGCCGGTGGGGATGTCCCCACTCTCAAATCTGTGGCACAGTGCTGACTGGTGTCAGATGAAGGCATCATGTGCTCCCCCAGGGTGCGTGGCACAGACATTGATTATGCATCCCCTGGCATTGCACACCACCTGGCAGTTGATGCTAGCACAGCCCTTCCGATTAATATATGTGGCCCCCTCGGGGCCAGGTGGTGTGCGTATGGCCACATGGGTGCAGTCTATTGCCCCTAGCATGCCAGGCATACGTGCTACCCTGTGGAACTCCTATATGTTTGCTGTGCACTCCGCTGGTGTGTTGGAGAAATGGATGTACTCCGCAGCATGTGACAGCAGTGCCGTTCTGGTTCTGTCCAACTATGCATATGTTCAGGATGTGAAGATGGATGCACCATTTCCAGGAAGTGACCACCACATGATGTGGTTTCACTTGGACATGGGCAGAGGGATGGTCAGGACCAAGACGAGGGTCTTGGACTTTTGGAGGGCTGACTTTGGTAAGGTGGGAGAAGTTGTGAAAGAACACCTTGATGGGATCAGAGTGGGGATGGATCTGGAACAGAAATGGGCCATAATAAAGAAGGGACTGATGAAGGCCACTAGTGAGTGTTAAATCAACAGTAAGAAAACTAAAGCCAAAAAGTCCAGCTGGTTCGACAAGGAGGCAGCAAAAGCAGTAGGAAACAAGAGGGCAGCCTTTAGAAAGTACAAACACACTCAGAATGGGGAAGACAGGGTAAACTACACCACTAAGTAAAGAGAAACGAGCAGGGTGGTAAGGAAAGGAAAAGGCCATAAGAAAGATATAGCCAGTCCAGGAGGTAAAAGTGGATGAGAAGGCCTTTTTCTAGTATATAATGGAGAAAAGAAATATAAAGGATGAGATTATCAGGCTGAAAAAGGAGGGGGTTGGGCAGAGAGTGGTAAAGAAAAGGCAGAGGTGCTTACAGGAACTTTTATTCAGTCTTCACTCCTGGGAAGAATGGACCAGTACCATAAGAGTAGGGGGTGGAAACTGGGAGTGGCAAGTCACAGATGGCCCAATTCAAGCTGACAGGGTAATCAAGGGTATAAGGATCTTAAAGGTGGACAAATCACTAGGGCCAGACTGCATGCACTCGAGGGTCCTTAGAGAACTGGCGAAGTTCTGGCAGGTCGCTGGCAGACCTGTTTAACACTTCTTAGTAATCTGGAAATCTACCCCAGGATGGGAGAATGGCATATATGGTGCCTCTTCATAAAAGTGGGCCAAGAGACAAACCATGGAACTACCGACCAGTCAGCCTGACCTCAATAGTGGGTAAGCTGATGGCGACCTTCCTGAAAGAGAGACTGATTGGCTTCCTGAAGGAAAATGGTCTCCAGGATGAGAGTCAGCATGGGTTTGTGTTTAGGAGGTCCTGCCAAACTAACCTAATTGACTTTTTAGACTGGGTCACTAGGATAGCGAACAAAGGACCAGTTGGTTGATCCTGTATCTGGATTTTAGCAAGGCCTTCAACTCAGTGCCTCACAGGAGTCTAGTCAGGAAGTTGCAGGACCTGGGGATGGGGGCTAAGCTCGAAAGATGGATCAGAAGTTGGTGGCAGGAAAGAGACCAAAGGGTGGTAGTTGGAGAGAATTCTCAGAAGCAAGGCCTGTGACCAGTGGGGTCCCACAGGGCTTGGTGCTTGGTCCAGTGTTGTTTAACGTCTTCATAAATAACATCATGAATGGGATCAAGGGTAAAATCTGCCTGTTTACAGATGACATCAAGCTCTGTGGGAGGATGGACACGAAGGAAGGAAGACAGGAACTCAAGGAAGACCTGGCTAGGTTAGAAAAGTGGTCTAGCATTTGGCAGCTGGGGTTCAACATTGTAAAGTGTAAAGTTATGCACTAGAGGCTGAAGAATCCGGGGACCAAATACTGGTGGGGCGGCGTGCAGGTAACCAGGTCAGAGGAAGAAAAGGTCCTAGGAGTAATAATTGCAAGTGACCTGAAATACTCTGCACACTGCAAGAGAGCAAAAGCAAATCAGATTCTGAGCTGCATAGCCAGGGGTATTACAACCAGAAAGGTAGAGGTCATTCTGCTACTGTACAGGTCACTGGTAAGACCACACCTGGAGTACAGTGTATGGTTTTGGTGCCTGTATCTTAAGAAGGATATCAACTTGCTGGACCTGGTTCAGAGAAGGCAACCTAGATAATCCAGGGCCAGCAAGGCAACACCTATGAGGAGAGGCTCAGGGAGCTCAGCATGTATTCCCTTGATAAAATAAGGGAGAGGGGAGACATAACTGACACCTTCATGTACCCTAGTGGTATTAACAGGGTGTGCATTGACCGCCTCTTCAGCCTTAGCAAGAACAAGACCACTAGGGGGCAACGCCTAAAGCTGGTGGGTGGAAGATTCAGGAGGGAGATGAGGAGGCATTTTTTCACCATGATGATGGAGGCCAATTAGAATGAAATGCCAGAAGATGTGGTATCCCTAAAAATAGTTGAAAGCTTCAAGAGAGGGTGGGACAGAATGAAGGGAAAAGCTGTGGGTAGAAGTGGGAAGGGAAGAGGGTAAGTTGAGGGAGGTCAAAAGGGAAATGGGGAGGGAGGGCAGTTCCCTTTGTAAATGCAGTGCAACTGCACAGTCAAGCAGACTAGATGGACCATAAGGCCTTTATCTGCTGGCATGTTTGCATGTTTGTAAGGAGAGATGTGACAAAATTCTTTGAAATCTTGAGGTCGGGAAAGGTCAACCCCTCTGTTTAAAGTTTTGGAACTGAGGGACATATGGCAAGGCAATCTTCTTATCCCACGACAATGATTTTGAACTTTGGTTCTCATTTGTGGACTTATTGTTCTGAGCCATGAATTCCTGAATTATTTCAGGATGTAATGTGATTTAAACGTTCTCTGTATTTCACTTTACTGGATGTCTTGCATATGTTTTATTTCACCTGCATAGTTTGGGTATAACGTGGTGGGGACTATTTGTCTCTTGTAATACGCAGTTCTGGGTCATGTGGGTGGGATCGGCAGTGTATGCTGCCATTTACTGCACAAGTCTAACAAGCCACAAACAAACTGAACTGTTATCTTTTATTATTGTAGACATAGGAGTTTTAGACAAGCTAATTTTCTGAAGTTAGTTGCTGTGTGCACAAAAAATTATTACCTTGCTTCAAACCAAAATCAAATGTTACCTGTTGTTGGTATAGAGGACTGTAGCATTTTAGTGGTGCATTAATTTATCACCAACTTGTGGGAACATTTTTCTTGTTTACACTGCTGAGGTCTCATACCTGGTATAATATTATACTGCAGCAGGGGCTTGGCATCTGTATCTATAAGTAACTTCTTCAGGTTTACTATACAGACCTCATGACTGTTATAAAGCTATGATACTTTTAGTACAGGATGCTTATCACTACAATTTCTCTGGTGACAAAGGTTTGTTCCCTTGATGGCATCAAGTTTATTTTCAGTAAATCTTTTTTTAGCTAGATTGATTTGGCATCCTCCTCTTAGTGAGGTTACAAATGTGTATGAACTGGGATGATACTGCATTAAATTTGAATGTTTGTACTATAGTATGATTACCTATCTATAAAGTACCATGCCAGAAATGTTTTTTGTATGTTGATTTTAAATCCAATAAAAAGCTGAAAGAAAAAAAAATATGAAAGAGTATCTTCTTTAGTGTACCTCTTGCAACCACAGCAATGCATTATGTGTGCAGTCAGATAAAGGCTGCTAGGATTCTCCTGATATGAGTTTGCACTTCCACTCTGTTTTTTAATTTTTTATTTTACAATACTTGAGATTTATGTCCCACCTATCTGCACAGACTATTTCTTTCTCTTTCTTTTCATTGTTTCAATATACCAGGCTACAACCTATTGGTCTCAGACCTCCTGCTCGAACACCTCACTTTTCTATTTTTTTCCCTTATTGCAGGGAACCAAACTCCTGTGCTCAGACCACCTGCATGTTTCTACCCCTCTGCAACACTATAGGTTGGTTGCCTTGTTTGGGTTCAGTTTCCCATGATGCTGTCACACCCCGTTTACACATGGTGTCCACCCAGTATGGTACACCCTAGTTTCTCTGAACACATTTCTTTACAAGACTGCAGCACCCCACTCACCTTTGCTGCGTCAGCAGGAATCAGGTGGTCAGAGAGAGCAATGGCATCCACAAAGGAGCCTCCCTGACTCTCACTAGTGATATCTACTCATTGATCCATTTCATCTCCACTGCCCCTGGGCAGCTACACATTGCTAAGTCCATTTCTTCCTTACCATGGGAAGATTTCCTCATAATCCTCTTGCCTGTGCAACTCAGGGTGCCCCAAGGCCTGCCAATGTCCACTACTGTCTTTTCAAATGAAGCTGTAGTTCCAGGCATGGGAATCAAAGCCACCCGAGCATTCCACCCCATCCCCCAAGTGACACAATGGAAAGTCTACCAGTAGTCTGCCACATCTATAAAAATACAGGGCCAAAAGAAAGTCATATTACACCTGTGCTGTGCTTTCTGCACTGGCTCCCTGTTGGGTGTCGGATCACTTTCAAGGTTGGGTTGCTGACCTATAAAGCCCTACATGGATTGGGGCCTAATTACCTGCAAGACTGCCTACATCCCTACCTCCCATCTTGTCCCCTCCAGTCAGCAAACGAGGGCCTCCTGGTGATTCCCAGGTTCTATTTAAAGTCATTGCGCACCCGGGTTTTTTCCTTTGTGGTACCGACCCTGTTGAATTCACTGCCTCGTGTGCTCAGAGAGGCCCTGTCGGTCAATGCCTTCAAAAGGGATCTAAAGACCTTTCTGTTTATTAAAGCCTTTTCCTCTGTTTAATGTTTATTTTAATATTGTAGTTTATTGAATGTTTTTAACTTTTATATAGAACTTGGCCATCTGTACAGCACCTAGAGTCGCCATGAAACACAGTGCTCTATTAAATGAATAAACCAAACTAAACTAAATTGCATATATGCCACTGTTTTGTTTGGCTAACTCCCAGGTGTCCAACAAAAGCAATGCCATGGGCTAGGGCTAGGAGCTGCTACTTGTACTCCTTAGGGACCACTAGCTGCCATAGCACCCTTCCCTCTGGGTCTCCTTTAGGAAGCCACTCTCTGTACAATAACCAAGTCTCACAGTATCCCTCCGTTTTACATTCTCCCTGAGAGTCAGTCAGCTCTGAGCCCTGCTAAGTTTCTCATATTTGGCTCTCCCCAGGAGATGTCCTCTTTCAGTAGAAGACCCACTCACAGTTTGGGTCTCCACTGTCTGTAGCTGTAGCATATAACTGCTGCTCCCAGCTAGTTATTCAGATGCACTGGCTACTTCCTCTGCTGTTGAGGTAGGGGTTACCTTTGGCTGCATTGCCCCCTCTCTTTGCGCAGTAGTCTGTATCCTGCCCTGAGTACAGGTGGTGACAGAGATATTTCCTCTCCCTGCAAAATAATCACCCATAATTACATCAACAGGGAGAGCTCTAGGACTACTCCCATCTCGTGTGCAGTATCCCTTGACTGCCTTCCCAGCTCAGAAAGACCCTTGCCATAGGCACTGAGACCACAGTGCTAGTCACTCTCAGACATCTGACAAACTGAAATGGCAGAATCTGTCTGTTATTTATTAAATTCTGCTCCTTGAAACAATGTCCATTATGCCAGTATGCCCCTCCCCCGATACTGTCACAATTGGCCTGTAATCTTTTCTCTTATTTATTTGACTAATTTCTTCTTCTTATCATACTTTAAACAAGGTTTCTTAGTGTAACCTCCTCCTTGAGAGGGGGGCTTACCTGGATGGCCTCTGCTGCCCTCCCAAGGTCCCTGGAACTTCTGCCAGTATTGCTGGCTTCCTCCTGCTCAACTGCATGTGTGTGGTGGGAGAGAGTGACCTCAAGGACATCCTTGATGCCTTCTGTGCCCTTTCAAGCTGTGGTTGCATTCTTCAGTCCCGATGCCCTGATTCTGGCAAAGGTGACCAAGACCACCAGCAGGACACTTCTTTTTGTTTGGCACCTCCTGCACCATGATGGTGCTGCCAACCTGAGCTAAAGCACATGTTGCAGGGACTCTTCCTCAGCACTCCCAACTCCACCCTTCCCTGCCAGCATGCCCGACCAAGGACCTGACACTCACCTGACTGCCACCATCTGATTGAATGACAGCTCAAGAGGGTTGCAATAGAATCCAGGGGCCAGCACACAATTAGGGGCAGCAGAAACAAATGAAATAAAAGACTTTGACGCATAGGCTCCAACAGAATATAGTCATGGTGATATTAGTCACCCCCAACTTTATCAGCCATCCAGTCAAGGGGCCAGAAAGCCCTTGCAACCACAGCAATGGATTTTGGAGGGATGATGCAATAAGAACCCCTTCTAATTGGACTGGTGGGCTTAAGGAGCCAATCAAGGGAAAGACAGGGCAGAAGGACTGATGAACAGCCCTGCCTGTCCAATGGGTGCTTGAACTGTGAGAGAGAGAGAGAAGTTTCTGGGCTCTTGAGGAACTTGTAGCAGTCTGAGAGGGACACTGAGCTGTTCAGACTTGCTACTGGTGAGACCAAGTGAGAGGCCTAGCCAGGCCAACCAACCTTCTAGCCCTCACCAGTATTCATTCTGTAAATTCAGAGACTGTGCCAAATGAGCCCCTATGGGAGAGTATGAGCCTGTGGGCCACTGCTGTATACCAAAGCTGCTGAGCTGTACTGAGTGGAAACAGAGACCTGCATCCTTTGCAAGTTTCTCCGGAGCCTGGAAGCCCTTATCTAGTGGGGTGGATCAGAAAACAGGGAGCCACGGGGTGCATGCCCAGAGTACATGGGTACTCTTGATCTGGAGGGGAGTCAGACCATAAGGGTTGCTCCTGGAATCTGGGCTCTTTGGGACTGGGAAGCCACTGTGTAGTGCTCCTGTATCCTAAGAGCTGAACTGGAAGGGCTGTATCCTGTGAGGTGTGAGCCAGAAGAGCTGTGCTGCTGCAGAATATCTGAGACAGTCTGAAGTGTTTCATCTCCAGGCCACTGGGGCCTGTTCCTGATTGCTGCCTGACCTGTTGCTGTGTGCTGTTCCACCCCACCCCGACTGAACTGCTGAATCTGTGGGTCATGTGAGTACTGGCATTGCTGGCCGGGCTTTTTGTACTTTTCCAACTTTAGATTACCCTTACTGTATTGGGATAATGTTGTGTTTCATTTTTGTGTTGGATTTCAAGCTCTTTAAAATTATATTAACACACTATGGCCTGTTGGTGGGGGAGTAAATTGCAAGCTTGCTACCTTTTATCAAGTACACCACTGAAAAAACCTAGGCAAAGTAGCTAATAGGCCTGCCCCAGGACTCAAGTGTAGTACCTGTGTACCCAGAGTCATTGGTATTTGTTCCATGCTTAAAACTGTAGCTTTTGTACTGGTACCAGTTAAAGAATTTACCACACCCCATGTAGAATTAATCTTTTTGTGCCCTTTGATTGGATGGGTGCTTCCTCAAACTGTGTGGGATCTGAGAGGGTAGTAGTGATCCACATTACAGTGGCTCTCAGGGTGCACTGCTATAGAGTGGAAGGGTTCAAGGTGACTTCCAGCTGCTTAACCTCTTCTTTTCTCCCCGCTGCCATGCTTGTGTTCTTAAATAAAAGCACTGTTAATTGGTTGACTTTTATGTCTGTGTGTGTGCTCAGTTTGTACACTCTGATTGAAGTGTTAATTGGTGAAGGTAACAACTGTCTTAGTGGTCCTCAGTGGGTGGTCCAGTCCTGTGTAGGAAGATGGTTAGGTACTGCATCCCAGGGGGTGGTACTGCACACAGCATCTGGCCCACTTATTTTCTTTGGGTGGAGGCACCACACTGTTTATTATTTTTTCTGGGACAACCCCACCACCACCACAGGAGAATGAAAGAACCCAATCCCCTCAACCAGGTGGACCCTGTACAGTCACCAGACAGGATTGTGATCACAGACAAAGCATCGCAGGGGTCACAATAGTTAGCAAATGTCAAGTGAGATTTGCGAAAGCCTCACCACCATCACTTCACTATTCCATATTGTTTCTGTATTTACCTCACTGATACAAGTTGAGGTCCTGTTGTTTCATTCTCTTTTTATGCACACACCACCCTCCAGTTCCTTGTCTCACATTTTTAAAGGGCACCTTGAAATGATGTACTGAAGTGGCGCCTAGGGTGCAGGTTAAAAAGGAGTAGCCACACCTACCTCAAATCATTTTCAAATTCAAGATGTAGCCTACTTAACCCTGGGCATTTATTTCTTTATTTTTGTTAACCAGGTAGGCTCGCTGAGACTAGAGGACCCTTTTTCAGGAGCAACATGGATTAGCTACAGGGAAAGGCCCCTCAACCTATTTTCTAACATACCTGTGTAGTTTGTGGGCATGAACAATGATTCCCTCTCTTGCATCCCCCTAATTTCACCCTAATGTGAATATAAATTATGTTGCTTCACTCTGTTTTGCCCTGGTGTGAAAACCTGTTTGTATCCATTACAAAAGGCATGACCCCACTGATGCAAGGCATCGTGGGAGTTGATGATGTGTACTTGCACAAGCCAACAGAAGTTATAATCTCAAGTCAATTCTGTTACATGTCTTGTGAAGTCCCTGTATTCTCTTAAAGCATTTTTTTCTAATTCAGTTACACTTTAAGCTACAGAAAACAGCAGAGCACTTACTATGCCTTGAAAAGTTTCATGGCCAGCATGAGACAAGAACACATGAACTGCAGAGGACAGCAACTGCACTGACTAATACAGTATAACTACTGCAGGCTTTAGCACTAAAACGTCATAGAGCTCCAGGTTACCCTACATGAGTGGGGTCATGATCTTTGTAACGGAGTCAAGCAGATTTTCACACTAGACTTAAGTACCTTCATTTACATTTCAATCCTGATGAAATTAGGAAGTGCAATACAGGCAATCATTGTTCATGCCTACAAACTACACAGGTAAACAGAATAAAAGGCTGAGGCCCCCCCCAATCAGTTTAACCTTATTTAGGGTGCTCCTGCTAAGAGGCAAATCAGAATCAACAAAATCCTTTCCCCCAACCACCGCCACCACCAGTACTGTTCAAACTGGCCTGTAATTAACATTTTTAATATTTATCTAATGCATTTCTTCTTATCGTTTTTTTTTAAACGGATTCTTAGTTAACAAATTTTTGCAAAACTCTTCCCACCAGTTCACTGTGACCCCCGTTTGGTCAGGTCTCATACTATTCTGTTTCCATTCCTGCATTTACCTTGTAGAAGAAACAAAAACAATGAATATGTTGCAGGTGATACCTTTTACTGGACCAATAAAGTTGTTATGGAGGCTAACTTTGGAGAGTTATACTCTCTCAATCAGGTCAGTGGAAGAGCTGAACTGCATGTCAGATATACAAGTTGGATATGGATTCAAATGAGAGATGGTGTAGCTTTTTTATAAACATAAAAGCCATACAAAGTCAATTCAGATTTGTGAAAATCAGGCAGGAAAAACTGAAGAATATCCCATTGTTATTTAAGAGTGCCTTCTGCAGTGACACTTTAGTATCAAAGTGGTTGCTGCTTTTGATCAGAAAGAATTGGGGATGCTGAATTGGTGTTTTGAGGAAGAAAATAAATAAGAGAAAAACATTTGAAGCAGTTTTTTCTTTGAGGTGGGGGATGGATATGAATTCATCTCTGATAACGTGCAGAAAGTCAATGTCTTTAAGTCCTTATCTTTTGTGTTGAAAAGTTGGATCATTTCAGTTCAAATATTAATCGTTCATGAATTACCTTTTAAAACTCTGATAGTAAGTTCATTTATGGAGTTGCCTGGATAGACTAGAGAAATGTTCCCCTATCTGCATATTTTCATTTTTGTGAGTGACTATGAATCTGTGGGGGTTCATTCCTTGTTTGAGCTTTTGCCCAGTTTCACCAATGTGGCAGCCATCCTCACATTTTGAGCACTGTATCCTTTCCCAGTCATCAAAAACTAAGTCAATAAACAAAATATATGTTACATAGCCGGAAGAACAGGAGTATGAGTTTTGGATTTCAAATGTTTTTCCATTATGGCTGACAGAAGTCTCACTAGAGATGTATGCACATAGTCTGCAGCAGCCAATGGTCTCTTAACTTCAAGCTGGAGCAATACATTTCTCTTTTTTGGGCAAACACTGTGGATTTACATGTTTTTTACATCGGTCAACTAGCACTTGCATTGGTACCTGAGTGCAATTTGTTTATGTACTAGTTCATGGTTGAGCCTTTGTTTTTGCACCTGCCACTGAGGAGTGTGTGGGTGGTTCTTGTGCCTTGGCCTGTGAGGTCCAGTCCAATTTTTGTTTCCCATTATTGGGCCACTTTATGTGTGCTGTCTCTCTACATAAGGTGCAGTACCCCATGTATGTGAGAAATCAAGTGTGCTCTGCTCCTGCTTCTTAAATATTGTGTAAACACTCAGATATATTCTGGCTAGAGATTAGAACTGCGAACCTCAGTGGGGAGGGCTACAATGAAGCTACGCAGCTGCAGGAACCTGACAAAATCTGACTGTTGCAGACCATATTTTTCTTGCAAGAAGTGGAATGATGTCACCTTCTCCTCCTGTAGGAGCTCAAAAACATATTTCAGTCCAGTCCTTTTCCATGTCTTCCCTCACTACCTGCCTTCTGGTTTTCACTCCTCACCACCTCTGCTCTTCCCCCTACCAAGGAGCTAGGCATAAGCTCGTCCTACAGGTCCCTTGCCTCCTGTCAGTAGTGTTTGCGCACTGTGTATTGCTGCCATCTTACTTTGCGCTTTATTTATTTATTTAGTTAACATTTTGGTAACCAGAAAAGGCACAGTGAGCCAAGGCTCATTTCCAGGTGCAACCCTGGGCATAGGGAAAATGGGATGTGAACAACTGAACAGTCAGATTACATATAAATATGGCACACAATTATTTAAAAAAGGTAATGAAATAGTAATAATAATACATTGGCAAATATTGTTATACATTTGTAGCCCAAAGTGAGCATGGGAAGCCTGCTTAAAAGTAAGGTAGGCAGGAAAGGGGGAAGAAACAAGGGATGAGGTGGGGGCAGCAGTTGGTATTAGAAATTGCAGGGGTTATGGAAAGTTGAGCACAGAAGGAGGCAAGTTAAGAATGGAGAGAGAGAGAGAGAGAGAGAGAGAGAGAGAACATCACCTCAGTTGCTGGGAGGAGGATGGAAGGGATTGTGAAAGGATACATTTTAGAGAGTGTAGGGAAGGATATAAACAAATGGAGCTTGGAAGAAAGTTCCAGAGGGAGTTGAGATGGTAAGAGAAGGCTGCCTGCCCAAACTGGAGTGGGGATGTGGAGAGAAAAGGTACGGGGGTCTCTAGAGCATGGCTGATAAGAGGAGGGGGATGATGGGGAGAAAAGAGAGGAGAGGTAGGAGGGGAGAGACCCAAACCAGGATTTGGAGATGAGGGTGGTGGCGTGGTGCTGTTGGCGTAAGTGATGAGTGGAAGGGAGAGAGAGAGACGGAAGAGTAGAGGGAGCAGTGGTGCATATGGGAGGGGAGCATTGGTAGAAAAGCGGCAGAAAGTATTAACAAGCATTTGTCAATTCCGAATGTTTGCTTGCTGGTATTGGCACTGGCAGTGCAGGAGTTAGAGAGATGCATAATAGGAATGGCGATGAAGTATTGAAGTAACACCAACCCCCACCCTTCAGAGACTGACAGGTGTTGGGGGTGTGCCTTTGGGTTGTCCACCATAGCACTTATGCCATTCCACCTCACCCCACACTGCAGACACCAACAGGTATCACAGTGTTCCTTGAGGTCTTCGGCCCTTACACTCACCCCTTTTCAAAAGGAAATAAGCTGAGATGGGTGTAGTATAAGAGAATGGGGTGAATGTTAGGGCCGAAGACCACAAGACACACCTTGATGCCTGTCAGTGGCTGCAGGGTGGGGGTGGGGGTGGAATGGGTTAAGCATTACAGCTGATGACTCCAAGTCAGACCCCTGATGCCTGTCAGTCTGTACAGGGTGGGCGTTACAGTTGGAAACCCTAAAGCCCCAGGAATTTGTTGGTATTTTTGCTCCAAATTTTCAAAATGGGCTTTTTGGGGGCCCACCTCATGAACAGTGGCAGTATCATTTTGTTACTCAATGTCAAAAGGTGATTTCACATAGCGAGTGTGCCATTC
Source organism: Neoceratodus forsteri (assembly GCA_016271365.2). Taxonomy (NCBI): domain Eukaryota; kingdom Metazoa; phylum Chordata; order Ceratodontiformes; family Ceratodontidae; genus Neoceratodus; species Neoceratodus forsteri. Next base: position 487,263,327 of record CM057454.1, on the reverse strand, counting down.
GGTGCCACAGGTGTAAAAACAGATTTCAGGCAGGATGTGAAAAATGACAGCTGTACTGTTCATGAGGAGGTGTGAGAAATGGCAATGTTTAAAATCTTGACGAAAATATGAAAAAGTGGTGAAGTTACAAGTGTGTATAGAAACTGTGCAACACACGCTCGCAACGCAGTCATTTTTTGAAATGTTTTCACCAAATTTTTAATATGGCCTGCATGCACACCAAGTAGACTCATTGCTACCCCTCCCCCCACTGTCCCTGCCATGTTCGTGCCCTCACCTGACACAAGCGTCATTTTCTCTGTGTTGTATACCAGCACAGCACACCACTAGCCATATTACCACTTTGGCTACAAGAAGAAGAAGAATAATCAGCATTTATATAGTGCTTTTCATACAAGTGTATCCCAAAGCGCTTTACAAGCAATGCTAGACTGGTAGTGAAGTGACTGAATGTGTAGTGGCAGCCATATCTCACAACCCCCACACACAGCCTGAACAACTGCATGCAATATTGCATTGTGACAAGCCTCTGTACCACATCAAGGTAGCCAGTCTTACAGAGATCCAGTCACACACCATTAGACACACCACGAACAGTTGTCAGACTAACAGACTGACATTTGGTTACAATACTGCATTGTGTCAAGCCTCTGTACCACATCAAAGTAGCCAGTCCCACAGAGGTCCATTCACACACCACTGGCCACACTACCAACAGTTGTCAGACTAACAGACTGGCCTTTGGTTACAATATTGCATTGTGACACACCTCTGTTCCACATCAAAGTAGCCATTCCCACGTGGTGACGTCATAATGCCAAAACATAGCTGCAGCTGGAAAAATCAATACATCATCCCCCAGAACACATTCGAGATAATATAGCATCAATTGCAAAAACTTATGACAGCAATTGGAAAATCGGAACACCCGGGGGGGTGGAGGCGGAACACCCCCACAGAAAGAAATCATTGCAGCAACTATAATAAAATAAAACTCAAGTTTTAGTCCACTTCATCGGACCACTCTTTTTGTAGAAGAGCTCTGCCTCCCACAATCTCCGGGTGCTCCGATGAAGTTTTTGTAATACTGCCTTTGAATTACAGCTTCATCAGTACACCTGGGGTGGGGGGGGTGGCGTGCCCCCACAGAATAGTTATTGTAAAAAATTATAAACCCATTTTCATCCTTTTCTACCGCCAACTTAGTATTTTGATAGGATGGGGCCTTGTGTACCCGTGTGTTTTATATGCGTGAAAGCTTTCTTGCATTTTTACCAGTGCCAGCCTAACCAAACAAGGCAGGCAAGAGTAGCTGCCCAGTGCCCCAAGCATTTCCAAGCAGTACTACTACTAAGCCAAAGCCATATGCAAACAGGTTGGATGACTGGACACCACACAGAAGTTGAACACTGCCAAAGGCCCAAGGTAATGGAGGAGAGAGGTTATATTGTCCTTGTACAGGTCCCTGGTAGGGCCTCAGCCAGAGTATGGGGTTCAGTACTGGTGCCAACACCTCAAAAAAGGGCATTAAGCTGCTGGTGAAGGTCCAGAGGAGGGCTAGAAAGATGAAAGCTGATTAGCAGGGTAAGGCATATGACTGAGGAGAGGTTGAGTGCACTGAACACGTACTCCCTGAAGAGACAGAGAGAGAGAGAGAGACCTGCAAGTACTTGAAAGGGATAAATAAGGTAGATAAGGAGAGTCTTCAGCTAGAGGAGAGAGAGAGAGAGAGAGAGAGAGAGAGAGAGAAAGGGCCTTTAGCTGCTGAGTGTGTTTGTAAGTTGATTTAAAGCAGTTTTTTTAGCTGCCATTTCTGTGTGTTGGACATTGTATTTGAGGTCTGTTAACTGCAGAATCAGTTGGGGACTGGCCGAGGTTGTCTGAACCTTCTTTTGCTGAGCAGTTGGAGAAAGGATTTACTTGCTGGATAAGCATTACATTCTTTTTTAGTCTGTGAAGGAACTAGAAGGGGAAAGGATCAGATCTGTTCCAGTACAGTAGCTTCTTCTTCTTGTTTTCACATTGTTTCTTGTGAATTTTACTTGGTAGAAGGTTATTTATTTTCTTTCTTACTACTTCTAAGGGGCTAGCAGGGTATTGTTTGGGGGCTTTTGGAAAGTTGAAACCTGTTTTGGTGGCTAGAAGTGGGCTCATTTGTTTGATGTTTCACTGTGTAGCAAGCTGCATTTGTGGAGGCCTATTTCTTCTGATTTAAAATCTATTTGGTGTGATTTAATTGGGGCTGTTTCTATGAATTGGAGACCTATATTTTCTAATTTCAAGTCTATTTTGATGTGCTGTTGGTGAAGCTGTTTGAATTGTAGACCTGTTTCTTTTGATAGCAAACCTGTTTTTGGGGCTTTGAGTAGAATTGTGATTCATTTTTGCTGGCTTCACTAGCTGTGAAGTTTAGTGCATAGTGGGGGAAGGGTGCTAATGGTCTGATCAGGGGCCTCAGCTACCTGATTGTTTCTGGAAGACTTGGGCTGGTTAAGAAAATAATGTTTTGCACTGGTAGAGGGAGGAGAGGGGAGACTTGGGGGAGTGTTTGGTATCCTTCATCTGGAAGGGTGGGGGGGTCACTGGTGGGCAACAACAGCAATGGGTAGGATGGTAGGCTGCAACAGCTGTGGTGCACTAATCTTTCTGAAAATTGCCTGGAGTATGGGGGATGTTTAGTGTGCAACCACATAGAGAAACTTAGAAAGGAGATCAAGGGTCTGCAGGAGGAACTTAGACAGGCAAGGCAGACTGGGGGTGGGTTTAGCCCAATACTGAAGGGAGGGGAGATGAGGGAGGGTGATTTGAGCCAACAGTGGTGAAGAGAGGGTCAGAAGAAGGAAAGCAGAGACAAAGGGGCTCAGGCCAGGAAAAACGATTGCCCAGGAAACCAGGTCAGGAAACAAAAGACAAATAGAAGGAGGAGATAGGGACCTGTGAGGGAAGACGAAGAAGTGGCAAAAGTCATGGAGTGGAAAAGAGAGAACAGGTTACTATGAAGAGAGAGGGAGCAGGCATTTGTGAAGGGTCTTCAGAAAATAGTTTTGCACTTCTAGAGAGGAAGGAGGAGGAGGAGGAGGAGGAGGAGGGAAATGATGAAATTAGAGGAGTAATTGATAAATGCCTAGACCAAACCAGAGTGGGGGGAAGTTCTACTGAAAGAACTGAAACAGGGGCAAAAGGGGGAAATAATGTGCAGGGGGAAGAAGAGGACCTGGAAATAAGAGAGGGAGATGAATGGAAACAAGCAAGGAGTAAGGGCTAGAATCTTAGTGCTGGGGGACTCAATACTAAGAGGAGTCAGGTGGGATAGCAAGGGGGAGAGGCATAGTCGCATTTGGATGGAGGCTATGCCAGAAATGACAGTGGAAAGGGTGGGACAACCTGTTCTGAAATATGCCAGAAGGGGTAGGGACAAGCCTAATTTAATAATACATCTTGGGACGATGAATGAGCTGGCTGACAAGACAGTAGATATAGTCCAGAGGAGGTTTGAGGAACTATGACAATTATGTGAGGGAGCAGGAAGATCAGTAACTTTTTCAGAGGTACTTCCAGTGCCCAAGGCAAGCACAACAAGAAAGTGGAGAATAGAGGAATTTAATGGATGGCTAAGAACCTGGTGTTGTGCTAAAGGGTATGGGCTGTTGGAGGGGGTTGGGAGGGACCTGGGAGGACAGTAGTCTCTATGACAAGGACAGACTACACTTGAGTGAGGAGGGAAAGAAAGTGTTGAAACAGAGGATGGAGGAGTACATAGAGGAAGTTGGGAATTTAAACTAGGAGCAGGGGTGGCAATTGGGCAAGAGACATGCAGGGACCACAGGTTGGGAAACCATATGAGCTTACCCCCCATAACAGTGACAAAGGACAAATGACAAGTACTATTGGTGATGCTAGTAAAGGAGAGCAGGATGGGATGGGGGGTTAAGGTGGTTAACCTTAATGCTAGGAGCCTTGGAAGGAAAACTGCAGAGTTACAGGTGCTTATGGCAGAAGGAGAGGTTGACATTGCAGCTATCACAGAAACATGGGCCACCCAATACAATGACTGGGACCTGTCTGTACCAGGGTACAGGTTATTTTGTAGGGACAGGGTGATTGGGAAAGGAGGGGATGTGGCACTATATGTGAAGGAAGTACTGAAGTGTGTAAGAGAGGAAGGGGAGAAGGGTAGTACGGAGTCACTTTGGATGCAAATCCAGGATTCCAAGAATAGGATTCTCAGAATGGGAGTGGTGTACAAGCCGCCATCTCAGATGGAGGAGTTAGACAGGGAAGTAGTGGGACAGATCAGGAGGACCTGCGAGAAGGTTAGTGGGGTGATTGTGGGGGACTTCAGCATGCCAGAAGTGGACTGGAGTACCCCAACAACCAGGAACAGAAGGGAGCAGGTACTGCTGGATGCCTTCCAGAACAGCTTCCTGCTGCAAATGGTCAGTGAACAAACCAGATTAGGGAATACCCTTGACCTTGTGCTGGCAAATGGGGACTTTGTGAGAGAACTTACAGTGGAGAAACCACTGTCAGGGAGTGACCACCACTCAGTTTGGCTTACATTGGATATGGGCAAGGAAGGAGTGGAATCTGGCACAAGACTGCTGGACTTCAGGAGGGCCGACTTTGGGAGGATGGGGAAAGTGGTAAAAGGGTACTTGGCCAGAATTCAATCTAGTATGGACACTAACCAGAGGTGGGCGCTCATAAAGCTGGGGATAGTGGAGTCAACCAAAACCTGCTGCAAGGCCCAGAGCAAGAAGGCTAGGGCTAGAAAATTGAGTTGGTTGAGCAAGAAGGTCATGGAAAAGGTAAGGAGAAAAAGAGCTGCCTTTAGGAGGTGTAAGAAAACAGGAAGGGGGGACAGGGAGGAGTACTTGACAGAATCGAAGGAGGTGACAAGGGCAGTAAGGGGAGCCAAGGCATCTATGGAACTCAGGCTGGCACAAGGCATTAAGAAGGGGGAGAACGACTTATTTTGGTACATCAGGGAGAAAAGGAGCTGTAAGGACCACATAGTAAGGATTAGGAAGGAGGGGGGTTGGGTGGAAGCAGGGTACGATAAGGTAGAAGCACTAAATGATTACTTTTGCTCGGTATTTACTAAGGAGAAGATGGGGGTGACATCCAAGGGGAAAGGAATGGCAGAAATGGGGGTGAGGGGGTGGCAGATGGGGAACTCTTGGAGGGAAGAGTTTGGGAGGGTTTGAAGGCACTGAGGGTGGACAAGGCACCAGGCCCAGATGGCATCCACCCTAGGGTACTGAAGAAGCTGGCAGAGGTCCTTGTGGGACCTTTAGCAGACCTATTTAATGCCTCACTACATTCAGGGTGTGTACCTCAGGACCAGAGGATGGCTCAGGTGGTGCCCCTCCACAACAGTGGCCCCAAGGATGAACCGGGAAACTACAGACCAGTGAGTCTCACATCCATTGTGGGTAAGCTAATGGAGACTATCCTGAAGGAGAGGCTGGTGGCCCTCCTAGAGGCCAAAGGACTACAGGACAGCAGACAGCATGACTTCATATGTGGCAGATCCTGCCAAACCAACCTGGTGAAGTTCTATGACTGGGTAACTAGGCAACCGGACAGAGGTCATGCAGTGGATGGCCTGTATCTGGACTTCAGTAAGGCATTTGACTTGGTGCTGCATGGAAGTCTGGGAAGTAAGCTAGAAGGCACAGGGGTGGGTGCAAAGCTGGTGAGATGGGTAGGGAACTGGATTCAGGTAAGGCAACAGAGGGTGGTGGTGGGTGGGGAGCTCTCACACCCAAGGGTAGTGACGAGTGGTGTTTCACAGGGCTCAGTGTTGGGACCAGTGTTGTTTGGGATATTCATTGCAGACATATCATTCGACATCAAGAGCAAGATCAGTCTGTTTGCTGATGATACCAAGGTAGGAGCAGTGGTAGATGACCTAGTGGGATGGCAGGGGTTGCAGGATGATCTGGCAAAGCTTAAAACCTGGTCAGACACCTGGCAACTGAGGTTTAATGCCAAAAAGTGCAAGGTGCTGCATTTTGGGATGAAGAACCCAAGAAGGAGTTACCAGTTGGGGGGACTGCAGCTAGCCCAGACAGAGGAGGAGAAGGATCTGCGGGTGCTCATTACTGGGTCAATGAACAACTCGGCACAATGTAGGAAGGCAGCTGCAAAGACCAACAAAATGCTGGGTTGTAATGCAAGGGGTATATCCTCAAGGAGGGAGGAGGTGATTCTGCCACTGTATAGGTCATTAGTTAGACCATACATGGAGTACTGCTTGCAGTTCTGGTGCCCATATCTGAAGAGGGACATTAAGTTACTGGAGAGCTGCAGCACAGGGTGACAAAGATGATCAAAGGGCTGGGGGACTTATCATACGAGAGGAGGCTAAGGAAGTTGAACATGTACTCACTGGAGGAGAGGAGGGACCGCAGGGACATGATTGAAACCTTTAAGTACATGAAAGGAATAAACAAGACAGGTACAGAGGGGCTGTTCAAAGTAAGAGAGGGGAGGGACACCAGGGGCAATGATATGAGATTGGAGGGAGGAAGGTTCAGGAGGAGGATGAGGAGACACTTTTTTACAGAGAGCGTGGTGGCTGGGTGGAATGCGTTACCTGCAGAAATGGTATTCAGTAGAACAGTGTACTGCTTCAAAAGGGGATGGGACATGACAAGGAGGAAGGTCAATGAAGGGGAAGGGTAGAAGGGATGGCAGCTGCAGAATAAGGGGTGCTAGATGCACATTCGAGCAGACTTGAAAGACCTCTAGACCTTTATCTGCTGGCAAATTTCGTATGTTTGTATGTTCAAGTCTCTTTAAGCTGAGCGACACCCATAACATGAGGGGCACAGTGTTAAGCTGGAGGGTGGGAGGTTTCAGAGGAAGGTCAGGAAGCATTTCTTCACAGAGAAGGTGGTGGACACTTAGAATGTGCTGCTGGAAGAGGTGATCATGTTAAAGACACTGAGCAGCTTTAAAAGAGGCTGGGATAGGCATAGGGGGATGGTAGTAAGGATCATTGGTAGGGAGGGAGGGAAGTGTGGGGAGGGATGGCAGGGACAGTAGCTCAAGCTGACTAGATAAACCAAATGGCCTTCTGCTGGCTTCTTTGTATATTCATAAAACAAAGACTTCACATCAGTGGCAAAACCTTATCAGGGGCTCAAAAACAGTAGAGAAACCATGCTTCTCACTCTAGGATCAGTGCTCAAAGCTACACATTTCTGCTGAGTGAGAATATTTAATGTCCCTCTTAGAGCAGTGCTCAAAGCCACAGTTCAGCAGAATAAGATGCAAACAAATATGTTCCTCTGGCACTGTCTTTATTAATTTTCAAGAAATATTTAAAGACAATGATGAATGCCTCATTTTGGCTGCCTATGTTTGCAGCTGTCAGCACTGGATTAATACATTAGTGTAACTGTATTAAAATGAGCACATATTTCGTAATAATAAAAGTAATAATTTCTCACATTTAGCTTAGGCTAATGACTAGGTTTTCATGGGCAGCATTAACAGCAGCAGCTTTACTCATAGGCCCTATAAGGTATTACTTGTATTAAATGTAAAACAAGCACTCAGTCACAGTAAAGCATTATCCTGGTGCTGACAACTGCAAAATTAGACAGCCAAAATGTGTAGTTCATTATTACCTTTGCCTCAACATGCAGTTCTTGGACAGTTAAGACACAGTGCCACCAGTAACATTAGGGTGCAGTCGCAATGCACAACATCATGAACTAATGAATGCTATTCCTCCCTCCTTGAGGCCATAACCAGCTTGTAGTTATAATTTCATACAGCTGGACTTGGTTGGTTCTCTCCCCCCCTCCCAGCACACCACTTACAACAATGAATTACCCCATCCCCCAAAGTCAGCTTATGGAGCCCTGCCCAAGGACAAGGTTTACCATACTATGTAGTTGTAGTTATAGTTTCATACTGCTAGGCTTGGTTGGTTCTATGGTTACCACCTTTTAAGAAGCCCAAAGTGGGACATTTCTTACTAAAACATGATTTTTTGCACGACAATATGTAACCTTGACCAATACAACTGACTTGTTTTCACTAAATAATCAGAATTAAGACCAAGTATTGTAATTTTTCAGTTGTTTCTAGTATTTCTTATCATTTTAAGGTGTTTTAATAAAAGTATTACAGTTTTTTGCAACATTTAGAGGAAAGTAAGAAAATATTTTTTCTACTATAATGTCAGGACAAGTAGTATTTTTCAGGTTTTTTTGCAGGACACAGCTGCCCAAATCAGGACTGTCCTGTGAAAATCAGGACAGCTGGTAACCCTAGTTGGTTCTCTCTCAACCCGCCCCAGCACACACCACTTACAATGAATTATGAAATGGGTAGAAAGAATGCTGAATTCTGATTGGCCAAGAGCTGTTTTCAGCTGAGCCATTATCCCAGCACAACAGCCCAGGTGAAAGTATTATGTTTAAAAATGCATGAAATTTTCTAAAAATTACCTATTTCATAATCGCATAAGGCACTCCAAGGGGTGTGTTATGGTGGGCTAATGGCCCTTCTCGGGTGGTGGAAGCTCTTGGCTATGCCTTGTGCTTCAACCCAACCCGAGGTGGGCTGTTATCTCACCATAACATCCCCCCTGTCATGCCATATTGCTTAATTAACCCCCTTACAACAATTAATTTATTTCATATAGCAGGACTTGGTTGGTTCTCTTACCCCCCCAGCACACACCACTTACACAATGAAGTAAGCCGCTATAGTCAGCTTATGGAGCTCCTGCCCAAGGACAAGGTTTACCATACCTTAGTTTTGTACTTAACATTCATACAGCTGGACTTGGTTGGTTCTCCCCCCAGCACACACCACTTACTACAATGAATTAACCCACTATAGTTTAGTCAGCTTATGGAGCCCCTGCCCAAGGACAAGGTTTACCATACCTTAATAAAGTTTTGTACTTAAATTCATATAGCTGGTCTTGGTTGGTTCTCTCTCCCTCCCCCACCCCACTCCACACGTCTGAATTAACCCCATAAAAGTACCTGACTGTGAACTGTGATGGTCTCTTCTTCACTGTCTGCCAGTGACTGATGGAAAGGTCTGTGCCTCGGTGCGGTGGTGTTGGTCTACTGCAATTAAAACAAAGCTCTGGGGACAGTTGCACAAAAGAGTTAAGTCCATGTTTAAGACATATTTTTGGTCTTACAAAAGCAAATCAAGCTTAAAAAGCATTTGCCAATGCCGAATGTTTGCTTGCTGGCACTGGCATTGGTAGTGTAGAAGTTACAGAGCTGCATAATAAGAATGGCAGCGAAGTATTGAACTAACGCCAACCCCACCACCACCCTGCAGAGAGTGGCAGGCATTGGGATGTGCCTTTGGGTCATCAGGCATAATGACCACGCCATTTTACCACACCCTACCCTGCAGACACTGACAAGTGTCACGGTGTGCCTTGGGGACTTTGGCCCTTATGCGCACCCCATTCCATCAGGAAATATGGTGAGATGGGTGCGGTATAGGAGAATGGGGTGAAGTTTGGGCCCGAAGAGTCCGAGGCACACCTCGATGCCTCTCACTGGCTGCAGGGTGTGGGAGAGGGTGGAATGGTATGAACATGACAGGCAAGAATCCCAAGTCACACCCCCGATGCTTGTCATACTCTACAGGGTGGGGCGTTATGGTCGGAAACCTAACGCCTCAGGCATTCGTTGGTATTTTCACTCCAAATTTTCAACATGGTTTTTTGTGACCCCCGCCTCATGAACAGTGGCAATATCAGTTTGTTAGTCGAAAACTGCTTTTGCACAGCGACTATGGCATTTGGCACCACAGGTGCAAAAACACATTCCGAACAGGATGTGAAAAATGACAGCGGTACTGTTCATGGGGAGGTGTAAAAAATGGCAATGTTGAAAATCTGCTGTGAAAATCTTAAAAAACCTGGTGAAGCCATGAGCGTGCGTAGAAACTGCAACGCACACCCGTAATGTAACTAGTTTGGGGATTTTTTTTTACAGCAGATTGTTAACACAGGCATTTTGGGACCTCCAATAATAAACAGTGTCAGTGTGATTTTCTTTATCTGTCCCGAACAATGATTTCCCACAGCGACCATGCATCTCTGCACTGAAAGTGTGAAAACACATTTCGGCCATGTTGTGGAAAATGACAGCTGTACTGTTCATAAGGAGGTGTGGAAAAATGCCACTGGTGAAAATCTGGACTGAAAATATTACAAATTCATGAACCTACGAGGGTGGGTGGAAACTGCGCAATGCTCACTCGTAACACAGTCATTTTATGGAATTTTGTCACCAAATTTGTCACCAAAGCAATTGGCTCCAGGACCGGACCCAGAGGGTCGTAGTTGGAGGGATAGTCTCATCCCCAAGGAGGGTCATTAGTGGGGTCCCACAGGGATCAGTGCTTGGGCCCCTTCTGTTCAACGCCTACGTATCAGACATAAGGACAGGAATCAGGAGTGAGATGAGTCTCTTTGCAGATGACTCGAAACTGGGGCGGTGGTGGATGGGGAGGAGGGAGGGTGGCCTACAGAGGGGACCTGGAGGCTCTGGAAAGATGGTCTAGAAAGTGGAAGCTGAGGTTCAATGCAGGAAATGCAAGGTACTCCACCTGGGGCAGAAACCCAGGTCAAATGTACACCCTAGGGGAAATGCTACAAGTCTCGATGGCTGAGAGGGACCTGGGGGTGGTGGTGGATGTCAAGATGAACAACTCTGAGACTTGTAGGAGGCAGCAGCCAAGGCCAACAGGATGCTGGGATGCATCGCTAGAGGATCACCTCCAGAAGGAGGAAGTGATACTCCCTCTGTATAACTGCTTGGTGAGGCGCACCTTGAGTACTCGTGCAGTTTTGGAGGCCACACTTAAAGCGGGACATTAACCTCCTGGAGAGGGTCCAGAGGAGGGCAACCAAAATGATTTGGGGCTTGGGGACAGGACCTATGAGGAGAGCTCGAAGAGCTAAATATGTACACATTGGAAGAGAGAAGGGACCGTGGGGACATGATAGAGGTCTTTAGGTACATGAAGAGGGTAAATAGGAGAGGAACAGTCAGGGTGCTTTGAAGGAAGGAGGAAGGGGCCACTAGAGGGCATGGCTGGAAGCTGGAGGGAAGATTCAGGGAGAAAGGAGGTGCTACTTCACTGAGAGGGTGGTGGAGCCATGGAATGCACTGCCTAGGGGGCTGGTGGAGGCAGAGACAGTGGAGGGGTTCAAGAGGGGGTGGGACAGGTACAGGGGAAGGGTTCTGGAAGCAAAATCCAATGCAGCAAGAATATCCGGAACTGGGTAGGGAGAAGCCAGAGAAGGCGAGGGGACAGCAAGGTCAGCACCCAGGTTGGGGACTGACCAAACGAGCAGACACAAAAGACCGTTAGGCCTATTCTGCTGGCATTTTAGTATGTTAGTATGTTAGTAATTTTCAACATAGCCATTTTAAGACCTCTGCTCATGACCAGTGTCACTGTGATTTTCTTAATCTGTCCCAAACATTGTTTTCGCACACAGACTGTACCATTGTGTGCTACATGTGCGGAAACACGTTCTGGGCAAGATGTGAAAAATGGTAGCTGCACTGCTCATAAGGAAGTGCGGTAAAATGGCACTGTTGAAAATCTGGTGTGCAAATATAAAAAATTCGCAAACTTGTCAGTGTTAGTGAGGAACTGCTAACGCGGCGCCTAAAACAGTCATTTTTGGAATTTTTTCACCAAATTTTCAACATAACCATTTTAACACCTCTGCTCATGACTAGTGTCACTGTGATTTTCTTAACATGTCCCGTACATTGATTTCGCACACCGACTGCGCCATTGTGCGCTACATGGGCAGAAACACGTTGTGGGTGAGATGTGGAAAATGACAACTGCACTGCTTAGAAGGAGGTGTGGTAAAATGGCAATGTTGAAAATCTGGAGTGAAAATATTGAAAATTTGCAAACTTACGAGCGTGCATAGGAACTCTGCAACGCACGCTCGTAAAACAATCACTTTTAGGAATTTTTTCACCAAATTTTCAACATAGCCATTTTAAGACTTCTGCTCATGAACAGTGTCACTGTGATTTTCTTAATGTGTCCCGTACATTGATTTCGCACACTGACTGTGCCATTGTGTGCTACATGGCAGAAACACGTTGAGGGCGAGATGTGAAAAATGACAACTGTACTGCTCAGAAGGAGGTGTGGTAAAATGGCAATGTTGAAAATCTGGAGTGAAAATAATGAAAATCTGCAAACTTACGAGTGTGCAAAGGAACTCTGCAATGCAAGCTCGTAAAACAGTCACTTTTAGGAATTTTTTCACCAAATTCTCAAAATAGTCATTTTAAGACATCTGCTCATGAACAGTGTCACTGTGATTTTCTTAATGTGTCCCGTACATTGATTTTGCACATCGACTGTGCCATTGTGTGCAACATGGGCAGAAACACATTTTGGGTGAGATATGAAAAAATGACAGCTGTACTGCTCATAAGAAGGTGTAGTAAAATGGCAGTGTTGAAAATCTGTTGAAAATCTGGAGAGAAAATATTGAAAATTCGCGAACTTACGAGTGTGAGTAGGAACTGCGCAATGCATGCTCGTAAAACAGTCATTTTTAGGAATTTTTTCACCAAATTTTTAAAATAGGCTTTTTTAGAGCCCGCCTTATGAACACTGGCAGTGTTGTTTCGTTAATCATTCTGGAAAGGTGATTTCGCACAGTGGCTGCGAAAGCACCCTTTGGGCCTGAGTAATGCCATGACAGTGCAAGAATTCATGAGAAGGGGTCCCAAAAAAACCCCATGTTGAAAATTTGGTGCAAAAATTCCAAAAAATGCCTGAGATATGCAACAAAGTTGAAAAAACCCTATCTATCCCATTATACAGCTTACCAGCATTTCCTCAGTTCGAGGTCGACTTTGAAGAGTGCAGACGTGTTCCTGGTCCACCGAAGATCATCACGGTGGAATCTGGAAGTAAGTATGGGGTGGGGGAGTGGGGAGGCAGGGTGCGTAGTGGGTGGGTGCGGTTGTGGGGGCAGGGAGACTGAGAGGACAGTTTTTTCTTTATACTGTTTTTTTGTAAAGACGACAGGGACATTTGCCACGCTGGGGTGGGCTCTCAGCGTGGCAGAAGGACGGCTGGGGCGTGGAGTCGAGTGGGGGGATTGGGCACCCCCGTTGGCCATGGCATCTGTTGCCACACTGGGGTGAGCTCCCAGCGTGGTACCCTGTACTCGGGTGGGGGGGAGACAGTGGAGCTGACAGGGATTGGGCACCCCCATCGGCAACAGCATGGGGCGGGAGAGACAGTGGAGCAGACGGAGGATTGGGCACCCCCGTTGGCCATAAAACATTTTGCCATGCTGGGGTGGGCTCCCAGCATAGCACCTGGATGCTTTGGGGGTGCGTGGAGTCGACGGGGGATTGGGCACCCCTGTCGGCCATACAGTGTGGGGGAGGGGGAAGGCGCATGAGCACGCAGTGTGTGTGCATGCGCACGTGTTTGTGTGGGGGGAGCTCTGCTCACTCAAGTGGAGCTCTCCCTTTCAACTGTATGCCACTGCATTTTCAGCTGTCATAGACAGCTGGAGCAGTGATTGGCGCTCTATGACTGCGCCTGCAAACACACTGACTGAATTGGAAAAGGCTGACACACCTCTGGAAAACTCGAATGATGGCACTATGTTTCTTGCACATGCGTGCAAGCAAACATAAAAATGTTAAGCCTGTTTCACAAAAATTGTCTTACATTCCATTGGTCTTATTTAGAGACTTTAATTTAAGCCTCCTATGTACCAGGCTTATTTGTTGTTAGTAGGCTTACCCTGCCATAGTTAATTAGAGGAAAATGTTACTTTATTGTATGAAATCATTCTGAATATTGCACATGAAAAATTATAAATACTTGAGTGCACTGATTTCCTGTTTTAGGGGCTGCTTTGTCTGTATGGTGACATGGAAAAATCTTTGATATTCTTTTTTTATTTTTATGCCATAAAGGATTTTATCCTCCGCTCAGGTGAGTGGGTGCTCAGCACTGTCCCAGCTTCCCATGATTGGCTACCACTGTCCCCATGGACTTGAATCCCATGTGGATTCTCCCCCGATGGGGCCAGAGCTGGGAGCCCCCCCCAAAGCACAACCCAGATGTGCCTCAAGGACCAAGTGGCAATCTGGGCCAAGGGAAAGTGGGCAGAGCTTTATTAAGCCCGACTGACTGCCATTTTTCCATTTTTCTCCTCAGTTCCCCTGGCCACTGTGGCACACTAGAGTGTGCGCACTAAGTTTCGCACATGTTGTGAAACTGCAGTCCCCATTCTTCAAAGCCTATCGGAGCCTACACTAGAAACTGGCCTCTACCATGTGCTAGTCAACTGCTTAAACGGGAACGTGATAGTGCCAATATGCAGCAAGGCAGTACTTGTGTTATACTTTAAAACTAGTAATAAAATGGGAAGAGTTAATCCTGCATTTTGATTGGTTTTACCTGTGCATCAAATCCATTTGATGCACAGGTAAAAACAAGTAATCAAAAGTCTATCTTATGAGCTTAGACTATCTAAATTTAATTTAATGTCTCTGGAACAATGTCACATGACAGGTGATTTGTTGTTCACCTGGGACGTTCTTAAGGACCAATCCCTCATGTCAGATTGCGGGCTTGAATTCAAACAGGTTACCATTAACACAAGAGGACATCCTCTTCAATTGGCTAGGGACAAATTAAAATGAAACAGGAGAGCATACTGGGGGTGTGTGAAGTACCCAACATGGAGGGGTGCTGTGGAGCACCTGATGTGGTGGCAGCTCGATTCTGTGTTTCCTACCAGATGCTGCTTAAAAGTTTTAATTTATACTATTCCGGGCAGAGCTACAAGCTGTCTGAAAGGTTGGGGAACACAATATGGGTCCTAAAAAAGGCCACAAACATGTGGCACAGAACTTGGATGCCTACCTTTCCTCATCGCACAGTTTGAGAGGAGCAGGATCTGGGCCTTCCTCAATGGAGCCTGGGGTGAGTGATACTCTGAACCCCCAGAAAATGACTCTTCTGCAAAAGATACAAGCAACAGGGGAAGAAACCAACTGCTGACTGGCTACTGAGAAGCCCAATTTAATGAGCTAGATGATAAAGTGTGGACAAATGAAACCCATATTAGCGATCTTAAAGCTCAGGGAGAAAGCCAGTGAAGTAGAAATATAATGTTCGTACAGGATCTTAATTTTCTTAGATCCAAAATAGAGACCTTAGAAAATGCGCAGACAACCCAACATGAGAATAGTGAGCTTTCCTCACAGATTTGATATCAGCATTGAAATTGTACCCGCGGTGCCAGTATGATTTTTTCAGATTTTTCCTTATTGCCTATGGACTCTAGGGGTTAAGATGGTCAGGGCCTTTGCCATTCCCATGTGGTCATGATCCAGAGGCTCTGGGAATGTACGACCAATGACTGTTATAGTGACTCTATCCAGTTATGATGGCCACATACCAAAACTACAAGCTGCAAGACAGACAGGAGCTATAAACTGGAAAGGCAACAAGATCACCTTCTTTCTGGATAATTCCTTGCAATCACAGACATGAAAGAAGGCACTGCAACTCGAAAAGAAATCCCTACTTGAAAATGGAAATGCGGCTCAGCTTTTATTTCCTACAAAGCTCCAGATTAGACATGCCGGTGAGACCTATATTCTGTCGGATCCTGAAGCAGCAGCGGCCTTTTCTGCTAAGCTTACTGAGGCTCAGACAACTTCTGGACAACAAGAGAAGGCCTCCAGATTGGACTCTAATACTAATGACTGAAACAGGTGAGGTACCACATGGTATCTAACACTTCTTCCCGGCCAGGAAACCTATAGAAGAAATTTTCATGATTATAACTCATTGATTTTATAGTGGGATTACAGTTTGTTCTACTGTTTATTCTTTTTGAACGCCACGTTGGTAGCTACAATTTAAAAGTTTTAGTACATAATCTCCTGCCTACTGAGGGATCATCAACAGATAGGGGGTATAGTGCCCCACTCAATTGGTGAACTATCTGTGTTAAATCTTGATAAATATCCTGTTTCCCTATCAGTCAGCAGGTTTGACTTAAGAGGTAGGGGTGCAAGACAACTTGATTGAGCCAAGGCCATCTTTTTGAATTTATTGTTTCTGCTCTCTCTTTGGGGATTATCAGCCTTCCATATATTTTAGAATCCTACGGGAGCGGTACTAATGGCAAATGTCCAACATGTTATAGAACAGGTGAGAGCGTTCTATCCTACATTATTGTCCAGCCATAGAGTTTACTCCTGTGTAACTATATAGTTGAGCAGTAGTAACTTAAGGCCACTACTCTATTACTAATAAATATTTCATTGTTTATGAAGCCTGTATTTTGATATGCTGTACAATAATTTTACTCTGTGGTGAGTATTATCAGGTAATATGGTGTATACTGTATTTCATATAACCAATAAACAAAAAGTTTAAAAAAAAAAGGGAGAGCATGCTATTATTCACAAATAATTATAAATCCATGAAACTCACTACCTACATCTGTAATTATTAGGGAAACATATTTTTTTTTTCCAAAATAGGCTTGACAGGTTCCTTCTATTCAGCAGCAATTAAAAATGTTATTGTAACTGATAGGAGCTACTGTACCAATGGGCCTTTGCCTTTTTGTACCTTACATTTCCTTAGTATGATCCTTCATAAAAGTGGGACCATATTGTGAAAAAAGAAAATTGATAAGGCATTGTAGCACTTGTTTTTGAAATACTGCCTTTTTTTTCCATACTAACGCAACTCATGACAAAATACCCACATGTTAATGTGTCCAGGTTTTATGTTTGTATCCTATCATCTCTGTTTTTTATTGTTATTACTGGAAAACAAGCTGCAGTGCAGCTTCATCCCACCCCCCATCCCCCAACCCATCTGTCCAGTCGCTTCAAAAACTACAGTTTTTAAAACTGGCCACTGAGTTATAGCTCTGCTGTTGTGAAAAACAATAAATAAATACCACACACCACAGTTGAACGACTCCTGCTCAGTTTCTTATGAGCAATGCCAGACCAGTGGAAGAGAAAACTAAGCTTTTTTATAAAATACCTCAGCCGTTTGTACCAACGACAGTGTAATCACGTTTCCTCCTTCCACGTTTACTTCTGGGATATTCCCTCACTACACAAGTGCTCATTGTGCTCCAGCAGTTTAAAATATTAAATCTGTTTTTTTTGTGTTTTTTTTTGTTCACTGCAAACTGAGATAACAGACTCTGTTCTCCTCCTACACTATGGTGGTGAGAGTACAGCCGCTCGCTACACTCTGTACCGAATATGTTGGGGGGGTGCATGGCCACTTACTCAGTGTAAAGGGGAAGGGCACCACGGAAGTGCAGACAGTCCCTCCTTTTTTTTTCTCAATTTGAATGTCAGATCACAGATTCGGTTCTTCTACAAAGCTGGGGGGGGGTGGAGTACGGCCACATGCTATGTGGGATGGGGGGCTGAGCTCATATGGGAACTATGGCTCCCAATAAAGGACACGTCCTAAAGCACTGACACCACATAAGGGCAGAAGGACTATTTTACAGTTCATTCAGCTACTCCTACCTATTGTTACATATGTACATATTTATTTCATGTTACAAGTATATCGAAAACACAAAAACAACCCAGTTTATAAGCTCAATAAGATAGTCCAGTGATGTGCATTGAACAGATATTACAGCACTTCCAGGTGCTATAGGTACTCGGCCTGCAGACTTGTACCTCACTACCTGGGCATGCGATAATATCAGTTCAAAGCACACATCCCATTGTGTCTTATTGCTTATTTATTTTCATGTAAAATAATTTTAGTGCAAACAGAAACGCAACCATTAGTACGTAAATTTTAGTGCTAATTCATTAGTGCCACATTCACTATAATGTAAAAAGTGATAATTAGCACAAATTTATTTTATTGCTAATTATGTATTCAGAGAAAATTATTTGACAGTGAAAATTTCAGGTTTTACAGTATTTTATAATGCTTTTTAAACTTTATGTTTGGACATTAGGAGAAGCAAACAGTTCAACAAGAAAACGACAAGCAAACAATGATAGCATTCATCATACTGTTTGTCATGCCTGCAAATAAAAACGATTTTATTTTGTCTTGATGTGTCCGGTGTATTTCTTTATTTAGCATCAATATAGTTCTGATAGCACACAAAACATAACTATGACCTCCTGGAAGCAGGAAATATATATAGTGACCCCAATGCCATTCACTCCACTCTCCTGTCTTCAGTTACGCTGTTACCCCATCTCCCTCTCTTCAGACCTGGGAACACTACCCTTTCCGCCCTAGTGCCTCACTCTTAGCAATTCCCATTTACTGCACAGTACTACATATTCTACACTTCCAGCCTCCTCCTTCTCTCCACACCCCCCTTATCTCCAATCGAGCCTGCTCTGTACTTTGGTATAAAAATGTAAAGCTTCACGACATTATCATTGCACTCCTGCTCCTATCTTCTGGAGACATAAATCCTAACCCTGGACCTTGCCTTCCAAGCACCTCGGTGCCCCCATCCACTGCTCCAGGAACTTCCCCATCAAGCCTCACTGTCCTTCCCCACAGACTGACAATTCTTCACCTAAATATACTCAGCCTTCTCCCTAAAGTTGATCTACTCCAGCCTCTGGTTGTTTTACTTGTTCCCGATATTATCATCCTGTCTGAAACCTGGCTCCCAAACGCCCCATGCAGAGGCACAGCCCCCTGTACCTCCCACTACTAAATTAATCAACTCCAAGTCTGAGTTGCTTTGTGGAGGGGGTGCAATACCTCCAGAATGCAGTGTGGGATCCCGCGTTGAAAACCCCATCACTATGCACCCTAGCTTCCCAATAGCTTGACCAACTGCCTTGTTGCACTGCCCACCACCTTGAGATAGTCAGATATGATTTCCCCAATGTCTTTTTCTTGCTTGTTGACTGTAACACACATCTTATACACAGCCCATCAGTTTCTCTGCCCAGGGTGTGTGACTTTGCCCTTTTATGGCTTTGAAACTCAGCTGCTACCCTCTAGACTACTACTCTAGTTTCCCGAGATCCCAGTGCAATCTCTCCACCCCTTTATGGGTGTCCACCCTGTTTCAAATTTCTGCATAATCTGCAAAAAGATACTCCTTCACCTCCAGTTCCATAGCAATGTCGCTCATGAAGACATTGAAGAGTACAGAACCCAGTACTAATCCTGGTGGCACTCTGCTGGTCACTCTGCCATCCTCTGAGATCTAGGTGGCTTCTGTTTACCACCACCCTCTGTCTCTTATCCTTTAACTAGTTTGATACCCAGCTTGCCACCTTCTCCCCAACCCTAGCATGCTAAATGTCTGTATTAGTCTGCGTATCAGTGTCACGGCATTACTGAAGTCCAGAAAGCCACATCCGCTGCCTTCATCTGATCCTCCTCCCTTGTCACTCACTCAAAGAAATCGATGAGGTTTGTTCGACATGCACCCCCCCCCCCATTAAACCATGCTGCCGGTAGTCATGCGGCTCATTTGACTCCATGTAGTCCATTAGCCTCTCCTTCAGCAGAGCCTCCATTAATTTCTCCACAACTGATCTTTTGCTGAGGTTTTCTGCCACCCACATTGGGGCCTCCCACATGATGGATCTTCACATCCTCTCTGGCCACAATCACAGGTGCCTCCTGTGCAGCCCCATCTTGCCAGAGCATCAATAGAGTTGTCTAGTGGCTGAAGAATGAGTTCCTGTCCCAGGACCCCCACCCTCCTAGAGCACACCATAATCCAGCTAGCCAATCTTCCTCCTTGGCAACCTCTGAGGCACAATAGTAGCAAAACAGAATCATCTCTCACATAGTCCCCATTACTTGCTCAGGCTCTCAAAGCTGGCCAGCCATTTCACCTCTGTCCATCGCTAAGTAAATAGATGATGCAACAGTGCAAAAGAAAGTTTTTTTTTTTTTTAAATATTGGGCGGACAGATCCGGTCTGAAAATTCTGCCCACAGGATTCATATCATGATATATGGGGAAGTGCTTAAAAAATGTGATAGAGCCGGCACCATGGCACCAAGCGGTGGGGCACCAGCTTAGCACACTGTTGACCTGGGATCAAACCCTCAGCCTACTGTAGGAAGACTAGCGTGGAGGCCAGCAGAGAGGGCAGTAGAGTGTATGTGTGGACACTCTTCTAGGGAGGGTGTGCTGTGGAGAACCACTGGGAGAGCATCACCAAGTGTTGTGTGGCAGCCTTGCCGACATAGGTGACTACACATCAAGTGGCTCCACCGCCAGGGTATTGACCCAGTGCACACCAGTGGGGTGGGACTCAGAAAAGGGAAAAAGCGCCCATCTTGGCCTGTCAAATTGTGATTGCCTAGTCCCTCTCCAAGCCACATGTCCCCCTAGAGAACCACTCCTGTACCCCCCAACCTGCACACCTTGCAGAACCCCCTCAGGAATGCTGCTCCCCTCCATTCACCACAGTTAGAGAGGCCCTCCAGTGGGGATAAGCTGAACCCTCCGAGATGTAGGGATACTGGGGAGCCAGGTGGTAGCAGTGGCAGTGAAGGGTAAGACTGGTGAGGGGTGCAAGGGAGGAGCAAAACAAATAATTTGTGACACACATACCCTCACACATGAATCCATATGTTGCCTATAGCACAGTACACCCCCTCCCCGTACCAGACATCAAATGGTAAGATGTTGACTAATTGATAAAACTTTGCCATCTATACACACACACACACAGTTAAATTTTGATGTTATCATATGCACCACTCTGTACCTTCCCCCCCCATCCACCCACAGACTCTTGACTATCAACAAAATGCTGAGGACTCTGATACAAACACACACACTTGAATAGAAACAGTTATTGCCTACAGTATTGCCCACCTTCCAAAACAACAGTTCAAGTATAACATACATGTTGTAGTGTGTACATTCTACACTACAAACAGCCACCCACACACAGGAGGAGCATTCCATGGCAGTTATTGGCAACAGCACCCTTCCATCACAGTCGGAAGGTATTGGCTATTTAGAAATCCTTGTAGACTACAACATGTATCACAGACACACACACACACAAAGCCACTTGTATCTATACACACAATCACATGTGGCAGCAGTTAAGCTTAGCATACATTCTATATGACATCAAACTTTCAAGCAAATAAAAAAAATTGCTGCAGTGTAAGGCAGGCCAGGAGGCATGGAGGACTGAAGTGCTGTGCACCTTACCTCCCACTATGCTGACGACCCAAGTAAGGGAGCAAGTTTGGTTGCTTGTGGTTAGGGTCCATCAGACAGTTCTTCTCTCCCAGGGTGGGGCAGCATGCTGACTCAGCCCTTGGCTGCCTCCAGGTGGAGATCTGTGGGTAGTGCCAGAAGCTTGAGCAACATAAAAGGGAGGGACAGTGATTCCTTAGCAGTTGTTCACATCCTTGTGTGCATGCTTACGTGCTACCACAGCAGGAGATGTAAGGGACAGAAACTGAAAAATTGTCAACACAGGCTTCATGAAACTCTGCCTGACCGCCTACATCCATCCAATGCCACCAACTAAACCACTGGCCCAATTATGGAAGTGAGTCACTGGGTGGGCGGAAAATGGTCCTCACCTTCCTGGCCCCAACACGGGGGTTTGGGGGGGATAATCCATGTGGGACTTCGGGTTTGGTGGGTATGGGGTAGGTAAGTGCCAGATGGGTGAGGAGGGAACAGGGCTGAGAGCTCACCGGTGAGGCAAAAACTTTATTAAAAAAATAAATAAAAGTGTACGGCAGCACTGTTATAGTAAACTAAAGTGTAGAGACCAGTAATGTGTAGAAGATCACTTACCTGGGAACTAGGGAGGCAGAGGTAGGAGTCTTGAAGGGAAAATGTCCATCGGACCTGTAGAATAAAATATAGGAAGGTGGTCATAAAGGACCCATAGTTCTTAGGGAGTAAACATGAAAGATAGGACAAGTTAGATGTAGAGCAATACTTATCTGATATGGAAGGGGTCAACATCCTCTCAGATCTGTTAAGAGAAAAATAGGCTAGTATGGAGAAAATACAGTAGTGATAGCAGTGTGGTTAGATAGGAAATTACCGTATACACTCGCATATAAGTTGTTTTTTTGGGAACTGATTTGTGTATTCAAAAGCATGTTCCGACTTATATGCGAGTCACCGAGAGGAGCAGAAAATGTTCAAGCAAGTATTTCAAAAAAAAAAAAGCCCTTTAGAAGTGCCCACTACTGAATTCTTGATCTGCCTTAGCTACAAACACCTTATTTTTAACACCCAACACTGATCGGCGATTAACACCTAATTCTCCTCTCTGCACTTTCTGGCAACCAAACACATTATTACAGTTTAAGCTGTTAAAACTGTTAAAGCAGATCGCAATTGAATGTGCTTAACATTAATTGTGATCTGCTGGTTCTGATAAATTGAGTTCCCATTCAGATATCACAATGCAGTCACTGCCTCCACCCCCACCCACCACTTCCAGTACCACTAAGACCCCAAGGATAGCATACCGTAGCTTGAGGATATTTACAGTGACATCCCACTATGTGAGTTTCAGCTGTAGGAGGATGAAGAGGAGGCATTTTGGGGATTCTGAGTGCTGCCTTGTGTTTGGGGAATAATCAGAGCACAGCAGCGCCTCCCCCCAATGAAATACCTAATGCTATGCTGTACCAGATGTGCAATATTTTGTATTAAAAGTATAACTGCTGTTTTAGCTGTTTAATTAAATAAAACATAAATTACATGATTTTTGTCTTTTAAAAATCTTGCTGAATGTTACTGGATATTTAGAACTTTGGTAACACTTGCACCTTTGTAGAATGTGCACCCGACTTATACGCGGGTCAATGGCAGAGGCAAATGTTAGCAGTGAAAGTATCGGTCCCCGACTTATACGCGGCCGACTTTTACGCGAGTATATACGGTAGTATAGGACAGCATAAGAGTGAAAAAATAAAAGGGTGCTTTAGATAAAAAGTTACAGTTAAGGAACAGTAGGAAGACAGAGATAGAGAGAAAGTGATGGAGAAAAAAATAACATTAATAAACTGATAAGAAAAAAGAATAGAAAGTGTTGGGGGGTGCAGCAAAACCACTTTCCACCCCCTAAATGGTCTAGTGGCCAGTAAGTAAAAGTAGTAGCCCTGGTGGGCAAGTGGGGACTCTTTGGAGTTAATTTAATGCTGGTGTTCCAGGGAGGCTGGTGTTGTCCCAGGAATGTGAGGGATTTATGTAATAACGTTGAAAGCCTAAAGGCGATAGCTGTTATCGCGAAGCCAGAGTGCTGAAAATCTATTTTGGCAGTCTGACTCCCCAGCACACAGCAAAACAGCACCGGGGACTTGTTTTTTAAACATTTTATGTGGGGGGCTATGCCCCCAGCACCTCCCCACAGGGTGTTTCACCCCCCACAACCCCCTACTTAAGGATTCTTAAATTCAGGGGGGTGCATGACAGGGGAGGGTGCAAAAACGTGTAAAAAAAAATAATTTGGGCTGGGCGCAACAAAAACACATCAGCACCCAGACCTGAACCCAGAGCCCTGCCCACTGAAGCCGCCTACCCACCCACCATGCCATGGGGCCAGCTCAGCAATACACTGTGGCACCACCCCTCACAATCCCTCCTGCCCTCACTGTGCATGCATGCTTGTTCCCCCTGCGTGCGTACGTATACCGACATTCCATCGCTATATTCGCCAACCCCCCATCCAGTCACCCCACCCCGCTCTACCCGGTCAGTAGCCCTGATGACATGCACCAGGGATTGAGTCGCCGTTATTGCAGGTGCCCAATCACCGATGCCCAAGTCACGGGCTACCAGATGGGAGGGATTTCTATGATACCCCTAGTGGGCAACTTTCCCTGGTGGCCACTGTATTTCAACTAATCTCTTCCCTCGGCCTAGTGGTGGTGGGCTCCCTGGGTCCCAATATTGTTTTGACAGGCAGCAGGGATGGACTTCAACTTCAACTTCTTTATTTTTTTTAAAAGTGCAAATCAAAAATATCAAAGCGCTTGTACAAAGATAAAAGCAGCATAAAATCATTCTACACAAATTAAAACAAAAAACAATAAATAATTATTCATTATCTGAAAATATGAGCCTTAGCAATAGGTTATCCAAATTCCAAAAAGGCAAGATTAAACAAATATGTTTTCAATGCCGCCTTGAAGCTCATCACGGTTGGGTACTCCTTTACCGAACGAGGTACAGAATTCCACAGGGTTGGTGCCACAAAAGCAAATGCTCTTGCACCTGATGACTTAAGTTGCACCTTGGGAATCTCCAGCAATCCCTTATCGGCAGAGCGGAGTGGGAAAAATGGATGCAAGAGTTCTTGCAGGTATGATGGACCCTGTCCGTGTAGGGCATTATATGTCAGCAGGCCAACCTTGAAGGTGATTCACCAGTGAACAGGCAACCAGTGCAGTCCACGGAGAACAGTGTTAAATGGAAAGATCAAGGCAAACCAGTCAACAACCTGGCTGCTGCATACTGCACTAGTTGCAAGTGACGAAGCTCAACCCCTTGGAAGCACTAGGTAAATGGAGTTGCAGTAATCCAGGCGTGAGGTTACAAAGGCATGGACCAATGTTGGAAGGTAATTGGGGGGAATGGGACCAGGTGTTTTATCCAGGCAATATTCCTCAGATGGTAAAAAGAGAACTTGATGATGGCTGACACCTGCATTTTAAGTGTCAGTCCCTCATCAAAAATAACACCCAGATTCTGCACCCGATCTGGGGTCAGCATCTGGTGCCCCCGACCCAAAGTCTAGAAGGCTGTCCCTCCTACCACCCCTCAACCCGATGTCCAGGGTCCACCACCAACACCTCGGTCTTGTCTGGTTTCAACTTCAACCAATTAGCACTCATCCAGTCCTGGATTTCAGCAAGGCAGTTATTAAATACCAAGACGGAATCATCCTTCCCGGGCACAAAGGACATGTAGAGCTGAGTATCGTCCATGTAGCCATGGAAACTCAGCGTATACCACCTTACAATGTCCCCCAATGGCAGCATGCACACTGTGAACAGCATGGGTGACAACATAGAGCCTTGAGGGACCCCACACAGCAGGGAGACTGGACCAGAGGAATAAATCCCTAACACCACTTTCTGAGACCTGCCAGTCAGATATGAGTGGAACCATCTGAGGACTGTTCCTGACAGTCCACAGATGACCCTCAGGCGCTCCAGAAGCATACCATGGTCCACAGTGTCAAATGCTACAGAGAGATCACGAAGAACAAAGATGGAACAGCTCCTCCCATCTCTCACTATCAGAAGATCATTTAGTACCTGGACAAGCACTGTCTCAGTACTATGCCTCTTCCTAAATCCTGACTGGAGAGGATCATAGATGTCATGGATAGTAAGATGATCCTCCAGCTGCAGCATGGCCACCTTCTCTATAACCTTTCCCACAAAAGGAAGATTAGAGACAGACCTGTAGTTGGCAGGACAGTCCAGGTCTAGAGAAGATTTCTTCAGGAGTGGGATAACCTCTGCCTCCTTCAGGGTGTCCTGGAACACACCTGTTTCCAAAGAACATCCGACTAGCTCCACTAGGACTGGGCCGATGACCTTCACACACTCCACAAGGAGTCGTGTTGGACCCGGATCCAAACCACAGTAGGTCGGCCACAAACTTTGGATGATCCTCGCAATATCCTCGATCACCCTCTGGTCGAAATCTGCCCAAACAGGAACAAAGGCTGCAACCTTGCGCTGATCACCACAATCCCCATTGGAGTGAACTGCACTGACCTCAGCTCTGATGCCAGCAACTTTATCCACAAAGAACCGAGCGAACTCATCACATTTCTGTTGTGACAATAGTCTCTGAGGCTGCAGACAGGCTGGATTGCACAGTCTGTCGACAGTCCAGAAGAGTTGAGCTGGTCCATTTTGTGCAGCAGTTATTTCCCTGGACAGGAATTCTGCCTTCTTATGGGAGGTAACTGACCAATACTCTTCATAATGAGATATCAGTCTAAGTTTGTCAGCATCCAGACCTGACTTCCGCCAGCATCGCTAAAGCCTTCCCCCCACTTGCCTCAACGGCCTCAAGGTCCCATCAAACCAAGGGGACCGAGGGCGAACACGAACAGGAGCAACAGAGTCCAGTGCCTCCACCACAGCCCTATTATAAGCTTGTAGTAGATTCTCTGGATCTGTGCTTACCCTCAGTAAGCTCGATAGGTTCAGCACTGCCATTAGGCCATTTGGGGTCAAACCCCTCAAAGGGTAGAACCGGACCATCTCCACAAGGGCAGGCCTATTAGGGGGAGCCATAAAATTGAACCTTATGATGTGATGGTCAGACCATCCGACTGGCTCCACCACATCAGAGGTCTCCATCCCCAGTAAGACCAAGTCCAGAGAGTGACCATGAATATGGGTCGCAGAGGTAATAACCTGTGTGAAGCCCAACTAATTCATTATCTGGAGGAAGTCCTGACCAAATTGCAAGGGTTTATCACTGATCCAGGCATTGAAGTCCCCAGCACCATCCATCTGGGGGACCACAATACCATATCAACGATGAAGTCCGCGACTTCATGCGGAAACTGCTTCTTGTCACCTGGTGGCCGGTAGACAAGAAGGATTCTGCAACCCCACACCTGCACCAATGATGTACTCAAAGGACTTGGGCCCCTCAACTGGTACATCAATGAGGCTCAATTCAGTTCTAAAACAGATCGCTACACCCCACCCCTGTGATCCATCCTTGGGTGGTGTATCACTGAATACCCAGCCAGAACAGCTGACTCCAGAATTCGGCCAGCATTCTCATCCAGCCAGGTTTCCATGATGCATGTCAGGTCCGATGACCCCACAAGATCAGCAATCACTGCTGTCTTGTTTTTAATGGACCTGGCATTGCATAACACCACCCAAGAAGGATGAGCTGCCGGGGTCAGTCATGCTAACTGCCCACGCAAGTGAAGCCCTTAGGTATGGGAACCTAGACAGGGAGAACCCATCTGCGGAACCCATTTTGCCCCAGGGTGCCTCCTGGGCCCTAACACCCCAATCCATCCACCATGCTCCACTCCCCCTTCAGATCCACAGTCCCTGGCCCTGTGCCTCTTCCTCACGATCCCCAAAGCTCAACACCGCACATAAACCTCACTGGGTAAGGGGGGGCAGTCAAAAGGCTGGAAGCCATGGAGCTCAAAGGGGGAGTAGTGCCTAACTGGGGGAGCTCTCTGCCAGCACATATCAAAGTAACTGTCAGCCCACTCAGCAGCAGCTATAAATAACAATGACCACAAATACTCCCCTCAAAAATATATAAAATTCTATATTCCACCCCCACCAATCCTCCCAAAACTTAGATCAACACAAATAACACAAATACTCAAAATATGAAATTCTGTATCCCCAACCCCAACCCCAACCATTCCCCCCTCCCAACCAACAGTAAATTGCAGCACAACACTTTAAAGTCTAAAGATGTTACATAGTTCAAAATCCAGACTGGAATAATACATGTCACACTAATGGTCAAAGTCATAGACAGGAAATACTGCCACTCCCACCTGTTCAACCTAGATGATCCGAATGTTGTGCTGTCACCACAGCAATCCAAGGGAAAAATAGTGGATATAGGGCTCTCTCACCACCCAAACAATAATAACTGACAATCCAGTTGAAACATTTCAAGCTGAAATAAAAGTTGAAAGAAGGTCTCTCTGACTGCCGAACACTGTAATAATGGGTGGCCAGTTGGTCATAGTGGCCATCGTAGACCACTGTTCGCTATCGAGTTTTGGAATTGTCATGAAGCTATCAAAGATGGTATCCCTTGTACAAACAATTCGGTCGAAGGGTGGCATAGAAGTTTCAACAATCTGTTGTGGGCAAGCCACCCTACGATTTGGAAGCTGATAACTGCACTAAAAGTCGAGCAGAATGTCAAAGAAATAAAAATGGAACAGTACCTGGCTGGTCTCAAACTCCAAGCACCATGAAGGAAGTATCAGGACACAGCGAAAAGACTGACTGCAGTGCTTGACGGGTACGGTTCTATCCCCGAGTTACACTGTCTCCGCGGGGCTGCACATAATTATCAATTACAAGTCTAGTGAACTGTAACTCCATTTGTGCTTTACGCTTTGCGCTTTTAACTTTTTCATTTGAATAAAGATTAGATTAAATTTAGAATCGTGATGGACAGCATGCAATGATGTCACAACGTAGACCTGAGGGATTGCTCGGTACCCACTTACCTGATCGATTGCTGGTCTGCTGCTTTTAACGTTAACAAATAAATAATTCTTGACTTAAACTTTTTTTGCATTTGGATACTTTTGATGGATTGATGGATTACTCTATGAGAAAGGGAAATTTTGGGGAAATCTTTCACTTTTGGATATGAGAAGGGGAACTGCTGGTCACAGACTTCTACCACCCCATACTGCATGGTAAGAGTCTAATTCATTTTCAGCAGTTTTACACTATTAGGGTATACACTATTGTGGCTTACACGCTGAGATTGTTTATGTGCAAGCCACAACGCAGAAATGACTGCGTGCAGATTGTTGCGCTGAACTGACGTGTTACTTAATAATGTCCAAACAAAGGTTCCAGCAGATTCCTATCCTAATTGTTTGAGGTCACTCAAGGGTCCTTCAATAGGTCCTTCTGAAGGTGAAATATGCACGCTGACAGGCTAGAAGGCAAGGGCATTCAGCCACTGAAGGGTTTGGCAGGCCCGGAAAAGGTTCTCTGACCCCCTCCTGTTTACCTGCCCCCGGGTAGTTAGGAATCAACACCTTCCGGCAGTGAGACCCCAACCCACTTCGCTGACTGTCCACCACCACCTAACCACCCAATCTGCAGGCTCCGAGGAAGAAAAATTGGAGGAGCTCAAAAGATGAAGATCCTAAGTGTAGTACCAGACCAAGACCCCCACTCACCCTCCGATTTGTAGAGAGCCCAGGGCAGGTCACCCAGAGGGAAGGGCTCCAGTCAGGCCGCACCTCACCAGTGAAACTCCCCCCCCGGAAAGCCCCCGGGTAAGTTCAGGCACCACATCCTTTGGTGTACAGCCTGCCTCCCCCTTACCCTCAGGTTACCACCCCGTAGACTTCCACTCCCCGGACAGTAAGAAAATGGAGCCTAGTCAGTCGCCAGAGTCCCAAGCACAATTCTTCTTGCCACAACAGGTCCCACAAAAGATTGGAATGGACTCACCGACCCACTCAGTTCCTTCACGGTGACTCCCAGGGGCAAGTAAGTCACTTTGCTCTCCTCCTTCCTCCTGACAGAGTTTTTATCACTTAAAAACAGTCTCTCTCTTTTGAAGACTTCAGCCCCGAAGTTGAAACACAGGGCTTGCAGCCACTCAGTGGCTCCTCTCAGATGGTAATACTGTACCACTAATACCATGCCTGAGAAAAGCCAACATGAATCATTTAGAAGGTCCAATAGAGTTTCCAAAATTTCCAGAAATAAAGAAAGCAATGGGAAATGTAGAAACAGGTTGCCGACAGACATCGGGCAACCTGTAACGCAGTTAAAAACAAGCAGGTGTAACAGCGCACAGCCGGCAGTCAGTCCCAGTCAGTCCCAATAATCCTTAAAAAAAAAAAAAAAAGTGGTGGATCAGCAACTGGCGTTTTTGCTGAATGAAAACTAAAACCCCCGTCCGGTGTTACCTAACTGATCTGCTTCACTGTAGCTGCCATACCTAAGCTAACTAAATGAAAATATAAAATTGCCGAAAAGAGAACCAAGGAAAAAAAAGTAGCATGAGTGACCATGCTAAAAGTGAACTTGCCAGTGGGTGCTCTCTACTCTCAGCCTGTACAGAGCGCAGGCAGAGTCCTTCTCCATGCGGGCGGGACAGTGGGGAGCAGGAGCTTGTAGGGAGGTGAAGGAGTTCCCCAGGGGTCTATTCTGGGCCCTCTACTCTTCTCCCTCTTCATCAACAATCTCCCCAGTGCCTGCCACCAAAAAATATTACTATACGCAGACGATGCAGTCCTGTTTTCCAGCCACCATGACATTACAGTCCTTGAATCCCAGCTGCAGCTCGACTTCAATCGCATCAAAGATTGGTTCAATTCTCATAAACTTGTCCTGAACCACAGCAAGACTAAAGCCATGTCCTTCTGTAACCGACAGAGCAGGCACAACTCTCTGTTCCTCACCATCAAGAACCACGCTGGGAACCCACTCGAACATGTCAAGGAGTTCAAGTACCTTGGTATTGCCCTGGATAGTACCCTCTCCTACACTCAGCATATTGATACTGTTGCCAAGACTGCCAATATATGGATTGGACTACTACACAAACACAAGCACTGTATGCCTGCGGATGCCCTTAAACTAGCCATCTACAGCTCTGTCACCTCTATCATTGACTACGGTCTTTCCATCTATGGCTCTGCCTCAACAAGTACCCTCCGCGGGATCTCAGTTGCTCTCAACAAAGCCTGTAGACTACTGACAGGTGCAGCCCGACAAACTCACACCTGTGACCTCTATGCACAGGCCAGCTGGCTACCCCTACGCAGCAGAATACAATACCAGACCTGCTTACTTACCAAAAAGATTCTCTTTGGTCTCATGCCACCTGGTGTTAGCTCACTCCTTACTACCTACAGTGGCACTCAACAAACACGTGGTGCCCAATCTCTAACCTTTCAGGTTCCCAGATGTCATATCTCCATGGGTCAGCGGTCCTTTATCTATAGAGCCGCTCAATGGTTCAATTCCCTCAATAAAGAAGCTCTTTCCTCTACTACACTTGGACCCTTCAAAAGGAATCTCAAACTTTACCTCACCTCTACCACTCAATGTGTCTGCTTCTCTGAACAGAGATCTCTAAACACCTCCCAGCTCACTCATGTCTCACAGCTCGCCCTTTCCCAATCTCATTCCCTCTGGCACTGGGCCTTCCTTGTGACTCCTTTCCTGCTTCACATCTCCACTGGTACAAGACATTTTCCACCACCGTCGGACAGTGGCCCATTAGCCTGCCAACTTCTTCTCCCGGTCGCATGCCTGCAATACTAACTGCCTATGGTGCTCTCTATCTCTTATTGTTACCACAGCCAGCTGCCTACTCAAGCTGCTCGTTTTATGAATATTATCTTAAAGTATGTTATAACTGAGTATCTTTATTTTTCTTTTAGTTGTTTTGGTTGTTTATTGTGCATTCTTTTACTACCTCTGTATGTATGTTGACCCTCATCCTTTGACGTGGAACCTTTGTAAATGAGCAGTTTCTGCTCAAAGGTATTTGTAATCCAAGAATTTAGTAAATAAATAAATAAAAGGAGGCTAGTGTAGTAGTGCCTCCCTCCACCTACCTGCTTCGGTGTCAAACACATTTTTCTTGAGGGGCTCAGGAGCAACAGCAGCATCAGGAGGCACAGCAAGCTGCACTCGTGGCTGTAATAAAAGTTCCTAGCCAGGGGTGGAAGGTGGAAAGCAAACATAAACTGTGATAGAGCTCAGTTGCAGTGCAATTTTTTGGGGGTTGCAGTGAATGCTTTTTTATTAATTTTTCAACAGCAGAAAACAGATAAGCACTGCAACTTTTAATTAACCGGGTGGGGTGGGGTGAGAGGGACGCTGGTCCACAGACGAGTTCTGGTTAACTAGCCCAGTGTGGGCTTTTGATTCTAATCCAGGGTGAGTCCAGTCAAATTAAGTTGCATTAGCAGCTAAGTTTAAAGAGCCGAATACAGGAGGCAGAGGCAAGAACAGGACAGGCACTCCCCAAAGTGAGCAACAAGAGAAATCACACCCAGGCCCGCTGAACTCACCGAACTCTCTGCGATCTTGCAATGGAGTCACGCCAGTGGCTCCTGCTACCCTCCCCCCATCTGCCGCATGCCTGGGTGGCTATGCCCACTGCCTGCATGCAGACAGTTAATGGGTGAAGGAGGAGCTGACACTGCAATGACAGGGCACTCCCTGATTGCAGCAGCCAAATTGTTTTAAGTTGGTGGCACGCTTTAAAACTTCTGTCATAGACAGCATGCTCACTAATTGGTGCCAAGCGGACAAGCCCAAAAAAGCACTGCTGGCATTTGCCACAACACTGACATGCCTCTGAAACCTGCTACTACCACAAGATGTTTCTTGAGCATGCACGCAAGCAAACATAAAAAAAGCGACTAGTCTGGAGAGGGATGAGGCAGGGGCAGACCTGTAGACCAAGTCAGAATAATCAAAAGCAGGTAAGATCATTTTGGTAAGAAGCTCTCAGCAAACCACTGCAGAGAGGGAGACTTTATTTCTATACATGGCTCCTAGTTTAGGGTGCAGTTTGGTGTTGATATAGTCGATGTGTGAAGAGAATTCAAGACGACTGTCCAACCAGACTTGAACAGGCTTTCCACATTGAGCTGTAACTACACTTTATTTTCTGTACCAACATTTTGTAACTAATTATTTTTTTATACCAGTGTATTTACCAAATGGTTGCATATTGACTCGTTATTGTGAATTTCTACTGCTGCTTCTCTTGTTCCCCTCCCTGGGGTCGCACCTGGAAAGGAGCCTTGGCTCACTGTGCGTTTCCTGGTTACCAATTTACAAACAAACAAATAAATAAATGTCTTGTGCTTATGATCGATAAGGGCTGGGTAAAATTTTCAATATACGAAACTGGGCACAGGAGTATTAGCCATTAACTGATCAGTATACAGTGAAGAGTCCAGTCAGTCATCCAGGAGTTAGTGTGGGGTCAGAATTCTGGATCTCTATGTATGTGATATGGTAATTATATTCTACTGCTTGCCAATTGGAATACACTGTTCTATTTCAATCCACTGCAGCACTGGGGAGGGTTGTGCCAGAACCAGATAATTTAGTTGTGTGCTGCTGCATGGTTTAAGTAGAGATCCAGCAGGGGAAATGCTGCCTCTACTTTCTGGAAGGTTCCGTGTCTTGTAGTTTACCCTTCCCCAAAGATATATTCTGATATGGCTCTGTGCCACCTTTTAGTACAAAGTTCTAGAGACTGTGACCACGCAGATGGAGTCAATGGGCCCGATATTCAAAACGTTGCCCCAGGGCTCAATTAGCACTGCCCGGCGGGCAAACATAGCCCGGAGCACAAAGCAAGCTATATTCAAAAGGAACAGCCCGGGGCAAACAGCTTCTGAATATAGCATGGGAATGAAGGAATGAGGCCAGGCAACTGGGCTAGGAGTGCAGGGCAAACGTAGCCCTGGAATTAGACAACTCTGAATATAGCAACCAGGAAGTGCAAACCACAACAGCAACACAGTGCACAGCGACGTGAAGGTAGGTAGAGGTGAACTATGTGGCCATTGTGTGTGCCAGCAAATGAGTGGACCCAGTACAGCAGCAGGCAGCAGTGAATGTGAAAGAACAGTGTTCAAAACTGTAAAATATTGCCCAAACTGTTAGCGCCGCGCTAACGCATTTGCGCTGCTTTAGTACAGAGCTAAGCTGTTTGCCCGGTGCTAAAATACAGGTTACTCACCTGTAACAGGAGTTCTAGGAATGGTATATGTTGTTCATCCACACTTATTGGCAGGTTCCTTGATGCTTTAATTGATGCCAGAAGGTCTTCAAGCTGGCTCCTTCCACCCACCCGGGAGGCAAAACTCTCGGCTCCGCCCCATGACGCTAGATCTAGCCCGCTGGAAGCCAGGTTGGGCGCCGGCCGGGAGGTTGGTAGTCTTAGGATGAACAACATATACCATTCCTAGAACTCCTGTTACAGGTGAGTAACCTGTATTTCTAGAGACATGGATATGTTGTTCAATCCACACTTATTGGCAAACTCCTAGCAGTTCTCCGGGAGGAGGGAGGCGAGGCGCACACCCCCTACTTAGGGAATAGAGACTGGAGAACTGAGGCCCCAAAACCAGCATCCCGGCGTGACTCAAGGTCGATGTGGTAGTGGGTAATAAAGGTATGTGCCGACTTCCAGGTAGCAGCTCTGCAGATATCCTGGATAGGAACATCCCTGGAAGCAGCTACCAATGCAGCGGTATGATGAGTAGAATGAGCTCTTATCCCTCTGGGAGGCTCCATGCCCACCAACCTATAGCAGAGCTCTATGCAGGAGGTGACCCACCTGCTTATTGTCCGCTTGGCTGCAGGTCTGTCAGGTGCGGCTTCAGCGTAGGTGACAAACAGCTGGTGAACCTCTCCCTGAACTTCAGCTGTCTGCTCCTAATAATAAGCGAGCACTCATCTAGGGTCCAAAGTATGGAGCCTATATTCGGCCTCCGAGGTGTGATTGGGGTAGAACACCGGCAGAGTCAACACCTGGTTAAGGTGAAACTCCGACACCACCTTCGCAAGGAATTTCGGGTGGGGGCACAGGACAACCTTGTCCCTGTTGAAGACTAGATAAGGAGACTCGATGGAAGGCACCTGGAGCTCTCCCATCTTTCTGGCTGATGTGAGAGCCACCAAGAAGGCGGTCTTCCATGACAGGTGGGAAATATCGCACCTGTGCATCAGTTCGAATGGCTTGCCAATGAGCTCGGCCAATACCAGCAGTAGATCCCACGGAGGTGGAGGTTCTCGCAACGGAGGGGAAATGTGGTCAAGGCCTTTGAAAAAGCGCCAGACCACCTTCTCCTACGCCGACTGCTTCCCGGCCCACGCCCGGTAAGCAGAGATGGCTGCCAGGTGCACCTTAAGGGTCGTCGACCGAAGTCCTTGCTCAGAAAGGGACCACAGATAGTCCAGAATGCTTGCCAAGGAAGAAGCGGAAGGGTCCAAGCCCTTCCCCTGACACCAAATGGAGAATCTCTTCCATTTGAAGGCATAGCATTTCCTGGTCAACTCCTTACTGGACGCCTCAACGATGTTGAGGACCTCGTCGGAAAGACCCAAGGCCTGGAACTCTAGCCACTCAGGAACCAGGCCGTCAGGTGCAGGGATTGAAGGTCTGGATGGAATACCTTCCTCTGGTTGACTGAGATCAGGTCTGGGCAGGCTGGAAGCCGCCTCAGGAGCCTGGAGCTGAGGCTGAGGAGATCTGGATACCAGAACTGGCGGGGCCAGTCTGGGGCTACCAGAATCACCTGCGCCTTGTCCCTCCTTGCCTTGAGAAGCACCTTGTGGATCAAGGGAAATGGGGGAGAGGCGTAGAAGAGGCCCAGGGTCCACGGCCTCCAGAAGGCATCCCCTTGCAGCGAGCCCTGCTGAGGGGGGCGGGCATGGAACAGACTCAGCTTTGCATTCTCCCTGGAGACAAACAGGTCCACCTGAGGCATGCCCCAGTGGGACAACAGATATTGTACTACCTCCAGCAGGAGAGACCACTCGTGAGACACAGCCCCTATCTGGCTTAGGGCATCAGCCAGGGTTTCGGAGGCTCCTGCCACGTGAATGGCTAGTAGTTCCACCTCCAGGCTGTGCACAAGGGGCTATATGCAGAGAGCTTCCTTGCATAACAGCATGGAGCACATCCCGCCCTGGTGGTTCAGATAGTACATTATCGTGGTATTGTCTGTCTGGACCTGAACCACTTGACCCCGTAGAAATGGAGCGAAGGTGGTGAGAGCTAGGCAGACTGCTCAGAGCTCCAGCAGGTTGATATGGCATCGGGACTCCCGAGGGGACCAGATGCCATGCGCTCTGTGCTCCCCCAGATGGGCACCCCAACCCATCAGAGATGCATCGGTCGATAGAGAGACCGTCGGCTCGGGGCGGACGAATGGTATGCCCTCCTGCAGATGTGCCAGAAGAGTCCACCACTGGAGAGCATTCCACATCTCCTGGGTCACTGTCACAGGCTGGTCCAATGGATCACAGCATTGTAACCACTGGCTGACCAGTCCCCATTGAAGGGGACGCATATACCAACGGGCCCAGTGGACCTCGCTGGTGCAGGCCGCTGTGAGGCCCAGGAGGAGCAGGAAGTCCCAGGCAGAGCGCGATTGCCCAACCAAAAATGACTGGGTAAAGGAGGAAAGAACCTCGGCCCTGTCCTTTGGAAGCCAAGCTCTGGCTTGAAGAGAGTTGAGCTCTGCCCCGATGAAGAGTATCACCTGCTTCGGCATGAGTTCCGACTTGGTCTCATTGATGAGGAGGCCAATCTGAGAGAAAACCTGGAGGGCCAGATCTCTGGACTGCTCCACCTCCGCTCTGGAGGGGGCTGCAATCAGCCAGCCATCCACGTAGGGGTACACCCAGACCCTTCAGCGCTGCAGGAATGCTGTCACCAGTGCCATGCATTTGGTGAAGACCCTGGGAGCTAGGGAGAGGCCAAAGGGCATGGCCCAGAACTCGTAAAGGGACCCCTCCACTCTGAAGTGGAGGAATCTCTGATGAGACGGACGGATCGGGACGTGAAAGAACACATCCTGGAGGTCCAGGGAACAGAACCACATGCCTTGTTCCAAGGATGGTATTATCTGAGCCAGTGTGACCATCCTGAAGGTCTGAGACCTTAGGAACCTGTTCAGGTCATGCAGGTCGAGAATGGGGCATCAGCCCCCCGTCCGTTTTGGGACCAGGAAATACCTGGACACAAACCCCAGGTCTGGAGGAGGATCCGCCACCTTCCTGATCACCTCTTTTTCAAGGAGCAGGGCAATATCATCTCGGTGGGCTAACAGCGAGGCTGCAGACCCTGTGGCCCCCCGAGGGGCGACGGCTCGAAAGGGTGGAGCCTGCTCGAACTCCAGAGGCAGGCCTTTTCCTACCATCTCCAACACCCAGTGGTCTGTGGCGATAGCAGACCAGGTGGAAAGGAAGTGGCAGAGCCATCCCCCCATGGGGAGAACCCGGGGGGGGGAGTGACGAGGCTGGGGGCGGCACCCCTCAACCTGTCACTGGGCAGGCTTGGAGGAGGAACCAGCTGAGGGACCTCCTGGGCCTTTACCTCCTTGCTTCCTGTTGGAGGAAGCCGCTGGCTTGGGTTTGGGACACCAAGCGCGAGCCTGCTGGCCCTGTTGCTGGTGCTGTTGGGCCGGTCGAGCTGCAGGGGCTGAAGGGCGAAAGGACTTATGCTGTTGCTGACGGCGGCCTTTGTCCCTCTGGGCGGAGGTGACCGAATCTAGAGTGGCATTGGACTTTTCGATCCACTGGAGGTGTCCCTCTACTCCAGAGCCGAAGAGGTCAGTCCCCAAGAAGGGGACGTCCACCAACTTGTGCTGGGTATCCACCGTGAAGGTGGATATCCTCAGCCACACCCTGCGGCACACGGCCACTGTGGCCGCTACTGACCTGGCACAGGAATCACCTATGTTCAGAGCAGTCTGAAGCTGCTGCTTCGCCACCACCCTACCCTGGTCCCACACCTGACGGACCGTGGTTTGCAGGTCAGTCAGGAGATGAGGGACAACCTCATCCCGGGAGCCCAGGAGGGCGTGGGAGAAGTGTGCCATCAGCACAGCCGAGTTGGCCTGTTGGAGGCTGAGGGAGGATGCAGCGTACACCTTGCACCTGGCAAAGTCCAGCTTTTTGGACTCTTTGTTGGGGGCTTATCCACATCCCAAGTGCTACTGGAACGCTGGAAGACACTGTCGGTGACTAACCCCTTGGCAGAGGGGTGCTAAAGAGAAACTGGGCGAAGAGCCGGTAGGGACTGCATACTTCTTTGCCATCCTAAGTGAGGGCGCAGGATAGGAAGCAGGCCACTTTCAGAGCTCCAAGGCTGGGCCGACAATAGCCTCAGCCACCGGAAAGGCCTCCGTGGGGGAATCCCCTCGGTCCAGAATCTCCATCAGGGGATACTTCGCCCATTTGGACATGGGCTCGAGCTGCATCCTGGTGGACTCTGAGATGAGTCGAAGCAGACCCAAGAAGGACGATGGGCTATCATCCAATGACTGGCCCCAGGAGGACTCCAAGTCGACCTGCCTGGAGAACAGGGAGGAGTTGTCGTCGGATTCCGAAGAGTCTGCGAAGAGCTGCCTCGGCCCTAAGCCACCCTCTACCTGCCGAGGATGGTCGGGAGTGAGGGTGACTGACAACCTGTGGGGCAAGCCGTGACCTGACCGAGAATCCTTGGTCAGTGCCCCAGAATTTGGTTGTGGAGGCGGAGGTTCCACCACAATCAGTGGAGCAGCTGGTTTTGGCTGAGCAACCGGCCCTGGAATGGGCAACTCGACTGGGGCGAGTGGTTGCTTCGGTCATTCGGGCGACAGCCACTTGATGGCCGGGGGCTGAACCAGAGTCAGTTAAAGACCCAGACAATAGTAACTGCTGCCACATAAGCTCCTCGTAGCGTCAACGTAATTTACGCCAAAGCCTCCCCTCATCCAAGGAAGAGGACGAGGAGGAACGGTGTTGCCGCTTACTTCGGTACCGAGACCGAGACCGCCGATGTCATCGGGAATGGCTTGACCGAGATGAAGTCCAAGACCGAGACCGAGACCCTCGGGGGGACTGAGGGCGGGTCTGGGAAGGGGCGGTGGACACCCGATCTTCCCTCAGCTCAGGCACTTTAACCGGGGACTGCTGCCCTGAAGATGCAGGCAGATCCTTGGTCTCCACCGGGGGAACTGGTGAAGGTGGGTTGTCGGTTTCACCAGTCGACAGCCCGTCCGATGGATCGAGGAAAAATCTCGACTGTGTCAATGGGAGTCTTGGCAGGCTGGCCTGATGGGGACACCATGAAGCCAGCATCCTGAGCCGTAACTTCGACCGAAGTCGACGGCCGGCTGTCCGGGGAAGGAGACCTCTCCTGCTCCCACGAACGCCGATGGTGGGACTTACCCTTTGACTCCTTCTTCTTGGGCCAAGAAGAATGTCCTGAAGGCCCCTCTCCCTTTATAGAAAGGGACTGACAAAGCTCCTTAAATGAAGCCGGGTATGGGGAGCTCAGAAAAAGCAGGATAAATGCCGCGGCCGAGGAGGAGGAAAATGTGGCCTGGGCCGCCTCCTCCTCGAGCGCGATCATCTGCTCGAACTGCTCAGCCAAGCCAGCCACTGCGGACACTGCCCAATGAGCCTATTTTGATTTTACCAGCGGAAAATGCTTCTCGGGGTGCCCGAGCTGCAATCGGGCGGCATGATTGTCCAGGATCGGCACAACTCGCAGGCCTGTGGGTCAAGATCAAGGCCTAGGTAGTAGACACACGTGGAGTGCGGATCCATCCTGGACATTTTCTGCCTGCAAGGGCACTTCTGAAAGCCAGGAATAGATTTGTCCATCGCAGCCATGAGGGAAGATGAAGACCAAAGTTTAGAAAATTTCAAAACCAGTTTCGGACGAACCGAAGAGTTAGGATCCGGTCTAAAACGCAGAGCGCTAAGGAGGGAACCTGAGCTTCTAAGCAGTAAGGAAGATCTGGCGTCAGGTGGTGGAGCCGAGAGTTTTACCACCCGGGTGGGTGGGAGGAGCCAGCTTGAAGACCTTCCAGCAACAATTAAAGCAGCAAGGAACCTGCCAATAAGTGTGGATTGAACAACACATCCATGTCCCTAGAACTTTGCCATATTCAAAAGTGACATGCAAATGAGCCTACATAGGTAGTCTCTGGACAAACATCCAGATTAGCATCTCATTATGCCCTGCTTTGCATGCAGTTTGCCCAGCGTTACTGCAGGGTCCCACAGCTCCACCTGTAGGTCAGTCTGGAAATACAGGGGCTGGCTAGGTCTGGCCGCAGCTCCACCTGTAGGTCAGTCTGACAGTGCAAGATGGTAGCTGCAGGCTACATGTATGCAGTAAAGCACAGCATTGTGTACCCCAGGGGACAACACAGCATAGGCACAGGTGGTGGTAGTGCTTTACGCAACTGTCACACTGTAGGGCATGCTACAGTGTACAGCAGACACCACAGTAGCAAGGGGGACAGTAGTGTTAGGGACACAGCAATGCCTATAGTGTGTAGGGTAGTGATGACCACTACACTGCACACAGTGACAAGCCCACCTTGCAGGTGTGTACTGCCAGTGGACATTACTGTCACACTGTTGTGTGACCCACAGATGCCACACCTCTGGCATGGGATGCTCATGGTGACATAGGCATGGCTGGCTGTTTGTGCTGTGGTGTATGTACAGCTGTGTGGTATGTGACCGGGGGGCATGTACGATCGGACAGGCACACTGGTATTGGGGTATTCCCAATACTGGCCCATGTGCACTGCATGTTGTGTCCCAGCCTTGTGGCCGGACCCGGTCTGTGTGGAGGCCTGGCCATCTGTATGCCCTCCCCTCAACACCCACCATACCCACAGTGCTGCATGAGTGTGCTGGCATCTGTTGGTCACCACAGATGTATGGTCTGCAGGTGTGTGCTGTATGGCCACACTACCATGGTGGCCTCCGGGGGCTGGGTCACCACATACTGCCTGACATTGCTGGGACTGGTGGCAGCAGTTGGCATCATTGTGGTGCCATCAGTGAGCAGCATGTTTCCTCCATGTCTGGCTTTTTCTCTGTGTCATAGTCATATGTTAGGGTCGCGCAAGGCCACAATGTTATGCAAAGCTGTTTGTCCAGAGTTAAGACCAGCTTTTCCTGGGTGGTAATTTGTGCTGTGCAAAGGGTCGCTCGAAGTCACGCTAAACTCCTTAGCATGGCGCTAGTCGCTGAATATTTCATAGCGCCTGTATTCATGTTTAGTTTGCCCCTTGCATATATTATGGTTTGCCCAGCGCTAATGTGGTTTGCACATGCTATTTGACCTTTTGGGTATAGCAGACCCATGCTAATCCCGCACTAAACCTGCGCAAACGGTTTGTGCACCACGCAAAGCTTTGAATATCTGAGCCTATGTGTGTAATTAAACCTAATTGCAGAGTGCCCCACCTGCCAAGATCCTCCTCCATTTGTCAGGAGACTGGTTGGTAATTAGAGTAATATAGGTCTGTCAGTTTGTTAATGAGAATGATCCGAAGGTATTTCAAGGACTCAGGTGTCCACTTAAAGAGGAATTATCTGGTTAGATCATGAGTCGGCTGATAGTTGAATGTCAGGACCCCTGTCATTCCTGTATTAATCTTGTATGCTGAGATATTGCTAAACTTATCCAGGATGGTTATTGCTGCTGGGAGGGAGTGTTCTGGGTTGCTTAAATATAAGATAATGTCATCTGCATAAAATGACAGATGGCATTCTCATCGATCAACCTGTACTCCATGGATGTTATGATCATCGCGAACTGTCTGAACCAACAGCCCAATATATAAAACAAACAGGAGAGGGAAGAGGGGACAGCCCTGGTGGGTTCCTCTACCCAGCTAGAAATGTGTAGAGAGACATCTGTTAGTTTGTATGGCAGCTGTGGGGGAATTATACAGTCTCCAAAGAAACTGTTGGAAAGAGAGTAGAAAGCCAAACTCAGCCAGTACTTGAAATGGATATGCCCATGAGATCTGGTCGAATACCTTTTCAGCACCTAGGCTAACTAGTATTGAGGGATGTCCAACAACGACTACGTGGGCCATTACTTGAAGTGTTTTGCAGATGTTATCAATGTTTAGTAGTGAGTTGAGAAACCCCTGTCTGGTCTGTATGTATGAGGTCTGGTAGTAGTGAATTAATGTGTTGTGCTAGGATGAACATAGTTTGTAGTCCACATTGACTGTGGGAAAATTGGGTAATACAAACTGCAATTGAATGTATTTTTCCCTGGTTTGGGTTTGGTGGAGATTGTGGCAATATCGTCATGTGTCTGGAATAGGATCCCTTCCCAAAACTGCATTAAAATGTGCGAGTCAGTGGAGTTTTAAAGCAGTCTTTTTTGAACACTTTAAAATACTCCACCAGGTAACCATCTGGGGCTGGGACTTTCTGGGTCTTAGCTTTTTGGAGGGACTGTAATATTTTCTCCGTAGAGATGGGTTCCTTGACACCCTCTTTTTCATTATCTGTAGGTTTGGAGAGGTGCAAGTCTCTGAAAAAGAGGCCAGTGTTCCTGGGAGCAGGTTCCCCCATCTGGGGTATATAATGCCGTGTAGTAGTCTTGGAAAAAGTCTGTAATTTCAGATTTCTTACTTTGTCAAGTGCCACAAGTGGGGTGGCGACCGCCACCATAGTTTTTGCTTTTTGATGACGAAATTGCGAGGCTAGCAATTTTGTCACCGGGGTTCCACTTTGTAGTATTTCTGTCTTAAATATATTAAGGGGAGTTATGTTTCTTTAAGACAGTAAACATCTTGGTTTTTGAAAGTTTTGTTAAGTAGGGGCCAAACTGAGGTGTTTCCCTGTTTATGGGCTTGTTGCAGGAAGTGCAAGGTGTCTTCCAATTGCTTTTTGTGATCTCTCTTTTTTCTATCTAGGCTATAATATGCCCTTGCATTACGTTTTTAATTGTGTCCCACATGATATTTTGTGTGACTTCAGAATTTCTCTTCTCTGACTGGAGTTCTTCTAATTTGTCTATTATCAGCTCTTGAAATTCTTATGACTTAAGATGGAAGGGGCATGGTGTCATAATCTCGCATGAAAAATAGCACAACAAAATAATGCCGCAGTCAAAATAACGAAGTAAAAAACAGCTGGTGGAAACACTGACAGAAACAGCAACAGCGCACACCAGACAAAGAAATGGGAAACATCCCCCCCCTCAGCTATATTAACCAACTCCAAGGGGGGTGTGGACCGAGGGGAAAAGGGGAAACTCAAGAGTAGGGGAACTTAGTTTAAAAAAAAACAAACAAAAAAACATGTTGGGAGACAGGGAATCAAACCCCGATCCCTGGGTCTCCACTGCACCAGATAGTTGTTTCCTTATCCACTCCACTATAGGAATGGCTCAACCAAGCACAGCACCTGTGGCTTCTTCAGCCCTTCCTCCGGTTCCTAGTGAGCAACAGGGTTAGCGGTAGTTTCCTACTGCTATTATACTTTTGTCACTGTAATTCATTCTGCGCTTTAGACTATGCAGTTATTCTTGTGCTGTTTCGGCAACACTATATTAACCCAGTACCAATGGAAGGTGTTCAACCTCCAGAGGTAGTTGGACTTTTCTTCTTAAAGGTCTAATCGTGTGATAACCGGTGAGTGATCAGAATATGTGATGTCACCAATATTGTAATTCCAGGTTCTGTGTGATTATTCCTGCATCATGACTCTGTACTCAGTATGAGAGTATGAGTGGTGAGCTGCGGAGTAGTGGGTACAGTCGTGGGTGCCTCTGTGTAGCTACCTTCAGATGTCAACTCAGCCCAGCCTTTCCAATTTATGTATATAATATTTCTGTATGGGAGACTGGCAGTGTGGGCAGAGTTTACAGGTGTCCCACTTCAGGTAC
Organism: Neoceratodus forsteri; assembly: GCA_016271365.2. Lineage (NCBI taxonomy): Eukaryota > Metazoa > Chordata > Ceratodontiformes > Ceratodontidae > Neoceratodus > Neoceratodus forsteri. The sequence goes on along the minus strand of CM057454.1, from coordinate 487,220,121 downwards.
GTTAGTAGACTACAGTGACTATTGAGAAGGAGGACTCTTTCAGTGTTGGTGATCAGGACATTAGTAAACTAAAGTTCAAAAGGAATCTCAAACTTTACTTCACCTCTATCACTCAATGTGACTGCTTCTCTGAACAGAGATCTCTCTAAACACCTCCCAGCTCACTCATGTCTCACAGCCTGCCCTTTCCCAGTCTCATTCCCTCTGGCACTGGGCCTTCCTTGTGACTCCTTTCCTGCTTCACATCTCCACTGGTACAAGACATTTTCCACCACCATCGGACAGTGACCTATTAGCCTGCCAACTTCCTCTCCCGATCGCATGCCTGAAGTACTAACTGTCTATGGTGCCCTCTATCTCTTATTGTTACCGCAGCCAGCTGCCTACTCAAGCTGCTCATTATATGAATATTATCTCAAAGTATGTTACAACTGAGTATCTTTATTTTTTTCTTTTAGTTGTTTTGGTTGTTTATTGTGCATTCTTTTACTACCTCTGTATGTATGTTGACCCTCATCCTTTGACGTGGAACCTTTGTAAATGAGCAGTTTCTGCTCAAAGGTATTTGTAATCCGAGAATTTAATAAATAAATAAATAAATAAATAAAAAGTCACTGCTGATATGGAGGACTGTTTTATCATTGGTGATCTTATCTAGTGGTTTCTGTGTGAAGAGGGTGTCAGCTCCAGGAGGGATGTAAATACTATCTACAGATCTTCATCGAGGATATCTTCTCCATTGGGCCACACCTTTAAAACTGTAAGCTGTTGGTGTTAGGATCACTCAGAAAGTTTTCCTAGCCAGGGACTTCCCATAATGATGTGCAACATCCGTGCCTGTATAATTTGGGCGGCCCCATTGCTTCTTAGTTCTTTCTTTTGCCGTTGACTGCTCATTGGACCTGCAGAGAAACAAATGGCATAATTTCTACAATTCATTATTTTTCTTACTAAAAACGCATTGTCAATGTCACGCCATCGACTTTCCTTTTCTTTTCTTTTTTTTTATTAAATGCTCTCATTTGAGAAAATCTCTCCTATAGCATCAGGGCCTGCAAGACCTAACAAGATTCTTCACAGACCACAAGGAGACAATGCATGACACTTCTGGAAAATCCTGCATCACTAACAAAATGGCATCTAGGCCAAGGCTGCAGACCCCAAACCGGCTTTTTGCTCATGTTCAGCTACCACTATGATGCATATTCCCTGGCAGTTATCCACATAGTCACCTGCACGGTTGACAGGACCATCCGGACAAAACAAACAACAAATCATGGATGCAGCATTGTCATTGCCCTCCTCCACTGGTTGTCACTGTAAACATCGACAAAGGCATGCCTTCCTGAGCGATAGACAGCAGAGGTCTCCACTGCAGGATGACAAGTCCTCATTGCTGACTACTCCAGCAGTGTTGACCATAGCCCCCCAACCATCCTTGAGACACCAAGTTCTGGACTTGGCTCTGGTGCTGCAGTACCTACTGTACTATGGATGGTATGCCACCTCTGGCTATGTTCCAGCGATGCCTACTGTCATGTCCCCTTTAACAGGTGTTATTGATGCCCAGGTTGTGATGGTGTTATTCTCTGACAGGTTACTTCACCTGTTTTCATCGCTGCATGCAACAATGACAGTAATTACAGTCCCATCGACTGGACCTTCCCTGTTGGTATAGTCATGGTTGATGGGAAATAACAGTACACTGTACATTCCTCTGATGCAGCCGCCACTCCCACCACTTGTTCTGTTTGTTTTTTTTTAGCCCAGCCTTTGTCCCTCAGCCCTCACTGACCCCCGAACCCCATCTTCACCTCCCCCCCAGGACTTACCCTGCAGGTGACATCCCCTGGATTGCCCTTCAGGGTGGGGCCACCTCACCAGCATGACCCCACAATGATGGGAGAAGGATGCCAGCAGGGGTGCCAACCCGCATTGCCTCCATGGCTTGCCCCCCAGGGCAGGGCACACAGTTGGCTGAATACAGCAGACAGCAGGATAGGTTGTCTGTTCGGGTGTGCCAGGGTGAATGATCAGGGCTGGGGAACCAGGTGGGGCATCATAGAGGTGGCGGCTTATTTTTTTCCCCTGCAGGAGGAGGTGTGACATACAATAATGCCAGCGTCTGCACGCCTCTGAATAAATGTAGGTCCCGGTCACTGTGAGACCCCCTAGCCTCCACTAGGGGTCCAACTTGCACTGGATACACAACCTCCCTGGAGAAGGAGAGCCATCCCTAGGATGCTCAGTCCTTCTCCACTGGCCAGTCCTACAACTTCCTGGGTCCGTTCCCTAACCTGGGACATCAATGTCGCAGACAGACACCATGCCACTGTGCTGGCGGGCCGGCATACCACTTGTTCTGTTAATTACACCTGTCATCACTCAGGATATTGACAAGGTAGGAAATTGATGCCACCTCCACTGTGCTAAACTTGTGTCAAAGCTGTGGTTCACCTCACTCCCTCCCTATCTAGCCACTTCATTATCCTCCCTTCCTCCCACCGCCTTCGCTCTCCCTTAGATCCAATGGCTCTCATTTAATGGTAGTCCCCCGTCAGATGACTACTGTTGGTCAGGCAGCTTTCTCTCATCGCTTCTCCAAAACATAGAATGCACTTCCACAACAGATCTGTCTCTCATCCTCTCCCCACTCCATCTCCTCGGCGCTCTCCAACTTCCTCTCGGTAAATTGTACCTGTAGTTAAACTGCCATACCTCTTTACACTCACTAAACTACATTCCTACCCCATTTCTTCCTACGCCTCCTCCTGCCTTACCCCTTGTCCCCTTCCCACTCCCTCCTTTTCTTTACCCTACCTTTCCTAAACCACTTCCCCATGAAATAAATAAATAAGGTTTATTTTTGTCCTATCCTCCTGATCATAGAAGAGGACTTGGAGAATTCAGAAGGAGACAAAGATCTCTGTAATGTAGATCTACCCTCTGGCCCTACTTTTTCCTCTTACAGGGCACAAGACATTGTGGTCCAGATCCCAGGGCTCTTAGAAATCCCTTTACTCAGATTTTAATCAGATAAATCTAAGAGGTCCTGAGTTTTAAGGGTGAATGAGAGGAATACAAGAATTTTCGGACAGTCTGGGTCCTTCATTTATAAAGAACAGATAATGTCGGTGTAATGTGACAGGCAAGGGGGTTCTCAATATTACCCCCGGCAGGGAAGCAATGAAAGTATGGAAATGGGCAATGTCTCATTGTCTTCAACTGTCAGTCGTGTTTCTCCCTAGTATCCTGAACAACCACACAGATAAACCAAGTCCATCCCTGTCTGCTGATCTTCATAGTAAACAACCTCTTCAAAAAACAGAGTTGTCCAGAAGTGGACCTTTTTGCTTCCCCATACGGTGCAAAACTGCCACACGTCTGCTCACTCACTCCAGGAACAGAGGTCTTTTTGTGACGAGCATTGTCCATATCTATGACAGGGAGGTTCCTTTACACACTTCCTCCAATCCCTCTAATTCAGAAGGTTCTGCTCAAACTAAAAGCAGAGCATGCCACCCTCATACTGGTTGTCTCTTTCTGGCCTCACCAAATCTAGTTCCCAGCTCTACTAAACTTAGTGGTGGAGCCTCTTGTTCAGCTGCCCCTTTGTCACAAGCCAGGGGCTCACTTGTCCATCTGGACCTACAGTCCTTGCATCTGCATGCATTGCTCCTTAAGACATAGAAAGAAATTCTGGTGACTACCATCTGGCTTATAATTGAAGTACCCTCAAAGGCAATACTCCTCTTCCAAGTAGAGGCCATCCTGTTGCAAGGGCACATTATTTCTTTTTTTACACTATGTCACTACTATAATGACAGGTCTCCTGGCCATATATGCCGAAGTTTTTTTTCCATTAAAAGGTATTTGTATGCCATTCAAGTGCTGTCATATCCCAGTCTGCGGCCTCATGGTGGTACATCTAGGGGCCTTCCATATACTCCCAGTAGGTATTCTGCACAGGTGCCCCCCCAATGATTGCAATCTGGTTCCATCTTGAGTCTTCAATTCTCTCAAAAAAAATCCAATGTATGTGTAGTCTATGACTATGTTTAAACCTGCTTCATCCAGTGATGAATGTTCCTAGGTCACCATGCCTTCAGACCCATAGGTTTCAGAGCATCTGGCTCTGTTGCATGGACCAATGCCTAGAATTTTTTCTAATGAAGAGTTCCTGTACAGCATGATCCTTGCTTTTTACCCATGGTAGTGTTTGAAGGAATAGTTACTTACTATAACAGTAGATATTCGAGAGAATCTCCTCCATTGACCCACATCATGGAACTGTAAACTGTCGGTGTCAGGACCACTTGGAAAATATTGCTAGCAGGGGTTGCCCACATCGATGTGCCTTATCACTGCATGTATAACATGGGCAGCCCCATCATGCCTCATTTTTCTGCTGGAGACTAGCTCAGAGGATCCTCTGACCACCAAGGACTGAAGAAACCAGGACCAAACCAGGCACACAGGAGAGGACATGCAACACCTGAGTAAATACTCCAGTTGCAGTCATAAGAGGAAAATCAGCATGCAAGAGCAAGCAGGATAACCACCAGTCACCCAAAAAGGGAGGAAGGAGGGAGGAACAGCTGTGGCTCAATGGAGGAGATTCGCTCAAAGATCTACTGTTATGATAAGTAACTAGTCTATCTTCTAGGAAGATATCTCCCTCCAGTGAGCCACATCATGGAATGACTCCTAAGTAGTACCACAGCACTGTGGGAGGAAGGAAGGATCTAAGGGCCCCTGAGTAAGGAGGCCTTTCAGAACAGTAAGGCCGAATCCAGCACATGTATGAGAGACAATGTCGAGATTGCAATGTTTAATAATTGTATGAACAGTACTCCAAGTGGCAGCAACACATATGTCAGCAGTGGGCACACTGAAAACAAGCCACAGAAATAGCCAGCCCACAGGTGAAGTGCACACGGACAAGACCAGGAAACTGCTTACCTTGCTTCTGGTAATAGCAAGAAATTCAGCAGTCTAACTATTTGGAAAGGCCCTGCTTTGAAATAGGGAAGCCCACCATCCGGTGTGTGGGGGGTGAAAGCCATAAACAGTTCTTGGGAGGATTTTCTACAATCTTTAATATGATTCAAATTACTATGTAACATCCTTTGGATGTCCAGCATATGCTAGCAACATTTCCCACTATCTGTGGGAGTCGAGAAATAAAGAGACAGATTTAGCATTTGCTCAGACATAACCTTTGGCCAAAAATGAGAATTAGTATGTACTTTAACTCGTTCCTTATGAAAATAAGAAAAGAAGGATCTGCAACCAGAGCCTGTAATTCAGATATGTATCTAGCAGACATCATAGCCACTAGGAACAGTGTCTTCTAAGAAAGGAAGCACAGCTCATAAGTAGCAGTAAGCTTAAAGGGAGGCACAGTAAGGGTTTCCAGAACCAGATCAGAGTCCCAGACTGGAACCGGATCCCTGACTGGGGGTGCAGAAGTAGAATACCACTGAGGAACCTGTGATACACCTCAAGCTGGGCCACAGTTTTGTCATCAGTAAGGGCATGAAAAGCTGATACCATGGCCAAGTGGACCTTTTTAGAGGAACACATGAGGCCTGATTTCATAAGGGACAGGACTCTCAAATCAATGGAAGCACAGCCGGCTGCAAAACAATGAAACTGGAGCCAGAAAAAAAGAGACAGTGCTCACATCAAACAGGCCAGTCCGGCTTCTCAGTCACCACTTTAATTAAGATATCATAGCTCTGTAGCTTCTAAAAAATACTTTATTGTCAAAAGCTAGCAATGTAGATATAAAATGCTCCTCCTGCAAAACAACCAAACATTTTCACGTGTAACTTGTGCTTCTCAAGGCCATGAGAAAGCACAAGTTACGTGCACAAACATTTGGCTGTTTTGCTGGAGGAGCATCTTGTATCTACACTGCTAGCTTTCAGCAATAAAGTATTTTTCATCCAGAAGCTATGGAGTTACGATATGTTAATTCAAATGGTGACGAAGAAGCCGGCCTGGCCTGTTTGTTATAAGGGACAGGAGGTAGTCCATCAACAAACTGACGGAACACATAAATGGCAGCACATCATACCATAAAATGTTTCCATTTTTGTGAGTATGTGTATCAAATAGAAGGCTTCCAAGCCACCAATAAAACAGCTGCAATCACTGGGGGAAACCTAAAGGGGGAGAGCTCTATGTCTTCAGGATTCAGGTGGGGAGGTGCAGGGGTCAAAGATCCAGATCCACCAGAGCACCCTGCTCCTGTGACAAAAGTTCCATTCACAGAGGGAGCAAGATGGGAGGGGGGTCCACTGCCAAATGTTGAAGCAAAAGGAATCAAATTTGTCTGGGCCTGTATGGGGCACGAGAATTAAGGTGGCTGACCTGGCCCTCAGCTTGACCAGAACACTCTGTACGAGAGGGAGCAGGGGAAAGTCATATGTTCTGGTGCAGGGTCTGCAACCGAAGTCATACGAAGGGAGACTAAAGGAGCTTAATATGTCTACCCTTGAGGAAAGAAGGGAGAGAGGGGACATGATAGAAACTTTCAAGTACCTCAAGGGAATCAACAAAGTCCAAGAGGGTAGCATCTTTCAGAAAAAGAGATGTGCAAGAACAAGGGGACACAATTTGAAGATAGAGAGGACACAGCTCAGGGGCAATATGAGGAAGTATTTTTTCACAGAGAGGGTGGTGAACACATGGAACAGCCTTCCTGAGGAGGTCATGGGGTCAAAAACAGTGGGGGAATTCAAGAATGCATGGGACAGACATAAGGCATATCTGGTGGGGGGTAGGAAGAAATAGGTTCTTGGTTAACTAGGATCTGCGGCCTATCCTGTAGGTAGGGAAATGAGCAGACTAGGTGGACCAAGCAGTCCTTATCTGCTGTCAAAGTCTATGTTTCTATATTTCTACATGAACCTCCCTTTCCAAGATAGGTATAATGCGTCTCACCAGAAAACTCTGGGCCCTGGAACAAGTGAGCAGAAATGCATCAGTTTTGCATTGTATTGAGATGCAAAAAGGTATATGTCTTGGTGACACCATTTTATGAAGACGTCATCCGTGATGGAGTTCAAGAGCACCCATTTGTGGCAGATCACCCTGGACTGGCTGAGATAATCCACAAGGGTATTAAGGATGCTGCAGAAACGTGGCTGTTAGGAACAGGTTGTGCTCCACAGCCCCATGCCAAACTCTCATCACTTCTCTGCAAAGAGGACACAAATGGACTCCACCCTGATGGTTGATGTAGTACATCATCTAAATATTGTCTGGACAGACCAACACTTGATGCCCTGGAAGGAGGGTGGTGAAGGTCTGTAGGCCAAACACAACAGCCCTCATTTCCAGAGTGTTGCTTTGCAGAACAGAACACAGTGGGCTGGATATTCAAACTGCGCCCAAAAAGTGCGCAACAGCAGGAGCAAGTGCAAGTCACTTGCGCACATGCGCAATAGACGCGATATTCAAACATGGAGCAAGCCAAATTGCGCAACAAGCCAGCGTCTGAATATCGCACAACCTGCGCTATAGCGCAACCAGGAAGGGGAAGCTGAGCAGAGACGATGCGCTATGGCGCAACAAGGGCTGCCCAGCTGAGCAGCCCAGAGGTGCCATAGGGCAAGCAGGAGCCCCCAGCAGCAGAGCAATGGAACTGCACAACCAGGGAGGTAGGCAGGGGCTCACCACCCATGCCACAGATGGGCACAGGGACACACTGCAGAACCAACAATGTACCCCCACACCCCAAGCACAGCAGAGCTGGGGGAGGGATGGAACAGCCATCGGACCATGGGGACAAGCAAACAAAGCACAGTTGGGCCATGGTGCCCCAGCACACCCACCGGCAAGTTGAGACTGCCACACAAGGAGGGCGGACCACCCCATGGCACAGCAGCCCCCCCCCGTGCACAGCACACCCTGCACCGTGACCCCAAGACACCCCCCATGAGCAGTGACCACCACTGCAGGAATCCCCATGCATACCACCACCACCCCACTGCCACACTGCAACCTCATGTACCACAGAACCATACAAGCCAGACCCACTATGAGCCACAGCAGCCTGAACAGACACCCACAGTGGTGTGTGGAAGCATGCAGCACACTGGATGCAACACAGTGCAGGGGCAAACACATACACATACCCATGGGGACACTAACACAGGGACGCAGTGGTGTGGCAGCCAAGCCCCCAGTGTGGGCCCATGAAAACTGTGCACACAAAGCCTGCAGTCCCTCATGGCACAGGGGTGACACCCACCCTGTGCATGAACTGTGGCCCTGTACGCCACCAGCAGATGCCTGTAACACAAGTCACAGACAGTGGTACACAGCCCCTGCAATACACACAAGCCGCAGCATGGAGGTGGGACAGCAACTGCGGAGGCCACAGTGTCACCCGAGGCAAACATGCACCACACCATTGACAGGAGGCAACCCAGCATGGTGATGGTCACAGTGGATGACCTGCAGGGACAGCCAACACTGAGAAGGCAGCAGACCTCGCAGGCCACAGACATGCAAGGGTGTCAGCTGCACAGGCCAAGGATGGGTTGACAGGGCACAATGGACACAGAGCAGGCACCATGGACCACTGCACACAGTAATGCAATGCACAGGGAACAACACACACACCACAAATACCGACTGATGGCCACTCCCACACCAGAGACACTTCCCCACGCACACACACACATACCCATGACTGAACCACCCCAGATGCCATGCACACCACTGCAACTGAGCACCTATAGCCAGCTGCAAATCAGAGACCACCACAGTATTCATATCAAAATAACTGTATTCCAAAAATATAACAATAACAACTATTTACAATTATGTACAAACATGGGGTGGAGGGACAGGAACAAGGTGGGGGTGGGTAAGAGCGAGGTGAACATATATGGGAGAGAGGAAGGGGTGTGAGGGTTGGTCAAGGGGAGGTTGTCTCTCTTCACTGTCGGCCAGCCTGGTCCTCTGCTGCCTGGGGCTGTTGTCTGAGTCACCTCCTCCTCCTCACACCATGCTGCTGCAGATCTCGCAGGATGGCAAGGGACTCTTGAGCCACCCGCACAAGGTCCTGGATGGACCGCTGCATTCGCAGGAGTATCCGCACACCTAGGACAAGGGATCAGAGTCAATGGGTGTGACTGTCCATCCCCCTGCAGCCCACCCAGTATGCATGGCAGACAGCCATGTGCCACGCCTCCTGTGATGGTGTGCGCCCACCACAGTGACCGTGTCCACAAGACATGCCCAACCAGGCAGCAACAGCCATGTGTACCACTGCACACCCACCACCCATGTCCAGCACAGCACAACCAAAGCCGTGACAGTAACATGGCTATGCGGTGAGCAGGCAGTGCCACAGCCATGTGCCCAGTGCGCATGGACCACCATTGACACACTCCCAGACATGCAGTGGCACTGGACAGTGCTGACTGTCACATGTCACGTGCATGGCAGTGGTGTCCATGGATGGTGGCCATGCCCTGCCTCCCGCCCTGTCACACAGCATGCAATAGCAATCATGGTGTCATGGCACTCACCCTCATCGGGATGCTGCTGGCATTGTGGTTGTTCACCGCCACGATCCGGTCCTGCAGCCACCACCCTCGCTGCTGCTCCAAATTCCTCCTCCACTCGGCCACGCCTGTGGGAGACAAAAGGAGAGAAACACATCAGTACAAACCCAAAGCATATTCCCCGCCCCAATGTGTGTGCCCACCCACCCAGCCAGACCCAACCATCCCATACCCTGTAAACACCGCCACAGCCAACCCTAGACCATCCCTTCCCTATGTGCTGTACACATGAGACAGTGTTACCCATCTGGACCATACAAGTGTGTAGACGTATCACCCACTTGGACGAGGCATCACGCCCCTCCTGGCACGCAACCGCAGACATGCCAGTAGCTCCGGCTCCCTCCGTCTCAGGTCCCCATACCAGTGCCTGCACTGTTCAGCCATTCTTCTGTGACCAGTGGCTGCCTCCAGGTCAGTGGCCACCTCTTCCCAGACCTGGGTCCTGGCCCTGTCCAGTGGCACCTACCAAACAGTGGGCCATAGTGTGGCTCCACAGTGGCCACAAGGTTGGCCAGCTCAAGGGCATCCCACTGAGGGGCTCTCCTGCGTGCCATCTCTAATGCTATAGTAGACAATATGGCGCTCTGCAGCGCGGCAACCCCACGTGGAAGTGCTGTGTGGTACATCGCTGCCATTCCCTATCATGCTGTCAGTACAGCGCTGCCATTCCCTATCGCGCTGTCACCGAACATCACGATAGAGCCGTACACATGCCAGACGTACAGCACCAGAGGGCAAAGGTCGGGCACAAGGTCAGGGGTCAGTGGCACAAGGCCACGCACAGCGCCATTGGACGTCTACACATCCTGCGCGAACGGTCACCTGCGTGCCAGTGCCACAGTGGACTATTGCGCAGTTGTGCCACAGCGCCATTTGGTTCCCAGCACTGTAGCGCCACTGGCACAATGATGGCCATGTCCTGAATTGCTGATCGCGCACAGCATGTCATCAGCGCGGCAGACGCCTGCGTAAGCCACCTGGGCATGCGCAATGTGGTGTACTACACAGTCACGGAAATGCGCCATTGGCTCAGCCGACTCAACCATATTGCGCAAAGCGCAACGGCGCGATATTCAGCCGACACATGCAAATCATCTGATCAGCCATTCAAAGGCGCAGTGGCACGATTTGCATCTCATTACAGTTGCTCCACTCCTAATTTGCATGCATTACGCTATAAATGTGCAACATTGGGCTGCGCTGGCCAGATTCAGTTACTGCAGGTGAGAGGTGGGTTGCATGCTGTGTGATGTTCTGGACAATGGTCATGAGATAACGTTGTAGACTGCACAGTGACAGGTGTCCACTTCCACCCATACAGACCGACATGACCGAGCAGAGCCAAGGTGAGGGTGAGGATGGTAGGCGGAGGAGGAGGAGGCCCAACTTCACCATGGCGGAGACAGAGGCCCTCTTCCAGGCCTACCTGGAGGAGGAGGAGCCACTACTGAGTGGATGGCGGGGCACCCCTCAGGCCCGTGTGGCTGCATGGGAGGGGGTAGCTCGGGCAGTGAACCTGCACGGAAGCCACCAGCACTCCGTGCAGGAATGCAAAAAGAAGATGGGGACAGACCGCAAGAGGGTGAAGGAGAAGGTGGCAGCCCTCAGGGTGGCACGTGCTGGCACAGGTGGGGGCCAGCCAGCGGTGGCGGAGCTGACCCCGGCTGAGGACCGACTGGCTGCATCAATGCAGCGGAGTGCTATTGAGGGCGTACTAGGAGGTGGATTCCAGACAGGTGGAAGCCCATCACTGCACGGTATGACATGGTGGTGGTGTGGGGGGGAGGTTGTTCACATGCACTCACATGTTCTCACTTTCTGTTACAGATCCTGTTCATCTTCAGGGAATGGTGGTGGTGGGTCCAGGCAGTGAGGAAGACCTGCCGGAGTTGGAGGAGGGTCCATCCACCTCTGTCGCCAGCCAGCATGCACGCCTGGCTGCCAACTCTGTTGTCGGTGAGTCAGGTGTGGGGGGTGTACAGCCTGTGTCTCAGCAGTCTGGCATGCAAGCATGCCAGCACGCTGTGACTGTGGCCACAGCACGTACCTGCACCATTGATGATGCAAGGACTGCAATGGGCAGTGACATGTGTGTGTCCCATGATGGACACACAGCAGGCCAGCACGTGCCCCTGGGCCTAGCTGGTTCCAACATGTGTGCCAGCATGTCAGCACAGTCTCAGGCTGTGCCTGTCCACACCGGTGGGGCAGCACCAGTGGCTGTGCAGGTGTCTGGCACTGTTGCAGCCACAGCAGTGGAACGAGTGGTCCCTGGGGCACAGCGGTTGGAGGGGCAGCAGCAGCAGTCACCCACCAGGTCTGAGGGTACAGTGTCCAGTGGTGGCACATGCCCACCACCCTTTGATATGCCCATTCCTGGTCCTGGTGAACAGCGCCCACCCTCAAGGGGTGTTGAGCATCAGGACCTTCCATACCCTGGGGGACAGGATGCCGTTGTGGCACAGTACCCATTTGAAGAGCACACCCGCCTGCTGCAGGAATCAGTACAGCAGCAAAGGTGGGTTGCAACGTCCATGGAGGCACTGTGCGTGGCTGTGGAGCAGTACAGCAGGGACTGTGCTCTGATCCTTGCAGAGATGGTCCATATGCGGATGGATGTGACCGCCACCATTGACAGGCAGACCCAGGCATTGGTCGCTGTCGTGGCTGCATTGGGCACACAAGCAGGTGCCCCTGTACCGCGCACCCCACACACTACGCTCTCCACTCCCCATTCCCAGTGTTGTGCGACATCCAGCCTGTCGATGCCGGGTTCTGCTGTGGGCATCCCGAGCTCCCCTGGTGCAGGTATGTTTGGCATACTACAGACCCCAGTGCGGACAAGGTCGCGATCGCTCAGTGGGACCCCTGGTGGTCCATCGGTGCCACCCCATGTGGCCCCTGCTCAGCCTGCCAGTGCTGTTGGGTCACGGCGGGGCCACCCATGCATCCACGGTGGCCGTGGAACAGTGCAACATGACTGACCTGTCTCCCAGTGTGGGCCCTGTCTGGTGCTGCCCTGTGTGCAATGTGCGTCATGGTGGGCAGTGCACTGGTGGGTGCCCTACCCATCACACTGACACACGGACCACCTGCACACCATCCCGACTGCTGTCCACAGGTGCGTGTGCATGATGATGCCTGCATTGTGCTGTACACCAAGGTGCAAGGGTTCCCAGCATCTGACACATGTACTTGGACAGTACAGGTGGTGGGTGTGGTCTGTGGATCTGTGTGTTTGCCATGTCTGTTCCTGCTCTGCTGTGCACCTGCCAATGTACGCTTTGTGCCTGGTGTGTGTGTGTGTGTGTGTCCATATGACTGTTCACCCCTCCCTGATGGTGTGTTAGTGTGCCTGGTCCCTTCCACTCCCCTTGCCGTCATGCACCCCTGATGTGTTACTCTGTGTGCCTGTGGGTTGCGCCAGGACAGTGTTGGTTGCACATGGCCCCTTGACTTACCTGTGTCATGCATAATGCTCCTCCATGATGGTGTCCCAGTGCAGCTGGGCCTGCCGGATCAGTCGGGGTCCCGCCGTCCAAGGGGGGGCTGCTCATCACCATCATCACTGGCACCGCTGGTGTCCCCATCCTCAACCTGAATGGCTATCCCACAGTCTTTGGCTATGTTGTGCAGGACACAACAGGCCAGGAATATCCCACAGGCCTTTGAGGGGCTGTACTGTAGGGCACCGCCGGAGGTGTCTAGGCATTGGAAACGTGCCTTGAGCATCCCAAACACCCGCTCGATGATGTTGCATGCGGCGGCATGCGCCTCATTATAGCATTGCTGTGATGGGGTCATGGGGCGCCGGTATGGTGTGAGCAGCCAGGGATGGAGTGGGTATCCACTGTCACCTGTGTGGAGATGGTGGAGATGAGTATCATGTTCAGGTCCATATTGCCAATATCCTGTGTGCCACTACCATAGCACCTGTGGCATTCCCACCTTTGCCCCACGTTTGCAATTCCTACATGTGTACTCACCCATTAGATGGCCTGTGAGGATGTCCCCACTCTTGAATTGATGGCACAGTGCGGACTGATACCATATGAAGGCATCATGTGCTCCGCCAGGGTGTGTGGCACAGACATTGATTATGCGCCCAGTGGCATCACACACCACCTGGCAGTTGACACTGGAATAGCCCTTCCTGTTCCTATATGCAGCCCCATCGGGGCCAGGGTGCGGTGAATGGCCACATGGGTGCAGTCTATGGCCCCTAGCACACCAGGCATATGTACTACCCTGTGGAACTCCTGCATGTTTGCTGTACGCCGCCGCAGTGCTAGGAAATGGATGCTCCGGAGCATGTGGCAGCAGTGCGCTGAGGAATTGGGTGAGAAGCATGACGGGCTGACTGTGTGATGCCTGTGGTGTCCCCTGTCAGCCTCTGGAAGGTGCCCATGGTGAGCAGGCACATGTAGGCTGTCACCTTGGTCTCCACCGACAGAGCGTGACTCCGTCGTGAGGGTGCCTGCATCACATCACTGCACAGCTCACAGAGCCGCCTCAGTATTGCCCTGTTCAGGTGGTACCAGCCCATGATCTCTACATCTGTGTACAGCTCAAAGCTGATGCGGGCACGGTACTGCCTGTTGGGGGCGTACCGCCAACGGGCCCTTCCACGGCCACGTCCCCCTGCAGCATGCATTCTCACCCCCCTCATTACAGCTTCCATGTGGAAGCTGGCACTGTCCATCTCCCTGGCTTGTGACCCCCGGCTGATGTTGCTCTGTTACCCCCGCTGTCCTGACTGCTACCTCCACTGCACCGGGTACCCCCGCTGGCCTCTGCAGCCTATGGCCCACACAACTTCCCTTGCCTGCCCTGTTCTGGACTGTCGCTGTCTGTCTCTCTCTCTGTCTGTCTCACTTGGCATCCCTGTAGTGTTCTTGCGCCTCTTACTTGAGCCTTTTTATTTTGGCTCATTTCGCTGTGGCGCACCTCCGTTGTTCCCACTATTGCGATTACAAAACCTTGAACACGAGATGCGCTTCTTTATACATGGATTCACTTCTTCTGTTGCGCATGCCTTCATTTGCATTGCGCTGTTGCTCAGCCTGTTTTCAGTGGCGCAACTGCCTCCTGGTGAATATCGCAGAATGGCGCAAATTCGGACTTGCGCATGCGCAACCCTATTGTGCATGGCGCAACCCTTTTGAATATCCCACCCAGTGCCCCTAAAAATTAAAAAAGAGATCATTTAAGGGTTATAATAAATAATTTTTTTTAAGTTAAATTAGCAGAAGTAAAGTGGGGCAGATTGTTCCTGATGCCATCTGTAGATTTGGCATTACAAGAATTTACAAATTGGTACAGAGAAGTATGTGATAAAATTACACCGTTTGAATATAAAGGCCAAAGGAAAAGACATATGCCATGGATCACAGAAAAGCTAAAAACACAGATTCAAATTAAATCTAGATTATGGAAGAAAGCAGGCAAAACCCTCAATTCATTGGACTGGGCAAAATATAAATCAGCTAGAAATGCCCTGAAATTGAAAATTAGAAAAGCTAAGCAAAGCTATTATAGTAACAAAACCAAGGAAGCTTCAGATTCTGGGCACTATTTTTTGAGGCTCCAGTTACCCAGAGATCTAAAATTCAAATGGTTAAAAATGGGCTTTGTCAGACCCCAACCCAGTCAGCAGATATACTTAATGGTCTGGATATTCAGAAGGGTTGCGCATGGCGCAACACTTGCGTCATGTGCAACCCACTGATGCACCCCGGCTCGATATTCAAATGGAGATTGAGCCTGGCACAAATCTCGATGCGCCGGAGCACATCAGTAATGTATGCGGCGCAGGTAGGGGGGCGTGCCCATTCATACTCCACACATCCCGATATTCAGCCTGGGATGTGCTGAGCCCATGCATGCACAACCCCTACCTATGCTGCACACAGGTGAGCCAAAAAAAAAAAAAAGAACAGCTGGCCACCCACAGGTGAGCTGCCATATTGCAGGGCGTGACACAGCAACTGCCATCTGTGGGTGGCCACCCGAGCTCCGGCTGCACCTTCTTGGTGGCATCCCACATGCCCGATCACGGGCATATGTAGAATAATGTAAACATCCTATATCCCTGGTGGTCCAGTGGACTGCTTGCAGCCCGATTGCGGGCATATGTAGAATAAAATAAATGTCCTATATCCCTGGTGGTCCAGTGGACCACTTGCAGCCTGATCGCGGGCATATGTTGTAGAATAAATGTCCTACATCCCTGGTGGTCCAGTGGATCGCTCGCACCCTGATCGCGGGCATACGTAATAAAAAGGAGAGGTCCAATATCCCTGGTGGTCCAGTGGTACCCCCTCCCCACCTGCCCACTGAGCTTTGCCCGCTCCCCTCCGGTCAGCGGCGGTTGGCAGCACCCACCCGCCTGCCACCCGCTGCCTGCCGACTGACACAGATGCGGTAGGGCTGTATGCTGGTCCTGGCGTGAGCCAATGGGTGTGCAGCCCATACCGTACTATACAGTCCAGATATATGAATGATCCATTCACATATCTGATTGTGTAGCACGGTATGGGCTGCATGCCCATTGGCTCATGCTGTGGACCAGTGGGTGTACAGCCCCACCGACTGTGTCAGTCAGCGGACGGCGGGGTGGCAGGTGGGTGGGGTGCTGCCACCTGCCACTGACTGGGGGGAAGCAGGGTGGTGGGGCTCAGTGGGCAGGTGGGGAGGGGGGTACCACTGGACCACCAGGGATATTAGACCTCTCCTTTTTATTACATATGCCCACGATCAGGCTGCGAGCGGTCCACTGGACCACCAGGGAGATAGGACGTTTATTTTACAAGATATGCACGCGATCAGGCTGCAAGTGATCCACTGGACCACCAGGGATATAGGACATTTATTTTACAACATATGCCCGCAATCGGGCTGCAAGCAGTCCACTGGACCACCAGCCATATAGGACATTTATTTTATTCTACAAGTGCCCATGATCAGGCTGCAAGCAGTCCACTGGACCACCAGGGATATAGGATGTTTACTTTACAACATATGCCCACAATCAGACTGCAAGTGGTCCACTCCACCAGGGATATAGGATGTTCATTTTATTCTACATATGCCCGCAATTGGGCTACAAGCAGTCCAGTGGACCACCAGGGATATAGGACATTTATTTTACAACATATGCCCGCAATTAGGCTGCAAGCAGTCCACTAGACCACCAGAGATATAGGACGTTTATTTTATTCAACATATGCCCACGATCGGGCTACAAGTGGTCCACTGACCACCAGGGATATAGACGCTTCATTTTTGCACATGCCCGCGATCAGGCATTGGGGCACTTTTCCGCAATGTGCAGGGGGCGCTGCTCCGATTGCCGCAGCCTGGCAGGGCGCCAGGCACAAGTCACCGATTGGCGACCTGCATGCAATGAAGATAATGACATGCAATGGCCCCATTTGTGCCTTGCATGCATTATGGCCCTATTTGCATGTGCACTTTTGAATATCATGGTTGTTGCACCTAGCGCAATGGAACTTGCGCTAGTGCATCCTTCTGCTCCACTCTGGCCACTTGCACTGGCGCAGTGCCACTGCGCCATGCAAACTGCAGGTGGCCAGGGTGCGATATTCAGTGATGCTGTGCCATGGCGCAGCTCCGTTGAATATCACCCTGTCAACGCTGCTGCACAGCCATGTTATGCTGCACCCAGGTGTGCACCACAGCCTGCCACAGTCTGAATATCCGGGCCAATGGGTACTTTGTGACTCTTCCAGACATTCAGATTCCTACCCCCGTAAAAAGGAAAACTTCCCTGGATAATAATTCTTTACCTCCACACATCCCCAAATTTAGATTTAGATGCGTGTCCTGTAAGCAAGTAAAAGATGAAATCAAGAAATTGAATCCCTATAAATCATTTGGTATAGATGGTATTGAAAATAGATTTTTAAAGGATCCAGTAAGTTTAATAGCACCTATTCCGACAAAATTGTTTAATTGTAGTCTTGCCAAAGAAATCTTTCCAAAGTTATGGAAAAGAGTGAAAATCATTCCAATTCATAAAGGGGGCTCGCTGACTGAGCCTACTAGCTACAGGCCTATTACTCCACTGTCAACGGTGTCAAAGGTCCCAGAATGGCTGGTGCAGTGACATTTGGGGAGTATCTTGAATGGTACTTCCTGCTCTCCATGTACCAGTCGGGTTTCAGAAAGGGTCATTCCACTGGCACCGCACTTGCCAACTTGGTGGATCTGATTGCATCCCAATTACAGGGGGCAGGTCGGTGGGTGCGGTGTTCATGGAGCTCTCAAAGGCCTTTGACACCATTGACCATTGCCTGTTGTGTAATAGGTTATCAGAGATAGGCATGTCTACAGAAGTTAGGGGATGGTTTAGGTCCTATTTACAAGATCGCACCCAACAAGTCTTAGTAGATGGACACCTCTCTGATAGAGCTTTCATTCAGAGGGATGTACCACAAGGATCCTTTTTAGGACCTACCCTATGTTTGATCTATATAAATAAATTAGTGGGTATAGCAAATTTTTTCCAAAGTCAGGCTTTATGCTGACGATACCATATTGGTTGCTAATGGAAGAAATTTAGATACAATGGAAAGGAACCTTCAAACTGATTTTCCTGCACTTTGTACATGGATTACAGAACTGGGTTTGTTAATGAATAATAGAAAAACAAATCCATGGTGTTTAGGAAAAAAGGGGCAAATATTGTTTCTGACATAAAAATAACAACAAATAATGGTGAACAAGGAACTCAAGACACAACATATAAATACCTAGGTGTCTGGTTAGATGAAAATTTGGTTTTAGATTATCGTATAAATGACACCATAAATAAGAGGCTAGGCGCTTTTAGGCATTCAAAGTTTTGTCTGAATAAGCAAATGAGATCCCTTGTAGTAAATCAACTTTGCTACTGGTCTTAGACTATGGGAGTCATATATATGGCTTCGCTAACATGAAGTGTCTGACAAAAGTTAATATGATGCACAATAGGCTTGCAAGGTATATTTTAGGTAAAGACTTTAACACCCACCACTGCACTTTATTTGAGGAACTTGGTTGTTTGGTACCTTTGCATAAAAGAAAATTGCAATGGGAAAATTGATTCATAAAGCATTTTATACACAAAAACCAGCTTATTTGTATGAGAAATTAGAAAAAAATCCAACAGCATCACAACTTACATCAGACTCTTTTATGAGGATTTAATCCTCCAAAATTGATAAATAAATACAGTAATATGCATTGTCCGGCTATTACATTTTAATTAAGGAATTCACTTAATAAACTATCTATAGTTGTTCAGGACAATGTTAAAATTTTCATGAGGGAGTTAAAATATGAACTGAGGGTTACTATCTATGTGCATTGATTAGAATGAGATTGTTATGCATGTTGTAAATGATGATCTGATTTCATGTTTTGTACAATCTGTCCCTTTTTGCATTGTAACCAAACAGGAGCATCTATAATATAAGACTTTTGTCTTAAAGATGTTTTATTCCTGCTTATCCTGTATAAAAATAAAGATTTTTACTACTACTACTACTTTACATTCTCCAAGGGGGGACCATTGGCCCTGAGTCCCGAAGGGTCCCAGATGAGCACCTCAGCCTGAACCCAAGACATTCATCATCATCATCACTTAAAGAGGAGATGGACCAAGCAAGGTGGATCCTGTTTCAAGGTTGGAACACTCCAACCACCAGAGCAAGGCTCGACAGTGTGGAGGGGGTCCCTGTTATAAGATGCTCCAACTCATCGCAATGCTGAGCTGCACGGAGGAGCTGTTGCAGGAGGCTCATGTGCAGACATGCCAATGGAACAGTCAACATGTCTGCAGCATCTGGCCAAGATATAGTCACTGGAGGAGACCAGCTAAACTTGGGCAACTAGCACCATAACACAGTCTGAGGAAGGAAGACCTGGCCCAGTCCAGTGTCCAAAACAGCCACTATATATTGAATGCTCTGACACAGCATGAGAACCAACTTCAGCTTGTTCACCAGAAAATCCAACTGTTCAACCAGTCGTCTGGTCCAAAACAGTGTATAGACTATAGCTTCCCATGGTGGGGTGTTCAGAAGCCAGTCATTGACATACAGGAAGACATATAAGCCCTCCCTGTGGAGGGCTGCTGCAACCACTGCAAAATGCTTGACAAAGACACAGTGCAGAAGACAAACCAAAGGGCGAGACATGAAATTGATAGCACAGGAACATTAAATGCTGGTACTTTCTGTGAGACCTATGGAGATATGCGTCCTTCATATCTAGAGCAGCCATCCAATCTGCTTTCAGTAAGAGGGGGAGGAATGACTTCAGAAAGACCATTTGAAGCCTTATGTATTCTATGAAAAGATTCAGGCCTTGAAGGTCCAGGACAGGCCTTAAATCACTGGTCCATTTTGGTACCAGGAGGTATTGGGAATAATAGCCCAGGTTCTTTTTGGTAACTTGGATAGGCTCTATAACCCACTTGCAGAGCAAGGTTTAAGCTTTCTCTAGCAGGAGGGTAAGATGTCCCAGACCAAATCAATTTGATAAAGGATGGGGTCACGTGAGGGACAGAAAGGAGCTCTATGGCATGTTCTAGCTGAACCACCTCCAGGATCCAAGCATCAGTAATGAGCTCCATTCACTTTAATAGGAAGAGGGAGAGATTTGGCCTTTCACCAGAACTTCCTGATTTAATGAAGCTGGAGGAATTGGAGAGGAGTCAGAAAGCACTAAGGGTGGTGTGGGTGCATGGGCACCAGAAAGCAGAATGGTCATAAACTGGGAAGGCTGAGGATGCTGGGAACCATATCCAGGACCTCTAGAGTAGCCCTAGCCTATACAGTATGGGAAAAGGGCATATGAATACAGCCTCTGTTCTGGCCTCGGGGCTTTGAGTTCAAAGTATGAAGAGACCTTAGAGGCATCTTGGAAATCTGTAGGTTCAGGAGAATATTCTCCATGTCAGAGCCAAACAGCTGTTTCCCTCTGAAGGGGACATTGAGAACCAACTGTTGCACATCAGAAGCAAAGCCTGTGACTTGCAGCCAGGAAAAGCAGCACAGGTGGATGCCAGCAGCAATTGCATGGACAGTGTCCCCTGAAGCATCATGTGCAGATCTGAGCAGATGCTTACCAGCTTCCAAGCCATTAGCAACTGCCTGTTGAGTCATAATTTTGTCAGGGCCTTCTGGTAGCTTATCAGCTAAGGTGGCCAGAGACTTTCACAGGCAATTTTGATACTTGATCATGTACACCTGATAAATAGAAATTCTCAGTCCTAGGGAAGCAGTAGCAAATGTTCTTTTTCCCATTACGTAGATACATAGACAGTGTCAGCAGATAACGGCCTATGGCCCACCCAGTCCGTCCATTTGAGCTTGTAAGTTCAGTTTATGTTTTCCTAGAAGTCTGTTGCCCCTTACCCCTGACCTCCAGAATTCCTTTATGTCTATCCCATGCATTCTTAAATCCCGTGATTGTTTCAGCCCCCACCACTTCTTCTGGCAGGGTGTTCCACTTGTCCACCACCTGTTCTGTGAAGAAATTCTTCCTCACGTTTCCTCTGAATCATCCTTCCTCCAACTTCATCCCATGCCCTCTAGTCCTGGAACATCTTTTTCACTTAAAAATAGTGTATTCCTGCACCCTGTTCCTCCCTGTAAGATACTTGTATGTCTCTATCATATCCCCTCTCTCCCTCCTCTCCTCCAGGGAGTACATGTTCCGTTCCTTCAACCTGTCCTCATAGGACTTGTGATGCAATCCATGCACCATCTTTGTTGCCCTCCTCTGAACCTTCTCTACCCTGTCTACGTCCTTACATAGATAAGGTCTCCAGAACTGTACACTGTGCTCCAGGTGGGGCCTCAGACCTCCCTTTTCCTGCTGGTGATGCCCCTGCCTATGCATCCCAGCATCCCATTTGCTTTACCTGCTGCCTTGTCACACTGTTTCCCTACCTTGAGGTCATCAGAGATGATAACCCCAAGATCCCTTTCCTGCTTGATGCATGCTATATCCTCACCCCCAAATGATATATTGTGCCAGGGTTTTGTGCCCCATATGCATTATCTTGCACTTCTTTGCATTGAATTTCAACTGCCAAACTCCTGACCATTCTTCAAGTTTCTGCAGGTCTCTTCTCATTCTGTCTACGCCTCTGGTGTGTCTACTCTGTTACAGAGCTTTGTGTCATCAGCAACAGTGAAATTCTGCCTTCTAGGTCCTCGCGCAATCTCACCGATGAAGATGTTGAATAGGACCGGTCCCAGCACTGATCCCTGTGGTACCCCACTGGTCACTCTTCCCTCTGTGGAGTGACAGCCATTTACCACCACCCTCTGTGTCCTGCCACCCAGCCAGTTACCTACCCACCACACTGCTGTCCTGCCCACACCCATATTCCCCAGTTTGTGTAATAGTCTTCTATGGCACAGTGTCAAAGGCCTTACTGAAGTCCAGATAGGCCTTGTCCACTGCCCTTCCCTGATCCACCTCCCTAGTCACCCAGTCAAAAAATTCAATGAGGTTGGTCTGACATGACCTCCCCCTGGTGAAACCATGCTGCCTTGGGTCCTGTGGTCCATTGACAACCAGATGTTCCACCAATCTCTCCTTCAGTAGTGCTTCAATGATCTTCCCCACTACCGAGGTGAGACTGACTGGTCTGTAGTTCCCTGCTTCCTCTTTGTTCCCACTTTTGTATAAGGGGACTACATCTGCTATCCTCCAGTCTTTGGGTACATCCTCTGTTTTCAGTGATCAGCTAAATAGGATAGCCAGAGGTTCAGCCACCACCTCTCTTAGTTCTTTAAGGACCCTGGGGTGCACCCCATCTGGCCCCATTGCTTTATCAACTCATTACTTCCAGTTCCTTCAGGACTCTTTCTCATGTAAAGGGACTTGTGTCCATTTCTGCACCATTCTCACCCTTGTACTCCCTTCAGACCCATTACCTCCTCTTCCTCAGTAAAGACTGAGCAGAAATACCTGTTCAATATGTCAGCTTTACTGTTGTCATCTTCCACGCTGCCCCATCCTTCCCCTTCAGTCTCACTATCCCTCCTTTGCCTTTCTTTTTCACTTATGTACCTGTAAAAGGTTTTGTCCTCTACCCACTGATTTTGCAATGTGTTCTTCTGTCTGAACTTTGGCTTCCTTACTGACCTCCTGCCTCCCTTTGCTTCTCCTGGTACTTCTCCCTATCCCTTCTGCTTGTGTCTTTTGTATTGCCTGAATGCAATCTTTCGCTTTCACTTTCTTTGCTACCCTTTGGAAAACCATAATGGTCTCCTCTTCCTTTTCCTCTTGCTAACCTGCTTAATGCATAATTCTGTTGCTCTTGTAATCCCCATTTTAAATACTACCCACTGTTCCTCAACCCCTGATTCTTGCCCCATTCCCCTTAATGCCTCTTTCAAATATCTCCCCATTTTCCCAAAGTCTGCCCCCCTAAAATCCAGGATACGTGTTTTTGTGTGGTTTGGTTCTGCTCTTTCTGTGATTTCAAACCACAATGACTGGTGGTCACTGTTCCCTAGATGCTCCCCCACTGTTACCCCCATCACACTGTCCCTGTTTGTGAGCACAAGGTCCAGTATTGCCTTCTGCCGAGTTGGTTCCATGACCAGTTGCTTGAGGAAGGCACCCTGAAGGGAGTCCAGGATAAATCTGTTCCAGTTACATCCAGTTTCCTCAACTCCTTGTCAGGAAGAAGAGAACTCATGTGTTTTGGGGTGTGCGCCCTATCTTGAGCAGCCATATTCACAACCAAATCTGTTTCAGGTCAAGAAGGCTAATAAGGCTTGCTAATAGTGGCAGGATACTGTTTATTGGCTCTACGATGCTGGCCAACACTTTCATCGACCGGCATCACAGCAACAGGATTTATGTAGACCACAAGTTGCAGTTGACATAAATCTTGATTGTTTCATGGTCCGTGTTTCTATCAGGGGGCTTTGCCCCCCTAAATGACCCCATGCAGGGGAATCTGTCCCCTACACCCCCCGTTCTTATTATAATCAATTCCGAGTCAGAGTTGATTTGGGGAGGGTGTGCAGGACTGGGAGGCAGTGTGCCCCTGTTCCAGGCACACCAACACAGTGACCTGTCGGTGAACTGTTGATTCTGTCAACAGTAATGTAGATCGCTGTGTTGGTGTTGCTGTCGGGGGTGTATACCCTGTTTATCCACCTTCCTAGGCACTGCAGGAGGGCACTGGGCTCTGCCAAGCAGCCAGAGTCAGAGCCATCCTCCAGGGCTGAATGAATTAAATATATTAACCCGTAGACCGCGGACAGTATTGGAATGTATAGGAATTCTAGACAGATACATCAGTCCATGGCACAGCCAGGGTTAAGACAGTTGGGAAGGCAGTCACCGCTAGGTACTCATTCTTTGAGGAATCCTCCTCAGTGTCCAATCCTAGCTTGGCTTGAACCAACTTGAGGAAAGCATGAAATGAGGCATCCTCAGGAGGTGACCTGCAAGTGTTTTTAACACTCCCTTCAATACAATAGGAGAGAGTGGAGCTGGAGCCTTCCACATCAGAATATCCAACACTTCCTCCATGTCTTCCTCTACCTTTTTTTAAATACACCTTATTACCATATGAAATCATATCATACATTCATGTCCCAAAATCATAACTGAACCATCAAGATAGAAAAATCAACTGAACAAATACAACTTATAAACAGCACCTTCACATAAACGGGGACGGGGTATTGCACTTCATAAAAGAGTCCCATACGCTAACAACTTAATACTACCTATTCTTGTTCTGTTAGGGTTACATAAAGGATACCAAAACCACTTGTTTTTACAAGTGAATGATTTTCAAATCTCTCATTGCGATTTGGTAGTACTCACTCCTCTGAGTCAATATGTCTATGGGTGTTATTAACAATTTTTCTGTTTTCATGTGTTTAAATGTGTTTTAATAAGCTGCTGCTGGGTTTTGAAAAGCGCACCTGTTGCTAATGAGGGTGAGTGGAATGTCTGTGCACTGACGTCAATGGCTAGAGTCATCCTCGCATGTGCGGTAGTGAAGCATCGTTGTCTACAAGCAATGGCCGAGTTTTCAGAGCTGAGAGTGGACCTTGCTCTAGAAATCAAGCCATATCAGTTTGAGCCCCTAAGGCAAGCTCATCCCAGTTTCCAAAGTGGCTCCTCCAGTGATTCTGAGGACGAATCAAACGCGTGTACCAACGAGGATGGCAGATGTCTAGCTGCAATTTCCTCATGGTGCGTTCTGTTCTATTCATAGACTGTATTTGGTGTTTATTACTTGTTTCTGTTTGCAGAAATTCAGCGGTGCAGGTGGTAGACAAGAAGTACAGGTACTCAGGCACTGGCAAATATGAAATGCAGAATGCAGTTCCTCAATTTGATGGATGACTGTATAGATACTATGGGATATTGAAGTATTTCTAGGAAAAGATCATTGTTGCGCAAGTCACATTTTGTGATGGAATCTCTGATTTCAGGTCACAGGCCCAGAAACTCGTTATTTTGCTGGTTTAAGAATTTCAGTTCCAGTATCAGTTGGAAGAAGTACAGGAACTCAGTTCCTACTGCAAAAAAGGTACAGGAACTAAGTTCCTGTGCCTTCCTGTTCACTTTCATCACTGCAGAAATTACTATGTTCTGTGCTTCCTGCAATAATATGTGAATGTGATCAATGTTCAGAGAAATACAAATTCATTCACTATGTCCAAGGTAGTCTGACATTGTGTTTTTATAAAAGTTTTCTCACAGCATGATACAGGTTTTTTATATATATGTGAAGCTGTCCCAACTCACTCTGTATGTAATTTCTAAACTGCTATGTAATGTGTCCAAATTATTACTTTATGTATGATGCAGGAAACTATACAGCAGTTCTTCTTTTTGTGACAGTACAGAGTAGGAAGCCACTGAAACATGTAATGACTACTATTTTAATTCAGTGTTGGCCCCATAAGCATGCAGGTAGCCTTCATAATAGGTACTTGTATAGTTATCCATTATGCACTTATTACCCCATGCTAAAGTATCACCAGCAAAACTGTTTTAAATGTAATGTTCTGGTGTGCATGGGAGGTTTAGGGGTATGTCAGGAATCATTTATTCACATGGAGAGTTGTGCACATGTAGAATGCACTGTCAGAAGATGTAATCACATTGACTAGAGTGTGCATCTGCAAGAGAGGCTGGTATGTGTATATTGGGCAGGTAAGGTAATTGGGTACTGAGGATGCAGAGAAGGGGAGCTGTCACTGTCATGTAGAGACTTTTTTGGCACAACAGCCCTGTAATGGCATGCTAGTCATCATCCATCCAAGCACATGATCTGCCTTCCCCCTGTCTGAGACTGTACGGACCACTGCAGATTTATTGTTGTGCCATCTCACTTTTTTTCTTTTCTATACGAAGGTGTACTACTTGCACAACCACATGACTTTCATAGTTGTTGCTGTGGCCAAGGGACACTGAGTATGGTGAACATAGTTCGAAGGTAGGACGACAGCAAGAGGGAAGAAAAATGGAGTGAGCAAGGAGGGAAAGTGGTAAGAAGAAGGGTGATGGAAGGGGCGGGAGGATAGGATACCAGGAAGGCTGGTTGTACACCTGCCAACTGATTTTCAACGCCCAAAAATGCAAGATGTTTCATTTTGTGGTGAAAAAACAGATGATCTAATAGCTATTTGGGGGGGGATGGATGAAGCGAGTTGTGACAGAGGAGTAGATCGATCTGTGTGTGCTCATTACTGGATCGATCAACAACCCATCACAATGTATAAAAGCAGCTACAAAGGCCAACAAAATGCTATTTTGGACTGCCAGGAGTATATCCACAAGGAGTACTGAGATAATTCTGAAATAGCACGGATTGCTGGTCAGGCCACACCTGGAGTACTTGGTGCAGTTCTGGCATCCTTACCTGAAGAAGGACGTCAAGCTATTAGATGGAGTGCAGCGCTGGCTGACAATGATGATCCTTGTCTTGGGTGACTTACCATATTGTTGTATGCTGAGGGAAGTGAACATATAGTCAGTGGAGGATAGGAGTGACAGGGTGGATATTATTGAAACATTCAAGTACATGAAATGAATGAGCAAGATGGGTATGGAGTGTATTTGCAAAGTAAGAGATGGGCAGGTGAATATAGCTAATTGTATGGCATTTCAGGAGAGGAGGTTTAGTAGGGAGAGTAGACATTTTTTTTTGGTTTGTTTTATTTTGGTAACTTTGTTTATTCACCCACCGACCAGGACATCTCTCTAAGGCACTCTCTCGACATGGCGTCTCTACTCACCGTCTGAAACCTCTCCCCTTCGACACCACTCCCACCCAACCTGGACATTCCAGCCCCCAGAATACCCCCCCCCCGGGTGATGGTCTGCATCACCTTCCTGGTGGGCCTGCTGAATTGAGAGGATCTCAATGGGGATGTGGGCGCAGGTCATTGGAGCACTTATCACTTCTCTAGTCCGTTTTTATTTTCATGAAGTTGCCCCATTTGTAGCTTGGATGTGCAGTGAAGTCAGTGGCATTAACGTGTCAAAGTCCGCCACAGCTCCAGCCCCTGACCGTATCACCTCCAGTCCCTGTGTTTCTCCTGACTGCCAGTAGGAGCCGAACATGACTGCCAAAAAACACAGGATCCCTCCACAGGAAGAGAGAGCAGACCTCAGGATGCTCAATCCCTTCCCTCCCATACAGCCTCCCCACCCCCGTGGGCCTAGTTTTTCCTGAACTCAGGTCTCCGCCATTGCGAGATTTGTGGCGTCTAGCGCTTCAACCACAGAGCCACTTGGGATCTTAGTAGACATAATTTTACCTAAAGAAAGGTTGCCTGGTGTAATACATGACTGGTAGATGTGG
Source organism: Neoceratodus forsteri (assembly GCA_016271365.2). Classification (NCBI taxonomy): domain Eukaryota; kingdom Metazoa; phylum Chordata; order Ceratodontiformes; family Ceratodontidae; genus Neoceratodus; species Neoceratodus forsteri. The sequence goes on along the minus strand of CM057454.1, from coordinate 487,192,662 downwards.
TTCCCTGTAGAATAGTTGGTATATTTCGAAGGTGCTGGGAACGAAAGGTTGCCTGGTGTAATACATGGCTGGTAGATGTGGTTCCCTGTAGAATAGTTGGTATATTTCGAAGGTGCTGGGAACGAAAGGTTGCCTGGTGTAATACATGGCTGGTAGATGTGGTTCCCTGTAGAATAGTTGGTATGTTTGAAGGTGCCTGGGGCGAAGGTTGCCTGGTGTAATACATGGCTGGTAGATGTGGTTCCCTGTAGAATAGTTGGTATATTTCGAAGGTGCTGGGAATGAAAGGTTGCCTGGTGTAATACATGACTGGTAGATGTGGTTCCCTGTAGAATAGTTGGTATATTTCGAAGGTGCTGGGAACGAAAGGTTGCCTGGTGTAATACATGACTGGTAGATGTGGTTTCCTGTAGAATAGTTGGTATTTTTCGAAGGTGCTGGGAACGAAAGGTTGCCTGGTGTAATACATGGCTGGTAGATGTGGTTAAATGTAGAATAGTTGGTATTTTTCGAAGGTGCTGGGAACGAAAGGTTGCCTGGTGTAATACATGGCTGGTAGATGTGGTTCCCTGTAGAATAGTTGGTATATTTCGAAGGTGCTGGGAACGAAAGGTTGCCTGGTGTAATACATGACTGGTAGATGTGGTTCCCTGTAGAATAGTTGGTATATTTCGAAGGTGCTGGGAACGAAAGGTTGCCTGGTGTAATACATGGCTGGTAGATGTGGTTCCCTGTAGAATAGTTGGTATATTTCGAAGGTGCTGGGAACGAAAGGTTGCCTGGTGTAATACATGACTGGTAGATGTGGTTTCCTGTAGAATAGTTGGTATATTTCGAAGGTGCTGGGAACGAAAGGTTGCCTGGTGTAATACATGACTGGTAGATGTGGTTCCCTGTAGAATAGTTGGTATATTTCGAAGGTGCTGGGACAGGTCAGGAGGGATGTTAACTGGTGGGTGGTGGAGAGATGGGCATTTGATGAATATTGTATGCTGGCAAAAAAATCAGACGATAGATCATAAGGCCTTTGTCTGATGGCTATTGTCATATGTACGTATAAACAAGGTCCAGGTGGGACAATTATTCCAGCATAGGCAGAGGACAATAACAAGGGGCATCATATGCAGTTATGTTTTTGTTCACATAGAGGGTGGCCAATATGTGGAATATCCAGCTCTGTTGGCTGTTGTGGTGTTATAACAGTCCAGCTGAAAGCAAACATCTGTCTTTCTGAATTCTGCATTATTTCTACCCATTCATTAATTTTACTAATGACCATTATTGTACTGACAGGTGCCAGTGTAATAAGTGCTCCATCATGCCAACTAGTCATAAGTGTTTGTGCTGTAAGGAGGTTCCGCTTGTACTGGAGCAGTGCGAAAAGGGTAATGTTAATTGCGTAACTGAGCATGAGTGCTTCCATGAAAGCTGCTTGATCCCTAATGTAATTAGGGTTTCATACTATGAATACCTAGCTATGGAAGGACCATTCAATGATGACACACTTCTGAATGAATGAGTGTCAGGCCGTGGGATCTGATAAAGTCTAACTCTGATATTCTGACTTGCAACTTTGAGGCCCCATGACAGAATGAATGGCGCAGAAACAGAGGTACAATAAGCCTTAACCAGTGGTCCATTTTGTGGCATGCACTTGGCCACCCTCCCCCCCATCAGAGAAGTATAGCACTCCCTAGGACACTAATCACTTCTCCACTACACGGCACTGTGTTATTATGAGTTTGTTCCCGAATCTGTGCTGTTTGCATCGCAGACAGACAACCTGCCCCTGCGCATTGCTGCGCATGCTGTGCATGCTGCTGTATTTATTTAAATTCTTTATTTAGTTTTGTTTGACTGGAAAATCAGTATTATACAATTATGTTTATTTTCATCATCATCCCAATGGGTATGTTACATTTTTCCAAGACTAAGGTTAAACTAACATACTCATTCCAAGAAGTGCCATGCGTTCTTTAATGTGCACAGGAAAATCCACAACAACATGCAGATGGTAGTTCCACTTCTTCAGTCACTTCCAAAAGAATTGTATTCGGTCTGAGCTTTGAAGCTGACTGCGCTGGGGGCATGCCATGAAATAAGGAGTAAATCCAATGCCCGGTGTGAGCTGATTAGAATGTGTTGTAGCCTCCTTCACTATAAAACAACATCCCTGGTGGTCCAGTTTCTCATCAACATTTGCCCTGTACACACTTAACCATTTTGTGTCCATTGGACAACCACCACCCTCCTCCCTCTCCCCTCCCATACAAATTCCCAGGACATACATGATCCAGAAGCAAATGATTTGATACCTTTTAATGGACCAACATAGATGTAACAACAAGAACAAAGTGCTCTAGCTTTCGGACCAACCAGTCCTTCTTCAGAAGCTCATGGCAGTTGTTTAGAAAATACAATACTTATAACAGCTAGATAATGCAGAGAAAAACCGAAAAAAATCCCCATTGGTTTAAAATACTCATTTGAAAAAAAAAAAAAACGAAGATGATGTCAGAGAAGTTTAACAGTACAATACTGCCTTCAGTCTGAAAGAACCTTGGGTTCAGATGTGCTTGGTGCAACACACATACAAAGAATCCTACTGCATATAAATTTAATTGACATAAGATAACACTGCTGAAGAAGATAACTCCTAAATCAAGCTACGAGTGTCACATTTAGTATAAGGATGTGATTACTGAAAGGCAACCCCACTCAGCTTAAAGACAAACTAAGATAGTTATAGGGCTCATGAAATTACAATGTTAGCATTAAATACAAGAATTACCAGTAAAGTTGTCTAAAAACATCAGTGCACACTGTGTGTGATGTAAACCTAGCTGGACATGTCATCCAGCTGTATTCTCAAGCTAAATAAAAGGCCCAAGAAATTTCAAAAACCTCAGGACTATATACATGATAATTTAAATATAAATTGATAATATTAGTGTCAAACAAAAAACTCTAGTCGAGGAACCTCAAGGAATTAAGACCATGTAGCCTGGTATGTACTGATGTCAATATATACTGAGAATGTAGCAACCTGATGTACCACAAGTGTCTAAGGAATCTGAAAAAGAGATATAAATGTAATTTCTCTCCTCCTCTTCATACAAACAATACCACCTAACCCACCCCACATCACAATAATGTGGGTGGGGGAGACACATAGCTTAAAGGAGATGTTGCCTCTCTCTCTCCCCCCCCTCCTTTTCTCTCTCTCTCTCTCTTTCTCTCTCTCTCTCCCACAGACACACACTCACTCTCTCTCCTAGTGACCCTATATTAACTTCAGTCACTGCAATTGTTCCCCAAAGGAATACAACTTGTCATGAAATCCTGAGTAAAAGGTCTTATGTCTCATAATATCTACAGAGTAAAAAAGTAACACTATTTAACCGTACTACTATCTGCAAATTAACATTTCCAAGGATTCTAGATAGAGCTACCATGAAATAAACCTGCCACCCTCCCCAGGATAAGGTAACTAGAAGTAAATATAAAGTATATGTGTAAGACCAGAGGTCTAATATACCTACATATCCACAAATTACTACCAATATTAGCCTAATGTAAAAAGATCTGTGCAGGACCCCCAAGCAAATGAGATCACACACCCAATATGTACAGAGTTACAAAATGATATATAACAGTATAAGATAACACTCCTGTATGTACAGTAGCAGGCTGGGTAATCTGAATATGTGCAATGGAATCAATTCCCAGGCAAAGATAAAAAGTAAGGAGAAATTAATATTCATTATGTGTGTGAAATAAAAATAGTAACACATTATAACTCATATAGCTAAATAGAGACTTACCTCAATGTGACAGCAAGCCCCACATCTGTTATATCACATACCTCAAAACACATACCCACACACATGCATACACACACGCATCCACATCCCACACACGCTGAAGTCCTATAATATGTCAGTTTGAAGAAGAAAAGGTCTGTGGATGTTAGTTTCTGTAGTGTCCCATAAGCCAAGATCCACGTTCATCCCATCTGCTACCATGTTGAGATGTAAAATAAATTTAATCTCAAAAGCTCGTCTCTGTTGTGTGTTTTTGAGATTTCCTTTTAAGACCATTACTGACATATCTGAGACTGAGTGGTCAGGCTGGGAGAAGTGATGCCCCACTGGTTTTTCAGTCTTCCTTGCTGTAATAGTATGTCTGTGTGAGTTCATCCTAGTGCGGAGCTGTTGGCGTGTCTCTCCTACATAACCTGTTTGTGGACATCTCTTGCACTGAATGAAATAAACAACATGTCGTGACATGCATGTATAACTCCCATGCACCTGGAATTGTCTGTTTTGTGATGTAACCACACAGTCTGAGGTAGAAATGAGCCCACAAGTCTTACAGGGGCATTGATTGCAGGGTCGTGTGCCATCGTGTGACATGGTATTCTGTTCTGGTGAAAGTTTGCTCCTAATAATTAGTCTGGATAAATGTGGTGGTTGTTTAAAAGATAGTAGTGGGAGTTCCTTAAAAATACAATTAAGGGTGTCATCCTCACTAAATATTGGGTGGAGTTCTTTAATAATCTTACGCAGACGTTCAAGGTCTGGATGATATGTGACTACCAAGGGTATTCTTTCTGTAGCTGTCTTTTCTTTATATTGTAGTAGTTGTTGTCTTGGTACTTGCATTGCCTGTTCTGTTATCCTGTCAATTTCCTGGAAGAGTGTCCCTGCTCCATAAAGGTGTTTTTCAACATAGCCAAATGTGTATCTCTGTCATCCCTCATTTGAACAAATACGTTGACAACGAAGTGCTTGACTGTATATGACAGATTTTTTGTATGGTTTGGGTGGTTACTTTTCCTGTGCAAGTATCTCTGTCTGTCTGTTGGCTTCCTGTAAATACATGTATGTAAGGTTCCATCCTTCATGATGACTGTGGTGTCCAGAAAGTTAACCTTGGTGGTAGAGTACTCCAAGGTAAGCTTTATGGTAGGGTGGAGATTATTAAGTTTGTGATGAAAATCTTTGAGTGCATCTGTGCCTTCCGTCCAGATGATAAACAAATCATCAATGTAACGGAAATAAGCTAGTGGTTTGTGGGGATACTGCCTTAAAAATCCTCCTTCAAGTCAGCCATAAAGAGGTTAGCATACTGTGGAGCCATTTTGGTGCCCATTGCTGTTCCTATAGTTTGAACATAATGTTTACCATTGAAGTTGAAGTTGTTATGTGTCAAAATGAATTCCATAAGTTCCCCCACCACTCCAGGGTTGATGTTTTGGTCCGGTCCTTTCTCATGTATGTATTTAAGGCATGCTGCAATGCCATCTGTGTGTGGAATATTAGTGTACAGGGATGTTACATCCATTGTCACTAAAATTGTATCAGGTGGTCAATCCTTATAACCAGAAAGTACACGCAAAAAGTGCGTAGTGTCCTGGATATAACTGTCTCTTTCCATAACCAGCGGTTTCAAAATGGTCTCTACAAACCCTGAGATCCCCTCAGTCAAGGTACCATTACCAGAGACTATGGGTCTCCCTAGATTGCCAGGTTTATGTATTTTAGGCAGCATGTAGAATGTCCCTGGCTTTGGTTCAGCAGGGATGAGGTGAGTTAGTTTCTCTCGGACATGGTCAGGAAAAGTTTTAATTAAGTCACATAGTTCATCTTTATATCTTGTAGTGGGTCACTTCAGTTCTCTGTAGTAATGAAGATCTGTTAGCTGTCTATTAGCTTCACTAATATAATCCTCTCTGTTTAAAATCACCACTGCAGAACCTTTATCAGCTTTTTTGATGACAATGTTGTGGTTTGATTTCAGTGTCCCTATAGCACTCCATTCCAGTGGAGAGAGGTTATAATGGGTTTGTTTTTGCCTGGTAAGGATCTGACCACTGACTTGTTGGCGGAAACAATATAATTGTCTAGTTTTTTGTTACGCCCACTTGAGGGGGTAAAATCAGATTCCTTTTTCTTATCCATTACATTATTGCTGTTTGCACTGTCTTCACTACCAGTGATTTCTTCCCTGCCATGAAAGAATTCTTTAAGTCTCAATCTACGGAAGTACTCCTCCAGTTCAACACAAAACAGTATGTTATCCAGTGGTTTTGTTGGGCAGAAAGTGAGGCCCTTTGAAAGTACATTCAGTTCTCCAGTAGTCAGTGTGTGGTTGGACAAATTAACAACTGAAAGGTGCCCATCAGTGTTGTGTTGTTGTTCAGTGACTCCATCAGTGACACAAGTTGCTACATTCTCAGTATATATTGACATCAGTACATACCAGGCTACACGGTCTTAATTCCTTGAGGTTCCTCGACTAGAGTTTTTTGTTTGACACTAATATTATCAATTTATATTTAAATTATCATGTATATAGTCCTGAGGTTTTTGAAATTTCTTGGGCCTTTTATTTAGCTTGAGAATACAGCTGGATGACATGTCCAGCTAGGTTTTACACATCACACAGTGTGCACTGATGTTTTTTAGACAACTTTACTGGTAATTTTGTATTTAATGCTAACATTGTAATTTCATGAGCCCTATAACTATCTTAGTTTGTCTTTAAGCTGAGTGGGGTTGCTTTTCAGTAATCACATCCTTATACTAAATGTGACACCTATAGCTTGATTTAGGAGTTATCTGCTTCAGCAGTGTTATCTTATGTCAATTAAATTTATATGCAGTAGGATTCTTTGTATGTGTGTTGCACCAAGCACATCTGAACCCAAGGTTCTTTCAGACTGAAGGCAGTATTGTACTGTTAAACTTATCTGACATCATCTTTGTTTTTGTTTTTTTTTTCCAAATGAGTATTTTAAACCAATGGGGATTTTTTTCTGTTTTTCTCTGCATTATCTAGCTGTTATAAGTATTGTATTTTCTAAACAACTGCCATGAGCTTCTGAAGAAGGACTGGTTGGTCCGAAAGCTAGAGCACTTTGTTCTTGTTGTTACATCTATGTTGGTCCATTAAAAGGTATCAAATCATTTGCTTCTGGATCTATTCTTGCAAGGACCAATACGGCAACTACTAAATCTAGATTTCAGGACATACATGTTACTTTCTTGCTTGTACTCAGCCGACCCCCCCAAAAAAAATCCATAAACATCTTTGTTCACACTGCAACTATAGTAAATGTTGCATTATGAACAAACAAATGACCAATATTCATTATGCAAGCAATGTTTGACAATTGTATGTTCATGTTATACCTGACAGATGCATTAGATGTGAACATATGAATTTGCCAGCAGAAGCATGCCTCATGGTCTATCAAGTCTGCTCTAGTGAGCAGCTAGCACCCCTAGACTGTAACAGAGCATCCCCTCCATACCATCTCACATTCAGGAAGTTATCGGCACTGCAAAGTCATGGGCATGATCACTTCAGTATTCCTGGATGACAATCCACTTGCAAAACTGAAGCAGTATCTAACCCAGATTGACTGATCTCCGATCTCTCTCACAGCTGATATAGACACTGCACTAGTCTACCTCACCAAAACCTTCTGCAAGGCCTGTGACATCTTTGCCCCCTGTACCAGTGCCTGCTCCAAAAGACATAATGCCGCCTGGATTTCCCCCTCCCTCATTCAACAACTGAGGCAGCGAGACAACCTATGGCATGTCGTGGTCGAGTCAGGCAAGACAGTGGAGAGACAGGCCTCTAATGCTGCCCGTAACCAATGCACATGGGCCATAAGGCAAGCCAAGGCTAAATATTACCAAACCACCCTGGCCTCCTCCTGGGGCTCTGCATGTGCATTCTGGGATAATATTAAGTAGCTTAATGGAAAAACTCGCTCCCCCCTCCATCTCAGATACTTGTCAATAGCGCTATTACCACTGACCCCCCACATATTGCTGACTGCCTCAACACGGCTTTCTCTGACCTAAGCGCAGTCCTTCCTGTCCACTTTTTCAACCCTATCCCTATCCCAACCCCCAACCCTGACTCGCCCCCCATTTCTCCTCCGCACCATATCTCCCCATGAAGCCAAACCACTCCTACTAAAAGCTCTCTCCAGCCACAATCCCAGCTGTGACCCCACTGACTCCAGGATTCTCCGTCTAATTCTAGATGTCATGTTAGCCCCTCTCACTGACCTGATAAACCAGTCACTGTGCCTCAGTCAATTCCCGAGCGCATGGAAATTGGCTGAAATTACCCCAGTTCACAAGAATGGAGATCACACATTACCAAATACCTACAGACTGATCTCCATCCTCCCCCCACTCTCTAAAGCCCTGGAAAAAATAGTATCCACCCAACTCATGGAAGATCTAACCAAATACAGCATACTATGTCCATAACAGCATGGCTTCCACCCTGGACACAGCACCACTTCAGCCCTCTTAGAGTTCTCTCAGCAAATACACTCTGCGCTTGACTCTGTGGACATTCCCAGGGCAGTGTTCATTGACCTACAGTATCTAAGGCCTTTGACACTGTGTGTCACCCCCTACTGCCTGACTCCCTCCATCAACTAAGTTTCTCATCTGGCCCCCTTGCCTGGTTCTCCAGTTACCTCCATGCCAGATCCCAACAGGTCAAGATAAACAGTACCCTATCAGCTGCCCTACCAGTTTGCTCAGGTGTCCCTCAGGGTTCCATCCTGGGTCTGACATTGTTCAGTCTCTTTCTCAACACCCTTTCTAGCTCCTGCTTGGGCAGAATGCTCCTATATGCCGACAACGCGGTCCCTGTTGCCTCCCACCCTGAACCCATCACCCTCCAGAACTCTCTGCAACTCACCTTCAGCCAAGCTGAAAAATGGTTCCTCGACCATCGTCTGATTCTGAACCTCAAGAAGACAAAATCTATGCTTTTTGCCCACTGCCAGAGTAACTTCAGAAATGCCCCCCTTCTCATCCTCCCCAGCACCCAACACCCCTTGATCAGGTGTCTGCATACAAATATCTGGGCATCACCTTCAACTCGGCTCTCTCTTTCCATTCTCATCTAAACTCCCTGTCCTCTGCTGTAAACACTGAATTGGACTCCTCTACCACCACAAAGACTGCCTCCCTCAGAATGCCCTCCAAATGGCTATCACCTCCTCCATCCTGTCATTGGTTGACTATGGGCTCCCTATCTATGTGGCTGCTGACCCCCCCACCATCACCAAAGTCCAGACCTCAATCAACAAGGCTTGCAGGCTCCTGACTGGTGCACCCAGCAGAATGCACACATGCCAGCTCTACTCCTCCTCGAACCTACTCACCTTTGATGAGTGCCTGTGGTACCACACCTGTATACTGGCCAAAAAATCACTACTTGGGTCTCTCTCCCCGGGGGTTGTTGCATCCATAAAACTGGCCTCCCACTCGGTCGCCACCCATAACACAACCAAAGCCAACTTCCAGGTCCCGAGAGCCAGGACCTCGCTCTCCCAAAGATCATTCCACTACAGAGGCTCCTCCTGTTACAAGTCCCTCCCCACTCATATCACAAACATCCCCAAAATTGGCCCCTTCAAAATCGCCCTCCGAAATCACTTCACTGACACTCGGAGCTGTAAATGGCCACACATGGCCCATATCTAAAGTTCCGCTTGGCCCAATTTTACAGACAATGTCCTTCCGGACTGCCTTCTCCCTCAGCAAACCCCTTCCCCCAAGGTATCACTACCTAGACCCCCTAACAATACCTTATTATTTTTATGTACACTAGACTATTGTAACTAATTGAAGTCTTGTACATTACTGTATTACTGGAATTGATTTGTGTGTTCTTTTATTGTATCTCTCCTGTAATGTTCTCCATTGTTGTTCTCCACCAATTGTTGTCTACCCTCCCTGCGACGAGGTGTCTTTGTAAATGAGTCTTTGACTCAAAGGTTGTAAATCCGAATTGTGAAATAAATAAATAAAAAAAATACACCACAGCATCCAGTTACCCATAGCTGCATCACTCCTGCATTGAGCATAGTTGTTCATGCTTCCTGTTACCCCAAGTCCTTCTCCTCTGTGTCCACCAGGTAACCCCCCACAAACACAACCAATATTCTCTCATGTGAATCTTGGCTCTAAAGTGCATAAACTTGCACTTCGGTGTGTTGAAACCCAGCTGACACCTCAACGACCACTCATGCATTTTCTGGTATGTCCATCTGTACTTGCTTCCACCCTTGCACTTTGTCTATTATTGCCACTATTTTAGTATTGTCTTGCAACAACAGACTGATCCTCCTCACAACACAGTGTGAGATGTCCAATATGAATAGCCCAAACAGCAGCAGGCACGACATGGGCCATCCTCCAGTTATGAGGCACACAGCTCGTGTTCAGTGAGGTGCAGAGCAGATGCTACAATGGCCTGAGAAATACCTCTGCCATCTCTGTCATCACCCTTGGATGAATAGTGCCTTTTCCACTCTTACTGTCTTTAGACCCTCAAGACATTCCATCAGTCTTTAGACCCTCACTGTCTTTAGACCCTCAAGTTATTCCATCAGTCATCTTCACCCTCAACCATCTTCCCAGTCCAATGCGGTACTAGACCCCTGTTCTCCTGTGTGAACACAGAGCAGAAGTATTCATTCAGTGCGTCTGCCTATTCCGCACTCTCCCTCTTTGCCTCCCACCCCTCGCCCCTCTTGATCCTTACTGTTTTATCTCTACACTCCCCTTTTTCCCTCACATGTCTATAAAAGTACTTTACCCATCATTCAATGCCATGCGCCAACCTTAGCTCGATGGAGGCCTTGACTACCTTAACTAGTCTGTTAACCTCCTTGGATCAAGTTGCATATGACTCCTGGTCATGTGCACATAGACCACAACAATTGATGTTGTTCCCAGCTAAGTGATCCTCCACCCCTACTACCTGCACTGCCTCAATATTTGATAGAACCAGGTATATCATAGAATCTAGTCGATTTTGCTCACTAACAAGCTGTGATGGGAGATCATCTCGGAATGCATCCAGTAGCACATTAACTTTATAAAATGGTCATTAATGTTTGGTCAAATGACGACTTGTCATTGGCCAGAAAGTGTCACTTGACCATGTATTAATAGCCTGTTAGATGCGCAGTTGGCATGCTGACTGTAAAAAGCTTTAGATTGTTTGCTTTTTACAGTTACAAACCAATTTATAAATGCACTAACTCACTCCAGGCAGTGGGTGTATCAGGGGCATTAATGCACATCCTGCCTGGTTGAAGTCACTCAGGCAAGCCCTCATGCCTCACAATGCAGAAAGGGCATGGATTAATGACCCGATACATAGCCTTCTCCCTCTCTATCTCTCTACATCTGTCCCCACATCCCCTTATACTGTTATGTGTGTTGGTGGGGGGGGGCAGGTGTTGGTTACACACAGAGAGTGTGCACTGTATAAAATGTTCCTGTGTCTAATTTTTTTCACAGGAGTTATCATCATACAGCCTATAGATGCTTTGTATGATGGATTTGGTGGCAACTGGGCAGATGGAATAGATGCATTATACCAGCATGTGCTGTCACGGCTATTCGATCCATGTTCCCATCTGATGAATACACTGGTTTGCTCTCCCCTCCGCAACATGATTCATTGAAAATTAATGTGACCTACATTACTCACATCCATACCGTGTTGTTTATTAAACATTTAAACAAAGTTTATTTTGATAATGTACTGTTGTTACAGAAGGAAATTTGCTATCACAGTTAAAAACTGAATGATTATTTCTATCAAGGTTTAGTTAAAATAAGTGACTGTTTAAAGAAATGCTGTAATAGAAGCTTTATAGCAGTGTTTATTGTACATTCAGTTCTTACTTGCAAATCATTAACTGAACCGTTTATGACTGTGATAATTAATAAAGTAATAACGTTTATTATTTTTATTTGGTTGCATTGTTTGTTCATGCAATAAAGTATATCAAAGTCATAACCGGTAATTGTCTGTTTAGTTTCTTTTTCAGTTTATATATTATACAGCATGTACTATTTTATATATAGTACAACGCATTTACTCTTATAATGGTCACTGAAATCAAATTATTTTAATGAATTGAGATCTTTTCTCTGTAAGTTCACCTTTGGAGGGGTGCTCAAAGCTTGAAACAACAGGTGCTGGCACAACGTTTCCTTCATAAAGAACTCATGCTTTATTGTGCGATGGGTATGTCTCTTGTAGTTGAACTATCTCTTCATGGATGTTCCATAGGTAATCTGTGGTAAACAAAATTGAGCTACATAATGTTTCCTGTCCATTGTATCAATATTATCTATGTGTCCTTAGTACTTGAATTGTTTATAGAGAATACTGTCGGACATACCCGTGCTGAAAACACTTCTGAAGAGGTTGCCATGACTGGTAACAACATCTACAGCTATGCCTTTGATGTTTACAAAGATGTAATGGAAACCTATAGAAGTGTTTACATTGTGGTTATTCATCAAACACCATACATTGTTCTATATAAGAAAATCAAGATGTGGGTGTAACCTTCATTTTTTTTTTTTTTTTTTACAATGCGATTTCAGTGAATAATATGTAAACAAACAGTCATTCCCAAACTGCAAAGACACATCAAGTCAAACTGTGTTGTGGCACAAGTCAAAAAAAGAATGTACTGCATCACAGCAGGTAGGATAATATTATAAATTGTGCAATAATGAAAGGTCAGATGCAGTTATGGAATTCGGCTGGAAGTGTCTGCTGCCCATTCATTAATGGCCCTGTAGATCCAACCTTGACATGTTAATCTCAAAAAAATGTTGATTGTTTGTGTCATTATATATATATATATATATATCTAACCCAGTTCATACATGCAATAAAACACTGTGGCCCGCGTGTGTATCTGGGCATTAATGCACCTCCAGTATGGTTGAACTCAATGGAGGGAAAAGGTCCATAACCTCTTTTCAAGATGTCATTGTAATGTCATTTGGGTATTCCACTTGATGCCATAACAGAACAAATAACTGGATTTCTTTCACTTTGTGCCACTGTCTTTGTTGAACATTATGTGGGAGGTTTCAGCTGTTCTAGTGATTCATTATCATTTTTTTCACGTCATTGTATCCATAAATAAGACCCTTTCCAGCTTATTGGAAAGTCTTAACAGACATTCCTCTTCTTCTTCCATATATTCTGGCTTATACTCCAGCTTGTTGTCAATGTCTACAGACATACAGTATAGAATCATAATATCACAGAAATCTGGTGGCAGAAAAGGACCCTATTGGCCCATCTAGTCTGCCACTTACCTCCTTCCCTAATTATCTCTTTTGTCCAGAGAATTCCCACTTCTCCCACTGGTCAACCCCTTGTGTCTGTCCCTTGCCCTCTTGAATAATTCCACCATTTCAGCCCCCACCACCTCTTCCAGCAGACTGTTCCAGGACTCCACCACCCTCTCCATGAAGTAACACCACCTCACATTGTTCCCAAACCTTACTCCTTCTAATCCTAGACTATGACCTCTAGTTCTAGCACTTACTTTTCTTGTAAATAAGCTCCCCCTTACCTTATTAATCCCCTTCATGTACTTAAATGTTTCTGTCATGTCCACAGTCTCCCTTCTAGTCTCCAGTGGGTACAGATCCAACTCCCTCCACTTCTCCTCATAGGGCTTCCCATGTATACCATGCACAATTTTGGTTGCACTTCTCTGAACCCTTTCAATCCCATTTATATCCTTGTGCAGGTGAGGTCTCTAGAACTGGACTCTGAACTCCAGGTGAGGTCTCACCATGGATTTATAAAGGGGCATCAGCACCTCCCTCCTTCTGCTTGTTATACCCCTCCCTATGCACACCAGGATTCTATTTGCTTTGCCCAGTGCCTTAGTTGCATTGGTTTCCCACTTTAAGGTTATCTGAAATTATAATCCACATATTCCTCTCCTACTTAGTTGCCTTAACCCCCCAGTGTAGATGGCTTGTGGGTTATTGCACCACATGTGCATTACTGTACACTTTTAGAATTTCAGCTGCCAGGTTTCTGATCACCTGCCCAGAATCTTTAGATCCTCCCTTATTGCCTCCACCCCCCTGGGGTGTCCACCCTACTATAGATCTTCATATCATCTGCCAGTAGGCAGACCTTCCCCTGCAGTCCCTGTACCATGTCACTGATACAGATATTAAAAATGATGAGTCCCAGCACCGACCCCTGGGGCATCCCACTCGTTACCCCTCCTCCCTGGAATGCACCCCATTTACCACCACCCTCTGGCTTCTGTCCTTAGCCAATTTTCCACCCACCTTGCTATTTTCGGTCCCACCTCCAAACTTTCCAGCTTATTTACCAGCCTTCTGTGGAGAACAGTGTCAAAGGCCTTCCTGAAGTCCAGATAGGCCACATTCACTGCCCCCCTGATCAACCACCCTCATCACCCAATCGAAAAACTTTTATTAGGTTCATCTGGCATGACCTTCCTTGTGTAAAATCATGCTGTCTGTCATCCTGTAGTCCACTATCCACAAGGTAGATGACCACTCTTTCTTTTATTAGCACCTCCATCACCTTATCCACCACTGAGATGAGACTGACTGGATGATAATTTTCTGCCTCTTCAGTGCTGCCACTGTTGTAAAGTGGCACCACGTCCCCCCTCTTCCAGTCTTCAGGCACCCACCCTGTTTCCAGGTACAAGTTAAATAGCATCACTAGAGGTGCTGCCAGCTCCTCCCTTAGTTCCTGGAGTTCCCTAGGATTCAGGGCATCCGGACCAATTGTCTTGTCTACCCTCAACCTTTCTAATTCCTCTCTTACCTTGTCATCACTGAACATGCTAGGATCTACCCCATGTCATCCGTTCCCTTCTCCTTTAACTTTGGTCCCCTTCCTTCCCCCTCCACCGTGAAGACCGAGCAGAAGTACCTATTCAGCACCTCTGTCTTCTCAAAGTCCACCTCCACTTGTACTCCCCCGCCCCTTCGCTCTTACTATCCCCTGCCTTGCTTTCCTCTTCTCTTCTACATACCTAAAAAAGGTTTTATCTCCCCATTTGACCTGCCTAGCAATTCTCTCCTCTGTTTCTGCTTTTGCCTTCCTAATCTGCTGCCCTGCCACCCTCAGTTTCTGTCTGTACATCTCCTTGTCCTCTTTCCTTTGGGTCCTGTTATATGATCTGAATGCCATTTTTATTTCCCCAGTTGCCCCTCTTACTTCCCTTGTGAACCAGAATGGCCTCTTTCTTTTTCTGCTCCTACTTACCTTCTTTATGTAGAGTTCAGTGGTTTTCAGTAACACCTCCCTTAATTGATTTCCATAATGCCCCCACATCCCCTATTTTCTCCTTCTCCTCCATTTCATCCCGAGTATTTCCCCTCATTTTAGCAAAGCCTGCCTGCCTGAAGTCCAAAAACTTTGTGATGGCCTAACTTGTTTCCTTCCCTGTCCTTACCCTGAAACTCACTGTACTGTAGTCACTTGCACCTAGGCTGTCCTCCACTACACTTCTTCCACGCTAGCCCCATCCGTGAGGACCACTTCCGGTATGTTACCACCCCTAGTGGGCACCCTAACCATTTGTTGCAGGAAAGCTCCCTGGAGGGACTTGAGGATCTCTCTGCTCCTGGCTGATGTAGCTGATGGGATATCCCAGTCACCATCTGGAGGTTAAGGTCCCCCACCAGCAGAAGTTCCCCCTTGAGTGCCATCCATGGAGCTGCCTGCAACAGCTGTCTATCCACTTCCTCCCCCTGCATAGTTGGTCGCTAAACCACACCCAGTCTTAATGATGCACCATGTAAGCCAAAGCAATAGGGAGAGGCATCACCAGTAGAAAACAGGAAGTTGTTATCCCTCTGTACAGACAGCTGGTGAGACCCCATCTGAAGTACTGTGTGCAGTTCTGGAGACCCAATCTCCACAAGGACATAGACAAGATGGAAGCTGTCCAGAGGAGGGCAACTAAAATGACGTAGGGTCTGCACCAGAAGACATATGGAAAGAGACTAAAGGAGCTTAATATGTATAGCCTCGAGGAAAGGAGGGAGAGGGGGAACATGATAGAAACTTTGAAGTACCTCAAGGGAATCAACAAAGTCCAAGAGGGTAGCATCTTTCAAAAAAGAGATGTGCAAGAACAAGGAGGCACAGTTTGAAGAGGGGAGCAGCTCAGAGGTAATGTAAGAAAGTATTTTTTTCACAGAGAGGGTTGTTGATACATGAAACGGCCTTCTGGAGGAGGTTGTGGAGTGAAAAACAGTGGCTGAATTCAAGCATGCATGGGACAGTCATAAGGCAATTCTAGGGGGTGGGAGTAGAAAGAAGTAGGCTGCTGATTAACTAGGATCTACAGCTTATCCATTAGGTAGGGAAATGGGCAGACTGGGGGGACCAAGTGGTGATTATCTGCCGTCAAATTCTATGTTTCTATGTTCTATGTTTCTATGTAACGGTGACACCAACACAGCAACATACCTCACTGTCGGCAAAATTGACACTTTGCCGACAGGTCACTGTGTTGGTGCGCCCGAGACAGGGGCACACTGTCTTCCAGTCCTGCATCCCCTTCCTGAATCAGCTTTGACTGGAGTTGATAATCCATAGTACGGGGGGTGTTGGGGCAGAGCCCCCCACATGGGGATTTGGAGGCAATGCCCCTGATAGAAAAACAGGACCAGGAGACATGCGGGAATTATGTCTACCGTAACTTGTGGTCGCCAAAAAATCCCATCGCTAAGATGCCGGTCGACAAAAGTGTTGTGGAACTGGCATCGTAGATCCGATGCACCCAACCATTTTTCCAGCATAACCCACAAGACCTCTGCCTCCCCTTGTTCTTCCAGTCCTTCTGTCACCTTTATGTCATCCCTGATATACAATGCAACCCCCCCTTTTCTACCAGCCCTGTTCTTCCTAAAAAGCATGTTCCCCGGGATACCTACAGTATTTCCCATGTCTGATGCTCAGACCACCAGGGCTCTGTTATGGCTACTATTGTCCAGGCCCCCACCCACCATTATGGCCTCTAAGTCCACCATTTTGTTCCCGAAACTCCTGGCATTTGCAGATAATCCTTTCCACCATATACCCCCCTCCTCTCTGCCATCTCTCCCTTCCCTACCTACTCCCTTATGCAGGGGAGTGCTAGCAAGTCCATTCTCTCTACTTGTAACTCTCTTCCCCCTACCTAGCCTTGTACTCCACCCTTTACCAGTTTAAGCCCCCCTTAAGACCTTATCTACAGTGGCATCCCCAAGGATTAAACCCAATTCTGCAGGATTTTTCAGCACTCTGCAGAATGCTGTAGCAGACCTACTGAATATAGCAATGTAGTTTCAATGGCTATTAGTCCCTTTTGTCATTCAGAAAAATGTGACACTGCCAGCATGACGTGAATGCCATAGTTTCCTGCATGAAAAAAGGGAGTAATTGCCATTGAAATTACATTGCTTTATTCAGTAGGTCTGCTGCAGCATACTGCAGAGTGCTTTAAAAGTGGGTTTCATCCTGGGGGGGTGCCATTGTACATAACCCTGTAGACTCCCCTTCCTCATTTTTGCTCTCCACATATTCCCCTTCCTTGATTCTTCTATCCCTTCCCCTCCCCTCTCCTCTCTACTCCTTTTTCTCTGGCTGCCCCCTGCCTTGCCAGTTCTCCTCTAACCTCACCTCTCTCCCTTCCTTCCCCCCACCCATCCCCATTCCATGGCCCATGCTGGTTGCACCCTCCAAACCTTCCTGATCTCCTTGGTTCATCCTAGCTGCCAAAGATGTGAACCTGTTGGACACCATAATACCCCCCTCGTGGATGCTTTTCTTCCCCTTGGTGTCAAGGTACTGACCCTGTCCTGAGCTCCTGTCCCTGGAACCCCCTTCCCCATCCTCTTCACCTCCTGACATCCACTGCTTGCCCCACCACCTGGTCTGAGCCCCTTCCCCATGTCTCCATCTATTCTCTTCCCTTCCTCTTTCCATTTCTGCAGCCCCTAGCTCTCCCTGCTGCCATTATAGTTATAGTATCCCCCTCCTACCCTCTAGCCTGCCACATTTTCACCACCTTCCCCCTCAGACTATTTATCTCTGTTGCTGTTTGCCTCAGTCTGATACATACTGAAAACCCCCTAGCCTCCACAGCATCTCCATGAACACCACTGCCCCACATCTGTTACACCCCACTGTCCTGTCTGGTCTTCTGTGTACCCACTGAGCTCCAATCCTCAGCATCCCCCACCCCTGTCCTCCCCATCTTCCTGTATAATTCATTTTTCCTGCTATCCCTTCCCTCCCCACTGCTTTCCCAGTGCAGTCCTAAGTACTCTTTTCCGATCCCCTGAATGCCAAACTACCCCTTGCCCTGCTACCCCATGTAGATTCCCTTCTCAAAGAGCTCCTGTCCCCTCACACTGACAGTGCTTTCCTGTCAGACAGTTTGAACAGTACCCAGACTACAAAGAAAACACTTAATTTACTACAGTGTGTCTGTGTCGGCCTGTTTCAATAGGCCCCCTTTAATAGTGTGAACTTTAGAGTTTTAATAGTCCTTTTTCCTTTTGCCAACAACAATAACCTCTTAGCACCTGACTGCGTTTCTTAGACATTTTGAACATGACCCCTCCTATCCCCTATAAGAACACATTAAACATAATCATCTGCTACCATTTGTCTAAACCTATCTAAGAACACATTGAACATAATTATCTGCTTCCATTTATCTAAACCTATATAAGAACACATTAAAAAAACTTGTGGTCTAAACCTTTCTATTTCCCCTTTTCCTGCTGGCTAGGCTAATATCAGGGTTCAGCCACTACTTTTGGTACCTTCAGATAATGTAAATGCAGATATGGATCAATCTCTTCAATCAAACCCCCAAAAGTCATGTAAAAAGTTTTTGACTCTTTAAAAAGCCTTTGCTTCTGCCCCTGCACAGTAGTTAATGTGTTGATGGGACAAGGAGAACAGAAGGAGGAGCCATTGATAGCAAAAACTGTTGACGGAGTAAGTTCCAGGCTTGACATGAATATAGGTACACAGAACTCCTGTGTTGGTGATGAGGTTGATGGTAGTAGCTCTGAAGATGTCAACAGGGATGGCATCATGATGGACGAACAGCATCAGCTGTTGAAGAAGCTCTAACATGATTGTTGATGAGGTTGATGGCAGCAACACTGAAGGTGTCAACAGGGATGGCATCATGATGGATGAACAGCATCAGCTGTTGAAGAAGCTCTAACATGATTGTTGACGAGGTTGATGGCAGCAACACTGAAGGTGTGAACAGGGATAGCATCATGATGGAGGAACAGCATCAGCAGTTGAAAAAGCTCCAAGATTGTTTGGTACAGGAGCTGCATGTCAACAGGCCCTGTGGGGTAAAAAATGGCATCGCTGTCAACAGAACAGTGCCCGATGGCGGTATTGACTGTGAATCCCCCAGTGAGGGAGCTGAGCCTACGCCAGGTCCTGACCTTGTTGTCTGAGAGACGGTGGGGGGGGGGAGGCAGCAAGAACAGAGGCCTTGGCTTGAGACTTGCCTTTTTCATTCAACTCACCTCTTTTCAGAGGGTATCTCGAAGGGTCAGGAGAGGCAACCTTTTCTTTATGCATCTTTTCCTTATCAGGGTTGCAGCGCTTGTCCCACCGGCTTCATGGATTTATCCTTCTGTTTTGGTGGGACTGGCAATGGATGCCACTGACCACAGAGAATGGTGGGTCAGTGGTAAACCAGAAAGACAGGGATTGGTTGATGATGGTGAAACTGCTTTCAGCTTGCCTTGTTTCTCCTCCATAGCTTTTATTTTTAAGTGTAGTTCTAAAGCTTTCATACGATGTCTCCTGGTGGCCTGGTTGAAACCTTGGCAAATGTTGCAGGCCTTAATGTTGTGTTTGAGGCCAAGGCAACAAATGCATACAGAGTGGTCATCTTTGTAAATTTTCACATCACTGCAATGACTGTATCAGAACAACAGTTTCTTTTGGCGGTGCCATAAAGGTTTTAAATGAAAATAGGAAACTTCAGTAAGTAGCAGCATAAGCGAATACTTGCAGAGTTCTATGGTGTTCTTCAGCAGTGGTGGACTGATGAGTAGTTGATGGTGGGAGAAAAAACTGAGGCATGATGGGTCCGCCCATGTTATATAGGCAGTGATGAGGCATATCGATGTGGGTGGCTCTAGCTGGCAAAATCTGGGTGGTCTTGATACTGATGGCTTCAAGTTCCATGATGTGGCTCAGTGGAGGTAGATATCCTTGAAAAGATCCTACGTTACCTCAGTTCAAACACCGTCTGGTGTTGTACTCTTTAACCCTTACTGAGGTACAAGCCAGCATATTTAGTCCACAGCTTTGTTTGTTAGTGTCCATAAGTGACTTATGTATACTTATGTATACTATTTGCCAGTCCCATGCCTCTTCCTGTGTGCCTGGTACTGTTTTGGTTTCCTGGTTCCTCGGGGTAAGAGGCCCTCCAAGCTCAACTCCAGTGGGTAACTAAGGAGCAATGGGGTTGCCTATAATTATATCGGTGCCGACATTGCACATCATTGTGGACAGCCCTCCATGTTGGTGCTGATGCTGATGGCTTACCGTTCCAAAGATGTGGCCCAATGGAATAAATCCTCTTGAAGATCTACTGTTACAGTGAGTAACTGTTCTTTACTGGTGTCTGGCTGAGGTGGCTCTGGACTAGGACCAACATCTGGACTTGTCTGTGACTGCTCTTTTCTCTACAAAGTTGGTAGTCCGGGGGATTAAAATGGTTACACCTTTTCTCTGCACTTCCAGTATGAAGGAAGATTATGTCTTGGGAAAGGCAAATTTCTGCAGTTACTATGTTCAGATGGGATCAGGTGCGTCTCCTGGAGACATATCACATCTGGTTTATTTTATCTGGGCAAGGACTTTAGAGCATTTTACTGGGTTAAGGAGGCCAGTAACATCAACAGAGTAGAAAGTGCATAATTTGGATGTCATGGTACCACATTAGAGAGAATGCAGATTGGTGGCTAAGCCTTCAGTGTCCAACCCCCCCATCCTCACCTAGGCCCTTGCAGATATGGTTAGAGATCTGCCAGGTAACATAAATAAAGCATCGTACCAAGGTACAATGAAATCTGATAATAAAAATGAGATGCCACAGGTATCTCTTCTAAGAATATACCAAAGTAACTCACCAGGGCCTCACTCCCATCTCCTCACCCTCCAAAACTCACAGCGGCTTGTACTTCTGTATCTACAGATATCTTGACATAAAATAAAACTCATAACCCACAGCAAGCATTTATAACCCTCTGGTCTTCCAAACTCCTACTAAGCCAGAAACAAATACAATCTTTAACATGGTACGGAAACATGCAAAACTCCAACTGGAAGCTAAGATAAGAACTAGGGCTGGTAGTATAGCCTAGAGGTTAGAGTAACGAGTTGTGAATGAGCTTGGTACTTCCAGCAGATCTGGGTTTGATTCCTACAACCTCCACTTGCATACTGTGTGACTCTGAGCAAGTTACTTAACCACCCAGTGCTCCCGGGTTGCCCCTGAAAACAGGCACTTGTTGCCTAGTGGGCCTTAACCAATTACCAAAGAATAAAAAAACCAAAAATACTAGCGTCATGTTCAGATGGAATCAAGCAGGAACAAGGGTCTAGGTAAACCCTTAATGTGACTAGGGGATGCAAGGTTCAAACTGAGTCTAACTACTGTATGACCCAAGCTTTGCTAGAACTGGGCTACTAAGGTGATAACCTCCTATTTTGGTTCTTTTGTACTGGGAGATGAAACCTGTACAGAGGTAATGCCTCAGAGAGGGTTGACCATAGTGTGCATATGTGTGTGTGTATATATATTTATAAAATGGGTAGGGAAATTGCAACAATATCATTAGCTGAACAGCATCACATGACAGTGCGTATATCAGAGCACGACTGCACACCTGCCCTTTTACCCCCCTCCAAAACAATTTTTACATTTTATAAGATAGATAAACCACTCTGAGGTGTGCGGTCGTGCTCTGATATACGCATGCCTTGGGTGGTTGACACACTCGGCCTGCAGCCTCGTGCATAACAACGCACACCAAGGCGTGCGTATATCAGAGTGTGACCACACACCTCAGAGTGGTTTATCTATTTTATATATATATATATATTAGGTTAAATTATGTTGGAGAGAGAGAGAGTGATTTGGAGGCCGGGGGTCTTCGCTCTCCAGAGCAGCATGGATTTTGGAGGCATTATAGCACTGGTTCCGCACTGGCTTGTTTTATTAACCATTCTTTAATATCTATGGATGCTGGTCAGTTGACTGGAGCTTTGTTTATTGATTCATCAAAAGCCTTCGATTTAGTTAATTACTCCGTGCTGCTCCGGAGACTGGGGAAACCTTGGGCTTTTTGATACTACTTGTGACTGGTTTTCCAGTTATTTAACTGCTCATCCGGTTAGGGTGAAGATTGCTGGCGTGGAATTGGCACAGGGTGAGTTACGTCATGGGGTACCGCAGGAGTCCATTTTGGGGCCCCTGTTGTCCTGCATTTTCATTGATCCTGCTGTTGGGGTGCCACACTTTTCCAACATCTTGTTGTATGCCGATGACATAATATTGTTTACCAGCTCTACTAAAATGAATGAGATTAATATTTCCCTTCAGCATGATTTTTTTACTATTGAATAAATGGTTGCAGGATCATTGTTTAGTGTTGAATTCTAAAAAGACTG
Organism: Neoceratodus forsteri; assembly: GCA_016271365.2. Classification (NCBI taxonomy): domain Eukaryota; kingdom Metazoa; phylum Chordata; order Ceratodontiformes; family Ceratodontidae; genus Neoceratodus; species Neoceratodus forsteri. The sequence goes on along the minus strand of CM057454.1, from coordinate 487,170,069 downwards.
AATGTGTTTTATTTGGATCTGTTCCAAAGATTTATAATGCTAAACCACTGGTTATAAATGATTTGGCAGGTAACATGATTAGACAAGTAACTGAGACAAAGTATCTAGGAATAATACTTGATGCTAGTTTAACCTACTCATTATATATTAAATACATAGTGAAGTCTGTAAATCAAAAAATAAGTGCTTTATATCGTATTAAGAATTGTTTAACTAGAGAAGCAAGAGAAATTATATCAAAAAGTGTATTACTTATGACCTTGCAATATAATTATTTTTTGTTTGCCAAATTACTGTAGCTTCTAAAGATCTGGATTTGTTAAAGAAGTGTTTTAATTCTGTTTGTAGATTTATCCTGGCTAAACCTTATAATACGCTTCATTGTGGTTTGTATAATGAACTTAATTGGCTTCCTCCCAAATTGGTTTGTTTTTATAAGCTTGGCTGTTTGACAAATGTTATCTTCTCACATGGTTGTAAATCACCTTTTTATAGTTTAATTAACTTAAAGGAAGTTGTTAGATTCTTACATTCTTCTAAAGTGTTACGTTTGCGGACTCTTAAGATAGACACCTGTATGGGTGAAAGACCTTTCTCATTTCAATGTTCAACCTTCTGGAATTCCTTTCCTGATAATTGTGTTACTATTGTTAAGCATGAAACTTTAAAAAAAACATTGTATTGTTATTTACAATCACTTGCTTTATGTAAATGTATTTAGTATTGTGTTTACTGTCCAAATTATTATTTTTTGTACTTGTAGGGCCAGATCTTCAAAGGTTTGCCCCTGGGCCAAATTAGCACTGCCTGGCGTGCAAACTTAGCCTGGAGCACAAAGCAAGCTATATTCAAAAGGAATAGCCCAGGGAAAACAGCTTCTGAATATAGGATGGGAATGAGGCCATGCAAACTGGGCTGGGAGTGCAGGGCAATCGTAGCCCTGGAATAAGACAGCACTGAATACAGCAACCAGGAAGTGCAAACCACAACAACAACACAGTGCACAGTGACATGAGGGTAGGTAGAGAGGAACTATGTGGCCAATGTCTGTTCTGGCAAATGCATGGACCCAGTACAGCTGCAGGCAGCAGCACACGTGAACGAACAGTGATCAAAATTGTATAATACTCCCCGAACCGTTAGCATCGCGCTAACACGTTAGCGTCGCTTTAGCTCAGAGCTAAGCAGTTTGCCCGGTGCAAAGACGTTAGCCCCACGCTAAACTTTGCCATATTCAAAAGTGACATGCAAATGAGCCTACTTAGATAGTCTCTGGGCAAACAGCCACATTAGCATCTCATCATGCCCTGATTTGCATGCAGTTTGCATAGTGTTACTGCAGGGTCCCACAGCTCCACCTGTAGGTCAGTCTGGAGTTACAGGGGCTGGCCAGGTCCAACCACAGCTCCACCTGTAGGTCAGTCAGGCAGTGCATGATGATAGCGGCAGGCTTCATGTAAACAGTACAGCATAGCATAGCATATCGTACCCCAGGGGACAACACAGCATAGGCACAAGTGCTGGTAGTGCTGCATGCAACATTCACACTGTAGGTCATGCTACAGTGCACAGCAGACACTACAGTAGCAAGAGGGCTGGTAGCGTGAGGGACACAACACTGCCTATGGTATGTAGGGCAGTGATGACCACTGCACTGTACACAGTGACAGGCACAACTTCCAGGAAATTACTGACAGTGGACAGTACTATCACACTGTTGTGTGAACCAGAGTTGCTGTACCTGTGACATGGGATGCACACAGTGTCATGTACATGGCCGGCAGTGTGTGCTGTGACATCTGTACAGTTGTGTGGTAGGTGGCTGGGGGGGGGCATGTAGGATCCGACAGGCACACAGGTGGTGGCGTAATCCCACTACTGGCTCATGTGCACCGAGTGATGTGTCCCAGCCTTGTGACCACACCTGGGCTGTGGTGTGGTCTGGCCACCCATACACCCTACCCTCACTGGCCACCATGCCCACAGTGCTGCATGTGTGTGCTGGCATCTGTTACACACCACAGACGTATGGTCTGCAGGTGTGTGCTATATGGCCACACTACCATGCTGTCCCCTGTGGGTCAGATCACCCCCTCACTGTCTGTGCTTGGCTCGAACTGGTGGCAGCTGATGGCATCATGGTGGTGCCATCAGTGAGCAGCATGTGTCCTCCATGTCTGGCAGTTTCTAAGTGTCATACTCATATGTTAGGGCCGCACAAGCCGCGCTAATGCTGAGATAGCACCGTGCAAAGCATGCAAAGCTGTTTACCTAGGGTTAAGACCACCTTTCCTGGGCAGTAAATTGTACTGCGGTATGGGTCACACTAAACACCTTAGCGCGCGCTAGTCACTGAATATCTCATAGCGAATCTATTCATGTTCACTATGCACCTTGCATATCATTATGCTTAGCCCGGTGCTACTGTTGTTTGCCCGCGCTAGTTGACTTATTGAATAAGGCAGACCCGGCGCTAATCCCGCGCTATTCCCACACAAACTGTTTGCGGACTGCACAAAGCTTTGAATATCTGGCCTGCATTGTTTAGTATGTTTATATTATTGATGTTTTGCTTCGTTGCTTGAAGTACCAGGTCAATACTGAAAAAGGGCCTTAGCCCAGTTGTTTTACCTGGTAAATAAAGCTAATTGAATTGAACTGAATTGATGACATGCTTGCGTCAAAAACACGGCTGCACCATGTCAGAAGGGATGCCTGCATTACAGAAATGATACACTATCCCCCTATTTGGGATTTTCAAAGAATTTTGGTCCTGTCGTTGTGCCTTAGAAGCATGCTGCTGTTAGACTAACCACAGCTGGTCTAACTGACACTAGAGCATATACAGAGACCCACAGCAGGAAGGCAGACCTAACTATGGTACTATAAATGGCATTCTGCTGCAAGAGTCCTGCACTGTAGACATCATAATGCTTTCTCAAGTACTGTAGCATGTAAAATATTCCTTCCAGAGGCCATTTCATCCACCATACTTTTTCACTCAGCTTGCGCCATTTTCATTCCATACATCATATTTTAACCCAGCTTGCTTCATTTTCACTTCATGCATCACATTTCTGACTCAGTTTGCATCATTATCGCTCTATGCACTGTATTTCTACTGAGCTGGTGTCATTTTTGCTCCATTCACCCTATTTTTGACTCAGCTTGCCTCATTCCCAGCTTGCATCATTCTTATCCCATCCATCATATTTGTGACACACCAGACCTCTTGTACTATTTTGGAGGACTTTGCCACAGAGAGCACTTTTCTTACAAAATACAGCACACAGTATTTGGCGCACCTGGATTTGATGCTCAGTGGAGGTTTGATGCCCTTTGAAAATCCAGCCCCTGGTGTCTCAGCCTCTCAGCAGAGCTGGTATGTTACATCTCCCAGCACCCATGTCTCAGCAAGACCCACCATACTGTAGAGCACCCACTACCCGCAGTAGCAGACCCCCACAAATGTAATGTATGTTCAGCACAATCACTTTCTTAAACTGCAGTTCTGTAACTGCACTAGTTGCAGGCCTGATGACACAGTGCCCAGGTTCTCTTGTTGGTGTGACCACTGTCTCTCATTTGTTGCTTATCTAGTATGTGTATAAACTACTGTTTTGCTTAGGACAAGGTATATATAAGAAACTAAAAAACATAGATTAACTGAATAAATTATATTATTTAATAAACTGTTATGTTGAACTTCACTGCAATATCTCTTTATACAGACATAGAAAAGTGGCTGTGTGAATAATTAAATGCTAAGCGATAGATAAAGAAACACTGAGAAGTCAAGAATTTAACAGATTTACGTTTACAATGTTAATTAGGGATGCAGGGGGCTATCACAAGAACCATGTAGGATATAGCGGTATCGATGTATACACATACTAGATAAGCAAAAGATGAGACACAGTGGTCTATTACTAAGGTTTTCAGGTATCTTAATATTAATGCATTAAAACTGAATGGCTATTTAAAATTGTGTAGCTATGGACATAAATTTACTGTTATGAACTTGAGGTCCAGGTACCATGAGAAGGAGGGCTAATCAGTGGTTTTTTTGTGTCCTGAGTAGATTTTTTGGGAATACATGGGACTAATTGTTGTGTATAAGATTTACTTAAGGGAAGAATGAGGGGCTGAGGAAATGGGTTCCCCCATGAAATGTTCCCCTTTGAAGTATGCACTTTGAAAAAATAAAGGACATTGCTACGAATAAATGTTTCTGAGTGGAGTTCATCCAGCAGTTTTCACTTTTTTAATGACTAGAATTTAGACCATTGGATCAGTAGCACCTCCATTTAGTTGGGTCCAAAGTCAATGATTTGGAGAATACAAAATGTACATATTAGGGGGCCAATAATATGAAATAATGCACTATATTGCCTTACAAGAAAAGTGGCCAAACGTATCAAGCAGAAGGCTAACAATAAACCCATGGTTCCAGTGACACTGGTGCTAAAATTATGTAAAGAAATCCATCAAGAACAAATCTGAAATATGCAGTCAACAAGCATTTATCCCAGAAATACCTGAAGCTCAATGTTATCACTGCGTGCAGGATATTGTAATGCTCTCAACTGAAAAATCCCAAATGATTTTTGTTTGGAGAGTGAACGTTCCAAATCCTGCCCCCCCCCCCCATCCTGTCTCAACCTTCTCAATCCCACAGAATGAAATTTTATCTTGTTCTTCATCCTGGGTTACTGCCAAATGATTACATAAGGCACTCTGACTGTCCCCATTTCTAACGGAACTTAGGTGCTCCCACCCAGACCTTCAGTGCATGCTTTGTCCTACCTACAGTATATAAAATGAGTTACAGGAAGAAGTATCCAGGTAAACCACACATGGTGTGCTGCATTTGATAACTCTAGACATGTATTCATCTTTTCTACTATTCACAGTCTGGAAAGTCTTAACACCACCTGACAGACTTTTTGGTTAGCACTTTTATTAAAACAAACTGTAATCCACAAGGAACTTGAACTTGGTAGCAAAGTTAATCCAGACAGCTGCAAGGCAGCACTTTTTCTGTCTGACAGGCCATTACTCACGTGTCCCAGCTCAATTCAGAACCAGCAGCAGGTGGTTTTGAGCAGGCAATGTAGCAGCAGGTGGATGGCTGATGCTCTCTCACTTTCTCTCGACCAACAGCACATGGCAGTATAGCAAGTTCAGAAGGACTGAGACTAAAAAGCTACCTTCCCCTCACCCCAGTGGGTGTTCACTCGATCGTGAGTACAAGTACCCAGAGACAAGCTCCTGACAGCCTCTTCCCTTGGCACACCAGATAGGGTGGAATGGCTAGTTCCTACAGTGAAGCCCGCCAGGATGAAGCGCAGCACTGCAGAATTTTGCAGTAGAGTTACTGCAGCAAACAGTTCAATTTCAAAGGGAGTTAATCCCTTTCGTCATGCAGTAAACCTGTGACACTGCGCTTCATCCTGGTGGGCTTCACTGTACCTTTGATAATAGCAGTTCTGCAGATAGCTTCAGCATATTTGTTCCAAAATGCAGCAACTTGAAGTCTAGCAGGTTTGCAGGATTCAGCAGCACTCTCTCTCACTTCCAACTGAACTTCAGCAATCAGATGCAAACAGGATTTCTCCAGGATCTCTTGATCTGAGGCCTGGCTAGGCTCTCTGCTCTCCCGCTCAGTACTTCTCTCCTCTCCAACTGCCCAGGAAGGACTGGCCACAATTCCTCCTAATCTGCAAGAAAAGATCAACACAGCACACTCCCAGTCCTGTCTCTGATTAGCTGACAGGCTTGTCAATCATATTTCTGGCTCCCCTAGTTACTGGAAAAGGGCTCCAATCACTCCATTGCTGTTCTCCCAAAGTGCCCGAGTCTCTGCCAGAAACACTTGCATTCCAGATGGCTGACTGCAGGAGTCAGAGGTCAACAAGATGGCGATGTTCATTTGTTTACATTCTGTAAATAGCTGGCTGCTTTTCCACGCACCTAGATCTAGTACTGACTAACAGGGAAGGGATCACAGATCTCCAGGTAGAAGGTCACCTGGGGGCCAGTGACCATCACATGGTAAATATGGGACTTCAAAGGAGCTGACTTTGATAAGATGGCCAACAGAGTTATGCTAGCCCTGGCATAAAGAAACACAGGTGAGGGGTACAAGCAAAGTGGGCAAGCATTAAGGATGCAATACTTGAAGCAACATCCCATTGTGTTAGACAGAAAAGGAAGTGCAAAAAAGAAGGAAACCACTTTGGTTTTCAAATACAGTAGCAGAAAAGGTCAGAGCCAAAAGGCTGGCTTTCAGGAAATATAAGGGAACACAGCGGGATGAAGATAGGGAGGCATACCAAACTGCCCTAAGGGAAACAGGGAAGGCAATAAGGCAGGCAAAGTCCCAAACTGAGGAAACACTAGCATGAACAGTGAAAGAAGGTGACAAGACTTTCTATAGATACATTAGTGAAAGGAGAAAGTCCAGAGGGGGTATTGCTAAGCTCAAAGGAGAAAAGGGGGCATGTGAGGAGGAGGACCCTGTAAAAGCATCTATCCTAAATATCCTAAAGACAGTGCAACAACTCGACAAACAAAATTGACTCTTACCATGATAAAATAGTAATGATGGAGCAAAAAATGGACGGACTGCTGAGCACGGCACAGAAAGCGGAGAAGACTTCCAAACGGGCCCAAGCCACAGCAGCAACATGTGTGAAAGAACAGGTGCTACTGAGATCATGCCTGGAACATCTCAAAAATCTGTCAAGGGCTGCAAATGTGCATATATTGGGCCTTCCAGAAGGGGTCGAGGGGGAAGACCTCCTGGCTTTCTTAGCCAAGTGGCTAGAAGATACCTACGATTTACACCTGCAAGATTCGCTAATTAGAGCATACCGGGTGAACCTTCGCAAAGCAACTGGTCAGATGGGAGGAGTGAGAACTGTTATGCTGTTAACAGCCTCTTCTGTGATCAAGGATAAGATCTTGCAAGCTACCTGTACCAAGCGAGGGGTGGAGATGGAGGGTTCTCGGGTGATGATCTTCCCTGACCTCTCCTATGCTACCCGAATGAAACGTAAAAGTTTTGATTCGATTCATTGCAGGATGCAGGAAATGGACATTCTTACTAGCATGCTAATGCCCACCTGCCTGCAGATTGCGGTGGGCAGGCGTGCGTATGTGTACACCGATCCAAAGGAGGCCACAAAAATGATGGAGAAACTGGAAGCTGAAAGGGCTGTAAGGGAAGACAATTCTTCTGAAGATTCAGATGAAGAAGAGGACCTGAAATCAAATTGTGAATGTCTTTTCTTTCTCACTCAGTCCAGGTTTTAAAGTAACTATTATTCTCAAATCTTAAAAATTTAAACCATGGTGGCGAATATTACAGCGCTACAAATAACACGAACTTAGACTGCTTAAAATTTCTGACTTGTTTGTCTCCTGATTATGGAAATAGACTCCAAGAATATGGGACTTAAATGTGGATCTATTTACAGGAGGCCTATTATCTAAATCTTTATTTTTTCCCTGGTGTACTAATTGAATTCATATTCTTTGGACTTTTTAATGTTATACATTTGCAAGGAATTAGCGGGGGCATATAATGGGTTTTGTTAAACTTAGTCTTGTAATAAAACCTGGACTTCTGCCATTTTGATTAGGTGGGATGCTTGTGGGGAGTTAACTGAAAGGGGGAGTTAGAGCTTAACCATAGTGTAAACTGCACAATGGCAGATTGCCAGTTCATTATTTTGGGAAAATCTATTTATTAGGCATTAAATGTTTAAGGCCTTGATAGCAATGGTCCAATTGTCAATGAGATAGCTGCAAATGTTGTAATCGCTTTTTTCCCCCTATATCTTGTAACAAAGGTGGTCTTGTTTCAAAAATCTGCATATCAAAGTACACGGTTCATTATACGATGTATAGCATGACTTACAGCTTCTCTATGCATTGCACTGTAATGTCATAAAACTTATAAATAAAAAGTATAAAAAAAAAACTTCCCTTAAAAGGGCAGTTTAGAGACAGCTTCATAGTTTGCCAAGCAGTCCGGGTCCAGTGAAGATGTCTTCAAGAGGACCTCACCACTGCCTCCTAAGAAGCTCAGGAAAGACCCCCTTGTTAATGAACATGGGACTATCCTGGTGAAGACTGTGCCAATGGACTCGATACACTCTACAAGGAGGTGCGTCAGGCCTGGATCCAAACTACAGCAGGTGGGTTTCAGCTCTCAGATGACCCTAACGACATCCTCAACCACCACTGGCTCAAAGTCAACCCAGATTGACGAAATGCCTGTGACAGTCACTGTCTCGCCACTGCAAGACCCATTGGAGGATGCCGATAGGATCCCAGATCCAATAGAGGAATCTTATCAGCAAAGAACAGAGCAAACTCATCACACTTGAACTATGAAAAAGCTCTTATCGGCTGAAGGCAGACTGTATTACACAGCCTGTCAACAGTCCAGAAGAGCTGAGCTGGTCTGTTAATTGCTGCAGCAATTTCCCTGGACAGGAACTCTGCCTTTTTGTGGGAAATTGCTGTTTGATAGTCTCTATAATGAGACACTAAAACAAGCTTTTCCTCAACAGACAGGGATCTCTGCCAGCAGTGTTCCAACCTTTGGCCCCTGGCCTTCAACTTCCTAAATGTCCCATTGCACCACGGGGATCTCAGGAGTGAGGCGAGGGGTAGAACACGGGCCGGTGCAATTTAGTCAAAGGGGCTGGCGAAGGCCCTATTATAGTCTGCTACCAATTCCCCTGGCTCCAAATCAAAAGCTCCCATCACACCTGATAGATCCAGCACTGCCATAAGTCCCTCTGGTGTCAAACCCCTAAAAGGGCGTAGTGAACCATCTCCATAAGGGGGGGGTCTACCAGGGGGACCTCAAATGACAAATTCACAGTATAGTCGTCTGACCAAATGACCGGTCCACTATGAAGCCAGAGACCTCCAATCCCAATGAGAAGACAAGGTCCAAGGAGTGACTGTGTGAGTGGGTTGCAGAGGTAACCGCCTGTGTCAGGCCTAGTGATTGCATTAACTGGAGGAAGTCTTGACCAAAGGCGAGAGTTCATCATTGACTGAAGCATTGAAGTCACCCAGAATTATCCATCTGGGTGACTCCAAGACTAATCAACCATGAAGTCCGTGACTTCCTGCAGGAATTCCCTCTCATGCCCCAGAAGGATAAATGAGAAGGATCCTGCAACCTGCACCTGCACCCCCTTGGATGGTCACACACTCAAAAAACCCTGTTGTTCCCACTGGGAGAGCCATGTGGTTCAAGTCTGACTTTAAATAAATGGTCACCCCCCCACCCCTATGATCCTTTCTCAGGCAGTGAATCACCAAGAACTTGGTAGTAACTGCCGACTCCAGTACTGGGCCAGTATTTTCATCCAACCAGGTCTCAGTGATGCAAGCCAGGTCAACTGTAGACAAGATCAGTCATAATGGCTGCCTTGTTTCTAATGGACTTGGCATTGCATAGCACTGCCTGGGAAAGATGAGTAGAGGGGACTGGACCTTTAGATACCTGCCCACCAAACGTGGAACCCTTGGGTATGGGAACAAGACGGGAGACCCCAATCATGCACCCACTTTGCCCCAGGGCACCTCCTCAAGCTCACCACACCAATCTGTCCATCTCCTACATCATTTCCCAAGTCCAACCTCAGAGACTTCTGCAACCTCCTTCTTCAGGCAATGCCTAATGCCCTACAATGTCCATAGACATCAGGTAATAAAGAAGGGCAATTGAAGGGGCGAAGGTCCCAAAACCGGGATGAGGAATAGTGCCTTCTGAGGGGAACTGCTGCCAACGCATTCTAGATCACAAAACCACTCCTACCATGGAGATCAAATTAAATCAAATTAGACAACCTGCACAACTTCTAATCAAGCCACCCTCCTTAAAATAATCAGAAACAGATAAAACACCCTAATATAAGATTAAAATCTAAAACAATAAGAATACAAATTAAAGGGAACAAACAGTAACTAAACTTTAAGTGTAAGTATAAAGCATACACTCACACACTACACACACACACACACACACAGTAAAGCCCCAACCCAGTCCCTCCCCTCCGCACCCTTAAAACTGTGTTTAAAAGCAACCCCACACCAAATTCCAAAATAAGTTAAAGTAAGTCCAAAGTCCAAGATGTGGCACACAAAGTTCATACACAGATCTTAAGTTCCATAAAACAATTATGTGATCTGGAGTCCACCTGTCCTACTCATTAGAGGTGATTCATCCCAGTTTTACTATTCAGACACTGGGCAGCAAAATGACCCCACAATAGATCCACAGATATCAATCCACGGGGGTGTGAATCGGTACCAGAAGCACAGTTTACTGAACAGCAATCCTGGGTCTCTCACCCCTCAAACTGCAGCAACCGAGACAAATTCAAATCCAGTTCACACAAAGAGCTCTCTCACAGTCCCATGCTCACCTTCAGGTTTTGATCCTCACACTTACACAATGCTCTATTCGCAGAGCTCGGCCAAATGATGTAAAAAAAAGAACAACCCAGAAACAGCCTAGGAAGTCCTGGTAAAGCTCACCACATCGGCCCTCTCATGGCTCATAAACTCCTCCTAGGTCACTATTTGGGTCTCGAGACAATGCTCACTCATGCAGAGCTCCACAATTCCAGTAATCCCCCTCCCGAGGTCTCAGCCCAGGAAAGGTACTGCCGCCAACCAAAGATGATCAATCTGTCTCCTTTCTCCCAACAGTACTCCGGGAGCATGCCTGACCAACAACAGACCGCCAGAGCTCTCCTCTTCACTCCCAGTCCTTCAGCTGCTCACCCTCAACCAAACATTGCCAAAAGCTGAATCTGGCCAACTTCCTACCTCAGCAACTCAGTCACCCAAACAATCCAGGAGGGCTCCAGTCGAGTTCACAATGTCAGCACTGCCAGCTCCACCAACACCTTCAAGATCTGTTCCTGCATCTCACTGCCCAGAGAATGAAACTCAGGTGACCACCACTTGCAAACTGGAATCCTAGCTAAAAAATAATAAAACTAAGCTCCTATCACTACCTCACTATGCTCCCTAACTAGCTCTTCCCACCTAAGCCTCAATGCTTTCTAAAAACAGTGGAAATGATACAAAAGATAACAATATGAAAAGTGAAGGCAAAAAAGGCTAGAAGGAACAAAATGCTAGAATTATTAAAAATATTTGGACTCCCTTAACAAACTCCCGAAGCACAGCCCAGCATGGCCGCCATCTTCAGCTACCTTTATCCACCACTGCTTGTAAGCCAGCCAAGCAATGCTATCAAGTTGTTCTAACAAAAACCTCCTAACCATGAGCCCATGCTGCTTACTATCCTGGAGCCCATTTCTCTCCAAGAAGTCCACTAGGTCCTCTTTAACTAGTGTCACTGTCAGTTTACCTACAATGGAGGTAAGACTGATGAGCCTGTAATTTCAAGGTTTGTCCATGTCTCCTACTTTGTGTAATGGCACCATACCATGTCTGCTATCTACCAAACTCTAAAAACCATCACTGACTATAGTGAGCTATTGAATAGCCCCACCAGAGGTCCAGCCAATGTCTGATGCCAATTCCCTGAGCACTCTGGGTGCATCCCATCTGTCCCTGGAGCCTCATCTATTTTCAGGGCTTCAAGCTATTTTCTAGCCATTTCTCCAGTAATTACCACCTGTCCGATTTCTGGGATCCCCCATGCAGCAACCTTTATGCTACTTTTCAGTAAAGGCCTGCTATTTTCCACAGTGAATTCTGAGCAGATGTAGTCATTAAGATTGGTTGCCTTCTGCTTGTCCTCCTGTACTACCCCCGTCAGCCTAACAGTTCTTCCTCTTCTCTTCCTTTTTTACCTCATGTACCTGAAGAACTGTTTTCCTCTCCCTTGACCCACTCCATAATATGTAGCTCTGTGTCTGCTTTTGTTTATCTGACTGCCTACTTGGCCATCTTCATCTTTACCAGGTATTTGCTCCATTCTTCATCCCCCTGTTTCTCTCTTGTAGACAATGAAAGCTCTTTTTTTTGGCCCTCACTGCCTCTCAGGCCTTAGAGAATCAACATAAATTGTAGTGAGAAAGATAAAATGTTGAGCTCTTAGAAACAAACCCAGGCCCACTCCCAATGACTGTTCTGGTGCATTGCCACTATGTTATCATCCCACATGGTGGGACTGAATGTTTCTAGACAGGAAAGCATTATAGCAACATAAATTTAGGTGAGAAAAAAAATAATATTTAGCAGTGGGACTCAAACTCAAGTCCCCTCCCAACTACTCTTCTGGTGCTCTGTCACAGTACTATTGTTCCACATGGTGGGAATGGAGGCTTCAAGACATAGATGCATGCTAACAACATAAATTGCAGTGAGAAAGAAAGAATGTTCCTCACTGGGAATCAAACCCAGGCCCCCGCGTAACTACTGCCCTGGTGCTCTGACACATGGTGGGATTAAAGGTTTCTAGACTGAGATGCAGGCTAACAACATAAATTGCAGTAAGAAATAAAAATTTCTGCATTGGGAATCCAACTCAGGAACCCTCCTAACTACTGTCCTGGTGGTCTGTCATTGTGCTATCATTCCATATGGCTGAACAGAAAGTTCTTTCCAGAGATGCATGCTTACAACATAAAATATGAGTAATAAAAGAATGTTTAGCAATGGAAATCAAACACAAGCCCCCTCCCAGCTACTGTGCTGGTGCTGTGCCACTGTGCTATCATTTCACATAGTGGGATGTAAGGTTACTAGACATAGATGCAGGCTAGCAACATAAAATGCAGTGAGAAAGAAAAACTGTTCAGCACTGGGAATCAAACCCAGGCCTTCTCCCAACGTCTGTCCTGACGCTTGGCCACTTTGCTATCATTATAGAAGGCTGGAACAAAGGTCTCCTGACAGAGATGCAGGTGAATAACATACATTGCAGTGAGAAATAAAAAGTATTCATCACTGGGAATCAAACTCAGGCCCCCTCCAAATCACAGTCCTGGTGCTCTACCACTAAGTTATCATTCTTAATGGTGGGATAGAAGATTTTTAGACAGAGGTGTGTACCAACAGCATAAATTGCAGTGAGAAAGAAAACATGTTTAGTACTTAGAATCAGATTTAGGCCCCTCTAACCTATTGCCCTGATGGTCTGCCACTGTGCTATTGCTGCACACAAGTGGACCAAACATTTCTAGACAGAGATGCACATTAACAATATAAATTTTAGTGAGAAAGAAGAAAATGTTCAACACTGTGAATCAAACCCAGGCCCCCTTCCAACTACTGTCCTTGTGTTCTGCCACTATGTTACCATTCCACATCGTGAGACAGAAGGTTTCTAGTGAGAGATGCAGCTAACAACATAACCTGTAGTGAGAAAGAAAAAAATTCCAGACCAGGAATTGAACCTGGAGCATGTAGATAGTGTGGTTTGAGTAGTATGGTGACTCTGAGTTTGATGCAAATGTAAAGTTGTTTTTTGCTGTCTAGCCAGACAATGAAAATCAGTCACACACAAGGCACGCTGGTTTTGAGGTGCCAGCTCTTTTTGTACCTCCAGTCCATCTGTACCGGTGGCTGTAGTCAAACTTGATGTGAAAGTGAAGTACTGTTGCAGTTTTTTTTTTACTAATCAAGCCAGAATGGGAAATTCACTGTTGTATAAGGTATGCTGGTTTTGAGCGGCCAGCTTTTCTGGACCTCCGAGGTGGTGCTATATTTTATTTATTTATTTATTAGATCATCGGCTCACAAACCTTACCCCTATACTTAGCTGAAGTACATGTCACCATAACAAATGGAGGAAAAAGCAGAAGCCAGTGGAGTGATTCATCCAGATAGCAGCTGCAGCAGCAGCAGCAGCAACAAGATATAGTGAGTCACTGGAAAGGCGGTCAAGCCTCATGTCATGAGAACATTTCCACAGTGAGACAGAAACGACTAAACAGAAGGCAAGAGCATGCAGTGAAGTACTGACCCTGTTAGCCAAACCCATGAATTAAAAACTTTATTTGTAAAGTTAAAGAGGTTGTTGTTAAAGAGCAAATCTGTGGTATAATTTATAAATTTGAGGAATACATGTGGATTAACCATGCTGCCAGGGACTTAGGGTAGAAAAGAGACCTTCTGCTGGTTTACAATAATTTTGTACATAAGAAGGAGTGGGAACAGACTGCACATAAATGTGTTGTCTTTGTAAACATTTTGATTACAGAAGACAAGTTAGCTAGGGAGCGAGGTTTAAATCAGGGCATTGCAGCTGAAATTCCACCCAGGCTTGTGTGCCTATGCAAGCACATGAACCCTGCAGCCCACTGTACCGAAGTCGCAGTTGCTGGAAAAACTTTGCCGCAGGCACGGCATATCTATCACCTGTTACACCCCATGTTCTACCAAGGCAGCAGCCAATTTTGATGCATCACGAATGGCACAAGAGCTTCCTTTTAACAACATCAGGGAGACACAGTGATGTATTAAGTAACTCAGGGGTGTTGCTCCTGACCTCCTGATCCTTCTACAATTTAAGTTTGGCAACTGGTCATGCTGCATATGTTGGAGAGAGCTGCATGGGTGCTTTGGGAGACCCTGCAGCATGTCTTCTTCACCTTGTGGCATAAAGTTGTGTACTTCGAAGCGGTGGAGGCATGAGCAGAAACAATGTACCACAGATTAAATAAAGACAAACAAATGGTTTAAAAATCCCAATGAAGGTAATCTCAGTGAAGGACTCAATCAGTCAGTGTTGCAATGCACAACCCCACAAGAAGGGTCAGCAATTACTATCACTGCAGCCTGTTCTTCCCCCATGATGCCAGAGACAGTGGGCTCTTGTTGATCCTCAAGGTAGTTCACCCATTCCCAGCACAGTGGGGTCCAGTTGAGGGGAGGCTCATCAGTGGTCTCAGGGACGAGGACTGGATGCTTCGATTCCGTGGGGAGTTGCAGGGCCAAAGGTGATAACTCCCATACGGCAGAAAAATGATTGCTGGTTTTCACTGGGGTGCCTCTCGGAAAGATGCTACTAGCATCAGAGAGCATCTGGAGTCATTGGTGGCTTCTTGATCTGTTTCTGCAGGGGTAGAGGCTTTGTGCCTGAGGATGACTTGAAGGGCTTTTTGGGTCTGCCATGCTGTACCTTGTGCCATGGCTCCTCAGGGAGGTTGTTGCTCTGCATCAGTGGCACCTCAGATGTAACTTCCATGGACTGCCAGGAGGAGTTTTACTGGTCTGGGCTTGCTTGCCTTGGGGTCTTTGTGGCTCTTTGAATGTCATTGAGAAACATATCAACTTCAGCAGGGGAGTTGAAAGTAATATATTCCCCCTGGTATGCCACTTATAGCAATTCAGAGTGGCAGAGGGCAGCTGTGATGTTGAGTTGATACAGTTGTTTCATAACAGCAGCATATGCTCTCCACTTTTTGGACAATTCATATGAGAAGTCTTGGTAGATCTGCATGGAGTGCCCTTGCCACTTTATATTTTTAAGCTCCCTGGCAGTATGCAAAAATAATTCTTTAGTCAGGTATCTTAGGAATTTCACCAGTATGGGCCATGATCTTTCCCTGGGAGGAGGTCTGGGGGCTAAGCTCCGGTGTGCCCTCTCCAGCTCCAGTAGTGCCCCATTGTTGAGGTATAACATTTCAGGGAGAGCAGTGTGAAGGAATGAAACCATATCTCACCCCTCCATCTCCTTCAGTATGCCTACAATCTGAATGTTATTCCTCTTTGAGCGGTTCTCAGTATCATCCACTTTATTGAGAAGGTAGTTTATTTGTTGTTTCTGTTCTTGCCATAAGGCTTAATGGTGGTGTAATTGTTGGTCATGCTGCTGGACTGCTGCTTCCGTTTTAGACACCCACTGAGCTACCAGCTGTAAGTCAGTGTTAGTTTTAGTGGTGGTCAGCTTAAGCTCAACTGCACCACGAGTACCCCTCCGGGCAGGTAATGGTTGGAGCTTTTCATCGGGCTGTTGGTAAGCTAGATAGGTGGCGCTGTGCCTGGCCTGCATGTTGGCACCTCAAGGCAGTCTTCAGGATTGTGTTAAAGTTTTACTATTGACCTTGCTTGGCCACCTGAAGTCCGATTTGTGGCACAAAATGTAGTCCAGCTGTTCTGGTTGTAGGTTCCTTCTTATAATCCCCTCTCAGGGTAGTCAAAGTTGATGGATGGTGAAAAATAAGATGCCAAGGTGTCTCTTCACTCTTAATTAGTGTGCTTCTATATTGGATGCCAGGCTCTGACCTCCATGCTTATGGGTATTGTAGTCCATTATATATGTAAATTCATGTCATGCACATGAGCTTTCCTTTGTTTATCTCCAGTGATGTAAAACCACTATCTCTGAGTAGAATAAAGATGGCCACTGAACTGACACACTGTGTATGAGTCTCTTCCTGCACTATCTCAATCTATTACAACTTGTAAGCTGACATTTCCTGTAACCAGAAATGCCAGACTCCACTGCAGCTGACATCAGAGGAGAACTGCAGCAGTGGGAGATTCAATAGCCTACAGTGAATGTCAGAGTTTTTTTATAAGCTGTAATCTTCTGTTTGCTGGTCTGCAAAAAAGGCTGACAGTGTCCCTTTAAATTGGAATCAAAATCAGGGGAGAAAATTGCTGCCTTCGGTTATAGAAAATCTAGTGCAAGGAACACAATACTGCATGCATCAAGTGCCCACCCACCACATCTTATCTTTTCCATTCCTTATGGTAAGTTTTCACGACTATTTCATAATTGTTCTAGATTGGAGGATTTTGAAAATAAGTCACTTGAGATATATGCCAGATTTCAGAAGAGAGGTTATTTTGATTACATTTTGGAGGAGGTCCTTAACAGAGACAGGGGCACTTGCAGAGATTCCCTTTTAGTACTAAAGGATAGAGGTAGGCAAAATGAAGGGGGCCTGAATTGTGTTCTTGAGTATAATCCCCTAGCTTCTAGAATTGAAAATATTCTTCAGAAATGGCCAATTTTGCATCACTTCAGTATACCAGCTTTATTTGAAGAACTACCAAGAGTAACTTTTAGTAGGAAAAACAACTGAAGGGACATGGCAACACAGTCACCTCATTCCAAGAAGCACATTTTGCCACCCTGGTTGCCACTACAGCTGCAAGGATTTTTTTTATCTGTGACAACTGTATGACCTGTAACCATAAATTGAGTGTCAAAGAGTTTGCTATTCCAGAATTGGACGTTACAGTCACCATTAGGGAATTCATTTCATGCTATAAAACTTTTGTTGTTTACGTTTTGGTGTGTCCAGGTCCACGTATTTATGTAGGTCATAGGATCAGACAAGCTAGAAAAATAGTTTTGGAACACATTAGAGATATTAGAATGGGTAATATGAAAACTGCAGTGGGTAAACATTTCTATGACATGCATAATCAGATTCAAATGTAGCCAAGTTTTGTGCCATTGAACATGTACAACAGAAATAAAGGGGGGAGGGTGATAGGATTCAATTATTGTTACAAAAATAATCCAGATGGATTTTTAATTTGAAAGCTTTACAGCCATTAGGCCTTAATGAAGAGATTGATTTTACAGATTTTTATGATGGATTGCTTAATTTATATTATCTTTGGTTTATTTTCAGAAAAAGTTTTGTATAATTTAATCCTTCATGGCGGGAGCCCTGCTAGGTTATCAGATAAATTAAGTTCAGTGTCTTTTTGGATATTTTTTCTACTCACACCTTGAACAACAATTGGACTAACCAAGATGGATTTATTTATTTATTTAGTTTTATTTATTGAAATCTTGGAGACACGTTTGAGCTAAAAGCTCTTTACATAGGTTCCATGTCATGTAGGTTACAGAAAGGGAGAGATTATGCTGTCAGCTGAAAGCTGGCAACATTTACAATGAATTAAAATGACAAGGCAATACAATCAAGCAATAGCATCAGCATATGGTAATAATACAGCAACAACCAAAAGCCGAGAACGAGGGTACACAGGAGAGATGTACAGAAAGTACTAAGAGACAAAGACTACATAAGGAGAGGAGAATTAGCCCACAGGCCTAGGTGAGTAGAAGAGAGTTAGGCTTAGTCAGCATCTAGGAGAACTGAGTCTAGGAGAAAGAACTCAACAAAGGAATAGGAATCAGCCCAGGAGGCCTTGTCAGCACGGTATACAGGGGAGGAGAATGGGGAAGAAGAAAGGGAGGGTTGGGGAGGGGTGGAGGGTGGGGGAACAAGGGGGAGCTAAATCAGGAGACTGAGGAAGTGGGAAGGTCCAGATAAGACAGGATGGGGTAGACTAGGGGTGGGAAGAGAGAGAGAGGGAAGGAGGAAGGAGGGAGGGAGGAAGAGGCAGAGAGGAGAGGGGTGAGTAAAATTGAGATGGGGGTATTGAGAACAGACCAAGGATCAAGGAGAAGGATGTCAGAGGGTGAGGGAAGGGTGAGGGGATGAAGGGAGGGAGGGAGGGAGTGGGGGACTTGGGAAAGGATGAAGTGCTAGCAGTCAGGTATGTAGTGAGGAGGGTGGAGGAGGTGGTTAAGTGCTGGGTTCGTTGGTATAGATTGGTTTGGTGTTTGGATTAGATATTAGAGCTGCATCTGTTTAGGTAGACTTGTTTAGATAAATGTGGAGCATTCATACATGCTTAGGTATGCTATGAATTTTTCAGTCATCAGGCACATACATAATTGGACAAGTACTGACTGTGTTTGGGACATGACATTGAATGCTATCACTAGTTTGCATCATACATGGACTAACTAAATATTTTGCAGCTGACAGTGGCTTTGGTAGGTAAATTAGTTTTTTGCAATTAATACATTTTTAATGTATTTAATAAGTACTTTTCATTGGTGTAAGCTAACATTATGACTGGGAGAGGAGCAAGTTGCACTAATATTTAATTGTGATTGCTACTGGGGCAGATCCAAAGACATGTATGTGCATGAATGAATATGTATATGTTTTCCATTTAAATTTCCAGCCATATAGCTGATGTAATAAGCCTCACACTTCTGATGGAGAGACACCACACCTCAAAATGCTGGGGTAATGGCTATCACACCAGTGTGTTGGTTGTGTGTGCATTTATTGAAGTTTTCTCACTAATTTTGACTTATGTGCACCAGTTCTTTTGTTTTTAAATCAAACTCAGGCCCCTTCCCAACTACTGCCCTGGTGCTCTGCCACTGTGCTATCATACCACATGGTGAAGCAGAATGTTTCTAGACAGGAGATGCATGCTATGACAAAACACATCCTGTATTGAGTGCAGACCCCCTCCCCACACACACATACAAGTGCAGAGTAGTTTAGTAATGAGCTTTCTGCCAAGTCAAAGTAATGCTTCTCACTAGTTGTATTCTAACCTAGACAAGACTCAACCAGAACCAATTAAGTTGATTACAACACACTGTAGAACTAACAATTCAATGTCCTGAAAGGCTACTACTTAGCTCTTCCGAAGCCGATCACTACATCAGCAATCACATCAAATAATTTCTGTCATGCAACATAAATTGTAGTGAGAAAGAAAGAAGGTGCAACATGGGGAATCAAACCCAGGCTTGTGTAAGTCAGAAACACTACTCCAAAACCTAAAAGCCCTATTACTGACATCATCAATGGCATCATGCAGTTGAATTGCTCAGACTGAATGTAACCTTGCACTTGACTAATCATTACTGCAAAATGTATATTAACTACATTAAAAAGTGCTTGCATACTAAGGCTTGCAGGCACCTAAAAACGGGTATAGCAATCCAAATATTCCTTGTGTCACTCCCCACCCCTACAAAGAACCATCAACATTTACGGAAATAATAAACAAAATGTGAAAAATGTGCAAGTGCAAGTCCCCTGTAAATCCTAACAAGCTGCAGTGAACAAGGTAATAAAAACGTTGATAGAACATCAGTCTCTTAAGATACAAGCAATAATTGAATTTTGACAGATAACTGAGATTTTAGGCCTCCCCCAGCAGACTCTCAGTGCCAACATAAAGTCAATGAAGTCCCCAAACATCTTGTGGCACAGCATCCATGTCTTCCATAGGCAGCTTGCAATGCTGCTTTATGGGGGGTTGGGGCAGAGCTGAAAAGTGTAACCATGTGGCTAGCACCATCTTGCATACTATAATGATAACTGAGATCCTGGCTCTACCAGTTGTTAAACAGCATGTAGAAATATGCAATATATATAATTCAAAGTGCAGCCAGTAATGTATGCAAACATATACATGTAGGTCCCTCAGCATTAAGGGCAGGTTGCTGACACACTGCAAATCCACGGCATGTAGGCAACCCTATGGCAGAATACCATACATCAGGGGTCTGGTGCACCCCAGCAGCATTCATGGAAGGAATGTGCATCCCTTCCACAGTGGATCCACCACCTATGTGTGCGCCAGTCTGGAGGCATGTCTGAGTGTGTGCCTATGTCCCACACCATTTATGAAGGCATGGAGTGCGGCAAGGGGAACACAGGATTTGGCAGCAGGAACCCTGCCATATCTGCTGTGTACCCTCCGAGAAAGCCCACAGGCTGTAGAACAACATCCCCCCCACAGTGCTGCCCCAGCCCTCTGGTTAGAAAGGGAAGCTTGGGGCAACCATTTAGGCATTCACCCATCTTTTTAAATGTTAATCTCCCGTATCTTCCCAGAATGCTCCGATTGCACAGAGTGGGGGATCCACTTCGGAACCCAGGACAGGCATCCAATAGGATGCCCACCTGTGTCCTCCTATCCACCCCCATGACACAGCACACTAGGGGTTGGAGCCAGGGACTGGCACGTGGCAGTGGCCAGCGCACATGCATGCTGGTCACCACATGCCTATCCAGGAGTGCAGAGCTACATGGGCTGGATACATGTGAATTGCTTGTACCCAGTGTAGCATTAGTGCATGGCTCCACATAGCTTGCCTAAGTCACTGATGCCATACTGATGACATTACACTCCAGCCCACACTCCAATTACTCCTAGTACCTATGACTCAATCCCAAATTGACTCATTCTGAATCATTATCCTCCACTTCATCAGAAGCACCAAAGCCCTTTTTAATTTCTGAGGGTTCCGTATACATATACTGTTCCTTAGTACACTATTTTTAATCTTGCAGGGTACTGCTAGGAGTGCATGGCTCCAAGGGCCCGTAGTGTAGTTCTTATAAAGCCAAATGCCTTCCAGTGAGTTTGGGCAGTGAATCTCAAGTCAGAAAAATGTAAATTTTAGCTCCATCATCTAGGCATAGAGGACGCTTCCAACAGGTGGCATCCAATAGTCTTTTGCGCACATGCATCCCTGTTAACATAACAAGGAAAATGCAGGAGGTCTCCTAATTGTCAGACCATTTTTGCGATGTGATATGGTAGGCTCTGTGAACAACCTGGTCCATGCCCAAGTTCAAAATTTTACCAAGCCATCTGCTTGTATGTGTGAGGCAGGTTACCAGAGAGCACTCGAAGTGTTAAGCCAGACCCTAAGAGCTGTTCTCTGGAGGGGAAGATGACAGGAGATGAAGTCTGGATGATCATGCATAGTTCTACCCTTCCCCAATACTCTATAAAAGGGAAAGGTACTTGGGTGCTGGCCTGGCCAGCCTGGGTTTAAAGACTGAGAAAGAAGCAGTCCAGTCTCTCTGGCTGTGACTGAATCTTGGGCGCCTGTGGCCCCAGGGATTGTGGCAGAGTCCCTGGGATTGGGTGGCACTGGTTGCCTTGTGCCCAGTCTCCAGAGAAAGATAACATCTGAAGCAGCTGAATGGGTGGAGGCCCCAGGACTTGTCTCAAGATTTGTGGAAACAGTATCTCCAAGAAAGTACTCAAGGATGGGTCCGACAGAA
The DNA here is from genome assembly GCA_016271365.2 of Neoceratodus forsteri. NCBI lineage: Eukaryota > Metazoa > Chordata > Ceratodontiformes > Ceratodontidae > Neoceratodus > Neoceratodus forsteri. The sequence continues at coordinate 487,148,248 of CM057454.1, read as the reverse complement.
CCCTTGTGGTTTCACTCCCAGTGGTAGGGAGAAAATGGAAGAAGCCTTTGCCCAGGGCAGCTACTAATTGACCATGCTAGATTAGTTTAGTTTTCTTTTTATTTCACATAAAACCCTTTAGGCAGAGCCTATTTTCAAAAGGTTTAGAGTCAAGCACAACAAAAGATAGTATTACAGAGTTAGGTACAGATGTACAATACAATACAAAACAATAAAGTCAAACTACAGTTATATTCTATTGATACAGGTAAGGCAATAACTTAGCAGATAATGAGGTACAGTGATAGTACATTGGTTACATTCTGACAATAACTTAGCAGATGATGAGGTACAGTGATAAGATAGTATATAGGTTACATTCTGACAATAACTTAGCAGATGATGAGGTACAGTCATAGATAGTACATTGGTTACATTCTGACAATAACTTAGCAGATGATGAGGCAGTGATGACAGTTCATGGGTTACAAGTTGACACTGCAGTCAGAGGAAGTGCAATATGCATAAGATATTTGTAGGTAATGCTGTCGGTCAATAGTAGTAGTTGCATGTCACAGGAGGGATAAGTAGAGTGCAGTTGGGATTTGAATAGCTGGAAGGAACATTTGGTTTTTAGAGTCAGGCAGGTCATTCCATTGCTTTGCAAAATGATATGAAAAACAGGATTGGCCAAGGGAGGTTTTTTTTTCAAGGAAGCAGCAGAGAGTATCACTCCACACCCATGGTGGAGTATTTGCTATCCATGGAGGTGAGCATTGCCCTTAGGTTAGTGGACAACAAGCCTTGCATTGCTTTTTTGCCAATGACAAGGCTGTGGTAGAGCAGTCTTACGTCTAGGTTTAGCTAGTTAAAACTGCTGTATAGCACACAGGTGTGTGTGTCATTTTTTAGGCCAAGCATAAAGCAGCTAGCCCTGTTGAGGAGACCCCTGACTCTGGTCAGCACATTGTCACTATCAGAGCCATAGACTGCAATCCATAGTCAATACCACCTGTAATGCAGCACAGGAAAAGTAGTTTCTTAATTTCTGGGAGGAAGTTGTGTCCATGCCTGTATAGTAGTCCTAGCCTGGAGTTTGCTGCCTTAACCAAGAGGTCAACGTGCATTTTAAGACATTGCACTGACTAATGTTATCCCAAGATATTTAAAGGTTTGTACTTGTTCAAGTGGGGTTCCAGTTGCAGTGATGATGGTTAAGACAGATGAGGTGCAGAGCTTGTTATGGGTGCTGAAAAGTATTCATTTAGTTTTTGTTATATGTTCATTGCTCAGCAAGTTGGTGGTGAACCATTCCTCTATGGCACTGAAGTCAGACTGAAGTCTCAGCTTCAGTTACTAACATACTAACATACTAAAATGCCAGCAGAATAGGCCTAACGGTCTTTCGAGTCTGCTCGATTGGTCAGCCCCCACCCTGGGTGCTGACCTTGCTGCCCCCCTCGCCTTCTCTGGCTTCTCCCTTCCCAGTTCCGGATATTCTTGCTGCATTGGATTTTGCTTCCAGAACCCTTCCCCTGTATCTGTCCCAGCCCCTCTTGAACCCCTCCACCGTCTCTGCCTCCACCAGCCCCCTAGGCAGTGCACTCCATGGCTCCACCACCCTCTCAGTGAAGTAGCACCTCCTCCTTTCTCCCCTGAATCTTCCCCCCTCCAGCTTCCACCCATGCCCTCTAGTGGCCCCCTTCTCCTTCCTTCGAAGCACCCTGACTGTTCCTCCCCTATTTACCCTCTTCATGTACTTGAAGACCTCTATCATGTCCCCCCGGTCCCTTCTCTCTTCCAATGTGTACATATTTAGCTCTTCGAGCCTCTCCTCATAGGTCCTGTCCCCAAGCCCCAAATCATTTTGGTTGCCCTCCTCTGGACCCTCTCCAGGAGTTTAATGTCCCTCTTAAGTGTGGCCTCCAAAACTGCACGCAGTACTCAAGGTGTGGCCTCACCAAGCAGTTATACAGAGGAGCATCACTCTCCTTCTGAGGTGATCCCCCAGCGATGCATCCCAGCATCCTGTTGGCCTTGGCTGCTGCCCTCCTACAAGTCTCCGAGTTGTTCATTTTGACATCCACCACCACCCCAGGTCCCTCTCAGCCATCAAGACTTGTAGCATTTCCCCCCCCCAGGGTGTACACTTGGCCCAGGTTTCTGGCCCCCAGGTGGAGTACCTTGAATTTCCCTGCATTGAACCTCAGCTTCCACTTTCTAGACCATCTTTCCAGAGCCTCCAGGTCCCCCTGTAGGGCCACCCTCCCCTCCTCCCCAGTTCATCCAGGCTTTTGTCATTGGTGAAGATGACAGCATCATTCACATAAAGTACCATATTGGTTGACCTACCAATGGTTGGCATTTTGTTTATAAATAGACTAAAGAGGAGGGGTCCTGAGATTCGTGCTTGGGGAACACTCACCAAAACATGCCTATCCTGGGAGAGAACACTACAGCATTTAACAGCTTGGGTTCTACCTGCTAGATAGCGTTTGAACTAAGAGACAGAGTCTTCAGAGAGGCCCAGATTGATTAATTTCTGGCATATGAGGGTATGGTTCACAAGGCCAAAAGCCTTGGTTAGGTCTATGTAAATGGACCCAGCCAATTCTCCTCTGTCCAGGGCACAGTGACTAGTCAGTGTACTCAAATACAGTCACAGCACTGAAAGTTTTTCTAAAACCATGTTGTTCATTTGCCAGTAATTCATGCTGATTCAGGTACTGGGTGAGCTGAATATTCACTATCCTTTCTAAGGTTTTTGATAGAGGGGGTAAGATGGAGATCAGGTGGTAGTTGGATGGCAGACAGTGGCCACCCCCTTTAAACTGAAATGTTCATTTTGTAAAATCCTAAGCAGTTTGTATAAACCCCCCGGCTGGTAACTGAATGAATGGGCATCAGCTAGGAGAAGGCCTGGCAAGTGCTGGGGTTGGTAAGTCCCCAAGAATGGGGCCAGACTTGGGATTTTGCTTTTTGAGCCACTAGGGCTATTAGTGTTGCATCAAAGGGAGGTACACATGTCCAGACTAACCATGCTTTAAGCTCTTAGTAATGATATCATAACGCTGATATGCTGTTTATACTTGTCATCCCATTGGGTACATTGAGACAAGTACATGGCACAGTTTGCCCTTCAGGTGAGAGTTTGCCCTGCCTGAGGAGTGTGCCACAGCATGAATGGTCTTGGGAGTGCCAGAGTTCCAGGAGTTCCGGGGGAGTGAGATCTAGGACACTGGTATGGACTTCAGGGGGGCAGACTTTATGAGCATGGGAAATATTCTCAAGGATCACTTGAAGGGGATTACATCAATGACAAGTGTGGAAAGGAGATGGGAGGTCATAAAAAGGGGACTTCATGAGGCAGTCATGATCTGCGCTAAGTTGAAACGTAAGGGAGCAAGGTCACATAAACCATGCTGGTGGTCCAGTGAGGTACAGGTAGCAGTCAGAGAAAAGAAGGCAGCCTACAAAAAATATAAAACAACAAGAGGGATAGGGATAAGGAAATGTACCAGCTTGCATCTAGAAAAGTCACCCAGATGGTGAGGGAGCAAAGTCCAGTAAAGACAAGCGATGGCACAGGGATACATGGAGGGAAAAGGGTTCTTCCGTACATTGGGGAGTGGAGAAAACTAAGGGCCATCTCAGCAGATTGAGATCAGAAGGAGGGTGGGTGGAAGAGGCAAGGGACCAGGCAGAGGTATTTAACTGAGTACTTTGCCTCTGTGTTCACTAAGGAGGGGATGGGATATCTACAAAGCAAGACACAAAGGGGATAGAAGCGGCAGTAAGTGGGATCAGGGGAGTAACAGAAATGGAGCAAGAGGGAGGAGAGGTACCCCAGGGGTGTCACATCTGGGTAAGGATAAAAAGGCCAGTAAGGTGGAGGGGACAGATGATGCTATCTCCGCCAAAAGGGTGTGGTTAGCCCTCAAGGCCCTAAAGAAAGACAAATCTCCTGGGCCGGATGAGATTCATCCGAGAGTACTATGGAAATTGGTGGACATACTGGCTGCACTCCTGGCAGAGCTCTTCAACAGGTCACTTGAGACAGGGAGGGTACCTAGGGATTGGCAAGAGGCACATGTGGTGCCAATCCATAAAGGGGGGTCGAGGGAAGTACCAGGTAACTATAGACCCATCAGTTTGACCTCGGTGGTGGGAAAATTAATGGAGAGTATACTAAAGGAACGATTGGGGGTGTACTTGGAGGAGGTGGGAGGTCTGGATAGTCGGCAACATGGGCTTGTGCCAGGTACTGTAGATCATGTCAAACCAACCTTGTGGAGTTCTACGAATGGGTAACATCAGAACTGGACAGGGGAAAGCCTGTGGATATATTATTCTTAGACTTCAGCAAGGCGTTTGACTCTGTCCCCCACAATGGTCTGGTGGAGAAACTGATGGGGTTAGGAGTAGGCCCTTTGATGGTCAGATGGATTGAAAACTGGGTAGCTGGATGCACCCAGAGAGTAGTGGTCTGTGGTGAGCCTCTCAACCCTAGAGAGGTTGGTAGTGGGTACCGCAGGGCTCGGTCCTGGGTCGGATCCTGTTTAATGCATACATCGACATCAGGAGGGTATAGGGTGAAATGAGTCTCTTCGTGGATGACTCCAAGATGGGAGCAGTAGTTGAAGGAGAAGAGGGGAGGTTGACCCTGCAAGGGGACCTGGACACCCTGGAAAGCTGGGCTCACACATGGAAATTAAATTTCAATATCACCAAGTGCAAGGTGTTGCATCTTGGTCGGGGAAACCCTAAACACAGATACACCCTGGGAGGGGAGGCGCTGGAGGCCTCAATAGGGGAAAAAGACCTAGGGGTCATGGTGGATGCATGTATGAATAACTCTGAGCAGTGCAGGAGAGCAGCTAGCAAGGCAAACAGGATGTTGGGATGCATCGTAAGGGGGATCACCTCTAGGAGCAAGGAAGTGATTCTGCCGCTGTACAATGGACTGGTTAGACCACACCTTGAGTACTGTGTACAGTACTGGAGACCACACTTGAAGAGGGACATACAGCTCCTGGAGAGGGGACAGAGGAGGGCAACTAAGATGATATGAGGGCTAGGGGATTTGACGATGAGGACAGACTTGAGGAGCTCTGACTGTTTCATTGGGAGGAGAGGAGAGACAGGGGACATGATTGAGGTCTTCAAGTACCTCAAGGAATAAATAGGGTAAACATGGAGGGATCTTTAGACTAAAGCAGGGACGTATCACCAGAGGACATGGTTTGAAGTTGGAAGGTGGAAGGGTGAGGGGGGGAAAGAGAAGGAGGTTTTTCCCACTGAGAGGGTGGTGGACCCTTGGAATGCACTGCCTGGTGAGCTGGTTCAGAGATCCACAGTGGAGGGCTTCAAGAGAGGGTGGGACAGGCACAGAAAGTGGATGTATCAGATGATGGCCTGTCCCAGGAGGGTGGAGATGGATGATCGGGGTTTCTGGAGCACAAGGGATGGGAGGGTCTCAGCACCCAACTAAGGATCTAAGGTTCGAGCAGACTCGATAGACCGTAAGGCCTAATCTGCTGGCAAATAGTATGTTAGTAACCCCATGAGGAAGGCTAAGGTATTGAGGGGTTGAGAGTGACCCAATCATTATTTAAATGAAATTGTGCCACTTAGTTCAGGGGGTAGTGCCTAGAAATCATTGTAGACATGGGGTGCGCAAAGAGGCCACACAAGTAGCTGGGTACCATCAGACACCATTTAATACCAGCAGTCATCATAATATGAACACTAGATGTGGGAAAAAAATAT